>CM076582.1:1430036780-1430636780 GCA_034641835.2 Pinus albicaulis
AAACAATGGAAATTCTGGTAGAAATTTTTGGAAATTCAGGTTACAGTTGTCAAGCTTCAGAATTTTGGGTGCCCCAGGGGTTTTTGATGGTGCTGAATCCATTTCCACCATAAACTAAATGATTCAAACACTCCCAGGATTGGAATTCTTGAAAAGTTTCTTGCCGGATTTTGGTGACTATTTCGCCATCCAAGTGAAATTGTGCCCTCGTTAGACAACACCATTATTTTGTGTTTTAGTTACGTTAAATATATAAGCATGTGATAAATATATAAGTTTAGTTTGGGCAGGCAGTTGTATATTTGTGACGGATGAAAAGGATGTTTGGTTTGGGTAGGCAGTTGTATATTTGTGACAGATGAAAAGGATCTTGATGGAAAGGATGGAAATATCATTCTTTTTGTGTTGATTGTATATTTGTGACGGATGAAAAGGATCTTGATGGAAAGGGTGGAAATATCATTCTTTTTGTGTTGATTATTTGAGGGGAGCTTTCGTGTCCAGTGGTCGGGGTATTTGGTAAGATGTAAACCAACCAAAATTGCGCTCTTGAATTTTTGAAGGGTTTCAGAACCATTCATAGTTCTCATGATGCTTGGCTTCGAAATAGAGCTTTAGGAGGATGCTCTTGTATTTTAGAAGGGTTTCATAATTCATCCAAAATTGTCATCATGCTTGTCATTGCACCCTTCCAAAATAGAGCTTGAGATCCAACTAATTTTTCTTGTCGGTATCAAATGTTCGTCACTACTGAATTATAGCCCATTACCACCCTTGAGGGTGTAGATGGATTAGGAAGTATGGTTTCATGCCTAGTCTATGCCACTAGGTTGAAACTCACAGGCTAGGGAGACTGTCCTTGAGGGTGTAGATGGATTGGGAAGTATGGTTTCATGCCTAGTCTATGCCGCTAGGTTGAAACTCACAGGCTAGGGAGACTGTCTGGAAAGGGAAAGGGGTGTCGGGGGCTGTTATTTGCCAAATCTGTCATGCTTGCTAGGTCCATGACATAAAATATTACAACCCGTACCCGTTATGTAGCACGCAGGTGTTGCTTGGGAGGAAGAAAATGATCGAGGACAAGAATAGCTGGTAGGGAGAATGTGTTTCCAAACTAGGGTGTCATTAGCTAAATCTGTCATGCTGGCTAGGTCCAAGGCATAAAATATTATCCATACCTCTTCAAGTAGCACATAGGTGTTGTTGAAAGGTGAATACAGTTGGTATAATAGGACAAGATTTGCAATTTTATGAATTGAATAATTGAAAAAAATATCAACATAAATTAATAGTAAGATATGAGATATTTTTTCAAATGCATTGATAGTTTTTGATTATATTTTCTGAAAATTCAGTCTGAAGTAATTCGTAATAGTTTAGTTTTACTTTTTGTGTTATGTATTTGAGCATGAATGTGTGCAATTCTTAAAATAAATGAAGTTGTTTTATTATATCATACCAAGTATAGCCAATAATGATGTAAAACTACATTATATCACAACAAATTTCTAAGATTGGAGCATGAATGATGTCCAGTGTGTTGAATTGGAACCAATAATTCTACCAACGTTGGAGATTATAGTATGGTAGATGTCCCTTTGGGGACGTTAAGTATCGTTAATTACTTTTGATGTCAACATTGTGTTCCTTGATAGGATATATGGTTTTTACATAATATTGAAGGTCCATTTCTCATAAGAGGACGATGAATAGTTAAATAGGGCTGGGCTAAATTTGTCAAGGTACATGAAGGACATTGTGATAGAACATGGAAATGCAAATAATAAAACCAAATTAATGAGCTTGTAGAGCTGCTTAGTGCCTTAGTTCAAAGAAAACATGCATTACAAAATTATGAAGACTGAAAAGTGAATGCGAACTTTAATGTGTTTTTTGGAAAGTTATTATATTCTCTTACGTTCTAGGTTTAGGTTTATATGTTGAAAGGAGGTGGCCATCGGATCATTTGGGTGTTTATTTTGTTAGTCAAGTAAGTCTGTTATTTTAAGTTGGAAATGATTAATGCAGAATATTTGGTCTTTTGGTAGGAAATTATTAATATAGTATATTTGGTCTTTCATTATGTATTAGCAATGATAATAACCTTACACTTTTTCATGAAAATACAAATAATAAAACCAAATTAATGAGCTTCTAGAGCTGCTTAGTGTTTTAATTCAAAGAAAGCACGCATTGCAAAATTACGAAGACTGAAAAGTGAGTGAATGCGAACTTTCATGTATTTATTGGAAGGTTATTATATTCTTTTATGGTCTAGGTTTATATGTTGAAATGTGGCTATCGGATCATTTGGTTGTTTATTTTGTTAGTTAAGTAATTCTGTTATTTTAATTTGGAAATGATTAATGTAGTATATTTGGTCCAAAAAGAAAACATCCATTGCAAAATTACGAAGACTGAAAGTAAATGCGAACTTTAATGTATTTATTGGAAGGTTATTATATTCTCTTATGGTCTAGGTTTATATGTTGAAAGGTGGCCATCGGATCATTTGGGTGTTTATTTTGTTAGTTAAGTAATTCTGTTATTTTAATTTGGAAATGATTAATGTAGTATATTTGGTCTTTTGGTAGGAAATTATTAATGTGGTATACCAAAATTATTAATGTGGTATATTTGGTTTTTCAGTATGTATTAGAAGTGATAATAACCTTACATGTCTTTAAATACAATAAACATGACATGCTCAACAATTTGTGGTTGTTGGTGTGATGCTTATTTACATGTCGATTTTTTCATTATGTATTAGCAGTGATAATAACCTTACATGTCTTTAAATACAATAAACATGAGATGCTCGACAATTTGTTGTTGTTGGTGTGATGCTTATTTACATGTCGATTTTATCATCAATTTGTAGTTGGTGTTTTGATGTGTGTAATTGTCAAATGTTTTGTGAATTTGTTTTTCTTTGATATAACTTGCTTGCTTGTTTGAAACTTTGTGCTTTTAAAAAAAAATCAGTGATGAAATTTTGTCGAGAATAATGAAATAGTGTGGCTAGTGATAGCGTTATAATTAAGTAGTATTTTTGTGGTCACATTAGTTGTAGATATGGTGGACAAGTTGGTTAAAGAGCTTGGTTGGACGGGTACTAAGAGTGTTGGGTTATGTTTGAAGGTCCTCCGATCAAAGGTAGGTTATATAGTCACTTGCCAATATTAAAGCACTATTAAATTGATTGGTTGTAGTAAAAAGGTCAATGTTGTTTGGTATATATATATATATATAAATAATTGTGTTATAGGCGAGTGTGCAAAGAAAAACTAAGGAGTAGATGGTAGATCTATATTAATGTCTTGAAGAAATTCTATTTCAATAATCAAAACTATATATTCATAGTTGTTGTTAATATAGATTACAATAAAGATGTTAACATGTCATATTTTCATCTTAGAATGATAAGTGGCATAAATGGAGCAAATTCACATAAGTATAGCACATTTTGTAGAGGTTGTGTTGGTTCAAAAATGAATGAGTTCACTTTAATGAGATGATCTAAATGAGGATTGTGTCCTTGTATTTGTAAACATCCTTTGGGGCTAGGGTCCTAACTTACTAGAAGGGTAAGTTGATTTATTGAAATATATATAGTTGATTTAATGGGTTACTTGGATGTCCATATGTAAACTCCATAAAGCTACACTGAGTATAATGGAGTGACATGAATTTGAGTGAAATGTAACTACATGATCTCAACAACCTTTGCAACCATTTTATTAAAAAATGTAGCCAAGAAGAGGACAATACAATATGCCATGTCTCAACCTATAATGGTAGCTTGCTTATATTTATTTGTGTTTTTAGAATTGTGAATGTGAGATCCAGAAAAAAATTGTTTTAGATATTAACATATTGATCTGTGAAAATGACAAAGATTGACAAAGGTTGTGTTGGAAATACCAAGGGGGGAGGCGGGTGAATCAATGATTCACTTCAATTAGTTAATTTTAACTTATAGAGCATTGATTATTAGCAACATTATATTAGAAACATAAGTTAGCATGACATCACGTGAATGGATAACAACACCATTCAATAGTGCACAACACCCAAGACAATAAACAAGAGATTTTTAGGTGTAAACACTTATGGGAGAAAAACCACCAAACACTTCATGTAGGTCTTAAAAAATTTACATCAATTAGGAAGCTCAAACTTCCAAGATTCTCAGCATCAACTGAAGGAGGCTCCAACCCCTTGGTTTATTAGTTCCAACTGAAAGGACGCTCCAATGCTTTGGTTTACTAGTTCCAATTGGAAGGACGCTCCAATGCCTTTATTTACATGTTCCAACCTGAAGGAAGCTCCAACTCCCTGATTTACCAGCTTTGATTTACCATAGTATTATAAGCTTTGACTGAAAAGATACTCAAACAACCTACACAAGCTCTAACCTGCTCTAGTACCACCATGCCACCTTGAAGTGTTCCAAGGCTCCTACCTGAAGGAGACTACTTTCTTGCCTTGCACAATCTTGCCACCCTATTAAGCAAGCAGACCATGTTTCACAATTTTCAGACTGGATCCACCTGTTCTCAAATGCAATATAAAAACAACTACAATACTATTTCTGCTCAACGATCAGATCTGCTTATGTTGAAAATATCAAGCCCTAGCTTCATAAAAGGCTAGTTAACCTATGCTCAAGTTACATCAACTTGTCATCAAACATTAGCCATATAACCTTGATTTTAAACCTTGGCACACATCATTTGCCCACATAGGTCAAAACATTGGCAATCAAATTTAGTCAAACCTTAACAATAACTCTACTCATAATACAAGTATGCTGAACAGTTCATACCCAATATGGTCTCTACAATATAATACTTGTGAAACCCTAACAATCTCAGATCTAAGCAACAAACAAGGTCATATTTGCTTAGCATCACATTGTTAAACCCTAGTAGCAATATGCACCGTCTTAAATCATAAAACAACAAGCCTTATATATGTAAACCCTAGGAAACTTTGTTCAACAAAAATATCCATCCAAATACAAACCTTAGCTTTGTACAACATTGCCAAACCCTAGAAGCAAGCCTTACTTTGTCACTGTATACTCTTGTCTTCTCAATAATACTCTCTGCTCTTTAATGATATTTAATAGGACTCTACTACTTTCATATGCCCATAGCAATATATGGCTGCTTCAAAAATGCACTGATCTCAAGTCTGTTGATGGATGGACAGTATGTTACTATTTTGTTTCAGGTCTTTGGTGGGTACAATGATCATACCTTCTTCTGCTCAAGGACAATCAAACACATTGATTGCATATGATGATATCCCTGTATGCCTTTGACGTAACTCATAAGGCAAACATCAGACACACCTTTGTCTGAATTGGAAGATTAACCACAATCGATCCTCTATAATGTAGTTATTGAGACGTGAATAAACAAACAAGCTGATGGCATACTTCAATCACAAACTCCCAATATATAATGATTAAGCCCTAAACCAGAGCCAAACAAGGTCTACTAGTTGTTTGAAAGGATCCAAACTAAACTCAGAAATATGGCACACTGGACAAACCTAAAAAATCCCCTTTGTTACCACAAAAGGTACTACATAACTGTTCTAAAATTGGCTGCTTGTTCTTCAAAGTTTTGCACCAAGTGATCTTGGAGTTGGCTTCAGTTCTAGGGCAGAATAGTCTCGTGGATTTGGTGATACAGATAGTCCCTAAGAAGGAATATGATACTTCCTTCAAACCACCAAAACACTCCTTAATTTAGAGCATATATCAACCTTCAAACACGTTGAAAAATCACCAAGAAAAAAATAAACAAAGGTATCATAAGTGTCGATGAGTTCAACCTTAGAAATCTTTACACAACAATCACAGAGGAACGAATGATCTCTTAATATACTCCAACGAAGAACCATAAAAGAATTAAGCCAAAAACCTTCAAAATGCTTCAGAATAGGCCAGTGAATAACCACATATTTCTTCCTTTTCTTAAGAAAAAAATGTCTCAGAAGAGTCTGCCTTATAAATTAGGCTGAAAAGATGCATGGAACATATCTATAATTTCCTTTAGAACAATCTCCAAAAAGTTCTGGATCAACCTCGAACTTAGCACACAAATTTCTTCATAAGCTCACAAATAGGCGTCAAATGTTTCTCAGAAATGATGATGATACAACCTTAAACTTGACTGGTTATGTCTGTGAGATAGTCCTCTTAATAGCCCGAAAAGGCCTCTGCAAATAACCTTCTGTTTTATCTCAGTTTTCATGTGAACTTGCAAGGAATGGCTTGCTACAAGGCCGAAAACAACCTTAGTAATCATCACAGAACTTCAAGCAAGGGCTTATACTCCTATGCAAGGGCTTCAAGGAAATCCAGATTTATTCTTCAAGCGTCGTGCCACAAATTTGCTCCAAGGTGGGCTGAATATGTGTTCTTATAGCTCGATTAAAGAGGGTTGAATATATGTGTGCTTCAGAGTTATTCAAATAGGGCCAACCTTGTGTGCCTCAGGAAGTGCACAATGAAGGAACGAATGGCCTCGTAATAGACCTAAAACCCAAGCGAAATCCATAACCAAAACAAAAGAAATTTGCCCAAACCCTTCTTTTGAACTTCAACCTACATCAAACGTTCATGACTACTGTAGGCTGGAAATTACATAGAGAAATTTCAGATGATCTATGTGGAATTGTGTTCTCTAGAGGAGGATACAAATGCCCTTATATAGAGAAGAAAGGAGGTTTTTTATAGGAAGCCGACTTGAACAGATTTTGGAGGGAAGTCGACCTTGGATTGGAAAGATGGAGAATTTCAAAAGTTAATTTTAAATTTCATTATGGAGCCAAAAGATTGGAGGCCAACTTAACTTGGAGCTTAAATTTAATTAAGGGCCATAAGGATAAATTTAAATAAAATGCCTTTAACCATTTTGTGAATGAGCTTGAGAAGATTAGGTTCATTAATTTTTAGGCCAAAAACAACTTGCCACATCATCTAGCTTTTGGGGACTTTGGCCACATGATGGGGGTACCAATTTTGAATGAAGATATCTCCTTAACTGTGAGGAGTTATGAGGCGTGCCACGTATTGTTGGAATAGGCATGACATGAAGAGTCAATTGATGATGCTATTGTGACTAAGGTCATTGTCATTTATATCCATTTTCCTCAACAGGTGCGAGGCATTTAGGGCTTCCTAGGGCTTCTTTTCGCTTGGAGCTTCCAATCAATGCAAATTGAATGAATTTTAAGAGCATTCAAGGACTGGCATTGGCATCATTGAGAACACCATTTAACAGGTTGTCCTTAAGCAAGAAGATGATGTTTGTAATGCATTCAAATGTAAATGTGCTTTGGCGTTTAATTATTCATGAGATTGCAAATAGACTCATTGCTACTTAGATTGTTGTGAAATAAGGTGAAAGAAGGCTGTTGAGGGAGACTTAGTAGATTAAGTTCATCCATATGTAGGCAATCTGCTTCTTGGCATGCACTACACTAGCATATTTGGCTGTAACAAAGAGACCCACAATTTGCTACATTTTCGAGCATTGATAAATCAATGCAAAGCCAAGAAAAGTGTCTTGAGGTAGAGGGTTGCTCTTTATGATTACTTGTCTAGTTTTTTTTAGAACCAAATTGAAGAATATTGGTGCTAATTGAGTAGAGAATGCCCATCTAAGGGGTGATCATAATGTAAGACAAAATACATTGCACAACTTGATAGTGACTTTGATGAAGCTTAAGCATGTTGCAAGAACAGATGCCAAATGCAACGGGGATATCTGGTTGAGAATGTGTGAGATGAAACACACTGTTGACGAAAGATGAAGTAATGCATCAAACATTAGTGAAGGGCACTTGGCTTGACAATTTATCCCTGAAGCAACAAGAGTATGCATTGGCTTGCAATTTTCGATCCTATAACAATACAATAGATCTAGGGTGTAGAGAGTTGAAGAGTGTAAATGTAGTAAAAGGCATGCGAAATCTGAAGTTCCATAAAATAATGAAACAACACTAATTTCATAAAAATAGTGCCAATGTTCCAATAAATATGTTGCAATTGTATTGTTTGACTTCTATTGAAGATAACAATAACATCCAAATATACAATTAAAAATTTGTGAAAGGTCGTAGGATATTTCCCATCATTCTAATTAATATCATTGGAGTATTGGTCAAGCCAAAACAAATGAACAATAACTCAAAAAGCGTTTTTTGGACTTGAAAACTACTTTCCATATATTAATTTGGTCAATTGTTACTTTGTGGGAGCTTGATGTTATGTAAATCTTATTGAAAAGCTTTTGTGCCTTTGAGCTAATAAAAAAGATTGGTAATTTGCGGAAATTGAATATTGGGTTTTGGTTATGATTTTGTTTAGAGCTCTGTAATTAATATAGGGTAGTTATGCCCCATGCTTGTGAATGCCTTGTTCAAGTTTTGGAGCTAAATTCACTGTTGCACTTTCAAATGAGCTCTTGAATTTAATGTTGGAACTTTTTACTCTTGTGAAGGGAGTATTTATACACTATGCCATAGGTAAAGGAGTCCCGTGTATCAAAATAGTTGAATGAATGACTTGCTAGTGCCCATATACCTTTGCAGGTGAAGTAAAAGATGTCTTTGTACTCTTCCCTAGTCTTGTGCCCCTCCAATTGTGTAGAGTGACCTTGTGTGCAGTCCTTGGTAGTTGTAACAGTCTTTTGTTAACCTTATGATCAGGTCACGAAGAGGACAAATATGTTAATATAAGAGATTACCTCTTTGCATTGCATTTGCTAAGATTAAGGAAATTGTAGTGGTGGGAACTAGCTTTTAGACTTTGTAGTGTTGACTTCTCAAAAGTAACAATGGCACTATGGGGTCGAGTCTGAGAAACCACAGTATGCTTTCAGGGATAGGTTTTTCCTAAAAGAATACAATAAATTTCAGTTGGGCAGCATCTAATGGTACCTCATCTTTGAAGGGCTTGATGTCTTAGGGTGAGGGGCATTGCTAATTGTTGCATATGTCTCATCCCTCGGTCAGCCAAATGATAGTGTATGGTGAGGACTATGGCATTGTTTGTAATTTCAACCTTTTGATGACCTTGATTGAGGTAAGGGATTTTTGTTTATCATTGTTTATAATAAATCTTTGATTAAAGATATGACTTGAAAAAATATTGTCTCTGTAGAACTTAAACTCTAATTGTTGTGAACACAACGTACAAGGAGCCATTTCCACCATAGCTCTGCTTTGATGTGTTATTTGTGTTGTAAAATGTAACTAGGTTCAGTGTTCATAATGACATGTGATTACGGTCTTTGTAAATTATGAAAAGAAGAGAATACAATTATTTTTGTAAAGCTTGCTTCATGGGTTTCATGAGTAAGAGATTTTATTTATTAGTGGCTCCCGTTGAGAGACTTATGATTTATCATTAGAGTCAAAGAGTCAACGTCATGTATGAAGAGCTCTTCTTGAGCATATGTCAAATAAATAGAAGTCTATGTAGCCCTCCAATGACAAGCACACAATCCTCTCTTCATGTCGGCTTCTAAATAAGGTGACAAACTCATGTCGGTTCATATTATGGAGAATCACCTATTCATAAGTACATGTCAGCTTAATATGACAAGCATACCACTATAAATAGCAATCTCGACACAATCAATAGATATAGAATTTCAGTCATATCTCTCTGAATTTTTTCGTGGTAATAAAAGTTCAGACTTCACATATCTCTGAGAATTCACAAGAAGAGAAGTTTAGATTATCCTCTGCATTCAGATGGGTAGTCACAATATATATATAGTTTGGATGATAGTGCAGAAGAAAGTTCAAGGAAGGTACAACAACGAAGAAGTGAGGGGCTGTTCTCAGTCAACAAAATTAAGATCTCTCTCTCTGTATTTCGGATGGGCAGTGACACATAAGATAACAGTTTGGAATGACAAAGCGTTGAAGCGAAATTGGACCCCTCTAAAGAGGCAGCAAAGCTCGGACCACAGTGGCAGTAATCTATGAAGTGGATATAATCATAGTATAGATGTTACCTTACAAAATCTCTATCTTGGTGTTATATCAAGTGTAGTAAGGTATTTTTGATGAAATGACAATTCGTTGTCATGAGAAGAAATGATCTCAATTTATGCTATGTATGAAGAAGGTCGAAATGGAAGAGAAGACGAGAAGATGGAAAACATACGTGTGTCTTGGTATTGAAGAGGCTACTAGGTCAAGGGTCTTGGCCTTGGTATTTGTCAATTGGAATCTCTATAAGAAGAATTTGTGTGGGTTTTCCTCTGAAAGGGTGAGAGGTTTTGGCCATGGCTCATAACCTACATGTTGTGTCTCTTGTCTATTTATGTTTCTGCTTTGGTTATTGTTTGATGAAGAAGAACACTAATAATCTAACATGAAGAAGATCTTAATCTAAACAAGTAAAAAGCATTCACAAACAGTCACTAATCGAAGAAAAATCACCTAATGCTAATGCCTTAGATTTCTCAACATGTATCAAAGCTAAAGCGCTAAAGTCAAAGGAAGGGCCTCTAATTAAAGAGACACTCAAGGATCAAGTTTTAAGAAAAACATCTAAGCAAGTCGAAGATTATCAAAGCAAAAAGATCAAGATCTACATTGTAGAATAAAACCCTAGATAGAATAAGCAATCTACAACAACAAAAGTTTTGGATCCTCTAGTCATCATCAAAATACCACAAAGGCCCTCATCAAATTATCTATAAAGCAAGGTAGCTCGAAGGACTTTAAAGACGAAGATCACATCATCTTGGAGAAAGTCGAAACCTTAGATGTAATTCTGATCTACACATTTTCACTAACAAAGTAGTCGAAGTATCTTGAAAGTGAAAATGCATTATCATCCTGAAAGCTACAGGGCAAGTTACTTCTCATTGAAGCAAGGATCCCCTCGTCCTTGAAGAAGATCATCGAAGGAAATAGTGAAACATCGTCATTAATCACCATCCTCAAAAGGAGCTAGATCAAAAGGTGTTGTCATCATAAAAGGAACAATCCCCTTTATTGAAGAAATGCTTTTCCATTTGGAAGAAGATCATCCAAAAGGGAGCACTGATACATCTTCAACCATCATCAAAGTGATCAAGTTGAAGATTTCATCTTCAATTGTCAAGTAAGTATCTTTCATTCTTTAATCAAATTTGGTTAAATGACTTCGTGTTTGCCAGGAAATCCATAAGCTGGTTGGGTCATCGAAATTCCTTGCATAAAGGAGGATCAACATTGTTCTCGAAGAAAGTGAAGTCATTGAACACATTAATGAAAAAGGTCTCCTCTGAATACATGGAAAGGTATTCTTATGAAAGGTCCCCTCATATAGCAATATTGGAGACATTAAAGAGATGTATATTATAAGCTTGTAAAACTATTCTCTGAAGATGCAATAACGCAGGTCATATCGCTTAGATCTGATCTACACAAAATTGCAGATATCAAAGAAAGAAGGGATATCTTCATAAGATCTCAACTGCGAGATCTGGGAGAGATGATAAGAAGATAATCATCATTGTTCTAAATGCACTAATTGATGAACAAGGTAACAAATGTCCATTGGGATAAGAAAGTTACCTCATTTGACAACTTGTGGCTTCTATGCTAGATAGAAGAAGACAAGTTAAGAGCAAAAGTGTTGAAGGCTAAAGGACTCAAACATTTGCAGGAAGGAAAGGGAAGTTTGGAAAATTTGATCCTCAGAAAAGAAAAAATAACATAGCTAAGATTAAATGCTATGGAAAAATTATGGACATTACATGAAAGATTGTCTTCAAGGGACAATATCAAAAGAGGAAGAAAAGAAGCTCATGTCACCGAAAAGGTGGAGGAAGCCAAAGAGAAGAAGTCCAAGAAAAGAGGAAGTAAGAGATCTCTACTATGATTGAGATAATCTCCCTTAAAAGGTCTTGTCATAGATCCTAAATATTTTGTTATAGGATATGGCTAAATAACTAGTAAGATCCATTGTGGCATCATAGAAGCATTAGAAACAAGAGCTCGTGACATCACCATAGGGAATCATGAAGGACAAACAAAACACAATCCATGGCAGTGAAATATGAAGGATGTAGCTCTAGGAACCTCATTGGAAACTTAAGGGAAGGAAGAATTCATCCAGGAGAAGGCTCATCATACATCAAGTCAAAAAGGAAACATTTGTCGGATAGGGATATGCCAGATCCTCAAGATTCTCTGATGGAATCCTCATTGGAGGGTTCACTGATCTAGAGAGGAAGTGTTTAATCAAGAACTCCAACTTGTGGAGTTCATGGGACGATGGTTTGATGACATAAGCGATGAAGCAGATCACAGGGTTCAAGATATTTTCAATCAAGGAAGCTGTTGAAAGAAGCCTAGATGACCTAAAGGTAAATGAGGTATGTATGCTTGTATTTAATTTTGTAATGTCATGTAGTATGGTTGCAAGTAACATGGATCACTACTTCTATCTTGAGAAGCATGTTCAAAAGGAAAAGGATTTCCTCCTCTGAAAGGATGCTGGAAGGCATAGGTCACACTAGATGAAATCAACATAATATGTTCTCATATGAAGTATGAGGTGGTTGACTACAATTAAGAACTCTGATTGGAAGCTCCTCAGAATGGAATGTGTGGAGAAAGGAAGGAAGAGATTCTGAAATATTCAACCATGATAAAGGCAATTAACATCCAAAAGACTAAGAAGATTTGATTAGAAAATCTCTTGGAAATATATGAAGACCCCGATGGAAGTCTGAAAAAGATGGAGACCCTTGACAATGGATATCTTTGGGAGATGTGTCAACATGTATGCAAGATGTTGTTACATATAGGAAGATGTCATGATGAAAGACCATCACAAAGGTAATTTTGATTTAAGTGTTCATTTCTTATTTTTGAACAAATATCTAGATGGGCTTATGCAAGATTGCCAAAGGGAATAACTTTGGATGACTTCCAAGAGGACCATATAGAAGGATGTAAGATCCTTCCGGAAAATATGACATGAAAAAAGCAGCATGACATAAAGCAAGTTTAGATGAAGACCGATGTATCCCTTTCTGATGAAAGGAACGATGACATGACTGACTCGTGGATGAAAATGATGGATGGTTTGTGCCCTATGTAGAAGCCAAAAAAGATGAAGACTCCTGAAGAAAGAAATTCATGGCATCAAAGGCAGGAGCTCTTCAAATAGCTGGTCGAGAAGCTGCTATAGGTCCCTAATTAAGAGGGAGTAAGAAAGAAAGTTTCTTACTTGGAAGAACTTGGAAATTCCTAAGCCAAAAGGGAGCTTAGGTACATTCCTTCCATAGGAATGAGTACATTCCGTTATTGGAATTGATATGTCCTCCCTAATTGAGAGGGAGAGATGGACAAATAATTCTGGTCTTCACCTGGGAAGAAAAAATGGAGGATTGGGTAATCATTTAGCATTCGATACTCTTTGAGGATGAGATAGGGTGTTGGTTCTTAAGAGACAATTCGTTTTCTATGAAAAGGAATCAGTGCTTAAGACATTTTAACAGTATTTTATGGAAACAATCTTTATCATTTGTTCTTTTTTTCTATTCCTTTGGAAATTTGTTTTTAAAAACCGTTAATACTCTGGAGTAATAAAAGATTACGCAATGCCTTTAACTGCTAAAATGTGAATGAAAAAAAAAGAAGAACTGTAAGGAAGCTTAAGATAATATGTTGTAAACACAGGATCTATTAACTTAAGTTTCAGAGAGAATTTATGAATAGAGAGAAGTTGGAGTGAAGGAGCGCATTTAAGGATATTTAACTCTTACTTACAAATGTAATTCAGAGACTTGCAGCTTCATTACTTCACTTCATTCATTAGAAGAAATAACACAATATGACACCGGAAAGACAAACCACCATCAACAATTGCAGAAAACTTGAGACTTCTTTCATTAACTCTTCAGAGAAATAAGTACAAAAATATAGTCTTCCAGAGGTTCCAAAACTCCAAACTCTTCTTCATTTTTGTCTTTCTTAAATATATTCAAAAGCAATTTGTAATTGCCAAAACTTCTTAAAACTACCTAAACTACTTCTTTCTTCTATTAACTACTTTCATTACAATTGAGGGTAACATTACAACCTCGCTTTATAAGAAAAACAAAAAGAAAATACAATAATAATTAGAAAGATTATGTTTCTTTCTGAGTATCATTCGCTGCTGATGCGTCTTTAGGAAGATTGGACATCCATTTTCTGCGCTTTTTCTAGAGTTCAACATTTGTCTTTGGAGCATTAACTAGCTTATGATGTTCCAATCTAAAAGCAGTAATCTTGGTGTAAGTGGGTTTGTCCAGAAACAGAGTCTTGTCCATCCCTAATAAATGAAAATCTTTATGCAGAAAATTGACAATTGTTTATCTATTGTCTCTTTGAATATGGAAACATTTTCATCCCTCTGCAACATTTGCTATAAAAGTTTCTCCTTCTCAGATTCCACTTCTGCCACTTCAACTGCCATTGGGTGTTCTCCAGTAGGGAGCTTCAACTTCTTTCTTAGCACATTAATCTCTGATTCTGCACTCCGCAACAACTTCTACATAGCTGACCTGTCATTGGGGTCTACTCCAATCTTGACAATTATCTTCTTTAATTTCTCATTTTGGGTGGAGAGAGCTCTTGAATTACCTTCTCCAGCTTCAACTGCTTGATTACCTTTCCCAACATGTTTTCAGCTTTACTTGCAGCTGCACTGGTTTTAGTCAAATCATTCACAATTAATAGGCCAATTTGCATATGTAAATTAATTTGATCAGATAAGGGAATCTTCCTGGAATCAAAAGTTAAATTAACAGTCCTGAAATTGCTTGATGACCCTACTGTCATTTCATATGTGTGTGAAAAAGAAATTTTCAGTTGATCTTTCTCTAAATCCATAATAGTTAATCATCTAGTCTGATCAGGGGTGATTTGAGACTCAACTTGAGCCTCCATACTTGCTATGATCTTCTGATTCTTCTTAGCAATTTGGGCAAAATCCTGCTGTATTAATGGTACCTAATCATGAACAACCTCATGCCTGGATGGTGAAGTTGTGTATTTTGTATATCTCCCAATTGAATTGATAAACCTGGCTATGCATATGGCATCTCTTCACTCAATTTAGCTCTCTTTTCAGCTCCTTGTTCCTCCTCTTCTGAATCAATTTTCTTTTCTTTACCCCTTTTATTCACCTTCTCAAAGATAATAGGAGTTTCAATACTAGTATTGCCAGTACTTGCAAAACCCTTATTAGCCAGCTTTTCAATTTCAGGCTTACTCTCATGAGTAAAAGCAGAGTAACCAATCTCAACCCTTGTTTTGGAAATCACTTGATGTGGATCATAAGCCCACTTTTCCCTTAGTAATAGATGCATGTCTTCTAACATTTGGTTTGTTTCTTTTGCAGCTTGCCTCATATTCACTATGAAAGGTCCAACAGTCATGGGTAATTTAAACAAATGTCCATTCTTCATTGGCACAAAGTGGATCTTGTCGACATTCAAGCTTTGTCTAATAAATTCTAAATCTAACATTCTCATGGGGAAAAAATTAGGCAATCTATAAGGTTCAACCGCTGCACCATACAATCTAATTTCTGAATAATATTAAAAAACAATCCAGTCTCCATATTTGCAACTATTACTGAGTTGAAAGAATTCCTGAGCCTTTGGCAGAAAACATGGGGGAGCAGTCCCATTCAAGATTTTATAGGAAATTGGTAGGTAGTAAGCAACAAAATCAAATAATCCCCCATCACTAGGTTCATTTCTTATCAGGTCAGTCCAAAACACTACTGACTGCCTCTTCTTATTTAAATCCACAATGTTTAACCCCAAATTAAAAAACTCTTATGCATTTTGATACATGAACAAATAAGTAACAATTGAGGGAAACTTGAAAGAACCTGTGAGAGTCAAGCTCATAAATTGAGAATTAATATTCTCTTGCCAAAAGAATGGGATGTCCAACACTACTTCCGGTTTCATCGTCAAAGCAAACAATCCAAGCACTGATCTGTCAATCTAAGAAGCATCTTCCTTTCTAAGTATTTTTGATAGAAATTGTAACATAGGCTTGACATTTGCATCAAAAATTTCCAGCGGAAATACCTTTTCATCTCGACAAAAAACGTCCTAGTTTTGGCTTCAAAAAACATAAAATTTGCATGTAATCTTTCTCTGCAAGATTGTCATAAGAAGCTGTCAATGACTCTTCAGTAAAACTAACATAGTACTCAGACTCTGGGTAACAGAAGGCTTGACGAATTAGCAAGGATGAAACTTGGAAGAGACTCTCTCCCAAGTGGTTCATTACAAAACACTTGCTGGGTTATAATGCCGATGCTAGCCAATGTATGAATTCTCGGACAAGATGAGTTTTTTGGACACATGCAGACAAGACTCTAGACCTGACCATAGCTGTGAAGACAGGGAAATTGTGTTGATAAGAATAACTTGCTGGTACAGAGGCAAATGTTCTATTGTGCAATGGGTGTCCATTACAACTTGCTTTGTATCCATGAGAGGAATGTGACTAGAAGAACCAGACAATGATGACTTGGCCATGTTTACACTTAGGATGGAGACTGAATGGACTCAACAGCAAGGAGCAAGGTGATTAGGATGGTCTGGGAAATTTAAACTAAAACCTGCAGGTGAAAAGAACGAGGCTTTGACTCAATATTTATGGGCGCAGCGAGACTTTGGGGGGGAAATGACAATTAAATGCATGAAAAGACAGGTACGGGAATATGTCGTGGACAATGAGCTGGCTCGCTTGCTGACGATGTCTCCAGCTGCCTACGTCATCGCGGGGGCACTCTTGGGTACGACAGGCCCTGCGGAGGTGTGCCTCTGCAGTGACCGTGCGCCGTTGATTTGGGTTGACGCTCTTATGTCACGGTCAATTGCGCAGGCGCCTCGAAGTTTATCTGCCGAGTTGTTTGTGCTTGTGGGTTTCTTTAGATCAAGTCCCAACTGCCATCCTTTTAATTCCGCTCGATGAGTTGCACGTCTTTTAAAAGAATGGTCGGACCTTGCACATCTTCTGAAACATAATGTTAATGCTTTAACATATTAATCATTTTCGGCATATGGAATTTTTGGTTCATTTTCTTTTTAAAAACATTATATATATATATATATATATATATATATATATATATATATATATATATATTGAGAAACATGAAAGTACAAGTGAGCCACAACACTACAGCTCACACAGAGATAGTACTTTTACCCTCGACACAGCAGCAATTAGTGCCTTCACCTCGAGCATGGAGTCAAATATTGCTTTGGTGACATATGAACAATGGGAAATCTGGTCATAATGCCGATGCTAGCCAGTGTATGAATTCTCGAACAAGATGAGTTTTTTGGACACATGCAGACAAGACTCCAGACCTGACCATAGCTATGAAGACAGGGAAATTGTGTTGATAAGAATAACTTGCTTGTACAGAGGAAAATGTTCTATTGTGCAATGGGTGTCCATTACAGCGTGCTTGTATCAATGAGAGGAATGTGACTAGAAGAACTAGACAATGATGACTTGGCCATGTTTACACTTAGGATGGAGACTGGATGGACTCAACAACGAGGAGCAAGGTGATTAGGATGGTTTGGAAAATTTAAACTAAAACCTGCAAGTGAAAAGAATGAGGTTTTGACTCAATATTTATAGGCGCAGCGAGACTTTGGGGAGAAATGACAATTAAATGCATGAAAAGACAGGTACGGGAATATGACGTGGACAGTGAGCTGGCTCGCTTGCTGACGCTGTCTCCGACTGCCTACGTCATCGCGGGGGCACTCCTGGGTATGACAGGCTCTTCGGAGGTGTGCCTTCGCAGTGAACGTGAGCTGTTGATTTGGGTCAACGCTCTTATGTCACGGTCAACTGCGCAGGCGCCCCGAAGTTTATCTGCCGGGCTGTTTATGCCTGCAAGTTTTTTTAGATCAAGTCCCAACTGCCATCCTTTCAATTCCGCCCGACGAGTTGCACGTCTTTTAAAAGAATGGTCGGACCTTACACATCTTCTGAAACATAATGTTAATGCTTTAACATATAAATCATTTTCGGCATATGGAATTCTTGGTTCATTTTCTTTTTAAAAACATTATATATATATATATATATATATATATATATATATATTTATTTATTTATTTTGAGAAACATGAAATTACAAGTGATCCACAACATTTATTTATTTATTTTGAGAAACATGAAATTACAAGTGATCCACAACATCTGGCTCCACCTAGGGATAGTGCTTTTTGCCATGAAAGCACTAAGAATCGTAGATTAGTGCCTTCACCTCGAGCATGGAGTCAAATATTGCTTTGGTGACATATGAACAATGGGAAATCTGGTATTTACAATGGTGGAATGCTTGACTTTCAGTGCTGAAATTAGTGCTTCAACTACTGTCCATTCACAGGCAGCTGCAAAGATTCTCCATCTAAATTCTCTAAGATGAAAGTATTATTAGATCTTGCTTCAGTGATTCTGGATGGTCCATACTAGAGGGGGTCAAATTTACCATGCTTTCCCTTATCCTCCTTTCTGGTATCCCACCTCAGTACTAAGTCTCTTGCTCGAAAGATAATTTCTCTTGCCTTCCTGTCAAAAATGGTTTCATCTTTGTTTGATAAGTAATTAAGTCGTCTCTAACTTTGTCCCTGTTTTCACTTAACTCAATTACCTTATTCATTCTTATAACCAGAGCATTGGGTTCTTCCTGAGCTTCCTGAATAAAAGCAATCATAGGTTTGGCTAATTGACTAGGAAACAATGCCTACGTTCCAAATACCAACTCAAAAGGCGATTTTCCAGTGGGCCTTCTAGTAGTAACCGAACTGCCCAAAGGGAAAACTTTAGTTTTGAGTCCCAATATTTTTGATTTTCAGTGATTGTTTTCTTTAGGATTATAACCAATGTTTTGTTAGAGGACTTTTCCAATCGATTCCCTTGTGGATGGTAGGCTGTAGAATCAGAAAAAACTACATTATATGTTTGACAGAAATCAATAAATCGAGTATAATTAAATACATGAGCATTATCTAGACACAATCTTGACTGGACAACCAAACCTACTGAAGATATTCTCCTCTAAGAACTTCATCACCACTTGATCATTTGCTTTCTTTGTGGTTATTGTCTCAACCCACTTTGTGAAGTAGTCGGTGGCTGTTAGAATCCATTTGAACTGTCCACTTGATGGTGGATTGATTTCTCCAATAAAGTCCAGTCCCCACTGTGTAAAAGGTTCTTCTATATATATTGGAATTAGAGGTAAAGGAGCAAGTCTCTTCTTTTCGACAAACAATTGGCATTTCTAACAACCTCTAACCAGTCTGTATACATCGACAAACAATGTAGGCCAATAAAAACTTGATTTGAGGATCTTATGTGCTGTAACATTCCAAATGTAATGACCCCCACACAGATTTTCATGGTACTCTTTGGTAATTTCAATGGACTCTCCTTCAGTTAAGCACAATAGTAAGATACCAAGAGGATCTTTCTAGTACAGTTTTGCTTCTACTATGACATATGCTGAGACTTAAGCTTGAGGGCTCTGTACTTTGTTCTATTTAGTGTAGTTGGTCAAGAGAAGAAACACAAATAATGAACAATATCTTGTACCAATATGAACATAAATATTTGTACTGAATATTCATACCTGATTTGGGCTTATTTTTATCTTTTTCATTAACAACTTCATCCACTGGTGCTAACAGATTGATTCCCAATGCTTGAAAATTTGTTTCTGCTAACATCTTTGCCAAACCTTGTCCTTTGATTAGTTTTGTAGGTTTAATGTCCATATCATGTTCCTGAATTTTTGCTATCCAATTTCCTCTCTTCTCTTCTACATCACTCTGAATCAGCACATCCTTGATAGCAGCATTAGGGACATATGCAATTATTTGAGATTGTAATACATAAGTTCTGAAGGCTTTGAGTGCTTTAACCAATGCATATACCTGCTTTTCAAGAATGTTATATTTGAGATCAACATCTCTGAGAACTTTGCTGAAGAATGCCACTGGTTGTTCTCTATTCTCATTTTTCTGCAATAACACAACAACAATAGTAGAGGGGGAAGCAAATGAAAATATCTGAAATACCTTCTGATAATCAGGACTGATAAGAACAAGAGCTGTTTGGAGAGCCTCCTTTATTCTAGCAAATGATTCTCTTGCTTCATTAGTCCATTGTACTTCTGCCTCTTTCTTCCACATATTGGTTATGTTTCTAACAATCTCTACATAATTAGGTACAAATCTTCTTAGAAAGTTAATCTTTCCCAAAAATTTCCGAATATCCTTCTTGCTTCTGGGCAAAGGAATTTTATGGATTGCTTCTACCCTTGCTAGATCAACTTTTACCCCTTGTTTGGAAATTATGTGGCACAATAGTTTACCTTCTTCCAAGGCAAATAAAGACTTTTTGGGGTTAAGTGACAAACCAAAATTCCTGCACTTTTCAAAATTTCGTTGCAAGTGTTCTAAATATTCATCATTTGATCATGAAAAAACAGTGATATCATCCAAATATATAACCACATACTTATCTCCAACAAATGCTATGTCTGTGGCTCTTTTAAAGGTTGCACCTGCATTCATTAGCCCAAATGGCATTCTAACATACATGAAAGTACCCCATGGGGTTGTGAATGCTGTCTTTTTCTGGTCTTCTTTGTCTACTGCTACCTGATTATATTCAGAGAATCCACCAACCATGGACATGCTATAAGCTTCTGTCACTTTTTGTAAAACATAATCCATTTTGGGTAAAGGATAATTATCCTTCAGAGATGCTCTGTTTAGGTTCCTAAAATCCACACACAATCTTATCTCTCCATTTTTATTCCTCACAGGAACCAGATTAGAAGCCCAATCAGAATATCTGAGGGGAACTATGATCTTTGCTTGGAGTAATTTCTTTACTTATTTTTCAATCAGAGACAATAATAATGGATTAATTTGTCTGAGCTTCTGTCTATGGTGCTTGACTCCTTTCAATGGGATCTTATGTAGTATGATATCTTTATCATATGTTTTCAGATCTTCATATAACCAAGAAAATACATCTATGTAGTTCTTGAAAAGATCAATGTACCTTTCCTTATAATTTTTGGGAATACCTTTAAATAACTTCACCATTTTTGGTTCCTGCTGAGTTCCAGATTACAATTGGATCAACAACCACATCATTTGAATAAAAAATCCTCTCAAGAGGAACCAAACCTTTAGGCAATACATTATCTTTTAATTTAATAATCTTCTGATTGGATATTGGCTTCTTGAAATGTCTTACCTCTGCTTTCTGCTCTGATTTTTCTTCACCTTGATCTATTTCAACATTTTCAAAATTTCCAATCATTGTCAAAAATTCATTTATTTGCTCATCATCTTCAAACACCCGCCAATGTTTTACATTATCTGGGATATAAGGCCGGTGTCTAATCTTTTTGGTTCCTGCTGAGTTCCAGATTACAATTGGATCAACAACCACATCATTTGAATAAAAAATCCTCTCAAGAGGAACCAAACCTTTAGGCAATACATTATCTTTTAATTTAATAATCTTTTGATTGGATACTGGCTTCTTGAAATGTCTTACCTCTGCTTTCTGCTCTGATTTTTCTTCACTGTGATCTATTTCAACATTTTCAAATTTTCCAATCATTGTCAAAAATTCATTTATTTGCTCATCATCTTCAAACACCCGCCAATGTTTTACATTATCTGGGACAGAAGGCCGGTGTCTAATCTATATCTCATACCTTAGCCTTGGATTAATTGGAGGCTTGAAGTTGCTGGCTGCAACTGCGAATGAATCAGCCAATCTATTCTCCTCCCTTGGAATAAATTGAATATTGAAAGCTTCAAAAAAATTCTCAATCATGTCCCAAACTTCATTTCTATATGATCTCAATCTTGGATGTTTAGTTTGACATTGATTTTTGATCAGTCTTATTATCAATTCATAATCACCGAAAATTGAAATACATTGAATTCCCATCTACTTTGCAGTTTGAAGGCTAATGATCAAGGCCTCATACACAAAAGCATTATTGGTTGAATCAAACTCTAATTTGAAAGAAAAATGCATGAGATTACCTTTTGGTGATATTAACAAGAATCTAGCTCCCGTGCCTTCCTTGGAATAGGCACCATCAAAGTAGCATTTCCAAATCTTTATTGAGTGCAACTCATTATTTACCACTGTTGAAGAGCGCTGCTTCCCTGTGCCTTCAACAAATTTTGCATCTTCATGCAACATAAAACATGAAATATTTTCTTTTTCCTGTTTGTAAATAGAGGAGTTACTTGCATCCTTTTTGGTAGTGTTTTTTACAAACTTTGTTTCTTTCATTAGGGGAATTTTGAGGTCTAAAATGGGCCTCTTAAGGAAATTATAAAATAATAGTGGAAATAATAAAATAAGATTAGATTACATCATCAAATTTTAGAGGGAAAAAAGAAAAAAACTATTTTTTCAACTCATATTTTCAACTTATCTCTCAAAGTTTATACTTAAATTTCGAGTGGGAGTACTCATTGGATGAAAAATTTAATTCCTCATCTAAGGAGTAACCATGTTGCATACTTTCGATGGGTCCTACTACACGAAAAATGAGAAATACATGAAAAACGTGACTGCAATCACATTTTTTATGTATTTTTCATTTTTCGTGTAGTAGGGTCCATCGAAAGTATGCAACATGGGTACTCTTTGGACGATGAATTAAATTTTGCATCCAATGAGTACTCCCGCTCGAAATTTGAGTAAAAAATTTGGGAGATAAGTTGAAAATACGAGTTGAAAAAGTAGTTTTATTATTTTATTATTTTTTAATCTTTTTATTTAAAAAATGGTGAATCATCCCCCATGGTTGACATCATCATCTTGAAACTTATTGGTTCTTATAAATTTTATTTTTGTTGTACATTTTTCTTAGGAGGCCCATTTTAGACCTCAAGATTCCCCTAATGGTACAACCTCCTTTCTTCCCCATTAAAGACAAGAATGATAGCATAAGTAAAATCCAGCTTAAGAGCACCTTTCAACTTTTCTCTCTAAGATCTTGACAGAAGCATCCCAAACTTGGCTAGAATGTCAACAAAAGCTACATCCATAATAATGCTCTTTGCTGCAATCTGTGCCAAAGAAACTACCATGTCTTTAATTACCCCAACACATTTTACCTTCTTGGAGTCGAATGAATACAGATCCTTGTAAGGACTAGTGATTAGAATATTCAATTCCTTCATGAAATACAATGGCATAAGATTATGGGAAGCTCCTGAACCCAACATACAACTATGGAGAATAAAACCATGAGCCAACAAGGAAATATAAAATGGAGGAACTGAAGAATCCACTTCTTCTACATGAGGGCCAAAGTTAACCATTGGCTTCTCTTCCTGTAAATTCACAGTGTCACTTATATCTTTATTCTGTGTGAGATTAATAAATTATGAGATTTATTTCTTGTAGATTGGTGTTTTAGTTAATTCTAAAAGAGGTACCTGAATTTTGACCTTCTCCAATTGCTTTGTTAGACTGAAAGCATAAGCTTGTTTAACATTATTTTCAGGTTCTTCTTAAATCCTTTTAGAATTTGAAACTTGTTCAGGTACAGGAAGAACTTTCTCCAAAATATTAGTATTATCTGATTTGTTCTAGGAAGATTCACCCTGTTGCATTTTTGTTCTGTTAATTGAATTTTCAGGTTGCTTCCCGTTATTCACCTTCTTTACAGGGTCCTGTTGCTGTGGAGTCACCATTGGAGGAGGGGCATAACCTTATTGTTCACCCTCACTATCTGGCACCCTAGATCTCTTCCTTGATCTCAGATTATACTTCTTATGTAACTCAACTTGCATAAAATCTGTGAATTGTTTACAATATTCATTCACTTCATCTTCATCAAAAGATACTTCAGCCTCATCATATTCTTCTTCTCAACTATCCTCTTCATCATCCTATCTAATATACACGGTAGATATTTGATCTTCATGCCCCTTTTGGTCATCTTCCGCTGATTTTCCATGTCCAACTTTTAAATATAATGGTGCTTGGACCTAATCTTGATCCTTTCTTTCCCTTTGCAAGATTTGCAGGGGTTGTTTCATGATTTGAGGGTTAAAGCCTCTATTTTGATTTTGTTGCACTTGTCTTTGGGAATTTTTATTTTCCAATTCCAACTTGACTAATTTATTTGATAAATTTTTAATTACCTTAGTCATATCTTTAAGCCTTTGATCTTGTGACGACTCTTCTTTCCTTTTCCCCTTCTCTCGAACTCGCTGTTTTTTTGTCACTTTCTCAGCTGCAACCATATTGGCTTCGATTTCTAAAGCATTTGTCTGTATCTGTTCAACAGTAGGGGATCTCCTTTCTCTAAGTGTGAAACTGAAATCAACTTCAAAAGCCCCAACAAAAACCACCTTTGTTCTAAAAGGAGGGGGCTTAATCTTTATAGGAAAACTATTATACAACTTATTGAATATTTTGATAAACCCAGAAATATTTTCATCAAACTTTCTTTTAATTGCATTGAATTCTGTTAATGAATAACCATGATCCTTTTTCTCTCCCCATCTCTGAGTGAAATGATTTTCTAGTTCATCCCATGTATATGGAATTGTTTGGCAATCCTTTGAACCACCTTCTAGCCTCTCCATCCAGACATGGAACAAAAAGCCTCATTACAACATCAAGATGTCCCACATTTAAATTTTCAGCGAAATTACAAAATGCAGATAAGTGTTTCTCTGCAGTGACTTCATCCTCCCCAGTGAAACGAGGAAGTAATTTAAGATATTCTTGAGGCATTGCATTAAATGATCGTGGAATATTGAGTGGAGCATATCTGTTTAATAAGAAGGCTGGTGCTGCCATGTTTACACATTGATTAACTGTACTTTGGTTGAATGTAGATGATGAACTTGCTGTGAAAGTAAATGGAGGTGGTGGTAAAGCTGATATGGGAATAGGTTGATGAACAATGGCAGAGAAACAATCAACTGGAACTTGTTGACCTTGTGTAAAAGAAAAAGAAACAGACTCAAATGGGTGTTCTTCCAATTTAGGCTCTTGAAAATAAATAGGTGTAAAAGGTTAATAATGTTCCAAGAAATGAAGTACTTCAGATGTATTCTCAAACAAAGGATGACTTGTACTACTGCCAGGGGCAGACAATGTAGGACTAGGTGTTGAGGGAGTTTTAGGTCTCTCAACTCTCTTAGAAATCAATCTTTCAGGGTTTGATAAAGCAGGGACCTTCTGCTGTGAGGTATCTGACCTCGTGTGAGGCCTTTTGTAAGCCATAATTATAGTATGATGAAACACAACCAAAATTTCCTCCTCACTGAACAACCAAAGGAAACAACGTGAAAACCTAGGGAAAAAAGAAATTTTTGATTCTTCATCCTCGACAACGGCGCCAAAAAATGTTGGTTCTTAAGAGAAAATTCCTTGGTTGTGAAAATGAATGAGTGCTTAAGACATTTTAACAGTGTTTTATGGAAACAATATTTATCATTTGTTCTTTGTTCTATTTCTTTGGAAATTTGTTTTTAAAAACCCTTAATATTCCGGAGTAATAAAAGATTACGCAATGCTTTTAATTGCTGAAATGTGAATGAAAAAAAAGAAGAATTGTAAGGAAGCTTAAGATAATATGCTGTAAACAGGATCTATTAACTTAAGTTTTTGGAGTGGAGCGCATTTAAGGATATTTAACTCTTACAAATGTAATTCAGAGACCTGTAGCTTCATTACTTCACTTTATTCATTAGAAGAAATAACACAAGATGACACATGAAAGACAAACCGCCATCAACAATTGCAGGAAACTTGAGACTTCTTTCATTAACTCTTCAAAGAAATAAGTACAAAAATATAATCTTCCAGAGGTTCCAAAACTCCAAACCCTTCTTCTTCATTTTTTTCTTTCTTAAATACATTCAAAAGCAGTTTGCAACATCCAAAACTTCTTAAAACTACCAAAACTACTTCTTTATTCCATCAACTACTTTCATTACAATCGAGGGTAACATTACAACCTCGTTCTATAAGAAAAACAAAAAGAAAATACAATAATAAATATAAACATTATGTTTCTTTCTAAGTATCATTCACTATTGATGTGTCTTCAGGAAGATTGGACATCCATTTTCTGCACATTTTCCAGAGTTCAATGTTCATCTTCAGAGCATTAAGTAGCTTATGATGTTCCAATCTAAAAGCAGTAATCCTGTTGTAAGTGGGCTTGTTTAGAAACAAAGTCTTGACCATCCATAATAACTAAAAATCTTTATGCAGAAATTGACAATTGTTGTTCCTTTTAAAACTGCAGTGTTCTCATGAGTATTGTCAATTTTACTTTTTGCTAACACTAACAAAGTTTCATATGTTTCCCAGGACAAAAAATTACCTTGCAGATCCCAACAACCTGGTAGTCCTCCCCTGGTTCTTTTATCAAACATGGTGTTTAACTTATCTACTGCTTGCTTCATCTCTGTTAACTTCTTTTCTGCTGAATTCTTGTATGCATTCTTCACCATCATCTTGTTGATTTCCAGAACACATAATGTTCTGTCTTTAATCTCATCTTGACCTAGTTCTTGATCTGATTTGGAGTTGACAAAATATATTAACTTCTTAGCCCATATAGCTCTATCATGCATTTTTTGTTTTTCAGCTAATACAAGCTCTTGAAGATCTCTGATTATACTCTTTTCTTCTGAAATTTGAACCAATGATTCCCATATTGTTTTCATTACTCCTATAATCTCATTCCAAAGAATCTGTTTAGCTTCAATTAGGGACATGTTCCCCTTTACCTTGTCTCTGAGATTCTTGATTTCTTCATAAGCTGATTGATAACCTGCTTTGTATTTGTCTGCATTTTCCTTTGAAATTTGAATGTTGTTATCCTTAGCACGTATAACTTTTATGGTTGTCTCAAGATCACTTTGGGATTTCTTCATATCAATCTCTGCCATCCTCAACTCAGTACTCAATTGTGATAGTTTAGCTGCTAGGTCATCAGTTTCAGATGAAAAAACTATTGTGCAAACATGTGAATCATTTTTCCCCTATAGTTTAGCTACTGTCTCTTTCAATATGAAAATCTCTTCATCCCTCTGCAACATTTGCTGTAAAAGTTTCTCTTTCTCAAATTCCACTTTTGCCACTTCAACTGCCATTGGGTGTTCTCCAGTAGGGAGCTTCAACTTCTTTTTTAGCTCATTAATCTCTGATTCTGCACTCTGCAACAAATTCTGCATAACTAACTTGTCATTGGGGTCTACTCCAATCTTGACAATTATCTTCTTTAATTCCTTATTTTGGGTGGAGAGAGCTTTGGAATTAGCCTTCTCCAGCTTCAACTGCTTGATTACCCTTCCCAACATGTTTTCAGCTTTACTGCACTGGTTTTAGTCAAATCATTCACAATTAATAGACCAGTTTGCATATGTAAATTAATTTTATCAGGTAAGGGAATCTTCCTGGCATCAACAGTTAAATTAACAGTCCTGAAATTTCTTAATGACCCTACTGTCATTTCAGATGGGTGTGAAAAAGCAATTTTCAGCTGATCTTTCTATAAATCCATAGCAGTTAATAATCTAGTCCGATCAGGGGTGATTTGAGACTCAACTTGAGCCTCCATATGTGCTTTGATCTTCTGATTCTTCTCAACAATTTGGGCAAAAAATTGCTTAATTAATGGTACCTGATCATGAACAACCTCATCCTGGATGGTGAAGCTGGTGTATTTTGTGTATCTCCCAACTGAATTGATAAACCTAGCTGTGCATATGGAATCTCTTCGCTCAGTTTAGCTCTCTTTTCAGCTCCTTGTTCCTCCTCTTCTGAATCAATATTCTTTTCTTTACCCCTTTTATTAACCTTCTCAGAGATAATAGGAGTTTCAATACTAGTATTTCCAGTACCTGCAAAACCGTTATTAGCTAGCTTTTCAATTTCAGGCTTACTCTCATGAGTAAAACTAGAGTAACCATTCTCGACCCTTCTTTTGGAAATCACCTAATGTGGATCATAAGCCCAATTTTCACCTAGTAATAGATGTAAGTCGTCTAGCATTTGGTTTACTTCTTTCGCAGCTTGTCGCATATTCACTACGAAAGGTCTAACAATCACGGGTAATTTAAACAAATGTCCTTTCTTCATTGGCACAAAGTGGATCTAGTCCACATTCAAGCTTTGTCTAATAAATTCTAAAGAAAACATTCTCATGGGGACAAAAGTAGGCAATCTATAAGGTTCAACCCCTGTACCATACAATCTAATTTCTGAATAATCTTAAAAAATAAACTAGTCTCCATATTTGCAACTATTACTGAGTTGAAGGAATTCCTGAGCCTTTGGCATAAAATATGGGGGAGCAGTCCCATTCAAGATTTTATAGGCAATTTGCAGGTAGTAAGCAACACAATCAAATAATCTGACATCACTAGGTTCATTTCTTATCAGGTCAGTCCAAAACATTACTGACTGCCTCTTCTTATTTGAATCCATAATGTTTAACCACAAATTCAAAAACTCTTCTGCATTTGGATACATGCACAAATAAGTAACAATTGAGGGAAACTTGAAAGAACCTGTGAGAGTCAAGCTCATAAATTGAGAATTAATATTATCTTGCCAAAAGAATGGGATGTCCAACACTACTTCCGGTTTCATCATCAAAGAAAACAATCCAAAAACTAACCTATCAATCTGAGAAGCATCTTCCTTTCCAAGTATTTTTGATAGAAATTGTAACACAGACTTAACATCTGCATCAAAAATTTCTAGAGGAAATACCTTTTCATCTCGAGAAAATTTTCCTTGTTATGGCTTCAAAAAGAATAAAATCTGCATGTAATCTTGCCCTGCAAGATTGTCATAACAAGCTGTCAATGACTCTTCAATAAAACTAACATAGGACTCAAACTATGGGTAGGAGAAGGCTTGACGAATTAGCAAGGATGAAACTTAGAAGATACTCTCTCCCAAGTGGTTCATTACAAAACACTTGTTGGGGCATAATGCTGATGCTAGCCAGTATATGAATTCTGGGACAAGATGATTTTTTGGGACACATGCAAACAAGTCTCTAAACCTTACCATAGCTATGAAAACAGAGGAATTGTGTTCATTAAGAATAACTTGCTGGTACATAGGCAAATGTTCTACTGTGCAACTAGTGTCCATTACATCCTGCTCTGTATCCATGAGAGGAATGTGACTATAAGAACTAGACAATGATGACTTGGACATGTTTACACTTAGGATGGCGACTGAACGAACTCAGAAACGAGGAGCAAGGTGATTAGGATGGTTTGGACAATTTAAACTGAAACCTGCAGGTGAAAAGATCAAGGTTTTGACTCACTATTTATAGGCGCAGTGGGACTTTGGGGGGGAAAATGACAATTAAATGCATGAAAGGACAGGTATGGGAATATGACGTGGACAATGAGTCGGCTCGCTTGCTGACGCTGTCTCCGGCTGCCTACGTCACCGCGAGGGCACTCCTGGGTACGTCGGGCTCTTCGGAGGTGTGCCTGTACAGTGAACGTGAGCTGTTGATTTGGGTCGACGCTCTTACGCCACAGTCAACTTCGGAGGCACCCCAAAGTTTATTTGCTGGGCTGTTTGTTCCCGCGGGTTTCTTTAGATCAAGTCCCAACTGCCATCCTTTCAATTCTGCCCAGCGAGTTGCATGCCTTTTAAAAGAATGGTCGGACCTTACACATCTTCCGAAACATAATGTTAATTCTTTAACATATAAATCATTTTCGGCATATGGAATTCTTGGTTCATTTTCTTTTTAAAAAAATTATATATAATTTTATTTTTATTTTGAGAAACATGAAATTGCAAATGAGCCACAACATAGGGCTTCCAAGATAAGAGTAGTCGTGGACTGATATTCTTTGAGGACTGACTATCCAAGATAAGAATATTCCAAAGAAGGTCATACTTTGTGAACACCCAAGTGGAGTATGTACCTCGAGAGACAATGATTATGGTGTCTATGAATCATTGGTCTCGCCAACATTGTGCTCTGATCACGTGGATAGAGCCGTCAGTCAAGGCCTTTCTATGTGACAATGCTGGTTGATATGATGCTATACTGATGGGTTACCAATCCGACTCTTCTTATGAGAAATTATTTAGATTGAGAATGACAAAGTACCATTATGAATACCTCCCTAGTTAAGAGGGAGTGTTGTAATATGTAACTAGGTTCGGTCTTCATAATAGCATGTAATTATGATCTTTGTAAATGAGAAAAGAAGAAAATAAAATTATTTTTGTAAAGCTTGCTTCATGGGTTTCATGAGTAAGATCTTTTATTTATTAGTGGTTCCCATTGAGAGCCTTAGGATTTATCATTAGAGTCGAAGAGTCAATGTCATGTATGAAGAGCTATTCTTGAGCAAATAAAAAATATAAGTCTATGTAGCCCTCCAACGACAAGCACACAATCCTCTCTTCATTTTGGCTTCTAAATAAGGTGACAAAGTCATGTCGGCTCACATTATGGAGACACACTTATTCATAAGTACATGTTAGCGTAATATGACAGACATACCACTATAAATAGAAACCTCGACCCAGTCCACAGAGATAGAATTTTGGTCATATCTCTCTGAAGTTTTCGGTGGTAACAAAATTTTAGACTTCACATATCTCTGAGAATTCACAAGAACAAAAGTTTAGATTATCCTTTGCCTTCATATGGACGGTCACAATATATATAGTTCGGATGATGGTGCAGAAGAAAGTTCAAGGAAGGTACAACAACGAATAAGTGAGGCGCTGATCTAAGTCAACATAATTCAGATCTCTCTCTCTGTATTTCAGATGGGTAGTGACATAAGATAACAATTTGGAATGACAAAGTGTTGAAGGGAAATTGGATCCCTCTAAAGAGGCATCAAAGCTCGGATCACAGTGGCAGTAATCTATGAAGTGGATATAATCACAGTATAAATTTTACCTTACAGTATCTCTGTCCCAGTGTTATATCAAGTGCAATAAGGTATTTTTTATGACATGACGGTTCGTTGTCATGAGAAGAAATGATCCCAGTTTATGCTATGAAGAAGGTTGAAATGGAAGAGAAGATGAGAAGATGGAAAAGGGACGCTTGTCTTGGTCTTGAAGAGGCTACTAGGTCAAGGGTCTTGGTCTTGGTATTCGTCAATTAGAATCTCTGTACGAAGAATTTGCGTGGGTTTTCCTCTCAAAGAGTGAGGTTTTGACCCAAGCTCATATCCTACATGCTGTGTCACTTGTCTATTTATGTTCATGCATTGGTTACTGTTTGGTGAAGAACACTAATAATCTAACAAGAAGAAGATCCTAATCTAAACATGTAAAAAACATTCACAAACATTCAATAATCGAAGACAAATCACCCAATGCTAGTGCCTTAGATTTCTCAACAATTTGATCTTGTTGAGGATTCATTTTTACTAAGCAATGACATGAGATGTGAAAAATGCATGAAGTTATCACCAAAATGTTCAACTCCTTGAACTAGGCTTGTTGATTCAAAGGAAGTAGCTCTAAGGAAGTTTGAGATATTCAGGTTCTATTGTGGCGGATACCCTATAGTGACACTGATCCATTCTATAGGGTATGTTGCAGAGTTGGATTCCAGGTGGGCTAGTGTCACTTGTTATATTGGATACTTCAGCGGAAGTACCTCTCTCGCTAAGAGGGAGTGTTGAAAAGTGTAGCTTGGGAGGTATTCCACAAACTTCTATCAAGGGTTTGTGAGAATTTTTTTCACAAAAGGGTTTTGTGAGAAAAATTCCCAATTGAAGGGGTTTTAGACCTAGATGGAGTTTAAAATCTAAAAGTGAAATTAAAAGAAAATTAAAGAGAAAAATTAAATCCTAAGTCTAAGTGGATAAAATCCTTAAAGATTGAGAGGGTTCCATGCAGGCCTAGGAGAAATATATTTAAGGAGGCCTAAGGCTAGGCTAGAAGGAATCAAATGAGAGGGAGCTCATTTGATCTAAAGGAGGTTGAGATGTAGCTTAGAGAGAGCCCTAGGTTGAGGGTCGAGAAGGCTGCTGAAGGAATGTGATACATCTCATCAAAAATAACTTAAGAAGTCACATAAAGGGAATGGTTTCATCCTTAGAGTGTTTGAAAAGCCTCTTGAGGGTTTTGGAAGCCAAGAGAATGGTTTATCGTTGGTTCAGGAGATGCCACGAGCCTAAATAAGGCATAGAGGAGAGGCCATAAGGCCTATAATTTATAAAAGGAAAGAGTTGCATCCCTAATATCATTTCTCCCTGTGTGAAATGATCGCAAAGAAGGTCAAATCTAACCTTAGAGGAGGTCTGCATGCCTCTAGTTGACCATTGGTTGAAGAAAGAGGGCTAAAACCCTATTAGGACATCAATACAAGATGGAAGAGATGCTGATACCTCTATGTCATCAATAGATCTATGTGAGAAGGCGTTGCAGATCTTGAGATTACAAAAATGAAGCCTAAAATCCAAGAAAGATGCGGCCAGATGTTACCTCCTCAGCATGTAAATAAAATATGTATGTGTGGCCTATAAACCCTTGATATAGTATTGTCTCGAAGGTCATAGAATTGTTTAGAGGTGGAATGTTTTGGGCCTGTGTGACACGATTGGTAAAGTTGGCAACTTGCCAAAACAATGAGGATTGTTATAATGCCCTGTGTAAAATGTGGAAGTCGATTATTATGCAAATTGCGGTGAATGCATATTACTGTGGAAGTATTTTTTGCGGGTGGCTCGGAATCTTCAAGGAAGATCCGACAATGAGAAAAGGGTTAAGCGAAGGCGCTGTTGGAAGAGTAATTCGATTCGTTCTGCAGACGAGGCATAATTTTGGTTAATGGAGGCATGAGCAGAGTGAACCAGGTATGTTCCCATATTAAAACGTTAATGTGACAGGGACTTGGAAAATGAAGAACGCTGTTGTGAAAGTTAAGACCGAACCCTGTAATAAACCAAAGGAGCGAAACCATGAATAGAACAGAACCTTGAGCAAACAGTGAAGGCGGTTTTAAACTCGAAACTAGTAGTATCGTGCTGCCTCTTAAGTGGTAACTGTTATTACGAAAAAAAACGCGATATGGGTTCGCAGTTGACACGTAAGGAGGAGGTGGTATTTTAATACCACGAATTTCGCGTAATTTTGTATGAGTAAGTCCCAAGCGTTTTAAAAACGCGATATCCGTCGGATGAGCGTTTAATTGGGTCTTGGAGCGCGATGTATTGTGGACCATTGGATCCGTTCGACAGTTAGCGCAAAGGTACGTATTGAGCCGTGGGGCCCGAGGGCCTTCACATATGGTTATTGTTTGAGTTTTAAACCTAGGCCGAGGCTTTATATTAATGTTTATAACATTTGGTTCGGGGAATGATGATATATGTTATGGCAAGCCGTGGACACATATTTGATGAGGGTGAGCACCTTGAGTCATTCGAAAGTTAATTCGGATAGGCAATAGGCAATAGTTTTACCTTGGAGTTATAAGTTGAAATACTATTCGAATGTTAATTCGAATATACAGGTAATGGGTTTTAAACAAAGTCGAAGAGTGAACCAAAATAAATGTTGAGGTACGGTGCGTATGTATGTGATGGTTGAAGGGGATATTAAACCAAAGGTGTAATATAATTGATTCACAATTCATAAAGTGGGTTTTGGAATATAGTTTATAACTATAAGGTATAAAAGGGTGAGATGACTTCCGCTCCGAAGTGTTAATTTTGAGGGTTATTAATATGGTTTCGAATCAATGATTTGTAAATTGCAGCTTCCGCATATAGATTGTAACCTGGGTTGAGAGGTGTAGTTTATCACCATAAGAGGATCATATTTTAATATTTCAAATCTGAGATTGAAATATAAAAGTTTCCACATAGCGTTAGAGTTGCCCAGATTTAAAATTATTTGGGCCTAAGATATTTGGAATGCAGTTTTATATACAACAAGATTGAAGATTGTGGGTTTAAGCGAAATTTCCAGTTTATATATAAACTAAGAGTATGATGTGGCTTAAGTTGAGTGAGCATGCTATCATTGTGGTATCAGAGCTGGAATAGCTCTGTTTGAAGGTTCAAGTTTTTGAATTAATTGCATGTGTGGTAAAAGATATCAGATTTTGAAACTGATAAAGATTGTAGCATACAGAGATGCAGTGCATGTGATGAGAGGATGAAGGAAGATCAGATTTTTAAATCTGATATGCAGCAGTTACATATTTGCAGTGAAGAAGATTTGCAGAAATGGATGAAGAACAAGATCGTGCAGGGATCTTGCAGGTAAAATAATTTTAAATCTAGTTGCAGAAAGCGCAGACAGAGTTTTGATGGTGATGGTAGTGAACCTGATATTCAGCTAAAGGTTGGATAGGGAGAGCAATTGCAGTGTTCTCAAGAGAAGGTGAGTTGATGAGAAGTGTTTAACTCTGGTTTGAAGAATTGTTTGCAGAATTCAAATTGCAGGTAATTGGAGAAATCTCAGCAAAAGCAGATCACAACTTTGAGAGTAGTGATGAAAGGGTCCAACAGAGGATTCTAAAGTGAAGAAGAAGTGTGGCAGAACCTGGAGAATTCCCAACAGAGGTTGGATGAAAGAAGAACATATGTGTTCTTGAAAAGTTGCAGAGTGAAGCCTAGAGAGAGCAGAAGAGAGTGCTTAAAAGGTTCCAGCAGACAGGGGACCAGTACTTGCCAAAAGCCCAGATCCGGAGGGAAGGATTGGTGAGGTAAGTGGTAGCAGGAGAGCTTGCTGTTGTAGAGGCTTAGTGCAGCTGATGAGTGAAGAAATCATGGAGGATAAGATGACTACTGATAGTCATAGCAGAGATTGCAGAGGTTCTGAGAGAGGCCACAACAAAAAAGAGGAAGAAGATGCCAAGACAAATGGCATAAGGAAGGAATTGACTGGTGTAGAATATTGGAAAGAGGTAGCTGAGATCAGAGAACAATTTAATAAACTAGAAGAGAGGATAGAGGAAAGCCAGAGAGTTGGTTGGCTCATGAAGAAGAAAGTGAATTGGAAACCATTACAGTTGAGGTTGAGGCAAAAGGAGATTGCCTTACTGAAAGAAGAACTCAGAGCAGTTGAGTTGAGAAAAGAAGTTTCTATTTGTGAAGTAGAACAGAGTACAGGTGAAGAATGGAGATCTGTAAAAGATCTTGTGAATCATGATGAAGACTTAATGCAGCAAAAAGCTTGTCTTGCTGAAGAGAAAATCATTGATGATTTCCTGAGTTATTGGACAAGTCCAGATCAACTGGATGATGTAAAGACTTGTATTTTTGAGTCTGACCATTGTGAGGTGATGCCAGGTTCTACAGAGGAAGAGGAACTCAGAGTTCTTGAGTCAAGGATGGAATTTGAAGATTCCACATGCAGATCTGTCCAAAGGGAAGTGCTTGAGGAAGCAACCAAGACTGAAAAGTCTTGTGGTTTTGAAACTAAAGAGTTGTGTATGCTTGCAGGTACATCACGGGGAGATGAACAAGCTTTAAAGTTTGTTGAGAAGGAGAAATTGAATCTGAAATTTGTTCAGATAGCAAGATCTCAGGAGAATTTGAAGACAAGGGAGTCTAATGGGAATATTCAGCAGAGTATTGAGGCAAGAGATGAAGGACCATCTGATGATTGGTCAAGAACAAGTGAAGGGATAAAAGGTTGTGTGAGGTTCCCAAAATCTACTCCAATTGAAGTTGTTGAATTGTATAGAAGGTTGGATTTTCAAAGGAGAGAATTGGAGAAGCAGAGGACCTATGCACATGATAAATTGCTGAAGAAACAAGACAGATGAATTGTCATGAATGACAATCAGAGAACAGAGGATAAGAAAATGATTCAGCCAAATGAAGGAGTTAATTTTGGTGAATCACAGCAGAAGGACATTCATGAAGCAGATGATGGAGAGAAGGAGAGACTAGCTGACAGTCTCATGATGGATGCAAATCAGCATACTGAGTGCTGACAGAGGATTTGGAAGGAAACTCAGAACAACATACTGATGTGTTGTCAGAGGAGGAAGCAGTATTGAGATCTTGTAATTTTAGTGTTGAAAGTTCATGTGTTAATGATGCAAGCAAAGAAGGACAACAAATGGAAATTGTCAGAAAATTGAATGAAAGAGAAACTATGTTGGCTGAGAACATAATGGAGGATTATCATTCTAACATGGTGATTGGCATAACGAAAGCTGAGAAGAAATACAGTGGAGATTTTCTGAGTCTTGAAACAGACTTGGGACTGCAAAGAGAAGAATTGGTGACCGGGTCATCAATTGAGACCATTGGGTCTTGTGATTTTAAAATTGACAATTTGTTTATGTTTACAGGAATGGCAGAAGACAATCCATCTCTTGGAGTTGTCTTGAGAGAAGATGAACTGTTGCAGAAGGAAGTTGTGGCAATCATGTCTCATGTGAATGAACTTGTTATTATTGTTGATGACAGGGAGAAGTTGGCCTGTTTGAATGGCCAAGAGAAGATTGGAGGACAAACTTGGGGAACTACTATAGTGATGGGAAATCAGAATTCTATTCTGGTAGAAGATGAAAACGCAGAGTTTGAAGAACTTGATTTGATTGCCAGAATCAAACAAGAAGGTGAAGGACAATTGCTGAAGATTGAAGAAAAACATGCTGAAACAAGTTTGTAGCATATTGATGAGATGCTTAAAGATAGGTGGCTGAAATGTTCGCTGAGGACATTGGAACAAGAGGAAGAAATGGCAGACACTAGAGTGGGAATGCTTGAAGCTGTGAAAAGAATATGAGCAAATACTAGTTTGCAAAATTTAATCATGCTTACTAGTACACAAGGAGAAATGAATGGTTATGTTACTGCGGTTAGAGAATTGAAGGATAATTTACTTTTTAAAAGTAAATTTTTCAGATGATGAGCAAGAGAATGTTGCAGAGGGAGATATCTTAAGAGATATTCAAGAAGTTTGGGAGGCAGCCACAGAGGTAGCAACATTTTTGGCAAAAGAGGCAACGTTAGCAAGAGCAGTAGCTGAAGCAACATTTATGGTAGCTACAACAACAACACTCTTGAAGGCAGTGACAACAGTAAAAACAAAGGCAACTACATCAATAGAAAGTGAAAGCAGCAGCAATGGGCAAAGAAATTTCCAAACAGAAGATAAACTGGACAGAGAAATTGAAAACATCAGAGAACTGATGATGGAGGTGTCTCAGAAGTAGCAGATAGCAGCAAGAAAGCAGAAGAATTTTTGCAAAGGAAAGACAAGAAGAGAATGTGAAAGTATAACTGGAGGTGAATTGCAGAACAAGATATGGAAACCTGGAGAAGTGCAATTGAAGGATGATGCAGCTGTTGGACAGCAGAAAAACAGAGTATGGGATCCAGGAGGCAGAGATTAAAGACACATGATCAAGAGATCATGAACAATTTGAACCTTGGGAGTCTGATGCAAGGGCATTAGGAACAATAAAATACTTTGTATCTAAGTAGACATAGGGGGGTCTCATATTTTTAAATTATCATGTAATTATTAGTATTTTAAATAAAATAGTGAGGAATTATAAATGTTCTCTAACCACTAGAGAACATGGGGGAAGTTGATTAAGTTAGGAAGGTGAAGAGTCAATTTCAGTTATTGTAGGGATGAGTCTAACTTTAGGACTTTGGAGAATTCCAAGAGTCTTTGTTTGAGCTGTTAAAGAAGCTGAATTGATTCATTATTGATTTGTATAAATGTAAGCCTCAATGGCATTCAGAAGAGACCTAAAGAGAGAGATCTGCAGAGTAGGATGGTAGAAGGCCATTGAATTGAAGATCAAGCCACAGAGGAAGTAAGTCTTTGTAATTACTTGAGTCTTAATTATATAGAGGAATTCAGGGTCAAATTGATTATATATGAGATTGTGTGTTTTACTTTGGCTTGTAAAATTGAGTAAATCGATCACTGAAGGGATCGATTCCAGGAAGGCATTAAATTGTATGTTTCAACTTATTTATAATAAGTTGGGTGCGTTTTGGAATGAATTGATTTCATATGGGTGCTGCTTGATTTAACTTTGCATGTTGAGTTCTTGTATGAGAATGCGTGAATAAATTCTGTGTTAAGGGTTAATGATAATGGTTTGATTATTAAAAGAGCTTAAGGAGGGATTGTTATAATGCCATGTGTAAAATGTGGAAGTCGATTATTATGCAAATTGCGGTGAATTCATATTACTGTGGAAGTATTGTTTGCGGGTGGCTCGGAATCTTCAAGGAAGATCCTGCAATAATAAAAGGGTTAAGCGAAGGCGCTGATGGAAGAGTAATTCGATTCGTTCTGCAGACGAGGCATAATTTTGGTTAATGGAGGCATGAGCAGAGTGAACCAGGTATGTTCCCATATTGAAACGTTAATGTGACAGGGAATTGGCAAATGAAGAACGCTGTTGTGAAAGTTAAGACCGAACCGTGTAATAAACCAAAGGAGCGGAACCATGAACATAACGGAACCTTGAGCAAACAATGAAGGCGGTTTTAAACTCGAAACTAGTAGTATCGCGCTGCCTCTTAAGTGGTAACTGTTATTACGAAAAAAAAAAAAAAACGCGATATGGGTTCGTAGTTGACACGTAAGGAGGAGGTGGTATTTTAATACCACGAATTTCGCGTAATTTTGGATGAGTAAGTCTCGAGCGTTTTAAAAACGCGATATCCGTCAGATGAGCGTTTAATTGGGTCTTGGAGCGTGATGTATTGTGGACCATTGGATCCGTTCGACAGTTAGCGCAAAGGTACGTATTGAGCTATGGGGCCCGAGGGCCTTCACATATGGTTATTGTTTGAGTTTTAAACCTAAGCCGAGGCTTTATATTAATGTTTATAACATTTGGTTCGGGGAATGCTGATATATGTTATGGCAAGTCGTGGACACATATTTCACGAGGGTGAGCACCTTGAGTCATTCGAAAGTTAATTCGGATAGGCAATAGGCAATAGTTTGACCTTGGAGTTATAATTTGAAATACTATTCGAATGTACACGTAATGGGTTTTAAACAAAGTCGAAGAGTGAACCAAAAGAAATGTTGAGGTACGGTGCGTATGTATGTGATGGTTGAAGGGGATATTAAACCAAAGGTTTAATATAATTGATTCACAATTCATAAAGTGGGTTTTGGAATATAGTTTATAACTATAAGGTATAAAAGGGTGAGATGACTTCCGCTCCGAAGTGTTAATTTTGAGGCTTATTAATATGGTTTCGAATCAATGATTTGGAAATTGCAGCTTCCGCATATAGATTGTAACCTGGGTTGAGAGGTGTAGTTTATCACCATAAGAGGATCATATTTTAATATTTCAAATCTGAGATTGAAATATAAAAGCTTCCACATAGCGTTAGAGTTGCCCAGATTTAAAATTATTTGGGCCTACGATATTTGGAATGCAGTTTTATATACAACAAGATTGAAGATTGTGGGTTTAAGCGAAATTTCCAGTTTATATATAAACTAAGAGTATGATGTGGCTTAAGTTGAGTGAGCATGCTATCAAAGATATATTCTAGAGAAGTGGATAGTTGAGGGCATGTTAGGACTGGTTACAGGTTGCATAAGTACCGTAACAAAGGGGCCAAAATTCCACAGTAACATTCTTCAGAATGATGCCAAAAAGAAGGGTTTAAAGAAGCATGCTCATAACATATGGACAATAGATAAAATAATATCTAGAAGAGGAAAGATCCATGAGCCCAAGATCTGAGTAGATATGGACGGTTTTGATAGTAAGAAGAAGACCTAGTTGAGGGCAGACTTAGAGGCCCATATCTATGCAAATAGAGGAGTTGTTTCAGAAAAAAGGGAAGTTGATATGAAACAGTACTTCAGTCAAGCAATGACTGCAAATCTGTAGTGTAAGGAATACAAGCAGTGCAAGAACAATAGTGCAGGAAGGAGTCCAAGCTTGGACATATTTGAGGGACACTCGTGGTCTGTTGGAGGGAAACGAGAGAGTGATCCTTGTGTGCCCTAAGTGTAGCACATTGATAGACTAAGGTAGATGATGGGAGACATAGATTGAAGAAGTTCATGGTTTCACTTGTACAAATGGGGCCAAAATCCTATGACTATTCGTTAGATATTCGACATATTTTCATGAGTTATTTGACATGCTGGACCCAATAAACTCGTCATTGGAATTGTGTCAAATGTTCGACACTTTATTAAGCTCTAGATATTCAACAGGTTGAAGCTGAATACCGACGAAAAAAAGGGCCGAAAATGTCATTAAAAGTATGACGCTTTGATGACAATTTTGCAATGCCCACATGCATCGGATATGTGACGGGGAAAAATTCGGTTGTGACGCCCACATTCGTCGGAGATGTGACGGGAAAACGTCGAATATCCTCCACCTTAGATGGAAAAATGACGATGCTTTAACATCAGATATTCGAGACCTTATACTCTAGTCTAGTCTGCCAGGGCGCGATGATTCTTTCCGTCGGTATGGATTATCAAGTCTGACGGTTAAGCATTGGATGTGATGTTAAAATAATTTTTTGCAACGAGTGTTATAGCTCCACCACCCTAGATGCGACACTTTGTCGTTGGATATTTGATAACTTATTAGTCTAGTTTGAAGGGAGCGTTTGATTGTTTAGCATTGGATAATAAACGGTAGAAAAAAATTGTGTCACGGGAGTTTTATATATGCGATACTTCGTTATGTCAGTAGAGCGTCGAATATCCGACGATTGTCCCGTCGAATAAGAGTCGGCTATTCGACGGTTTCTACGTACTGTCGAATATCTCACTGATCTCTACGCATTAAAAATAAATATGATTTGACGACTTCTTGATGAGGATTTAGAAGAATATTATTTCCTTTATCCATCCCTTGAGGTTATATTTCTTTAAAAAATGGGTTAGATGAAGTATACATATCATTATAGGAACATTAATATTTGTTAATGTCTTTGAATTAGTTTAAGTTTCTTCTAGAAGCTTAATCTTTTCTCTCTTGTTCTAGGAAACCGAGTGTCCAAAGCCATAAATCCATCTAAATATTTCTTGATCAATTTTATTATTTATGGATTTATTAACTCCACTTCTTTCTCTATAGTTCTATGTTGACCTATAGCAACTTGAACTACTTCTGTCCAAGGCTTTTTATTAGCCAACTTCTATTTCTAGGAATCAAGGACATGAGTATATAGGGAAACATCATAGAATTGTTCTAGGAAACCGAGTGTCCACAACCATAAATCTATCTAAATATTTCTTGATTAATTCTATTATTTATGGATTTATTAACTCCACTTCTTTCTCTATAGTTCTATGTTGACCTGTAGCGACTTGAACTACTTCTGTCCAAGGCTTTTTATTAGCCAAATTTTATTTCTAGGGATCAAGGACATGAGCATACATGAAAACATCATAGAATTATAAGGTTAGAAAATAATCTAATGTGGATCATATTTCCATTCCATGTCTTATTAAAATGGGATCCCTTTGTTAGTTTTCAACAATAGGAATAACTACTATTTCATTAATTTTAAAGAAATATATTTTAGTAGGAATAGTAAAATTTTCTACATTTAGAAACAAAATGTATATTATTTAAATGAATTATTTGTTTGATATATTTAATAGAAAAAATTCTAGTGGTTAGATACATTAGTAATCTATATGATTTGATCTCTGGTTCGTAAAATCATACTATAATATATCATTTTTTCAAAATATCATTTCTCACTTTTGAATTGAGAATTCATATGTAAGAGAAAGTTATAGTATTATGAATTCTAGGAGGAGACTCATCATAAATTAGGGAGTAAAAAATGAACATAAATCCATTTATAGTAATATGGTATATTTTTATTTAATATATTAAGGCTTGCATCTATTCAAAAGGTACTCTATTTCCCCTAGCTTATATTTATTTTATAGGCCTAATGATTAAAAATGAGTTGATTATTTTGCTGTAATTAGATATACTAAGTATGTATGTTACCTAAACATAATTTTTTCTTATGAATTTTCCTTGTAAGAAAAGCTCAATAATTTTTTGTTTTTTGAAATTAAGAAGTTTATGTAAAAATCCCAATATGACAACATCAATGCTGGTGGCGTCATCATAACTTAGAATAATTCTAACCATAGATATTAAGCCCTTTACTGATTATTTGAAAATATTCCTTTGCAAAGGAAATTTAATCTATGGTAACACATTCCCTTCCATAATCAAGCTTAATAAAAATTATTCTTTTTGGATTTTAGTTAGAGTTTCAAAATTCCTTTCATTGTTTTCCTCCTCTAAAATCTATTAACCTTCTTTCAAACCTAATATTTCTATGATATCTAAGTTCTTTCAAAGATAATATTTTATGGGAGATCTAGTTTTATTTTACCATAATCTGAATTGAATCATAAAACGATGAACATAACTGGATAAAATCTGGGAAAGGGAAGGTTCTAGGTACCAGGGCCCGTTGCATCCCACTTAACGCAAATTTATAACATATTGGGGAAGTGATAAAGGGATTTTTTAGGAAGAGTCTTTGGGGTTTTCCATATCAATATTGTCTTGAAAACATATTTTTCCTTATCTATAAAATATTTAAATGAATCATTTTCATCGCTCACTTTGTGGAATTATTATTATTATTTTTTATTTATTTATTTTTATTTATTTATCTTCTGGGCACCATAGTTAAACCAAACACATTCCTTTGCTTGTAATAGAATTATAATACTAGAATGTTGAAATAATTGGTAAATTCACCCTAAAGTTATAAAAATGTAGTGTAAGTCCTCTTTTCCTTTTGTTGCAGTCACTGGTAGCTACACAATTACTTATCAAAGTAATCAAGCTTTCAGTTAAGTAGTGGTCACCATATAGACTAGCTTAGTAGTTGATAATATGTGGTTGGACTAATTAGATGCATTGCCACCCACTATATTAAATTTTGAATATGTTGAAATTTTGAAATTGTGAATGATTTTGGGCCTAAGGATATTTAGTTCCATTACACGTCCAAACAACCTGAAATAAATGTGATTGGTCTACATCTCGCTAAGGTAGTTTCACCTTCTCAAGACCAATTTGGAAATTAAAAATCACACAAGTTATAGCTCCGAAATGAATGAGATATGTTTGAAGATTATTTTTTATCAAAAATTAGATTGAATGCTAATAAGTGTTGGGGATCATTGGACCTATTGTAGCTCTTACAGACAACCCCCAGGTTGAGGAGAGGTCAGTGCCTAAGACATCTTAGTCTCCCTTGAAGATAAATCAATGCTGCTCAAGAGATAAGTGTAAAATGATTTAAATATGGTTCAATTACCCTTCTCAGAGGAAGATTCAATATACACATAAAAATATATATCATTCCCAAGAATAATTGTTCAGGCCTGGTCACCTACACACTGATAATGCGGCTTAATTGATCGTTGCAGTAAAGGTGGAAATGAGAAATATATGGAAGGAACCCAATGCAGAGGGCTCGAAAGACACAATCATACGCAATAAATACCATTAGAATCATGAAAATACAAATGAAATTAAGTGTAGAAATTATGGAGTGTGTTTTAAGGCTTTGAAATCAACATCTCACAAGTATTATCTGCTATATCACAACATAGGTGAATCTGCAATCTCACAGGTACCATATGCTATTATATAACATAGATAAATCTATAATCTCACAGTTTCCATATGCTATCATATAACATAAGTAAATTTTGACTTAAGAGTGAATCCAATAACTACAATTACATAATTTCTGAGGAAGAAAAACACACATGAATTGAAATACAGAGGTAGAAATCATACTACATATCCCAAATGCTTGGAATCACAAAAAAAATCTTCATTAATATTCAATAATGAGATACATGCTACAAGACTAAACTTGTGAAATCTTTCAAACAAATATAGGCTCTGAAACAGAAAAATAGAACCAAAACTTGGAACCTCTTTTTGAAAAAAAAAATTCGGAACCTTTCTAATGTGTTTCTTCTCCCTTTTTATAAGGAGAACAAAAAAAAACAACTTACAAAATATCTTCAAATGCTACAACTATTTGAATTACACAGTTGTCTAAGCATGCGACTAACCTTACTATCCTAATAATGATTCCATGGAAAATTTGATTCTTTCTTGAAAATAAATATTTACAGAATATGAAAAAGAGGAGGTGTCATGATTGACATCGCAAAATATCTCCATGCCATTTTCTCTGATTTCTTAAAGACGAATCGGGATCCATTATCTGGGTTCACGGTGGGTTGATGATATGTCCACACCTCTTCCATTGTATTCCTCCCACAATTACCTACCACTTCACCTGTCGTTTTTTTCTTCTAACTGCTTAAATTCCCCCTTTTTGGAGTTGGATGTAATTTGGTGTGGTGGCGTTGGAGGTGCTCTGCACGGGCTGATGGCTGAATGAAATTGGTACTTACTGATCCATCCATATCCATACACTTTGTGCTACACTTTCAGAGCCCAATACATCTCATAACTTTATTAAGAATACACTATGATGTAAAAGTATTATGATTGCCTTTATCTCTTATCACTAAGCCCCTTTTCTGTTTATCCACCATAGGACCACTTCCTCTGACCACTGGTATAACACTTAGGTGTTGCAGTATCAGAGCTCCCCATATCAGAACTTTTATTAAAACAACCAAGGCCTTAAAGTCACTTTTTATTATCCCCTTTTTTCCTTTCCTCCATGTGATAGGGTGTTGTGATGAGTAGCATAGAACTTAGGTGCTAAGGCCTTCGGGCTCTTATTGGGGACCTATCTCCCTATGTATTTTCTCTCGCCTTTTGGTTTTTTTGAGCTCCACGACCAAGAACCAACCACATTAGGGCCCCTTTTCATCGTAACTTTTTCTGAAAACACTTTTAAGTGGAGTTATGATATATCCATCCTCCGAAATACTCCATATCTCTTAAGTGCTAGGCTTGCACTGCACCCTTGGTTCTATAAGTCTCCATGACCAAATTCAAAACAATATTGTAACTCCACAATTAAATCAAGACTTTCATTTAAAATAATTAGACATGAGTTACAAAAAATCCAACCTTTGAAACCCAACCTATAAGATAATGTCATGTTGATGTCATCGTCTCCACGTGGCGCCTCCTTGATGCGGAGACATGTCACACAGATTCTCCCCACCAGGCCACCCAAAAATGTTGACATTGACTACCATGTGTCCTCCATATTGCCACGTCACGCTAATGTCATCTTCATCGTCAAAATTTTAGAGCCAATCATTTTTTGCCATCTGTCCTCTGGAGGAGAGAGAAAAGGTCCTTGGGTCCTTGGTTTTGCGAATGAATTCCTTTGTAAAAATCCTCCTAAAAAATTCTACGTTTACTAAATAATTCAATTGATAAATATTTCTGAGGTTCCAATCTCCAAAAACTCTAGGCTCTGATGTCAGCCTGTCCTGAGGTCCGAAGTGACCATCCTTCTGATATTGGGTCTCGATATGTTGAGCCTTATCTGATATTCCACTTCTGATATTTGGTTCCAAGATGTCGACTGCTCCAGTACCCCTGATATTGGTCCCTGAATTTCGACTTTCCCTTTTGGTTTTTGGATTTCAACCTTTGAATTTCGCTTTAGTCAACTAGGATTGCACCTGTCATTCTTTACACTAGGTATGAAAAATAGAACCATTCAAGACAAATACAAGAGGGTGTTATAGGTGACAATATTGGCTCAAATTTGGGACAATGTATTGCAAGAAATGCATTGAGAACCTATAGATTAGTGCCTTATCCATTGGGCATAGAGTCATTTTATTCAGGTGCATAAAAAGAAAAGATAGAAGCAGTAAGAACTTAAAACATCACTGATATGTACAATGGCTCACCTGTATATACAATGGGTGAAAATGGATTTTTCTAATTTTGAAAATAGAGCTTGAGAAACTACCCATTCACAAGCAGTTCAAGCATCTCACCATCCAATTTTTCGAGTAAGATGGTGTTGTTTCCTTTTGCTTCAGATATCTTGAAAGGTCTAAAGCACAAGGGATCAAAATTCCCATGCTTTCCTTTTTCTTCTTTCCTAACATCCCATCTGAGCACCAAATCTCAAGGCTGTAAGGATCTATCCCCTTCCCTTTTGTCAAAAATATCCTTCATCCTTTCCTGATATTTAATCATATTCTGAGTTACCTCCCTTTTGGTTTCTTGTAGTTCTACTAGCTAATTTATTCTCATGGTCAGAAAATTTGGCTCCTCCTCAACATCCTGTAGAATTTTAGCCACTGGCATGACTAGTTAGATGGGGAAAACTGCAGCCTTTCCATATACCAACTCAAAGGGAGACTTCCCAGTTGACCTATTGGTAGTAAAATTGTTGGCCCATAAAGAAAATTTTAGTTACGAGTCCTAATTTTTCTGATTTTTTGATATGGTATTTTTCAGAATCCTCACTAGAGTTTTATTGGAAGATTCAACCAGTACATTTCCTTGCGAATAGTAGGTCGTGGAGTGTCCCACGATGATGTTGTACTTTTGGTCGAAAATAAGAAACTTGGTTGACTTAAATACCTGAGCGTTGTCAATGATAATATTCTTAGGAAAACCAAATCTTGCAAGGATATTCTCCACCATAAACTTAATGACCATTGCATTTCTGGATGGGATGGCCTCCACCCATTTCATGAAATAATCGGTTGCTGTAAGTATAAATTTGTGTTGACGAATGGATGGTGGATGTATTTCCCCAATGACGTCTATCCCCCATTTCTTGAAGGGCTCCTCCACAAACAAAGGGATCAGGGGAAGGGGTGCTAAAATTTTCTTCTAAGTAAAGATCTGACAGTTTTTGTAGGACCTAACATAAGCATGAAGCTAACCAAGAAACCTGGCACAATGGAAACTTGCTTTGAGGATCTTATGGGATGTGGATCTCCAACTATAATTCCCCCCACAGACATAGTTATGGAATTCATCAATAACCTTAAGAATCTATTCTTCTACCAGACATAAAAGCAAAATCCCACTGGGTCCTTCTAGTATAATTAGCCATTTGAGATAACAAAATTTTGAGCTTGTAGTCTAAAGTACTTGCATCTAAATTTTTCAATAATGGACAAGATACTTATACCAATTTGAGACAAGGTACTTCATCTAAATTTTTGGCGTCAAGGTCTCAATATTGTTCTGTTCGTCTTCTCCTCCACCTTCTCCTTCCTTATTTTCCAGCAAGTTTATGCCCAAGGCCTGGAAATTAGCCTCTAACAATATTTTATCTAATCCTTTCCCCTTGATCAACTTAGTGGGTTTTATATCCATATCATATTCTTGAATGTTGGAAATCCACTTGCCTTTCTTACCTTCATTGTCACCCTGCACGAAAATGTCTTTCAAAACATTCGTAGGAACTTAAGCTATTATATTTGATTGCAGGAGGTAAATTTGAAAGGCCTTTATAGATTTGACCAGAGCATAGGAATTTTTCTCTAATATATTATACTTTAGCTCTGCATCTCGCAACACCTGACTGAAACATGCAATGGGTTTTTCCCCTCCTTTATTATTTTTCTGCAATAAAACGACTACCATCGTGTTAGGAGAGGAAAAAGATAAAATGAGGAATGGCATATGATAATATAGACTAGCTAAGATTGGAGCTTATACAAAAGCCTTTTTAATTCTATAGAATGAATCCTAGACTTCTATAGTCCACTTGACTTCCCTATCCTTCTTCAACATTTATGTGATTTCTTTGACAATTTCAACATAGTTTGGTATAAATCTTCTTAAAAAATTTACTATGCGCAAGAAAAAATAATTTTATTTTCTATTCATTGGTAATGGAATATTATTAATAGCCTCCACCATTTTGGTATCAATATTACTCCTTCATTTTCCACAATGTGGCCCAATAACTTCCCTTCACTTAATGTGAATTGTGATTTCTTGGGGTTTAAGGACAGAACATACCTTCTTCATTTTGTAAAAGTGAGCTACAAGTGCTTAAGGTGATCTTCATCTGATTTAGAGAAAAAATTTATGTCATCCAGGTAGATCACTATGAATTTATTCCGCTCTCCAACAAATTTTATATGCATTTCTCTTTGGAAAGTAGCTCCAACATTTATGAGTCAAAAGGAATTATTTCATATATAAACATTCCCCACGGTGTAGTAAAATTTGTTTTATTCTGATCCTCAAGATGTAAAATGACTTGGTTGTATCCAGAGAAACCATCCATCATGGAAATTCGTGCAGGCCCTACCAATTTTTGCAGAATGTAATCCATTTTGGGCAGAGGATAATTATCTTTCAGCGATGCCTTATTCAAAATTTGAAATCTACAAATAACCTTGTTTCCCTATTCTTATTCCTAACTGGGACTAAATTTGATACCCAATTTGAGTACCTCAAAGGCATAATTATCTTAGCTTGTAACAATTTCTTCACCTCCATTCCAATTGATGGGAATAACAAAGTATTAATATGCCTAAGTGTCAACTTATATGGCTTCAATCCAACCTTCAGGCAAATTTTGTGTTGTATGATACTAGTGTCGAAGGTCTTCAAATCATCATATGACCAAGAAAACACATCCATGTACTCCTTGAAGAGGTCAAGATATCTTTGTTTTCATTCCCTTGGATCTCCTTTAGCTAGCTTGATGAATCTAGGGTATTTTTCTATGACAATATTACAATCCTCTACCTCTTCCTCAAGATCTGGTTCAGTTGGCTTACCATCCATATCATTTGAGTTGAAAATACTTTCCAATGGAACCAATCCTTTGGGGATGGTTTTTCCTTTAGCTGAAATATGTTGTGAACAACAATGAATTCCTACCAATTGGTTTGTGTTTAATTTGTTATCTTTTCGTCCTTCTAATCAATCACTGATTTCGAGAATTCGCCCAAAACCTCCATGAAGCGTTTGACATGTTATTCATCCTCAAACACCTGCTAATACTTCACTTGTCTGGTACTGAAGTCTTCTACCTTACCTCGACTTCATATATGAGCAAGGAATTTTGAGGAGGATTTAAATTATTAGCATCAATTTCCAAAGAGTCAGCCATCCTATTTTATTCTTCGAGATAAAACTAAATATTTAAGGCCAAGAAAAAGTTTTCAACTAAATCCCATACTTCGTTCTTGTAGGACTTCAATCTTGGATGCTTGGTTTGGCATTGATTTTTGTTTTCTTCACCACCAAATCTGAATCCCCAAACATAGTCAAGAATCGAATGTTAAGGTTCTTAGCAGCTTGCAGCCCCAACAACAAAGCTTCATATTCAACAACATTGCTTATGGCCTCAAACTCCAGCTTAAAAGAGAGAGGGATCAAGCTACCTTCTGGAGATACCGATAACACACCTTCCCCATTTCCTTCCCTAGAAACCACCATCAAAATACAATTTCCATACCTTGTCGCGTTCCAATGATTTTTCACTCAGATGAGTGGAACATTCCACCTGGGTGTCATTTATAATTTGATCATATTCTTCCAGTAATAGAAAAGAGAAATATTTCTCTTTATTGTACATAGGAGCATTGTTTAAGCAATATTCCCTTGTAAATATATTCACGAATATAGTTTCCATGTATAACCACAACTTCTCTCCACTAAACACAGGAATGGTAGCATAAGTTAAATTCATTTTAATGGACCACCCAATTTTCATTCCCCATGACCTGGAAAAAAAACATACCAAATATTGTGGGGCTGTTAACAACTAAAATGTCCATTACTACACTGTTTACTGGGATTTGAGCCAAATTGACCACTAGATCCTTGATTATACAAAGGCACTTCACCCTTTTGGAATCAAAGGAGTATATATTTTTGTATGGTTTTGTTATCTACAACCCCAATTGTTCCATCACATATAATGGCATTAAGTCATGAGATGCTCTTGAGTCAAGCATACAATTATGTAGTAGCAGGTCATGAATCACCAAGGTGACATATAATGGGGCAATAACTGAATCCTTCTCCTCCACATGGGGTCCAAACATAACCATTGACCTCTCTTCTTTAAGGTTAAGACTATATTGTAGGTGGGTAGTGGTAGGTGAAATCCTAAACTGAGACACTTGAGCTTTATACTAGGGTTGTTTCAATCATTCAACTAAAGGGACATGTATCTTGAATTTCTTGAACTCTTTTTGAAGACTTAAGTCTGAAGTATTCCTATAAATTTTAGTAGACTTGATAGCTTCCTTGTTATCGTTGTAGATTAAATTTATCTGTGGGGAAAATTGCTATGTTTTGGAGGCTCTAGATTCATTTGGAAGAGGATTGGAGGACTTTTTCTTGGTTGGTGAAACATGGTTGAGTGGATTCTTCTCTTTATTTGCTGGCTTGGGGGAACCCGGATGAAGAATTTCTTCATTCTGATCTTGCTCCCTATACCTTTTATTATATGACTTGAGATAATATTTCCTGTGCAAGTGGGCTTGCATGAAGTAATTTTTTTGTAATAACTATCTATCTCATCACCGTCTAGTGGGGGATACAGATCCTCCCCTTCTCCTTGTTCTTCTATTTAATTTTCTCCCTCTTAGAGAGAAGAGAATTGATTTTCTTGAACTTATATAGTTTCTTCAACCATCTCTTCAGGTTAATATTCTGAGTAAAAATGAGGTTGAATATGATCCTGTTGATACTTTTTATCCCTTTGCAAGAGCTGCAAAGGTGACCTCCTGTATTCGGGATTAAGATTTCTGTTAGGAGTTGGTTGAATTTTTCGAGGAGGGTTTTTTCTCTCCAACTATAGTTTCACCAGTTTGTTAGATAAATTCCTTATCGAATTGTTCATATCGTCTAATTTTTGTTATTGAGTTTCCTTTACATGGCCCGAAGAACTGGTTTCTTCATTTCCTCTCCTCCTCTTACCATATTTGAATTTCCCTTTCCGCTTTCTAGTGGAGGTGAAATTTGCGTCAACTTACAGGTTGTTTATTTAGATTTGGTCCAGGGCGCGAGACTTTATTTCTCTGAGGGTAAACCCAAACTCTGGTTGAAAGGTTCCAACAAAAACCACTTTGGCAGCAACCTATGGAGGTTTAATTTCGGCAGGAAGACTATTATATAATTTATTAAAGCTCCTTATAAATTGTGAAACATATTCACTATGTTTTTTCTTCATTGCAGTAAATTCTGTAAGAATATACCCATATTCCTTTTTCTCCCCACATTTCTGCACGAAGGAGTTCTCCATCTCCTCCCGGGAATTAATTGAAGTATCTGGTAGAGTCTTGAACCACTTCTGGGCCTCTCCATCCAAATAATTAACAAAGAGGCTTAGTACTAGATCCAGATGTTCTAGTTTTAGATTCTTAGCAAATGCACATAAAATCGATTTATGCTTTTGGGCTGAAATGTCATCCTCTCTAGTGAAACTTGGTAAGCGTTTAAGGTAATGTTGTGGAATCCCATTAAGAGCCTAGAGCGATTGAGTGAAGCATATATATTAAGTTGAAAACCACATACAACCATGTTTTGCACTGGAGGTGGTAGAAGATTTACCACAGGGCCTGGTTGAGGAGTTGTATGGATTATGTCTATATGGAGCTGAGATGGAGTGTTAGAAATTCTTTGAGTCAGACTATTTATGAGGATATTTTTTTCCTCTTCAGGTTCTGGGAAGGTGGGGAAAGTGAGAGGAGGTGAACTGACAGAAGATTATTCAGATTTAACTTTAGAAGAAAATAATCTAAATCACTGGTTAGATTTGAAAGAGGACTCAAAGTATTTTATCTCAGCCTTCTGAGAGCTGGAAGTTTAAACTTCAAGAAATGAGATTACAATATCTGGAGTAACAAGGGTGTTCTGTTTCCAAACCCTTCTAGATATTATTTTTTCAGGATCGAATATAGGAGGAGTTTTTTGTTGAGAATTTTTGAAGTGAATATGAGGAATTTTGAAAGCCAGGGTGCTGAAACATAGTTTTAAATGGTGGAGTCACCAAGGTGAGATATCTTCAACCCACACCTCCTTTCTCACCTAACCAAGGGGCGTACAAGTGTTGTACCGAGGGAATTATTTTTTATTCATCCCTAGAAACGATGCTATAATATGTTGTGGCTCTTAGAGACAACCCTCAGGTTGAGGAGAGGTCAGTGCCAAGGACATGTTAGTCTCTCTTGAAGATAAATCATTGATTCTCAAGAGATAAATGTAAAATGATTTAAATCTATTTCAATTACCCTTCTTAGAGGTAGATTCAATATACACATAAACAATATATATCATTCCCAAGAATAAATGTTATGGTCTGGTGGCCTACACACATTGAATGCATCTTAATTGGTCAATGAAGTAAAGGTGGACATGATAATATAAGGAAGGAAGCTCGTGCAGAGGGATGGCAAGACACAAAATCCTATGCAATAAATCCTAGTAGAATCACGAAAATATAAAGGAAATGAAGTGCAGAAATTACATAGATCTTTTTAAGGCTTTTAAGTCAACATATCATAGGTACTATCTGCTATATCACAACATAGGTAAATATACAATCTCACAGGTGCCATTTTCTATTGTATAACATAGATAAATCTAGAATCTCACAGTACCATCTACTATCATATAACATAAGTAAATATTGTTGGAATCACGATTTCCATTAGACCAAAACCCGCAAGCTTTAGTCTCCGATACAATCGCTAGAGTTAGGATCCACGAGAGGCTGTTAGTCCATGTCATGAAACACATGGGGATCGTTGAAACCAATGTCAAAAAATCTCCCCCCCAACGCGAGCCGAGTGAGTTTCAAACTCGAGACCTGTCACTCTGATACCATTTGTTGGAATCACGATTGTCGTTAGACCAAAACCCGCAAGCGTTAGTCTCTGCTACAATCTCCAGAGTTAGGATCCACGAGAGGCGGTTAGTCCATGTCGTTAAACACACGGGGATCTTTGAACACGATGTCCAACAAATATGTGACTTAAGAGTGAATCCATCAACTACAATTACATAATTTTGGAAGAAAAAAAACACACATGAAGTGAAATACAAAGGTAGAACACATACTACATATCCCAAATGCTTGGAATCACTAGAAACTTCTTCATTAATATTCAAGAATTAGATACATGCTACAAGCCTAAAATTGTGTAATCTTCCAAACAAATATAGCCTTTGGAACAGAAAAATAGAACTAAAACTTGGAACCTCTCTCTGAAAAATAGAATTCAGAACCATTTTAATGAGTTTCTTCTCCCTTTTTATGGGTAGAACTGATCCGGATTTATGCAGGAACACAATAGAATAAACATATAACCATAAATAAAAATATGCAGTGGAAATAACACTTCATTTCATTAATATCAAAGAACTGAAATTTTCTTACAGACAGAATGGAAATAAACTAGCTAGGGCGCTGATAACTATCTCTGAGAAGAGATGTGGCGGCTACAAGCCTCTGAACTATGTTACAATGAGGCTCGAGGGCCTATTTATTATTGATAAACAATGGAAAAAACTGAAACGTCAAAAAACCTAACTCTAGGAGATGAAGTGCCAAAACTGTGGGTCCCATTTGGGTAAGTTGGTGTTTCAACTTCCTAGGGACGTAACTTTGGCATCCGATCTCCGTTTGACGCGCTCAATAGATCGTTAGAAAGATCTATTCGAGGAGTACAACTTTCGATGTGAGAAACATTGGTCCGTGGACCTATGTTGCTCCCGGTTTTCCCAAAAAACGTCGTTTAGGGCCTCAAAGCGGCTTCGGAAGTTCAGGACCCGAAAAATTGCTAAAAATAGTAAGTTGTGCTGCAACTTAAAAACTGAACGAACTGATGGTGGGGGTTCAAATGGAATAGGTGGGTGGCCACCAATATCCACCTGGATCATTAAGGCCCCAAAACGACTCCGGGAGTGCAGGACCCGAAAACCTACTAAAAATAGTAAGTGGTGCTGAATGTGAAAAGTTGCAAGAATTGATGGTGCGGGTCCAAATGGAATAGGTGGGTGGCCACGATATCCACCTGGATCAAGAACCAGAACAAAACAACTTACAAAACATCTTCAAATGTTACAACTGTCTGAAATATACAAATTTCTAAGCGTGTGCCTAATGTAAATATCCTAATGATTACATGACATAATTGATTCTTTCTTGAAAATAAATATTTATAGAATATAAAAAATAGGAGGTTTCATGATTGGTACACCAAAATATCTCCGTGACGATTCCTCTAATTTTCTGTAGTGGACCCAGGCTCCATTATCTGGGTTCGTGGTGGGTTGATGATTTGGCCATGCCTCTACCATTATATTCCTCCCATAGTTTCCTGCCACTTTGCCTATTGTTTTCTTCTTACAACTGCTTAAATCCCCCCTTGTTGGAGTTGTCCGTGATTTAGTGTGGTGGTGTTTGAGGTGCTCTGCATGGGCTGATGGCCGAACAAAATCGATGGTTTCCGACCCATCCATCTTCATACTATTAGTATGAAATTTATTGGAAGGTGTACCAAAAATATCTTACTTAATTCACAGGCGACTAGTGACCCTAATAACAATTGTGGCTGCTCATACTTCATATCTACAAAAAAATGTGAGAAAAAGCTACAGAAAAATAGATGTATGTGATCTAAAATAATAATCATCAAATTAAATCTGATGTAATAACCCAATTATGGATTTTTTTTTTTTTTTTAAATGAATCTTTTATTAATAGCACATGGTGAAGGAGATTTACAAAAGGTTCATAAATCCCTCTACATGGCATGGCTCCTGTTAGGGTCCTATAATTTTTATAGGGTCGTTTGATGATTACTGATGATTATTATGTTTGAGATGTTGTAAATAATATTTCATCCTTCAAATTGTTTCCAAGGAGAATCCAAGTATGAAGATCAGAGAGATTTTTTTTACAGGAATGGTTGGATGAGATCACGTTGCAGGTGTTCCCATCAGGAAGTGCTCAGAGGCATATTTCCAATGGTATATTCGGTGTGTCAAATCGACTTCTAGATCAAAATATCCAGAAAGTTGAAGTCTGCTCCTAAGAACATCAAAACAAGAGAAATTATTTATTTTGAATTATTAAATTAATTCAAAAATAAATAAATAAATACAAACTCTAAATCATTAGAAACATATTTATCATGTGTCAGCCGAAGTAAAACAACAAAAAGGCAAATTCATTTTATGTCCCCACCCCCACATTTAATGCATTAAAACTCACAAATATAAAAGCCTTGAGATCCGTGAATAAATAAATCAATGGTCATGAATATGATAGCCCCTCGAAATTTAACAAAAGGGGGGGTTTGAAAAGTTGTTTTATTATTTATTGCCTTTTACCAGATTGAAAGAGATGAGGTGAAAATATATTTTAAATGAATGCACGAATGGAAGGCTAAGTGGGTGAAATGAAATTACAAGCTAAGGTGTAAAATAATTTTACAGCTAGTGAGTAAAACAACCAAAAGGCAAATTCATTTTATGTCCCCACCCCACATTTAATGCATTAAAACTCACAAATATAAAAGCCTTGAGATCCATGAATAAATAAATCAATGGTCATGAATATCCCCTCGAAATTTAACAAAGGGGGGTCTGAAAAGTTGTTTTATTATTTATTGCCTTTTACCAGATTGAAATATAAAAGCCTTGAGATCCATGAATAAATAAATCAATGGTCATGAATATCCCCTCGAAATTTAACAAAGGGGGGTCTGAAAAGTTGTTTTATTATTTATTGCCTTTTACCAGATTGAAATAGATGAGGTGAAAATAGATTTTAAAGGAATGCACAAATGGAAGGCTAAGTGGGTGAAATGAAATTACAAGCTAAGGCGTAAAATAATTTTACAGCTAGTGAAATGGAATTCACGGATGTAGGAAAATTACAAGAGAAAATACAATGAAGATTTTTCAATCATATGTTTATGTACAGGTGAGGAAAAACATGTAAAACTTAAAAACGTGTTTTTACAAAGAAGAAATATATTTTTGTTTTTACAGTATAAAATTCAAAATAGAAATATTTTACTAGCCATGAATTTACAAAGAAAAAACAACCCATGGTTTTTGAAAACAACACATGGTTTGTGGATTTACAAAGAAAAAACAACCCATGGTTTTTGAAAACAACACATGGTTTGGAAATTTATCCACATATTCTACATGGGTAAACGGAATTGACATGTGAATTTATAGAGGAAGGTGAAAGGGGAAAACAACACATGGATTTGAAATACCGGATGGTTTTATAAATAAATATGTTGAAATTTCAATTATGAATTTCATTCAAGAGTTTAATCAATTCCAAAATATATTGTGACAATAATGAAATGATGAAAATCCAATAACAATCATAAACATAATACAGTGAAATGGGGAAACAACGAAGCATTTCTGCCATCAAAGCAACAACATTACACATTTGGAGGGCCAGTCACCACCGACAATCCAATATTTCAGTTCTATTTGTGTGAACACAGTTAGAGATATTTTTAATAAATCTTGATATTTTTTTCAAGATATTTTAGTTTAGAATTTGTATAAATACTTCATCATTTGAAGTAATAGATGTTGGGATTTGTAATGAGGAAGACTATTATTCATTGTAACGCTGTTCACTGAGTTCAAGTGACCATTTAGAAGTAATACAAGACTAGATGTTTCAGAATTCATGTGGTGTACGATATGGTGGTGTTTTTTTCTTATTCTTCTGTTAATGTGTTTAAGGATTGTTTTTGTTTCTCTGTAAATCTAAAAATCTTAATTGTATAACATAAACTGTGATGAATATGATATGTTAATTAGAATAACTTATTCTGGATGTTTGAGATTTACATGTTTTCTACTGAGGTCAGCTTGAAGAATACTTAATTGCTTTTCAATCTCTACTGAATTCCATATTTCTTCCACTTCCATAATTCATTTAAAACCCTAAAAGATCCAAAGCAGTGCAACCTAGCTTTCCCTATTTCAATCAAGCTTGATACTTCTGCAAATTGATCACCCCAAGCCTCTTTGACTCCATTTCCCAATGGCCTTCCCTTGTTGTTCCAGCCAAACCAATTAAAAAACCAAACTATGAGCCCATTAACTAGCCTAAAATTTACAAGAAAACAAAGCTAAATTTTACAAAGAGATCCCTCTCTGAAGCTGGCAGGGATAGATCCTAGCTTCCAAAGCGGTTTTGATGTTACTATTGAGTTTTTTTCTTCAACCTTGACATTACGGAGTGTGGTGACCATACTGGGGACAAACATTTTATCTTCCTCAGAAAAGTGTATCAAGTTCCAGATCTGATTACTGATGGTGGACAATGATCAGACACAAGAAGGCTAAATCATTCACCTGGTGACTCCATGTTCAAAGTATCCAGAGCTTCAAAGTTTTCAAGGTGACTCCACTCTTACAGAATCCAGGTTTTAGAGCATTCATGACGACTCCACTACACATTGATCAAATTTCTTGCTAAACAAGATGACAGGGTATGTGCAAAATCTTCTTTCTTGTGAAATTTTAAAATAATTCAGGGATGAGTTAGCAGATTTTCAAATTGATCAAGATTTTTTAACAGCCGTGTTTCGTTGTTTGAAATTGAGAAAAATTTCTCCTGAAGGTAATTTTTTTTTCTTGAGTTAGTTTCTGAAATATTTGAGAATGGTATTGAACTTTTGGATTTTCAGATTCAGTCATATAATTTCTAAGATCCTAAGCAATTATTGGAAAATATTCCTTCTCCAAAGCAAGAGGAGATTGTATTGCCTTTTGATTTGCAGATTGATGATAATTATGTTTTCAACTACAGGGCTAAAATTGTAGAGTTAGAATCAGGGTTTAACCTTGAAGATATAACTAATGAAATAATCCATGATCGACTGGTCATTGAAGGCCTGAAATCTAACATAATAAATCATGTTTTTATTGATCCTATAGCAGATTACATGGAGGTTCTTTTCATCCCAAGTGTTCAACCATGTTTTCGCTATAAGGACCATATCCATCAACAGTTGCCATTACATGATACATCTTTGATTTTGATGTTACCTCTGAGTTTTTTTTCTTCAACCTTGAAATTATAGTGATAACAGGTCCTTTGATATTTTTGACGCTTCAGTATTATATCTTCCTCTCTCAATATGTAAAAGCCCAAACAATGTGTAAAACTCTAGTGGGAGCTCGAAAGTATGGAGACGATAATGGTGACAATGATAATGATCATGGTCAATAATGAATGAAAAACCATATTATTTATAACAAGGTATTGGGTTGATATAAAAAATGGGGAATAATAAAATATTATTGACCAAAATATAGATCTAACCGTTAGGAATACTTCATTGTATTTTTGGAGAGGGAAAAGATATTCAAAATGGTCAAATATCTTTATTTAGAAATAATTAATTTTTTTTTTTTTTAATTAATTATTTCGCAAATAATAAGAAAGTTGTGAAAAGGAAATAGTTATTAAATAATGATTTAACAATTATTTCAAGAATGGAGTTAAGGAATAATAAATAAATAATGATTTATTTAATTATTCCTAGGTGATTTAGTCCAATGTGACAAAGAATAATTATCAACTAATGATTTAATGATTATTCCCAGAGAAAATTAAATAAATAATGGTTTATTCAATTATTCTCATGGGGTTTTTAAATTTTAATCATTAATAACTTAATAAATGTGGTTTATTAAATTGTTTCCTAAAGTGAAAGTGATTTTACTATGGTAAAATTAAACTTACATTGTGTATTTCAATCTGCCTAGTTAGAAATGGTTAGGTGGTCATTTTTTGGTGATAATGAATTTCCTTCCAATGTATGTGTGTTAGGAGAGAATCATATGACCGAAATACATTTTAAGGTATTGTTACACAGACAAATCCATCTTGCGGACAAGAGCGATCTCCCTAGATTCCTAAGGAAAAATAGAAACAAATAGACAATTGAATAACTCTTTCCCTAAACCTACTTCATTTGAATCATAAATATAAGAGAAGGAAAATGATACCTTACCTATTTGCGAAATGCTTGATGAAGATCCCCACTCCGTCCCGATGCAACTCCTCAATGCTTGAAAAGACCTGCAATCACAGGCATAAAAGACATCAAAGGCATATGCAATATAACAATTCAAACGAGCTTAATATAATGATCAAGGGGATTAGATATTGATATAATATTAATGAATAAAAAAAGGAACATAAATCATTCATAATTTTAGTAAGAAAATATAATGGAAAAAAGGATTTATTTGTGTTATTTCAGAGATAAAGAAGAGCCTTACAACCTTTGCCTTGATGTCATGAGGTTCCTCCCAAATGCCTCCAACCCTCTCCTTAGATGATAAGCTTCCAAATATAAATCCAACAACATAATAATAACTTTTGTAAACTCCCATAACCCTCTAGTCTCTACTTAATTCATAGGCCAAGTAGAGGAGGTTTCAGATCCATAAGAGAAGGATGAGATCCACTAATAGTGGGATTAGGGTTCCTTGATGAAAGGGAATTAGGTCCATGATATGAGGGGTAAGGCTTGAACATATATGACTAAGAAGCTTACAATTGTGATATATTCGCCCAAGAAGGATTATAGAATTCACTTTTTATTTTTACTTTTCATTGAGTCATGTGGGCGGTCTATAGTGGAAGACAAAGCACAATTATCCGCAGGTTTCAATGGTATAAACTACGAATGCGCGGAAACTGACTAGGAAAATCACACATTTCATACTAAACAAGTTAAAATACCTTGTTACCCAAAGTTCATATTTTCTTCAAGGGTTTTTAGATTATTGACTTGCAAGGAAGTGCTTCGAAACATGTTTATGGATGGAGATAGATCCATTTTAACAGTCAAGTGTCATGGTGACAAAATGACATGTAACAGATTGCCCCCTAAAGTGTGAAGTCCGAAAAGTCATTTAAAGATTGAAGCACTTTATCATGCCAAAGATCGGATCAAAGACAATGGTTGGAAACCTACAACAATCATTCAAGGATTACAATGTAATATATATAATCATCATCGACGTAGGCATTCCTATACTCAGAGTAAAGCTTACTCGATGAAAAATTACAGAAATATCCTAGAATCATATCAATACTAGACATAGTATGGATGCAAGCATCAATTATGAATCTATCTACATAATCATGAATACAGAACTCCTCACAGCCTGGATGGATGAAACTAGATCCAGGATCTTGATCTCCATCTCTCGATCCGTAGTACGAATCTAACCATGTGAACAAATGTCTTGAAGTCGAACATTGTATAAATTACTTGATTACCGGTCAATGATGTGAAATTTTAACAAGAGTGAGAGAAACCACCAATAATGACAATGGCTCTCAAGGTAATCTCAGTACAATCTATAGAGTGTGAAAATATGTCCTGAAATCGAACATTCATATAATTTTTCAATTGAAGGTAAATGATGAGAACCTATTGGCGAAGGCGAGAAACCTTCCATTAAGGCATGTGTTATCACTCTAGTAATTTCTTAAGTTGTGGGATTTTGGTTTTTAGTCAAAGAATACTACAGGTAACCACAAAACTACTTCAAACTCTAGAATCTAGCCTTCCTAGGGTTCAGAGAGGGATCTCTCTTTAAATTTTAACTTTGTTTTAATTTGTGAATATTAGGCTAGTTATGAAAGTGCAATTTTGGTTTGGTTTTGTTGGATTTGGTGGGAAAATTTCACTTGGAGGAATAGATAGAGGGAAATATACTTTTCCATTGGGCTATGGAGTCTAAGTCAAGCTAACAGAACTGGGATCAAGGCCTAAAAGGTCAAATGTCTTCAGGGCAAGATAGATAACCCTTGTAGATCTTGGAAAATTGGTTTTGTGGGGTGGTATGATCGGGATAAAGGGCACTTAAGGATCCATTGATCCGTAAAAGGGAAGTAGTAGATGGAGGTCAAATGGGAGAGGGATAAATTAAGGGTTCCCTACACCGGAAATCATAAGAAAACAAAGAAATGATAACTAGTTAAAAACAGGGTGCTATTAACATGCCCTGTAGTAATACTCCTAGTTATACATTTAGATTTAGAATTAAAACATAGATGTATGCATGTAACAATGAAGAATAAAAATGACAAGTTTTAGAGAGTACTTTACTCCAGATAGCTTATCACAGGGATCCTGAAGTATGATGCCAAATAGTTGATCCAGTCTGCTACTCAAAATTGAAATCCAAAGCCTTCAAGTCAACAAAATATCTATAGTAATCTCCAACAATTTTATTCCACACAAAATACTTCAAAAGGGTGAAGTATTTATACATAATGTTTTACAAAATATCCTAGATGACTTCTAGGAATTAACTTAGGAAAATAAAATATCTTACAACAACAATATTGACAGTTGCTTAACAAATCAGCAAGCTATCCTATTTTATTCAAAATAAATAGAAACTGTTTTAGGATAAGAAGCAACTGGCTGCCTATGTGTCCTCCTTGCTGGCTCTTAGATATTTTTTGGAATCTAAGCTGCCTTCACTGATAATATTTCTCACTGATACTCTTTCTTACTGATACTCTTTCATTTTGGATACTATTTAATCTTTAGTCAAACTGCTTTACTGCTGTAAAATCTGTTTTGATAGTGAAATCAACAAACATATTTTTCCTTTTTCATTTGTTTGTCTTTCATTCTTCATAATAAATCAATCAATGTTTTCCAATCCTCATTTTTAGGAATTTGGATATTTTTTAGTTTCCTAAAATTCTCATAAGCTTCAGTATACCTAGAAAATGTGGGTTTGAAGACAATTAGGTGTTTGATCTCATATTGCAAATAAAACAAATATTCAAAACTTTTCAGTAATACCTTTCCTGTGGGGATGCCTTGACCTATTGGCTTATTCACCTGTTCCTTGGCATATTCTCTTATCTTCTCGTCATAATCATTTTGAGGCATTAACTTATCATTAATAACCATGATATCAGGAAGTACTTTTTGCCTTAAATTGGTGAACTTAACCATGAATCTGGTTATAGCAGTATTCATACCTTCACATTTTTCTTCAAGCTGCCTCATCAAATTTATTTTGGTAGTAACTTTCCTAATTTCTAGGATAGTTGCTGTCCTGTCATTGATTTTTAGTTCTTCCAATTCCTGTCTATTCTTTTTTTTTTTACAAGAACGGTTATGAGATTATATTAGAAAGTGGCCAAACGCCATCCAAGGTTACAATCTGTCGGGCCTAGCCCTTGATCTTTCTGCCTTGATCTGATCGTAGATCCCAAGGTTTGGGGATCCATCATTTGTACAGGAGACTAGGAAGTCTATCTGTGTTATTTTTCCTAGCTTATACAAACACACATACTGATGTAAAATGAGTCGAAAAAACATTACAACTTTATGGAATAGAGTCCCACTCCTCAGTTTCGTCAACCAGAAGGGCTCCTTCTGAGAGCAACACCGCCTTGTTGGCTTCTGAATCTGCCTCTTTATTGTTTTCTCTCAAGACATGGAGGAAGCTTATATTTCTAAAAGCCTTCACCATATTTCGAATTCTTAAGATCGCTCTGGACAGTCTAAGATCTGTAGGAGAAGAGTCCTCCACTAGAATTTTTATGATAGACTGAGAATCTCCTATAACACTTAATTCTGTAATCCCGGTGAGCTTTTCTTGCTTAAGGCCCTGCAGGAGTGCCAAGGATTCAGCTTGAATGCTGGTTGAATGCCCGAGGCCCCAAGCATATCTAATCTCAGTTATGCCCTCCTTGTTCTTTATAATTCCTCCTTCCCCGGCCAGACCGGGATTGCCTTTCGCAGCCCCATCGAATAATAGGCAGTGTCGGTCTTGTCTGGTGAGCAATTCTGATAGTTCTTGCTTGCTTCCTCTGAATTGCCATTCTTTTATGCTTTTTTGCTGACTTGTTTCTCCAGAGAAATGAAGACCCAACGAGGCAGCCCATTCTAGATCCTTTTGATTTAAATTGGTTTCCGATAACTGTTCACCCAAATTTTCTTTCCAGAGATTTTTTACTTTGATGGTGATGAGCTGAGGATTCAGTTTTTCATCTCTAAAAACTCTTCTGTTTCTCTCCAGCCAGATTTGCCAGCAGATGAATTTTGGCAAGGAGCACCATGCTGCTTTAAATCTTTCGTTTTTTGGAAGCGTTCTTGGATACCTGCTGTGCCAATTAGCAAATAGGTCTGAAATATGTACAGGTAGATTGAACTCTGTTTTCCAAAAATTCAGGAGGATCTGCCATACTGTTCTAGAAAATTTGCATTCCAGAATGATATGTTGGGCACTCTCTTCAGTTTCACTGCATAGGTGACATCTGGATGGGCCTTGGAAGCCCTTTTTCTTCAGCTTGTCATCGGTTAAGATTGCTCTGTGGCAAAGCGTCCAGCAGAAAATGTCGACCTTTGGGATAGTTTTATAGTGCCACAACCCCTTCCATACAGCTGGATCGGGGGCGACATAAGGGCGTTCCTGCAAACAGTGGTATCCCTGCGCTACTGTATATGAGCCTGATCCGGATCCCCAACCCCGTGCGTCTTGTTTGCCTGTGCGGAGGGGTGACTTACCATGTAACATAACAAGCAATCGCTGTCGGGCCTGCGTAAGCTCTGGAGGCGCTGGAGGAATGCGCCAACTCTGCCAGGTTCTGTCTGCCCAATGTGATATGTCCCACAGTGATTTGAGCCCAACGCGATCCATCCACAGTCTCAACTCATGAAGATCGCTGTTCGATGCTAAGGGCGGGTATTGCATTATTCTGTCATCCCAGATCTTAATGTTTTTACCGTTGCCCGGAATCCAGAACGCTTTCTCTTTGATTAGAGCCACTGCTTTGTAACAGCGTTTGACAAGATGCGATCCTGTTGTGGGAAGGGGATTATCCAATGACCGTTTTCTGTTTCCCCTGAGATATTTTTTCCAGAGGGCTCTTTGTGCCCAGTCTGGGTGTGGAGCGATGATTCGCCAGAAGAGCTTGGCCCCCATGGCGATATTCTGAGAGCAGAGGTCTTTGATGTTAAGGCCGCCTTCCATCAACGGCTTACAAACTTTCTCCCAGCTTAGCAACGGAATTCTTTTATCGTTGAGTTTGCCACCTTTCCAGAAAAACTTGCGAATGTAGGCTTCCATTTTTTTTATGATACCAGTAGGTGCTAAGAGCACAGAGAATTGGAATATGGGAAGACTGTTTAGAACAGATTTGATGAGAACAAGTTTGCCTGCGAGGTTTAGCCAAGAGAAACCCCAGGTTTGGAATTTTGCCTTGAATTTGTCCAAAAGAGGGGACCAATCTCTGCTACGAACCAGAGTGCGAAAGATGGGCAGACCCAAGTATATAAAGGAGGACCAGCTGAGGGTGGCAACAAAGCCCAGAATCCTGGAGATGACAGAGAGAGTGTGAGAAGAAATGTTCCAACAGTAGGCTTTACATTTTCCCATGTTTAAGCTGCTTCCTGTAGCATCACTAAAATCTTCTAGAACCTCCTTAAACCTTGTGGCAGAGCGAGCTGTGGCAGCCCCCAACAGAAGGGTATCATCTGCGAAAAGAGTATGGTTTACATTTTTCACACCTCTGGCTATACTTAGCCCCAAAATCTCCTGTTCTTCCAATTTCTGATCTAGGAAAAAGCTGAGGGCAGAGACTTGAAGAACGAAGAGCAACGGAGAGAGGGGGCAGCCTTGCCTGAGCCCTCTTGATGCTTTGAAGAAGCCAGCTGCTCTCCCATTCACCAAGGGGGCAATCCATGGGTCAGCAATACTAGCTCGTATCCAATTTACAAAACCAGTCCCAAAACCAAACTTTTTCAATACTTCCCAAAGGAAACTTTGCCTGACACGGTCGAAGGCATTTGCCAGATCTAATTTGATAACCATACCTTTTTCTTTGCGAAGTTGGCTCGAGTGGATAGCCTCTTGCACCAGAATGTAGTTATCAACAATCTGTCTCCCCTGAACAAAACCTCCTTGATTCTCAGGTATGATCTCTGGAAGGATGCCTGCTAGCCTGTTTGCAATTACCTTTGTGATTAATTTGTACCCAATGTTGCAGAGTGAGATTGGGCGAAATCTATTAAATTCTTTTGCACCCTTTTCCTTGGGAATGAGGGCAAGAAAGGCAGAATTAGTGCTTCCCCCAATTTTTTGGCAATTTTGAGATTTCAGGATCATCTTAAAGAGATCTTTCTCTACAATCTGCCAGCAAGATTGAAGGAATCTGGCTGTGAAGCCATCCGGGCCTGGGGCTTTGTCAGGCTCCATACTATCTAGGGCTTCTTTTATTTCTTGGATGGAGATCTTATTTTCAAGCTGCTGGTTGATAAGAGGGGAGATTCTAGGGGGTATCACCTCCAGAAATTTGGATTTTGGATCAGTCTCTCCCTCTTCTTTATACAGGTTTTGGAAATGATTGTAGGCTGCCTTCTTTATGCTCTCAAACTCTTTGTGGATCAGTTTGCCATCTTTGATTTCTGCTATAGAATTAAAGCTTTTCCTTGCTTGGGCTTGTTTATGGAAGAAGGCAGAATTTCTATCTCCCGCTTTAAGCCATAAGCTCCTAGATTTCTGCCTCCAATGCTCTTCTTCTGATAGGCAGGATTTGTGATAGATTTGTTGCAGTTCCTCCTCCTTGTCTAAAACTTCTTTATTGATTTCTACATCCTCACTTTGAATTTGATGTTGTTTAAGAATACCTTGGGCCTGCTTTCTTTTGTTTGCAGGAGTGGGAAGACCTTTGGCCCATGTTTTTAGAGCAGCTTTTAATCTTCTGAGTTTTTCTTCCCAGATGAAGAAGGGAGAACCCTTCACTGGTAGATTCCAGCTTTCTTGAACCAAGTTCATAAACTCTGGCTCTTTAACCCAGAGAGCATTGAACCTAAAAGGGATGGGACCAAGATCTTTGTGACCTGTCATCTCTAACAAAATAGGCTTATGATCTGAAACACTACAAGGGAGGATGTGCAGTCTGGATTCTAAACCAAGCAAAAGAAAGGAAATCTGCACCAAGCATCTATCTAGTCTAGCAGCAATATGACCAGGGCCTATTCTCTTATTGGTCCAGGTGTACTTACCGTTATCTGGAGGGGTATCGAGTAGATCCCAGTCCTGCATGAGGTCTTCCACCCACTCCCTTGCTGGGTCCCTTACGATTGTACCTCCTCGCTTTTCATCCGTGCGTAGGGTGAGATTTAGGTCCCCTGCAATGATGATGTTTCCCAGATTCTCAGTCTCTGCCAGCTGTCTGATGGATTCCCAGCATTCCCTTTTCTCCCCTATGTTATTAGGGGCGTAGACATTGAACAGGCATATAGTCTCCCTTGAATCTACAGAGTGTAGCTTCAAGAATAGCCAATGGCTATTGTGTGCCTCTGTAACCAGGCTAAATTTGAGGGGGTTCCATAGAGAACCCAATCCCCCAGAGGCACCTCTTGATGATATTGCTAGCCCGTTACTTCCCTTCCAGAACTTTTTGCTGATTTGAAGGAACTCTTTGTCCTCCATTTTGGTCTCCTGGATCAGAAGGATGTCCGGGGTTTCTCTTCTGATGAGGCTTCTTACTGCTTCTTCTTTTACTTTACTCCCCAATCCTCTGCAATTCCAGGAGATGGTCTTCATCATTTGTTTCTTTGATGAGGGGCTCCTCTGGAGCCCGGAGCTTGAATTTTAACCGGCTTCGAGTTCTTGCCCAGGAGTTTTTCTAGCGTAGGCTGACTGCCTTGCAGCTTGTCTTTGTAAGTTTCCTGATCTCTCTTTTCTCTTGCAGATTTCCGGCCCCTTGCAGATCTTCTAACTGATGTCTGCGTATCTCCTATTTCTCCCTCTTCCTCAGACTCCTCTGATTCATGTTCCTCCTCGGAGGCTTCTGTCTGCTTTTCCTTGTTCTTTGCCATGATACTCGCTTCAGGTCTTGATCCTGCTGAGGTCGATTTTTCTGCTGATTTGTCAGGTCTTTCCTCTTCCCTGGGAATTTCTTCCGCAGAGCTTAAGATCTCGTACTTATTTTCTTGGCTTCTTGACGGGGGTAAGTTTTGGGCAGCGGCAGATTGAGATCCTTGTGCCCCTGATTTCTTGTGATTTATCTTTGATCTCTTTACTTGGTTCCATCCTTCCTCCTTTCCTTTTTCTGCTTCGCCTGTGTTCGGGCATCCTCTAGCAAAATGGCCATAGATGTGGCATTTGCGGCATTTGAACGGAAGCTGCTCGTAATCCAGCACTTGAAGATGTGTCCAGCTACCCACCTTTATTTTGATGGCCTCAGGCAGGCCCACTTCTAGATCAACCTCGACGCAGATCCGGGCACAATCATATTGATCGTTGTTATTGGCTCTGTCTATGAACTTGCCCAAAGTGTTGCCTATGTGTTTGAGGGAATCCCAGTTCCAGCAGTGAACCGGTAGGTTAGGAAGCCGAACCCAAACAGGAACTGCCGATGGAACGTCCACAGCTGGATCAAAGTCGGGGGTCCATTTATTTAGGTATAGGCCCTGAGGTCCCATGAAATAGGGCCCGTTCCTGAAGATCAGGTCTTTATCCTCCTTGGTGTTGAATTCAAACAGGAAGTAGCCTCTTCCAAGAAAATATGAGGTGACTTTGTTCTTGATCAGCGGGATCCAATTCCTGGTAACCCATCTTTCAGTTGATTTAGGAGAGGGCCAGAGACCCGTGAATTGGCCGACCAGGGCGCGATCTGCAAGAGATAAGGCGACTTGGATCGGCCCCTCCGGAGGTAGGGATACCTCCGGCACATCGTCGAGCTTTTTAACAAACTTAGAGACGTCAGATTTATTCCTCTTGGGTAGTGAAGCAATCAAGGAAGAGAAGGCGGCAGAGGCATCCGGAGGAGAAGACAGAGAGGGCCCTTGTGGCGATCCTTGGATCTCCATAGTCAACAGAAAGGATCAGAAACTCATCCGACCAGCTTCCGACAAGAGGCGAGGCATCTCCGAGACTGAGCAGCTGAAAAAAGCAGGGGCAGATCAGAAGAACAGCTGAGAGTCTGAGGAGCAGATCTAAGAGTGTTCTGGATGCCCAGCAACAGGATCTGAAGGCTGATCCGATCAGATCCAACCGGTATCGAGGCCTCCGGGGTCGAGAGGGCCGAAGAATCTACCAGAAAGGCCGTGGGGGCAGCTCTCTGGCTCTGTCTGCTCAGGACGCAGTCAATCCTTGAAGAAGAACCTGTAGCAGAACGAATAGGCTCAGATCTGTAAAGCCAGCAACAATCTGAGCAGATCCGTGCTGAACCAAACTGGATCGAGGCCTCAAGGGTCGAGAGGGCCGAAGCACCTGCAGAAGTGGGCAGCGCTCTGTTTCGCTGCGCAGCGCATGCAACCTGGTTGTTTCTGGTTCCCAATTCCTGTCTATTCTTACTGTTGAGGAAATTGATTAATCTTACAGCCTGTTCTGGTTTATCAGCTAAATCAGTTTGTGTCTTTTGGATTTCTTCTTGGGCTTCCAATAATAACTCTCTTTGCTAAAAAATTACCTGAATTGAAGGCCATACATCATGGATGGCTTCAATTACATTATTCCATAGGTAATTTTTTATGTATGATATCTGATCCTTGAGAGTTAATTCTTTTTGTAACTTTTTTACCTCTTCACTCAATCTATTGGCATTTTGTTCATGTACTTTAGCATTTATCTGAGTTGATTTTTTTGTCTTCTTAAGATTTTCAATCATTTTTTTCAATCTGTTAATTTCATTTGTCTTCAAAGACATCTCTTCCATTGCTTTCACTAGTTGAATGCTTTCATCTGTAGGTTGCAGTGCTATTGTAGAGGATTCAGTAGCTGAATTTGTTGAAGAAGTCACTGGCACTGCAGTGGCCAGTGGTTCTTTGGGTGCCAAATTTTCTCCTAAAGTTGAAGGCACTGCTACAGTGATGACTGGGATGACTGTAGAAATCACTAGTTCTTTTACTGTCTCATTTTCTTGGACAAGTTGGTCCATCTGTACTTCCATTTCCTTAATCTGAGCTGTCAATTGAAGAATTAAACTCATCATTTCATATTTTTCTTTTTGTTCCTATAAGACTTCCTTTGTCTGAGGATGCTCACTTTGAGGAAGTTTGAGCTGTTTCCTCAAGGCAGCTATATCCTCATTTTTCTTCTTTACCAATGCTTCTGCTACTTTGATGTTTGTAGGATCATATCCTACCTGCAATACTAAATCTTATAAGGATTTTATCCTTAGATCATTTGCATATAATGAAGCTTTATCCATCTTAATTTGATCTTTCATATTAGAGATGGTGTTTTGAAGCTTATGAGCACTCAGATTTTATTGTGACTGTAGAATACAACATCTCTGAGGTTTGCCTGTGAAACTCTATTTGATCTAATTCATGGATTTTGTCTGTAGCTACTTCCATATCAACTTTCTTATAGTCGACAAATGCTTTTGGCACTGATATTGTGGGCTGTAATACTAGCATAATCAATTTTTTACTTGAATAATCAAATGCTGATAGGAATCTATTTTGATTACCTGGCTTTTGTTTAAAAAACTGAGAATAAATTTCAGTTTTGATTTCCTCATTCTTCAACTTTATTTGCTTGTATTTCTCCTTAATATCCAAATCCTTTTCCTCAACTGAATGTGAGGAAGAAGCCTCCATATTCTGCTGCCTTTCCATCATTTGTGTATCTTCATTATTCAGTTATTCTTCATTCTGATTTGGCTCACTAATAACTACAGTAGCTACATTTTTCTCTGGCAAATTAGTGTTGGTATTCAAGGGCTCTGTTTCTTCAACATCTATTGTCACTTTACCTTTCGCTGCTGTATCTAATTTTGGCCTTTTGTTGTAAATGATCTTGAACTTTTTTTCTATTGTAGTTTCTGCAGTATAAGCTCCCTCTTCTATGATTCTCTTAGTGGATGTCTATGGCTGTTTGGAAATTTCCAAAGTGTGAATAGTATTCCTTTGGTTAACTACCTCTGTTAAAGTATTTTCAACCCACTCAATTTGATTAGCAAACTTCTGTATTTCTGGTTTTGATTCATGGATAAAAGGTGTCAATTTACATTTTACCCTTAGTTGACTTAAGATCCCTTGTGGATCATAATTCCATGGGAAACTTTCTTCTAATTTATATTCCAGTAGTTGACTTGCTGCTTCCTTTTCTGCATCTCTGTGATTACATATGAATGGCCCAATTTGCTTTTTAAGTTTGAATTTGGTCTTCTTTTTGGCTGCCATGAAATTAATTGAATCAAAATTTAGGATCTTCCTGATGTACTCCAAGGAAAATATCCTCATTGATGGATGTTTGGGTAACTTGTAAGGCAACAAGTTTGACCCAAAAACTCTGATTTCAGTGAATTTATCATACAAATACCAGTCACCAAATTTGCTCTGCTCTGATAACTGCAATATTTTCTTCATTTCCTCACTTATTCTAGGCTGCTCTATTTTGGTCAACATGGTGGTCACTAGATGTAAAAAAAACTTTGCAAACTCTGAATAACTGAAATCTGTGTCTTCTTTTCTGAGTATGGATGTCCAAAAGATGACAGATAGAGGTTTTCCTTCTATATCCAAATTTTGAAGTGAAATTGGAAAGCTATTTGATTGGAAGAAAAGAAACATGTGGAAAAGATAGGAGGTATATCTGAATACTCCTTCCAGCTGTAAATTAGTTAATTGATAGTGAATACTGTAAAAAATGAAACCAACATAGTCAAAGATAAATGAAGGTGATTGAACTGGAGAAAATGTGGAAAAAAATCCAAATAAAGACTCATCCGTGTGCTCATCAGTGAAGTACCCAAGGATGAAGGAAAGCATGGAGATTACATGCCTTGAACCTTTAGGGAATTTAGCAGTTGAATATGGAAAATTTAACTTGAGAATTTCAACATGCAGGGGCATAAAAGTCTAAAAAATCATGAACCTTTTAGGGAAATCTAGGCCAATGTATAGCTTAGTGAGGGCCTTAATAGAGAAAGGGAATGCTTGGGGGTCTGGTTGAAGCTGCAACATTTGGTTTATTGACTCAGTAGTGATGGTAAATAGGACTTCTTTACTGGCATTCACAATAGCTCTTTGTTTAGGAATATAGTACTTGTGACATAATCTGATAATTTCTTGACAAAGGTGAGTCAGAGGGACTACATATTTGGGCAGATTGGATTCCCAAAGATGATTTTCTTCATGATCATCTAAAGACTTCTCAAAACACCAATTATGGATATCTAATAGATTGAATCCAACTATGGGATCAACTATTTTGTAGTCAATATCAGCTAGGGGAATGTGTTCAATATCAACAACTGGGGGTTGTAATGGATTGACCACAATTGCAGTATTTGGAGTCATGGCAGGAGTAGGTTTAGGAGCTTTAGAACCTCCAGGCTTGCTTACACTCTATTTTTTAGGCATCTTGATTTGTTTCTGCAAGTTTAAATAGTTTGCAGAGGCAATTTTACTATAATAGGGGCTTGATTGGGCAAATTTAGCAAAATAGAGTCTCTTTTTGGATTTTATGCCCAATTAGGTTTATTAAAGAAGTTATGAGGCTTAAAAACTGGTATAAAACAAAAAACAAGGGTTTTGTAAGTTTTTTGACTGAAAAATGGGCTAAAAATCTGTTGAAAAGTTTTACAGAAGATTAGGGCACCTGTAGAGGATTTCTGGCTTATTTCAGAGCTTGAAATGGACTATTAAACTGTGAAAAATTGATAAATTTCCTTGAAAATGTGCGCAGCAGAAAAATAGGGTTTCTGGGAAAAATTTGCCAGAGTTTGGCCTATTTCTGGGACTTTTTGGCAATTGAATTAACCAATTTCTTAACTTTAAAATTCTCTCTTTATTTAAAAAGTTTTTTTTTTCAATTTGGTTGCAGGGTTAAATCTAAGAAAAATACTTGTTTTAATGCAGGTATCGGCTTTGAAAGGGTTTTTACAGTTTTTGGTTGAATTGATGGCTTCAACAGTTTATCTGGAGCAAGGCGCAGCTCCTCAACAGTCTTCAAGGGTGTACTTTGGTAAATTTTGGAAGTTTTGGGCATAAAAATGGCAGAAACGAGCTTTAACAGGTTTTCTCTATAGTCGGGGAGGCAATGCGCTAGTTAAACGTGAAAGATAAATGAATAAAGGTTTAACCAAAGGTTTTATCAAAACGTATCGATTTGCATTGAATGCAGGTCTTGTCCGGTGGGAGGCGGTTTCAGAATACAAAGGTGTTTGAAACCGGTGGTTATCGCGCAAGATTTAAGTGGTAAGCTATTTTAACTTCAACGAACACGATCCAATGAGGAGGAGCCACGTCGAGGAGAGAGGAATGGGTGAAACCACCCATTTTGTGCGGATATGGCGTTTGAAGGGTCGGGCATGTTTTGCACGCGATATCGTCCGTCGACCGTCAGATCTTGAGGTTGAACGCGAACGACCGAGATCGTTTCGAGAGTTGCATCGGAATGGGAAGGTGGGACCGAGATTGGTTATATGCAGCGGAGGGGATAAAATACATTTAAACATTTATAATATAGCCGAGGGGTAAAGGTATAAAACACATATGAAATGTTTTAATAATGGTATAGGCAGGGATTGATATTTGTATTTAAAACCTTTGTAACATGTTTTAAATGTTATTTTAAAGCGCAATAATATATATTATATATTTATTTTTAAACCTTTTTCGATGGTTTAAAGACCATAGGGGCGGGATATTTCAATAACAGTAGTTTTAGACCAAAGGGTTTATAATTTGGGGTTTTTTATTTGCGCACATGGGATAATAGACTTTGGTCTAAATGTTATAATAGTGGGTTTTTTTGGGGTATTTAGATATAATGGAATTTAATAACTACGGGAGAGTATTTCTTAGGGGTTTAATAAAAGTATGTTAAAGGTTAATATGAAAGGGTAGTGTAATAAAAAAAAATACATATTATCTCTAAGTATAGTAAAAAATCAAGCATTGCTCATCTTTATATTTCTTGCACTAATACTTAGGATAAATGTAATTTGGAGGGTTTTTATGAATGCTTTTGAAGGGATGAAGTTAATTATTTGGGCTTACAATTTTACTTAAGCAAGAATATGTCTTTACTTAGGAAAAATGGGTTTTAATGTATGAATGAAGGGTAAATGATGATAATGTGGGTTTAACATAAGAACTCAATAATTTTAACTAACCAGTCATCGAGCCTTGGGTCCGGTCCCAACAAAAGTCAGAGAAATGATCTGAGCCTGTTTCACTGATAGATTAGAATACTGAATACTCATAGGGGAGGGGAAATTAGTGATTTTTCAGATGATGTATTATTTACATGATTGCTCCACTGCTTTCTACCTACCCAACTTTTATTTCTAACATTTTTTCTTCATTTTGTAGGTGCATTTAGGCTTGCAACCTTAAAACATTTTCTTTCAAAGCATAAAACTTATCTAAATCTACCTTATTTCATCCGAGGGCTCATATTAAACTGTTGAGCTCCTCATTATTCTCTACCTATCTATTGATTTGTCAAGTTTAAATTGTTTGACAAATCTTTATTCTCTATCTAAAACATGAAATTGAAAGCATGAAAAGTTAAGATTAAACTGTTTAATTGATCATGGGTTATGGCATTTATTGACACTCTGCCCATAATCATTATTCTTTGTAGTAAAAGTAAAAGTAGTGGCATTTGGACTTGCTCACTTTCAGGTCTTATTTATATCTTTTTTCTTTTGGTGTCTATATTTTCTAAGTCCTTTGATTTTTCTTTTTGGACTTTTTACCCTCTTTTTGATTTTTTATTATTTTTCATTTTTCAAATATGGGAAAAAAACTTGCAGAAAGAAAGCTATGTACATATTTACAAGACTTATCAAAGTCAATTCAAAATTTTATGAACCCTATTATTATAGGACCCTAACAGCATGCAAGCCCCAAGGTACTGAAAATGGTTTCTATATCAACTTCCTAGATAGTAAGTTGAAGTCAATAGGAAGGGATTCGTCGCAGGAAGGCATATGACACGAAAATTCATGTCAAGTTTTGAAGAACTGTTTGGCAATGATTGACTCATGGACGACCTAAGCTATTGAGGGCTAAAATTTTCAAAGGAACATTTACTAAGGTTGAAATTCTCTTGAACACATGGAGACAAACAATTGAATTGGAAGAATTTGACTTAATGATAATACCCAAAAACAACTGAAGACTTTCAATGAGGTTCAATTAAATATAAGATAAATGGATTACACAACCCAGACACATGTGTGACAGAGTTTCGTGTTCAAGAGCAACATACTGCCTTATAATGACTGAAAAAATGAATACATTTTCTCAATTCCACCCACCATTACTGAAAAGTACCTCTTTCTTTTTTTCAAGATTGAGGAGGATAAAATTTTCTTGTCCTATAAATTCATCCTTCAGATGAGTCATCTGAAGTATTTTTAATGAACCCTAGGAAGGAGTGATTCAGTGTCGTCATGATTGGTGAGTCCTGCACTATTTAGAGTTTATGAGTCCAGCGTAGGGCTAACTTGATGTCGTTTTCATGTGTAAAGAGTTTGAAAAGACACAAAAATAAACATTATTTAGTTCTTTCAACGTAGATTTTTAAAGAGGTCGAAGAAAGTGAAACTTGGTGTTTTTCAGTTTTGGGGAGTCAGGAGAAAAACATAAGTAAACTCCATAGCATTATTTTTCCTAAATTTATCCCCTAAAGTATGAAAAAGGATAAAATAATTTAGGAGAAAACTCTATTGATCATGATTAGTCAACATATACCTTTTTTCATAAATATTCTAATTCAATTCAAAAAAGGGGTAAACTTATATTAAATAGACGACTGTTCATTTAATTTTACGAGTTCAAATAGTGAAGTACTCAACAATATTTTCATGTTTAGAGAATTTGAAAAGGGCTTAAAAGTGAATTCCGGGTTTTGATTTTTCGTAATTTGCAAGAGCCTGAAAAAGTGATAAAATTTTTCTCACAGTCAAAATGATCCATTTTTATGTTTTAACCTGTATTCTACACATTACACTCAATAAATTATCACAAATCCTCAAAATAATAGTAAAAAACATCAAAAATTGACTTTTAAAAGGTCAAAGGCATAAAAAATAATATTTTAATGGCCTAAAAGCTTATAAAAGTTGAAAAAGTAATTTCAATTTTACCATTTTGAGTTTTAACCAATTTGAGAGTAGAAAGGAGGGTTTTTACCACAAAACTTTAGAGGCTTATTTCGAGCAAATCGGTGGACGAAATTGCGAACCGTTTTCTCGAGGTAAGAGATCTCTTCATTATCTTCATTTCCATTTGATTTATTTTTTATTTTAACCCTTAATTTGATTTTTTGGGGGGGTTTTACTTTTGAAAAATTTCCCTCGAATGTGCGTGATTTTTCTTCATCGAGACTGCACACATTGACAATTTTTTAGATACAGAGAAACATGATTTACGTGGTTTCTCTACTTAGAAACTTCACAAATGCATTATGTTTGCTAAAGGGCGGCCACACAAGCACCGAGGGTTTTCAAAAGAACGAAAAATACACCCCAAAATTGTCAAATGTATCTTAAGTATTGATCTAACTCTCCTCAAATGTCATTTTTAGGACTTTTGATCATTCATAATGGAGTAGAGAGAGAGAGAGAGAGATAGAGAGAGAGAGAGAACATGAAAACCAATATGTAGAAGCTTTGGATGATGTAGCAACTCTGTAAGCATTGAAAAGTTGTGGCCTCTACAAATATTTAATAACTCTGGGAATGAAAGCTCAGATGGAGCATATGGCATGGATGGTGAGGACTTGGGATGTCTAGGATCAGTGTTTCATGATAGGGGATCATCGCCTCACCATAGATGCTGATGATATTTACTTCTTGACTGAGCTCTCTCGTAGAGTACTTGACATTTATTTATTTGGCCATAGACCAGGTGGAGAGACTACTGCTTCTTATTTGAGGCAATATTTTGTTGATGGGGATGAACTAAAGGATGGTAGGATTGAAATAAAAACCATCAAGCAACTTGATTTGAGGACCATTTATTTTACAATCACCAAAATATGTGGAAGCGCAACACTTCACTTGGTCACAAAGGCCCAGATGAAGATTTCCGTTGAGTGTTCACAGTCCACTATTTTCAACTGGTGTGAAGGAGTATTTGCCAACATGAATGGGCAACTGACTAGAGAAAATAATGGAAAACTGAAGAATTTCGGTTATGGTGCCATTCTCATTTCATTTTATCTAGATAGGATTCCACTCCTTATCCCACAAAATATTCTCGTAGATGATTCAAGACCTTAAGATCCACGTATGCTGCGTTGGGTTTCATTGATGGCTTGCCATGGAGGTGATGTCCCAGTGGTAAAATATACTCCTCAGTTTTTTGTGTGGCTGGGAAACCAGATCATTATGATTGAGGATTTCCTTTATGCAGGGATGGATTAAAGAGGTGCCCTAGATATCCCACTCCCAGCAGGGATGCAGTGGGATGATCTAGGTAAAAAATTCTCATTTTGATGTTTTAATGTTTTTAAAATTTTATTTCATTTTTAACATCCAAAGCTTATTATCTGAAATGATTATGCAGATGTGGGCCCAATTTTATCAGGAGGGCTAAGACGTTTTGACAGGCAAGGGGACCAACCTAAAACTATTGTAGTACCCCACTCTAATGCAACAAAGGCCTTGATCAAGTTGGAGCACAACATGGAGGGGTTTACTATAGATATCCCAGAGACTGGGATTGATGATTTTCCTCTTCGATACCAGAGGCACGTGGTCGGTGTTCCAAGACTGATGAGGCGACTGCTACGTCAAGTAGCTCATGCTATAGTCTTTTATCATGATCATCATCATGGATAATTGCTAGTTTTTTAGGGCTACATTTTATTTTTTGTATCGACATATTCAGATAATAAAGGCCACGAGACCTCATGTCTTTGGATGACATTTTTGTAACACACTTTTTACAGACTATATTACCTAATGGGAACTAATACTTTTATTTCAATTTATATTTTTCAATACATGGATGAATATTGTTTTTATTTACAAATATTGCAAATTTCTAGTTAAAACGTGATTGGGCAATGCATCAGTTAATGTGTTTAAATTTCTTGGAATGTGTTGATATTCAATGTAATCAAACTGTCTTTCCAAGAGATGGACCTGTAAAAATATTCTTAACATTGATAAAATTCTTACTGTATAGAAACCATTTAAATTTAATACTATGAGTTGCGAATCTAACCTAACGATAAAACGTTGAACTCCAAATGCGATGGCATCAGATAATAGTTCAATGACTTCACTATATTCTACTATGTTGTTCATTGTTCAACCAAGGCATATCCCACGAATATAAAGCAACTCATCGGTGGGTGAATATATGACCCAAGCCGCGGAAGAAAAATTCTAAGTACTATGACTAGCGCCTTCAGCAAATCCAATGTAATTATGAGGGAACATCGGCATATGCAAATCAAGTGTAATAAAATATAAGAAGGAAAAGTAGTAGGAAATCGCAAAAAATGAAAACCTAAAGCACACACTCATAAAAATATGATACAAGTAATGTAAAAAAATCTTCCTGAGATAAATCACATATAATATTTCTTAAGGTAGCGACCATTCCTGGGCTCTCCCAAAGAAACACTGTCATAGTCAACTAATTCTTAGGCCCCTTTGGCTAGTACATGTTTTACTATGTAAGAACCAAACCACATAGGTTCGAATTTACCAACACCTAGCTTATCATGTGCTTGATCATAGACCAAGACTAGGTCGCCTTCCGAGTATGAACAAGGATTCATGTTTTGGTGAAACTGAGCCTTAACAGATTTATTATGAGCCTCACTCTCTAGTGCAACATTACGACAAATTTCATCAAGTTGTGCTAAGTACAAAAAACGTTCCTACTTTGTAGAGGTAGTTGGTAACAACTCAATGACTAGTTTCAATGACATAATTTCACATTCAATTGGAAAAATTACCTCCAAACTGTAAACAAGTTGGAAGGGAGTGAAGCCAGTTGATGTTTTCGCATAGGTACGAGAGTGAAGGCAGTCGATGTTTTGACAAGGCTAAAAAAAACATAGTATGCCAGTTTCATTTATGGTTGCCGACAATACATTTGATCATATTGGTCAAAACCTTGTTAACGACTTCAACTTGGCCATTCACTTGCAGATAATAAGGAGTAGAGTTGTCATGGCGTAATCCAAATTGTGCAGAAAGTTCAGTCATCATAAAGTTTCGAAAGTGGCTACCATGGTCCATAACGATGGATTGTGGTACGCTGAACCTAGCAATTACATGATTGAATATGAAAATAGCTGCAGTTTCACCATCATCCTTATATGTAGGCATCACAATTGCGCATTTTGTAAAATAATCTACTGCGAGAATAATATACCCATGCCCCCCGACCTAGTGAAGGTTACATTTAAAAAAATCAATGCCCCATTTAGAAAATGGATCGATGGCTATGATTGGGTGAAGAGGAGCTGGAGGTGCACACTTCTTGCGATCATAAACTTGGAAATTATGGCATTTTCTAACCGCAGTTATGAAATATTTAAACATTGAGGGCCAAAAATAGCCACCGCGCAATATCTTCTGTGCAATGGAAAACCCTGAATTATGACCACCACAAGGCCCATAATGGTTGTCATTTAATGCATTCTTGGATTCTTCAAGTGTCAAAAAACGTCGAAAGATGGAATCAACACCACGACGATAAAGTGTATCTCAAATAATAGTATGTTGTTGGGATTGGTACTGGATTTGACGACGATCACTTAGAGACAACTCGGGCCGAAAATTTTGAGTTTGAAGATATATAATGATATTTGCATACCAAGGATCTAAAACAATGATAAGAAATAGGGATTTGTCTGGAAGAGAATCCTCTGCCACGATTTCGGTCTTAGTATAGGGAAAGTCACACAATAATTCAACAAATACCAATGAATTATTAGACTTAGATCTTTCAAATTCTAAATAGAACTCTTGTAGGATAACAATCCATTTAGAGTTTCCCCCCCTAGAAATTTTCTGGTAAGAATGTACATCATAGGGTTACAATAAGAAATTATGTATGTTTTGTGTAAAAGTTTATAGTGACGGAAACGTTGAACAACTTGAACAACTGCCAAGGTAAATTTCTCCACATGTGCATATTTGATTTTAGTTTTTGTGAGATTCCTACTCAAATAGTGGATCACATGTTCAATGTCAGATTCATCTTCCTAAACTAGCACCATGCCAATGGTGGCATTATATGTAGCTAAATACAAAAAGTAATCCCGATGATAATCATACAGATGCTGTAATGGTGCATGGGTCAATGCATTTTTCAATGCATCAAAATATTTTTGAGCAAGCTCGTCTCAAATAAATGGAATTCCATTTTTCAACATTCGAGTAAAACCTTTAGTTAGCTCAGCATAGTTAGGTATGAATAAACATAAAAATTTCGCTTTCCCTTGTAAACTTTGGAGTTGGAGGAGATTAGATGGAGGAGGAAAATTGACAATAGCCTCTACCATGAGTGGATTGACACGAATGCCTTCCTTCGACACGAAAAATTTGAACAATCGACCAGATTGTACACAAAAGACACTTTTTTGAGGATTCAGATGAATATTGTATTGCCTACATCAAATGAAAATTTATTTCAAATGCATGGAATGATATTTTCATCTCAATGAATGAGATGGTAAGTAATATAAGTAGGTGTATTGGTTCATTTGACACGTGGGTGTACGAAATGCACGGTGCTTGGTAGGGGAGGTTTCTTTCCTACAAGCAATGTCACATGGAAAAATGAGATGTTAGATGGTTAGTGAAGAATCATAACATGTAGAAAACTAGTTATAAAACATAGCATACTACAATAGAGGAAGAAACAATAAATAAAAAATACAAATACAATACAAGCTCAATATCGAGTTTAAACAAAATAATAATACCAACAGAAAATGAATCCCCTTTTATTAGCTGGTGGTGGTAAAAAAGAGGTAGAACGCTAAAACACTTGCAATGAATCCTTAGAGCTATGGAGCTATAATATTCAAAGAAATGAGGGATCTTCCCTTAAGCTTCTTGCAAGCCTCTCTCTCTCCTTGAATGAGTGGTTGGATAACGGAAAATTGATGCACTTCTCCTCTTGGATTGAGATGTTGGATGGCCAACAAATAAATCCCTCCACTCCTTGCTGCTTGGACAACACACTGCTAGTTTTCTTTTGGGAAATTTGGCCAACATAAAAATGTGTTATAAATTGTTCTTCTCATGGTGGTATTTTATAGGAAAAATTCAAATCTTATTCCCTCTCTTGGTACAATTTTGGATGGTGACCCAAGAGTGGAGGTTGATTCCATTGTGTGCTACACTTTAGGCCTCAAGGTGGCTCTAAGGCGGCTGTCCTTGGCGGCCTTGAGTGGAGAATATTCTTTCTTAAGTGTGCAAAGTGGTCCCAGATGGTGAACTTCCGCCATACCTAGGATCGCACGACTATATGAGGGATAGCCGTGGAGATCTCCGCTAATATAGAAGAAAAGGCCGCACAGAGTGCTTAGTGCCAATGATTTCTGTGCGCGACTTGATAATTTTCCTACTTGAACTTAGGAAAAGTAAAATTTTCCAGATTCTGTAATGTTTTTGTTTCTTGTAAATCCTTCTGCTTGAAATTTTATGATGTATTTTTTCTGTCCGATTTTCCAGTAATAACAGTTGCCCCCTAATGTATGAGGTCTAGGAAGAACTGTATAGCTGAAATATATTATAGTTTCTGTTTTGTATAACCCGTGTTGAGAGAGAGAGAGGGAGAGAGAGAGAGAGAGTGACTTGCGTGAAGCCAAAGGTTGGAGACCCCTTACTGTGAGTAAAAGAGGGACCATGTTCTGTTGGAAACCTACAAGAGATAGCATAAATACAATATTTCTACGAGGCGGGCATGTCCCATGCTTGTGATTATTTGGCTAGTTAAAGCCTATTTGATAGATAGAGGTGTTGTACGTTTCACTTGTATGGTAGTGATATGCTGATTTGGTTGATGACGACAATTGTTGACGCCCTAAGGATATTTTTTTCTTTGATAATAGGTTGAAAATAATGTCCACATGCATAATCTTGGTATGGCATATTTTTAGAATAAATGTTCATTGTATGCATGGGTGTATGACTGGGACCTTCCCGTGTAAGCATTGCTGAAAGAGATGCTTATGGTGGCATGGGTCTTCAACGAATTTTGACAAAGTGCAATGGTTGTGAAGTACGATACCATATTGACATGAAACCTTGTGTTGTAGTCGAATGTTAGGAGGATCGATGACATCAATGGGAAATGATGATTCCCATAGTGCCATCTAAGAATTCACCTATTGAGGCGAGGATCCATCCAAGGTACTGCTTGCTTATTGGAAAATTGTTGTTGAATTCGACAAGAAGGAAGCCTCAACCGACTGAGAGAAATAATGATGCATGGGACTAGGGTCTTTGATATAACATGTGGGTAATGATAGGTTAACATAGGCATGGTGGCAAGAAATCGATGAAAACTAATGATGGTAGTTCAGTGGCCCAAGGTGGGAGCTTTTAAATGCAATTGGCAGCAGTCATAACGATTTATGGTGAGCAAAGCCCTGGAGTAGGTAGGACATTTAGGGTGGGTATATGTTTGTTATGAATGTTGTGGTGGATTTGGCTGAAGGATGTGAAGCTCCGACCAAGGGTGATTAGGGAATGCTACCACGGGAGAAAAGTGGATGGGTGTGTGGGAAGGTTCTCCTAAAAAATATTTGTACACTTTCCAAAAGAATATAAAATTGGGTTGGATGTACAAACACAGAGATGGGTTCCCCAAAAACATGAAAATGATCACTCTCTAATGATGTGAGGAAGGTATTTTTGCTGAGGGTGGGGGCCCCATTGGTTAGTCTCGGTGTGGCGGTGGTGAAGTAGATGGAAAGTATCACATATGGGCTCTGCTGATGGAGGTATTGGAGGCCAAATGCGTGATGCGGTGGTGCGTGTTCGATCTGCTTATGAAAATGGTAGTCCAAGAAAGGGGTTTTATTGTGACATGGTAAAAATTGATTTGATGCATGATGGATGGATGAACATGAAGTGCTTCTCGGACTGGGATGTTATGGTCATGGTGTCATATTATTGATGCATGGTCTACTTGAGTGATGGAAGCCATGGAGGGGGGACCTCTACCGACTGACGAGAATTTTTATCATGTACAAGGTGAGGTGATGATAAACATGGTCGGGCAACTGGACCCTATGGTTTATTCTTGTGGAGAAATGATGTGAGGATATGCAAAGCTTCTTTTAGAGCCTATCATGGTGGGGGTAGAATGATATCTGCTCTGAAACCTTTAGTGTCTGGGGAAACAGGTGGTTTGTCGTGCTTTGTAACAACTGCAACCAATACCCCAAGTCATAAGCATGTTTTCCATTCAAATATACTGACAAATATGCTGAATGAAAAAATGATAAGGGAGGGCATACTTGTTGTAGCTGAAAAAAATATTTTTTCGTAGGCGTGAATGTGTGAAGCCTCCTTTGGATGTTATGAGGTGCTGATCACTGTCTTTCTTTCAGTTTTGCAATTGGGCGTTTCGAGCTCTCGTTATGGTCTGTCGAATAATTTGAAAAGGGAGATATATGGGCCAATATGGCTCATTTCAGTTCATTTGTGCTGTTTGAGAAATGTGATTTTATAGCTGAGCCCCTGCTGCCGAACCTTTCTTGCTATTTCGGTTAGCCTGTGTGCTCGGGATTCACACCGTTAGTGCCAGGTACGGCCGCGAACGTCCAACATTTTAATTTTAATTTTTTTTAAATTTTTTTAATTTTTAATTTTTAATTGTATTTTATTATTATTTTTTTTTTTTGGGTGAGGGTCCATACAAATTAGGTTTGTACAGACTCTTACTTCTTTTTGGCCTTGGTCATGCGGGCGATCAAGGTACAGGTACGGAGACTTACAAGAGAAAATGAGGTTACCGGCGAATATTTCGTGTCTGTCTTAGATTTTGTGCATGATCTTGCGCATCTATCTTTGAGACAGACACGTGATCAATCTGCCTGTATGGGAAACAAGCGCGGCGAGAAGCCAAACCAATTTTGTTGGAATTTTTTGATTTTATGTAACTGATGTAATTGTGTTTGGTGACAGGATGCTATGGATAGAGTTTGATTGGCCTGATATTTGCATGGTTGTAGCTCAGGATGCCAACGCACGGAGGTTGTTGGCATAGTGGGGTATTGTTGGAGAGGTAAATCCCCTCTGCGGACAGAGGCGATCCCTACTAGCCCAGCAGGGGTCTAGCAACAATCAAACAATGTTACGACGCAGGTCCCTAGTTACGAATGAAAAGACTAAGATGGAAGCCTACCTGGAATCCAATGCTATGATCCGAAGAAGAAGGCGTTCCCGTTCCTCAGCCCCGGCAGATCACGATCCTCCCACGATCTCCGCGGATGGACACCTGCACAAGCAAGAAACAAACATATACAAGCATAAAATCCGGCATACGTAACTAAATATCAGTCAGAAAGGATATTACTCATATTGACATGATGGAAAACAGAGTGGAACCATAATCGTAATCATCTATTAAATAACAAACGAAGAGAGATTACAACCAAGTTCTGACGTCGCGGTCTCCTTCGGATGGGTCTCCAGTCGTTCACGTCTCGCAAAGCTCGCCAAGGAAAGGGAAAACCTCTCCAGAGTCTCTCGAAGATGGTCTCCTTACTTGAGTCGGCCTTAAGGGAAAAAGAGGGCTCTTTACAGCACAAAGGCTCTTGGGAATATGGAGATTCAAAGCTTAGGCACTTCCAGACTAGCTTGCCATGGGATTGAGCAGGCTTTTATAGATGGGGAAGGAGGGAGTTGGGATCCCTATTATTGTGGGATTGGCCCTATCAACAAGGAAGGTTCCATGGGAGGTGGCAAAACTACTTCCCTTCCATAGAACTCCCGCAACCAAACCTCCCAACTCAAGATAGGCAATGGTTTCTGAGTTTGTTGAAACTCAACTTCCGCCATCTTTATTTAAAAAACACTCCTTAAATTGGCTGGCGCGACCAATGCTCTGGGACAGAGCGCCAGGTGGCGCAGCCTATTTGCAGGATTTCCCCCATTGGCACGAGTTCTGAACTGTCTTCCCGCGCCAATGCAAAAAGAGATGTTTTTCATGATTTTTGCAAGGAGATGTCTTTAGGGCAAATGAAGCTCATGCTTAGAGGAATGCATTGATGATGTTTTCAAGGCATGAAAATGTTCACAGGTCACAGAATGGGTCCTCCATTGTGCGGGACGGGGAATGGTAGGGACGGTGACAAATTACTGTGTAACAGATGCCCCCTAAAGTATGAGGCCCGAGAGAGAGAGAGGGGTGAAATGCTTTACGAGAACATGTTCAACTGAAGGCCCGCCGTCAGAAAACCTGCGCAGAAAGATACAACTGATATATCAAGTACATGATGTATATGTGGTATGGAAGCAGCCATCCGAAACAGAGTATGCTATAATCCGGATCCAGGGTATGGGCGCAGCCATCCAACTAAGATCAAACAAATAGACTCAGGTATGGTCGCAGCCATCCAATCAGTGAGCCATGTACATAATGATAATAATCCACAATCGCAGCCTGGATTACAACAGACACAATCCAGGGTCTTGCGCTCCATCTCGACCCAAAAAAAGTACAAGTTCAGGCATGTGAATATGTGAGCTGAAGTCGAACATGCAAGAACATCGTCTGATTACCAGCCAATGATGAAAGCTGTTAACAGACGCGAGAGAAACCACCAATAATGAAAATGGTCCTCAAGGTACTAAGGTACAATCTACGGTGTGCGAATAAATGAGTTGACGTCGAACACCCGCAGAATCACTCGATCGGAGGTCAATGATGTAAACCTCACGTCGAATGCGACGAACCTGCCATTGAGGCATGCAGGCTCCAAGGTACCATAAGGAGTCTCTAGACCAACTTCCCGGATAATGAGCTGAAGTCGACAGGAAGTGACCTTGATCGAAGGTGGGCCATAATGTTTCCCACATCATCGACACGAGACAGAGGAACATGATGTTTTGTTGTGAATCAAGATCGTATGAGAAACAGAGGAAGGTTGATATTTGCAGAGGCCAACTTCTCTTGAACATATAAACGGCACGACAGTGGACTTGGCAGTATTTGACATCAACGGATCAGAGGTCATGGTGACGAGGCAATGAGCAGATGAGAGGTCAAAAGAGATTATCCAAACCCACGGAGGCAAAGTGAAGAAACGAGATGAGATGTCCCCAACCCGACACGAATGCAGACAAGTGCCATGTTCAAGAGCGACATACTGCCGACGAAAACGACGATGGTTCCATTTTTCCCCCACCATTTCTGGCGAGTACCCCAATTATTTTTGATAACAAGCTTGAAGGGGATAGCATATGCTTGTGATATAAGTCCGCCCTTCGGGCGAATCCATCCTAGTGCATTTAACGAGTCCTAGGAAGGAGAAACTCAGAGAACGTCATTTCGACGAAATCCAATGTCATCAGGGTTTAACGAGTCTGACAAAGGAATAACTCGGCGTCTTTTCATGTTTAGAGAGTTTGAAAAGACAGCGGAAAAGAAAACTCCACAGGTCCCTTTTCGTAAATAGTTCCCCAGATCCGAAAAGGTAGAAAACAATATCCGGAAAAACCTCCTAGTCGCGATAGGCTAGGGTATTCCTTTTTCGTAATCGATCCAGCCCAGCCCGAAAAAGGGTTAAACTTATACTGGGTGAATGTCGATTCGTTTCCATTTTAACGAGATCGAAACGACAAGGGCCTCGGCGATCTTTTCATATTTAGAGAGTCAGAAAAGAGCTGAAAGATGACTCCAGAGTGACTTTTTCGTGTATTTACCGAGTCCGAAAAAGTATAAAATACAACTCGTTTCCATCGTTTAAGTCGCAAAAACCTGTTGCTGCACATACCAAGCAAGCGTAAAATCCTTTTCGACATAACATATGCAAATATTTGATAAAAATAACTTTTAAAACTCATTTAACGTCGAAAAAGTTATAAATATGTCAAATTGGTAAAAATAAAATTACTTTTACTATTTACCTTGGTAAAAAGCAACAGTGGTCCATTTGGAGCAGAAACTTCTGACGGTGATTGCGACAAATCTAGTTGACCATTCAGCTTCTCGTCTGCTACAGGTAAGAGGCACTCCTTTGCTCTACATTTTCATCCATTTTTTGATAATTTTCCCTTGAAAATCAGTTCTATGTGGCCACTTTTAAAATTTTAGGGCTGCGCCCATTGGCGCGGGTATCGGGCACGGACCCGCGCCAATGAGCTCTTTTCTACAAAGGGCCCGCGCCACATGGCGAGACTGTTCACAAAACAGCCGCGCCAGCGGCCGAACCTAAAAATCCGCCTAAAATTTCGACATTTAGACCAAATTTCATGGAATTTGAAGCTCATCAGAGATCTAACTAAGGGTTCATGACCATATGAATGCAGGTAATCAATCAAAATGGCAATTGAATGGAAAGAACGAGAGCATGGAGAAGAGGATGAACAAGCCATGCAAATTCAAGCTTGTATGAATGCACTTAGAAACTGTGGGCTGAAAAAGGTCTTCCTCACACCATGTTTACGAGCTCAGCCCGAGCTCCTCCAGTATTTAATCAGTATCTGGGACGAACATGAACAGGTGTTCAGGTTATGAGACCAGGTATTAGAGCTGGAGGTTTCCAATGTTTATTTCACCACTGGATTGTCCCGCAAAGGTCCAATCCCTGTATTGACTGGAAGCAAACCATCTGGGGAGAAGATGGAAGAAGTGATGGCACGAGTGTGCCGAGGGGCACAAACAGGATCAGGAAGCAAGAAGGTGGATATCCACACTATCCCTGATCTGGCATTGAGAGTGGTTCTCCATACCATCACGCGGGCTGCTGGGTCGTAGGCTCTGCACGAGGCCACAAAGGCCCAACTCCTGTTGGCCTCAGAATGCATGGGTCCCTTACTGTTCAACTGGGCAGCATCAGTAACAATCAACATGAAAAGGCAGCTCACAAAATGCAAACAGGGAAAACAGAAACAGTTCAGTTATGGTTCTATCTTGGTATCGTTCATTCTAGAATGCTTACCAATCTTCCAGGGCCAAGGGGCCGCAGTGGCAGATCTGATACCACGAGAGCCAAGAATGGCTCGTTGGGCAGCATTGATGCCCAGATCTGGAGGCGGCCAACAGATTTCCTGGAGGCCGGAGTTCTTTAGGTGGTTACGGCACCAGCTGATTATCGTGGAAGACTGGCCCTATGCAGGAACTAACTTTACCGGGGACCCGGATCTCCCATTGCCAGAAGGAGACGACTGGGACGAGGAGTTGGGTAAGACCTCATGTTTTGATTTTATGTTTTATGTTTTTTTTGTTAATATAGATTTGTCTTAACACGATCATATATGTATGCAGATGTGGGACCTGAGAGACCAGCTGGGATGTCTCTAATCTCCCGGAGGACACAACTCGCCCCTGAGGTTCAGGGAGAGGGCACCGGAGGAGAGGAACTGATCCAGAATCTCGAGGGCATTGCCCACGGGATCCCAGACTATGCCCGGCTGGCAGACGTACCGATGGCATACCAGCGCCACACGGTGGGAGTTCCGAGTTGGGTCCACCGAATCCTGAGGCGTTTAGTGCGTGCAGTCACATGCTATCATGAGCACCATGCGGATTAGTCCTTAGGATTTATACCACACCTATTTTTTGAGAGACATACCGTCTCCGGATGTACTAAGACGATTATGTATATTTTGACTTTCGTGATGCACACTGTGCAGACATTTCGACACACACACACACACACACACACACACACACACACATATATATATATGGATATGACTATTTTGGATGGATCTTTTACATGTGATGATGTTTTCTATATGTCATGCAAATGTCTAATACAAATGTAATCTAATGTATCAGTTACATAACAAACGACCCAATGCGAAATGTATTCACACAATGCATCTACTCACACATTTCATTTTTATGCAAGCTTAAAAGCACACATGAACACACACATATGCAAACTATGCTTGACATAAGGAAGACAGGCATGCCCCCCAGCATGGTGTCTCAATTCGAGGTGCATGCCCCCCAAGCTTCAGTCCATTGAAAATGGAGTGAAGGTTCAAAACAAAAAGTCGAATTGAACATGTTCGTGTTTCATTGTTTTAACGAGGTTGACACACTTAAAAGAACTGTCCTCAAACAACGTGTTTCATTATTTTTAGGAGCTTGACACAAGTGGAGGAATTATGCTCCGATAGTCTTGATTTCATTTTTTAAGGAGCTTGACGCAAGGAAACGAACCATGCTCCGATAGTCTACTCATTATGACGAACAAGAAGTCATGATTTCTAAGAGTTCCGCACCAGGTGGGAGAATGACATCTTGGAAATCAGAACCCAATGCCCCCAGCACACTATGCAAGACGGCGTCTTCACTGAGTACAGGCACGGGGTAGGTAGCCACATAGTTGACCTGCGGTGGGGCAGATACAACGGGTGGATAAAAACCAGGAGGGGGTGATGGCGGGCCAGCTGCCATATCAGGACCAAAGAACGAAAGCTGATCAATGGTCACGATCCGTCCTTCATGTGGAAAGCACATCACGCGAAAGAGGGAGGAGACAAGCGCTCCCATGGCATAGGTGTAATCGCGCCCCAAAAGCAGATTGAAATCCAAGGGGCCTGGAACAACCATCACGTCCATATGGACGGTTTTACCTCCCAAAGTAACAGGTAACCTTGGAAGGATCCCCAACGGTTGACTCGTTCTTCTATTGAATGTCAACAGATTCTGCGTAACGGGCGCAAGCGGCAGCGAACCGAAAGCTTGCCAGGTAGTTGATGACAGAATACTAACAGAGGCACCTTCGTCTATAATGGTGCTGGGTACAACCAGACCAAGAGCCTGTACTGTGATCTCGAAAGGCACATAAGACGGAAGGCGAAATCCTGCAAATCGATTCCAGTCAAAGGAAGCGACCAAACTACTCGGAGGAGCTACCATCGACAAGCGAAGGTCTTCCCCTGATGTTACGGTAGAAGAAGCATCCTCCATAACCTCCATCTCGAAGGCGGGAGGGATATCCTCTGGAGCCTCCATCATGGGAGGTGGAGGAGGGGCTTCTTGAAGTACAGGGACAGGAGAATCTTTCTCCAAGTCTGAAGAATCTGAAGAGATCAGAAGGACATGGGGGGTGTGAGATCCACTCTCGACATAAAAGACCTGGTGCACCGCGGACGGGGCCAGCTCAACCGATCCGACGACCAATGGTCGGTCAGGGACGGATTCGTGAATTTGAATTTCTGGGGGAGTGGAATCGACCAAGGATGACTCTTGACCAATCATAGGATTAGTTGGCGGAGGACTTAAAGAAAGCCGATTATAACCAGGTGGAAGGCGTGGTGTAGAACCAGTTGGGTTTTCCAAAACTAGTTTGGCTTCATCCATATAAGGACAAAGGTGAATGTCATGGTGCCCTTCACACAACTTACAGGGATTGGTGATCTTACCCTGCTTCTTAGGGGCCTTATCAGTACCAGCTGAAGACGTGCCCCCAACCTGACTCCCGGAAGCCAAAGGCAACGGTGGGCGGCCGTTGGACCATACTTCGAGCACCTTGGGAATGCCAGGGAAGTCTCGAAGAAGATGGTCTCCCGTGCACAACAGGCAAGGGAACTTGAATTTCCGTGGAGGGTTGGAAGGTTTATCAAAAGGAGATATCTCGGAGACAGTAGCCGTACATTTAGCCTCTCGCTTATCAGACTTCTTCTTCTTTGTCTTCTTCTTCTTCTTCTTAGCCACCTGGTTACTCGAATCCAGGCTTTCACCAGGTGAAGTAGAAGATGAGGACGCAGAAACAGGCGAAGAAGGGGAGAGGTCGACCTTGGAATCAACATGATGTTGTTCCGGTGGAGGAACTGACTGAACAGTAGCGGAGTTATTCGGGACAACAGAGGTTGAGAACAACCAAACAGGCAACCCAACAGTTAACCCAGGAAGGGACAACGTCGCCATGTAAGGAGCACCAACATTTCCAAAAGGAGGAAAATGACCAGGGTTCCCTTCTGAGGGGATTCCTTGGTTGGTGAACTCTGAAAAAGTTGCCATCAAACTCAAAACCACACACGGGCTGAAAACGAGTTAAGACACATGATCAAACGGTCAACAAGCAATGTCTAAACGGGTGTGTAATCGTGGGCGATTAATTTTACCACATTGGAAAGTAAGAAATTCTACCGTTTCATGTTTTAAGAGTCGAGAAACGATAAAAAGATGACTCTATCTCTTTCAGAGTTGACACAAGCGTGAAAGGACAAGCGCTTGACGGTCTTTTCAAGTTTAGGGAGTCAGAAAAGACCAAATGACTGCTCGGGAAAAACTAGGCACAAAGGGTGTACCAAATATCCGTGAACTGCAATATACACCTTGGTTTCAAAAATGAAACAGAAATCGACCAAGGACTTTCCGTACGTGCAGGTAGTCTCCCCGAATGCTGTGTTCGGTGTATCACGGGTATAGGGCGGCAGACTCGGCTTCCTTTGGATAAAGGATTGAAAACCTAGAGGGGTCTCCCTTTATATACGCGACGGTACGGGGAGCGCAAGTCCGTACTAGCGCTGTCTAAAGCCAACAGGCGAACGACAGCTGCTAGGTTTAACGACGCCGGAACACGTCTCTAGCCTAGACCTTCTAAATATGTTTCGTTAAGTTCCAATGCTGCCTTAGGTTAATTGAATAAATTTTACAATTGATCTTCAATTAAGTTTCAATTTTCAGGCCCTATCGTATGTAGTGTCTTAAAAGACTCCTAAATGCAAAGCTACATGCCACAGTCCAACATTTCGTTCGATGAAAACTAATTAGAGAAGAGTTGAGAGATTTTACACAAACGAAATGAACGGAAGACAAACAATGAGACCTCTAATGCAACTAATGAAATTGAAAACTTTTCATCCAAATCACTAATCACTAGCAAAATTGAAAAGATCACAATTTGAACTAATTAACAAAAGCAAAAGAGATTTTATTTTTTGATTTTCAATGTTTAATAGCTAATATGCACTAAACAAACTTGAAAACAAACGGAACAACTTGAGAAACGATATTCGAGAGAGCAAAACAAACAAATTTCACTCAACAACACAAACAATCAGATCCCAAATCGACCAAAGTCTCTCAAAACAAAGAAAAGACTCAAAAGCTTCCAATGGACCGTGTGATCTAGGTCCAAAGCAAGACCAAACGAATTTCGAATGAAGGAATGAACAATCACCCAAAAATCGCAACAAAACAATCAACAACTACTAAGAGGATGTGGAGAATCAATCAGACAGTCGACAAGACAATCAAAACACCAAAACTCCCAAGGAGGGCTCGATACACTAAGCCACTAGATGCCCTAGGGCTTAAAACGTGAAATCGATAGATAAAAGCAAACAACCAAAGGACAGAGGTGAATTCCCAGTCAAACAGGACTCCAACACGCTCAGGCAGTCGGAAAATCAAGAAGAAAAACATTGACCAAACCGAGAGAGCTCAAAAATGAGGAAACTCAAAAACCTTACAGGAGTGGCGCGACTGTAAGGATGAAACTGGCGCCAGAAATCAGTTGGCGCGGGCTAAACAAAGGCAACATGCGCCAATTGGCGCGACTATCGGGTTAAAAACCGCGCCAGTCGAGTTTCTCAGCCAAAATTAAAAAAAGCTACTCCAGAGACAAATCAATGTAAACTAAGCAAACCAAGAAGTCAAAAACAGCAAAAAGAAGCCAACCCGGAAGGCTGATCAAGCAAGGAAAAACATAAAACAATCAAAGCAAGACAACACAAACGAGACAGTGAAATCTGGACGATCCCCAGCGGAGTCACCAAATTGTTGGAGAGGTAAATCCCCTCTGCGGACAGAGGCGATCCCTACTAGCCCAGCAGGGGTCTAGCAACAATCAAACAATGTTACGACGCAGGTCCCTAGTTACGAATGAAAAGACTAAGATGGAAGCCTACCTGGAATCCAATGCTATGATCCGAAGAAGAAGGCATTCCCGTTCCTCAGCCCCGGCAGATCACGATCCTCCCACGATCTCCGCGGATGGACACCTGCACAAGCAAGAAAAAAACAGATACAAGCATAAAATCTGGCATACGTAACTAAATATCAGTCAGAAAGGATATTACTCATATTGACATGATGGAAAACAGAGTGGAACCATAATCGTAATCATCTATTAAATAACAAACGAAGAGAGATTACAACCAAGTTACGACGTCGTGGTCTCCTTCGGATGGGTCTCCGGTCGTTCACGTCTCGCAAAGCTCGCCGGGGAAAACCTCTCCGAGTCTCTCGGCAGATTTCAAATATACGCAGGTCGGCCTTAAGGTTGGGGAAAAGAGGGCTCTTACAACACAAAGGCTCTTGGGAATTTGGAGATTCAAAGCTTAGGCACTTCAAGACTAGCTTGCAATGGAATTGAGCAGGCTTTTATAGATGGGGAAAGAGGGAGTTGGGATACCTATTATTGTGGGATTGGCCCTATCATGAAGGAAGGTTCCATGAGAGGTGGCAAACCACTTCCCTTCCATGGAACTCCCGCAACCAAACCTCCCAACTCAAGATAGGCAATGGTTTCTGAGTTTGTTGAAACACAACTTCCACCATCTTTAAAAATCACTCCTTAAATTGGTGGTAGCGACCAATGCTGAGACGAGAGCGCCGAATGACACGGCCTATTTGCGGGGATTTCCCCCATTGGCGCGAGTTGAAGCTGTCTTCTGGCGCCCGATGCAAAAAGAGGAGTTTTTCATGATTTTTGCAAGGAGATGTCTTTAGGGCAAATGAAGCTCATGCTTAGAGGAATGCATTGATGATGTTTTCAAGGCATGACAATGTTCACAGGTCACAAAATGGGTCCTCCATTGTGCGGGATGGGGAATGGTAGGGACGGTGACAAATTACTGTGTAATAGGTATTCTCAAGTTTCTAGAGAATGACCTCCTGAGATCGCAGGATCACCTACTGCGCTTCTTGGTCCGTAGCTGGAACATGAAGCACAATGTAATATTCCAAAATTTGCAAGCAACAAATTGGAATATTAATTTTTGCTTATATCATCTAGGAGGTGAATAAAATGGGTAAAAGGTGCATGAGTAGGAATAAAATCCCTCATAGTGTGAAAGGGATCATTGGAGCAGCTTATTTTTCACCTTCCAGTGTGAAAAGGGGCAATTTGCATGAGGACAAGGTCAAGTTTGACCAAGTCAAAAACGCTGCCTAAGAGGTGTAGCTTGCATGAGAAGACAACGTAGTTTGAGAGGGAGGAATATTATTTGTGGAAGAAACCATAATGTGTGGGGTCCAGGGAAAAGCGACATTCACTTGAATAAAAGGAGGAAGAGGTAGCCATAGGGAGATATCTTTGAGCATTTGATCATTTCTCTGATTAGACTATTTGCAGTCTTCGACTGTTCAGTTGAGTTGTAGTGCTGTTCAGCACGAGGGATTCCTGCTTAGGATTTCCTCTCCTTCTTGAGAGGCCTCTTGAAGGATTGCACTTCATTTTCTCCACATCTTGGCTCAAGGCCAAAGCCACTCCTTTCAGTCACTGCGTTATTTGTACTGAAGTATAATGTAGTGTTGCTGGGTGTTTCAGTGGAGGGTTCCACAACACGTTTCCTTGGCTCATCTTTCAGAGGAGGGAGCTCCTATTCCTCCGAGAGGTCAGTGAAGGAGGTTTCTGAGCTGATTGTACATATTTGGCACTAGGCCAAGCATTCTGTATCTGCTACAACGCATTCCAGCTCCTTGACTGCGTTATTTTTGAGCACATTTGCAGTGGGGGTTGCATCACTACTTTGGAGGGCAAGATCTTCAGGGATTGGATCAGCCTTTCACCTGGGAGATCCATTGGATGAGATCTATGCAACATATGCAGCATCATCAACTATCTTCATCCATTTATATTTTCTGAGTTGCAGCTGCTACCCAACAACTCCGACATTTCTGCAGATTTGCCATGCCAATCCTCTTAAGGATTGTTGTATAGTTATTTTCAGGGGTTGAGAGCTTTCTCCCCCTCATTTATTTGAGCTGATATTGTCATATCATTCTATTATCATTTTGTATGTTGCAGTATCTCCTAAAAACTGCATTGTTTTAGCCAGGGCTTTTCATATGCAGCAGTGTTTATTCACTTCCTTGTACATGTTCTATTGAGGCTTCCATTGCCTAGATGGAGTGATTGATTCCTACAAGTATTGTATAAATTTGCTGCTATATCATATATTTGTTGGCTATAATATCTTCATGTGTTCACAATTATAAAATAATGCTGTCATTCCATTTCTTGCTCAAGATTTGTTGCAGTCCCTCATCGGGCACTTTCTGAGGACAACTAGGTGTGGGAGATTTGTTTAACCCACCTAGAAGGATTTATTTGGAGCCTCCTCTTGGATTTAGCACTTAGACACATTGTTATAAGGGATCCAAGTCTTGGTTTCAAATACTATAGCAGCCATTACTAAAAAATGCGTTTTCCAGTCATGCCTTGCTAGTTGTTTCAGATTTGGGATATTACAGTGGTATCAGAGCATGATCTCTGGCTCAGTCTGTGAGTCTAAGCCAAGAATATTAGAAGATTGAAGAGGATGGTTTTTATCTCATCATATTTCAGATCCATGAAGAACCTCCCCAAGGAGGATAAGCAAATAGAAGGGGAAGGCCCCTGCACTTCCTATTCTCATCAAGGAGACAGAGAAATAAGCAGGAAAAAGACTCCATATTTTGGAGGAGAAAAAGGGAATAAGCTCACAAAGCTTCTTCCTAGATCTATAAAAATTATTCATGAATATTTCAAGAAGATCAGGAGGGAGATGTGTAGAAATTTTCTGAATAATAAATAATTATCCACCGAGACTATCTTGGTCACATACTATTTGAACTTCATACACAACACCTAATCTCTTCCACTCAACTCAACTCAGATCATCACACATGCGGAAATAAAATCAAGCGATAACACATCAAATCATCATACACATTAACACAGTATGTATGGGGAAAGCTTATAGCTGAAAACCCCGCAGCTATTGTGTATATTATAATGGAGAAATAAAGTAACAAACTCAGTACAATACTCCTCACAAGTACTCGGTACTTTCTCATACAGTTACTCACAATCTAGCTCAGTTTTGAACAGGTTACTGGTTCAAAACTCACCGCCAATTGCCTTGCCTCTATTGCGTGTTTCAATGCTATGGGATGGCCTCTTTATACAGATAAACCACCAGCCTGAACTGCGCAATCCTCATGGGCTTACTCCACCTATCTGTGTGTTGCAAATAGCAACAGTATAGTCACAACTGATAGCTAACTCCACCCTTTCATCTACCTCTTTCTTGGTCTCCTTGTTGTTCATGCAACGCCAGTGAGCGTGTGTTCTTGAGTTGAATAATGAGTTACTAATTAATGAATTAAATAATATTTAATTCACTCCACTCATAACTTAATTGATTAGCTAGTTAAACTAATCCTCACCGAGTTCAACTAAAATAAACGGTACAACTCCCCTATTGTCTCGTGCTCCTCCGCGCACGCCACGCGGGAGTCCTAGCTGAACCATGATGCCATCAAACCCTTGGGAACCACGTGATTCCTCTCGGATGCATGAGCCATACGTAGCTCGGGCGAAGTGCTCAAAAGTAAGCTAGCATTTATATTCTAAATATTATTAAGGGTAAATAATATTTGACTTCCCTGTTTAAGGAGAGGCCAGGTCTAAAAATAGACTTCGACCTCTTCGACCTATAGGTCACAAAAATAGAGTCCCATCTATTTTTACCAACATGACCAATGCTCCAAGAATCTCATACTGGAATTCCCGAACCATGCTCCATATGTCTAAAAATAGACATAGTCTAAAAATAGACTTTGCGCCAGAATTTGCCTGTGGGCCCACTTAGTGAAGGCGACTTCATTTCACTAAGCTCCATCATCTTGCTGCATTCTCAACACTCCCTCTCAGCAAGATATGGATTATCTGCAACCCCTATCCTGCCTCTGTGGAATTCGAACTTGCTCCTGGTGAGCGCCTTCGTCAAGATGTCGCCATCCTGATCCTCCGTGGGAACATATGAAAGCATCATGATCCTCCGCTGAACACAATCTCTGATGTGATGGTACCTGATGTCGATATGTTTGGACCTATCATGAAAAACTGGATTAGCCAAGAGCTTGATGCAGCTCTGGTTATCACAGTAGATCACCGTAGGCTCCAAATGCAACCTGAACAAACCTGCGAGGATCTTCCTCATCCAAATAGCCTCACATGCAGCCAAGCTTGCTGCCATGTACTCGGCCTCTGCTGAACTGAGTGCCACGGATCTCTGCTTCCTGCTGTACCAGGAAACTGCTGTCGACCCAATGCTGAAAACTCCTCCCGAAGTGCTCTTCCGGTCCGTTGGACTCCCTGCCCAATCTGCATCAGTGAAGCCAGAAAGCTTCGCTCCATCCTCCTGTCTGTACCATAGACCATATCTCGATGTGCCTCTAATATAGCGCAATACATGCTTGCCTGCCTTCCAAAAGAGCTTGGTAGGCTTAACCATAGCTTGCGAAAGCTGGTTAACATCATAGCATATATCGGGTCATGTATTGACCGGATACATAAGTGACCCCACCAACTGTCGATAGACAGTGGCATCCACTACCTCCGCTGAAGTAGCATCCTCCTTCCTCCAACCACTAGGAAGAGGAGTGTCAACAAGCTTGCAGCCTTGCATGTTGAACCTCTCCAGAATCTCCCGGGCATACTTGCCCTGAGAAAAAAACAGTCCTCCGCTGCGCTGCCAAATCTCCAATCCCAGGAAATAATGAAGGATGCCCAAGTCCTTCATCTCAAACTCTCGTGCAAGATCCTCCTTGCATGAAAGTATCAACTGCTCATCGCCGGTCAAAATCAGATCATCTACATACAGTACGATGATCAACAGCTTCCCCTCCACCACAATCTGGTACAGGTTTGGATCCGCCTCACTCTTGGAGAATCCAAGCCGGGTGAAGTAGCTGTCTATCCGAGTGTACCAAGCACGAGGTGCTTGCTTCAGCCCGTACAGTGCTCTCTTGAGTCGGCACACATGCGACTCACTGCTGAAGATCTCAAAACCTTCAGGCTGCTCTATGTGCACCTCCTCCTCAATAACTCCATTGAGGAACGCAGTCTTCACATCCATCTGATGAATGTGCCACCCCATCTGCGCTGAGAGAGCAAGGATCGTCCGTATGGAAGAGTACCTTGCGATAGGTGCAAAAGTCTCCTCATAATCGATCCCCTCGATCTGTGAGAAGCCACGGGCGAAAAATCTCGCCTTGTACTTCTCCACACTCCCGTCAGCCGCCTGCTTCACTTTGTAGATCCATCGTGAACCCACCACTGATTTCCCTTTCGGTCTTGGGACAATCTCCCATGCACTGTTTCTGACGATCGAATCATATTCTTCGATCATGGCATCTACCCATGCGGGTTCCTCCACAGCTTCCTCAAAAGAGGATGGCTCCGTCACGACACATTGACTCACAAGAGCCATGTATCCAGTGTACTGATCCGGTGACTGCCTCTGTCTACACTGTGCTGTAGGTGGTCCTACAACCTTCTATGCATCTCGAGCCAGTCGCTCAGCTTCTGTAGTGCGCTTGCGCCCTCTGATGGTTGGCGCTGCATGGGTGGTTTCTTCCACCTCATGAACTTCCTCTTGTGGCTGATCCACATCCGGAAGCTCCTCCTTAGGAACTAACAGCTCCTCATCTGCATGCAAGTGTAGCTCCCTCTCAAGCGAACACTGCATGGCTTTCTCCTCCTGAAATTTTATATCCCGTCGCACAACAGTCTTGCGACTGTCTGACAAATACACCCGATAGTTGTGAGGTGTATCATTGTACCCCACAAATATTCCAACCTCAGCAGTTGGATCCAACTTCCTTCTCGCATCCTTCGTCACATGCATGTAGACAAGAGAACCAAAAATCCGCAAATGGGAAATATCAGGCCTCTTGCCAGAATAAGCCTCCTCCGGTGTACTCATGCCAAGAACCTTGTGAGGACAACGGTTCCGCACATACACTGCTGTATTGCATGCCTCAGCCCACAAGTGAAGGGGTAGGCCCTGATCATGCAACATCGCCCGTGCAGCACCCACGATCGTTCTGTTCTTCCGCTCAGCCACCCCGTTCTGCTGTGGGTTATGGGGTGCGATGAGCTCTCTCTGAATCCCTTCTGCGCTGCAGAACTCCTTGAATTCAACTGAGATGAATTCACCACCGTTATCACTCCTTAGAGCAATCACCTTCTTCCCCGACTCCTTCTCGACCAGTGCTTTAAACTCACAGAACTTCGTGAATGTATCGCTCTTCTTCTGCATGAAGAAGATCCAACACTTTTGAGAGAAATCATCAACAAAGATCACATAATACTTGTGCTTTGCTGTCGAAGCAACTGAGAAAGGACCACACACGTCTGTGTGAACTCTCTCAAGGATCGTCGTGTCGCGACTATCCTTCTCGTGAAAGGTGGCTTTCACATACTTCCCTAAAGTACACCCCTTGCACTGATCTGACTGCGCAAGAGTGCCCTTAGGAAGCCCAGTAGAAATCTGCTGCAAGATCTTCAAAGCTCCATGGTGAAGGTGGCCCAATCTCCTGTGCCACAGTTCGCCCTCATCATCCCGGCTCACCACTTCTCTCGCCTTGCATGCCATAGCTGCGCAGCCATCTACCTGCAACTGATAAAGGTTCTTGGTTCGAACCCCTATCTTCCGGGTCTCTCCAGTAGTCTTACTGCGCAGGAAGGCTTTTCCTTCGCTGAAGACCACATCATACCCCTTATCCTCCAACATCGCTACTGAAATCAGGTTCTTCTTCAATCCAGTTACATGCATGACATCCTTCAGTACAAAGGGTTTACCAGACTCCCTCTGAAAGGATATGGTACCGATACCAGTCGCACTGTATCTACCATCATCGCCCATCTCGATGTGCACACCCAAATCTTTGTCCTCCAGATCTGAGAACAACTCCCGATCTCCCGTCATATGAAATGACGCACCGTTGTCCAAGAACCATATCGATCCCAGCACACTTGAAACCAAGCATGCGATCAGTGAGCTTTTGGCGATACTGAGGTATTTGGCAATACTGTCGCCCTTCTCCATCTTGATGTTCCTGAGCTTATCTTTGAGCGCCAGCTTCCTTTGGTCACTCTTACTCTGGAATAGATCCGTCAAAGCTTTCCACATTAAATATGGAGTAGCTTTTCCATGCAGGCTGGATACAATATGATCCTTGACGCCCTCCAACAGGATCCTTCGACACTTCGCCATCTTCTTTTGCCATGCATCGACTTCAGCAGGATCAGTGGGCTTTTGGACATCCATATCTACGAACTCCTTGAGACCATTATCTTCTAATACTGCTTCTATGCGATCCTTCCATGCAACATAATTCGAACTGCCTTCAAGAGCATATTCGAGTCGCAAACCGTTGAAAGACATTTTCAACACTGGCACCAAGAAAACAAATCTGCTGCAAAATTTCGAATTCCACCTCAAAGCTCAACCGCTCTAGATCGTGAGAAAAATTATTTCTAGCACAGAGATCGACTGCAAGGGGCATTTACCAGACCTTTCACTTTCCGAAGAAAGATGAATCCGGATGCTACCTGGCCCGCATGCAGACTCTGTCTACCGAAATAAGTTTGTAATCACTGTGATGATCAATCTCTGCTTCAATAGCTCCGATACCATGTAGAAATTTGCTGAATAATAAATAATTATCCACCGAGACTATCCTGGTCACATACTATTTGAACTTCATACACAACACATAATCTCTTCCACTCAACTCAGATCATCACACATGCGGAAATAAAATCAAGCGATAACACATCAAATCATCATACACATTAACACAGTATGTATGGGAAAAGCTTATAGCTGAAAACCCCGCAGCTATTGTGTATATTATAATGGAGAAATCAAGTAACTAAATCAATACAATACTCCTCACAAGTACTCAGTACTTTCTCATACAGTTACCCACAATCTAGCTCAGTTTTGAACAGGTTACTGGTTCAAAAATCACCGCCAATTGCCTTGCCTCTATTGTGTGTTTCAATGCTATGGGATGGCCTCTTTATATAGATAAACCACCAGCCTGAACTGCGCAATCCTCATGGGCTTACTCCACCTATCTGTGTGTTGCAAATAGCAACAGTATAGTCACAACCGATAGCTAACTCCACCCTTTCATCTACCTCTTTCACTGGTCTCCACTGAACTGATCATGCACTGTAGTGAACTGATGTGTTCTTGAGTTGAATAATGAGTTACTAATTAATGAATTAAATAATATTTAATTCACTCCACTCATAACTAATTGATTAGCCAGTTAAACTAATCTCAATCAGTTCAACTAAAATAAACAGAACACAACTCCACTATCTGTCTCATTAACTCCTCCAAACTTCTGCCACTGAAGTCCAACTGAAGTCAACCATGCATGATGCCATCAAACCCTTGGGAACCATGTGATTCCTCTATCAGTTGCATGAGCCACTTCTGTAGCTCGAACTGAAGTGCTCCAAGAGAGTAAACTGCTGTTTATAGTCTAAATATTATTAAGGGTAAATAATATTTGACTTCCCTGTTTTAAGGAGAGGCAGTCTAAAAATAGAATTCGACCTCTTTGACCTCAAAAATAGAGTCTCATCTATTTTTACCAACATGACACATACTTCAAGAATCTCAAACTGGAATCCCCGAACCATGCTCCATATGTCTAAAAACAGACATAGTCTAAAAATAGATTTTGCGCCAGAATTTGCCTGCGGGCCCACTTAGTGAAGGCGACTTCATTTCACTAAGCTCCATCATCTTGTTGCATTTTCAACAAGACGTATGAAGAATCTCCAAAAGAGTTTGAATCTAAAGCAAACTCTAGATTATCATATGAGGAGTGTGAGCAAGCAGCTACACACCCTAATACACAGTGCAGTCACATGCCTAGGATTGCCGGAAGGGAGATGGAAAGAGAAGAAGAAGTTGCTAGGAGGGAAACCCTTAGTGATTTATTGAGAGAGTATGAGTTTCAAACTAAGAAATTTCGAGATCATCTTAGTTTTTCAGAGTTTTTCAAGATAAAGGTGAAAGGAAGAGAGCAACAAGATAGATTTATTCTATCTACCTTTGAGGGTTCACCCACATGTTCAGCCAAAGCTTGGGTGGAAGAGTTAGATACCTTCTTGTAACAACACCATATTCTTGAAGATGAAGCCATCAAAGTTGCTGTGCTGCATTTGAGAGGTAAGGCTTTTGCCTGGTGGATTTTTGAATCCTTTTCTTTGAGAAATGCAAAAATTTCATCTTATGCAAATTTCACTAAGGCATTAGTGGAAATATTTGATAGAATGATTCATGAGACACACATGGTGGGGCAAAACCATAAAACTCAAAAAAAAACCTTGCATGAGAGTGAAATACCATTGCAGAAAACCATGGGGAAGGTTGAAAACTTGCACCATACTTTGCCAGAAGAGAGGCTTTCATCTCACACCTTTGAGCAAAGGAGCATGGAGATCTCTTTGTCAAAAAGGGATTCAATCATTGGAGGGTTGGCCATTCATGTTGAAGATATTGAGGGCAACAACGCTGTCATATCTAGATATTATCTAGTACCTCATGTAGAGGAAGGAGGGGATATTTCTCCAAATAGAGGGATGCTTGCATCTTTGCAAGGGAGTCCCCAGGATCTCATGTGTGGAGATCAAGGCACAACTCATGTGCCATTGTTGAGGAGGTGTGGAACTATGGAGACACAGGGAGAAGGTAGGGAGAAAAACTAGTGCCATGAAATGAGATGTACACATCCCTATCCACTTCAAGAGGTTAATGCACCTAAGGAGGTGATTGGATTGTGAAGTGGAAGCATGGAGAGTTTTCTCCATTCATATATTCAGTCATCTCTTGATGATGATGTCTCATTTCATAGAGAAATTTTGCCGGGGAAACCACTGGATCAACAGAGGAGGATGGATGCTTCACTAGTTGAGGCACTACTCAGTGATTTCAGAGGAGTGGGAGCCTTGGGAGAGCTTGATACAGCATTGGGAGTCTTGGGTAGACTCAAGGAGAGAGGGAGCATTCCCTCAACATCATTATTACCCACTTCCATTTCAGATTCTGTGCTGTGGCAGAAGCAGCAGGGGAAGGATAACAACCTTCCAACTTGAATCTTTGACATGGGAGATGTCCAAAGAGAGGGCAGCCATATGACAGATGTTCTTCATGATAGATCATCAGCGCTGTCACTATGGAGGATAGATCCATACTGGAGCTCCCAGATGTTGGTGGAGTATTCCAAGGATCTTCATACTTGCATGATATTGGATGGCCAGTTGCTTGAGGAGGAGTATTCAGTCAGAGATGGGGTCATCTTATATCATGGTAGGATCTTCTTTCCTAGAGCTTCCAAGCTCAAGGAGAAGTTGCTACAAGAAGCACATAAGGATGTCCTTTTCAGTCCCACTTATTCTATGAGAGCATACCACACCATCATGGCGGGGTATTTTTGGAGGGGTTTTGAGGAGGAGATATATCAGCATATGAGGAGATGCATGGATCATATGGAGATGGAGGAGTTGGCACAACCACCTCTTTTCTCTTTGAGGATGAGGGGAGGCTCATCTATGAGCCACTCCATTTGTATGAGCAGAACATATGGTAAGGGTATTCCTTGTTGTTTACATGATTATTTGCATAATGTATATATTCATCCCTTAACCATACATGTGCAGGATGATGCTCCAAGGAGGAGCATTATTTTTTCTAGACCTCATGGTTTAGAAGAGGCCATAAGCATGATGGATGGCCATTCCATAAGAGGACTTGGGGAAGAGACATATTATGGAGGACATGCTCATTGTACACCTTACATCATGCACTTCCTCCATACTTATGAGGAGATTGGAGCAGCAGGCAGGTGGTTGAGAAGCCACTCATTTTATCACTCTCTTTTGCAGTTGAGGGTCAAGCTGCGTTGGTTGCACTTGAGGGACCATTGTACTTCTCATTTATTACACATGGTAGCAAGCATGATTCTCATATTTTCTCCCTATGGCTCTATTGTTTCTGTATTTATGAGGAACATGCTTGGGAGAGAGACACATTGGGTAAATGTGTCCTTTGAGAGAGAATCCTCCCACACTCTTTCCACTACATGTTCTAGAGGGAGCATGCGACATGGTATGGTCACCTTGACAACACATTTGTTTACATATGAGGTGAGCCATATGATGGATGAGATGCCATATGATGATGATTTCCAACTCATTATATATGGGGATATTTGGGCCAGCATGATTTACAACGTTGGAGGAGAGGTATTTGGAGATCTAGTCCTCATCTTGCCACTTGAGGGAAGCTTTATTGCAGCCCGAGATCAGCCGACACTCTATACTTATCATAAGTGGAGAGATGGACAACGTGGGGTAGGCTATATTGTCTACCATGTGCAGATTTTCATCCCACCTACTTTGCCGGAGCCAAAGGTGGATGACCATTTTCAGGAGTTGCCCAGTTGGGAGGTAACTCATTTTGCATGGCTAATAGCTTGGGGATGGAGGATCCATGTGGGAAAGATAGTTCCCATTATATTTCAGTTCAATTTCCTCAAGGGGACCTCTAGACATCACTTTGCTATCCTCTTGAGTATTTTACCTTTACATGATGATGGCTTGATAGCTACCTTGCATGCTGAGGAGGAACAATGTGGAGGCTTGATTGATGAGATAGCATAAATTTACTTGGAGGGGATCATCATACAGGGATGCTACAGGGAGAGGAGAAGAGAACTCAGTCTATCCTTGAACTTGCTTGAGGACAAGCAATCTTTGAGAGGGGAGGATTGTAATATTCCAAAATTTGCATGCAACAAATTGGAATATTAATTTTTGCTTATATCATCTAGGAGGTGAATGAAATGGGTAAAAGGCCCATGAGTAGGAATAAAATCCCTCATAGTGTGAAAGGGATCATTGGAGCAGCTTATTTTTCACCTTCCAGTGTGAAAAGGGGCAATTTGCATGAGGACAAGGTTAAGTTTGACCAAGTCAATAGCGCTGCCTAAGAGGTGTAGCTTGCATGAGAAGATAGCGCAGTTTGAGAGGGAGGAATATTCTTTGTGGAAGAAACCCTAATGTGTGGGGTCCAGGGCAAAGAGGCATTCACTTGCATACAAGGAGGAAGAGGCAGCCATAGGGAGATATCTTTGAGCATTTGATCATTTGTCTGATTAGACTATTTGCAGTCTTTGGCTGTTCAGATGAGTTGCAGTGCTGTTTAGCACGAGGGATTCCTGCTTAGGATTTACTCTCCTTCTTGAGAGGCCTTTTGAAGGATTTCACTTCATTTTATCCACATCTTGGCTCAAGGCCAAAGCCACTCCTTTCAGTCACTGCGTTATTTCTGCTGAAGTATAACGTAGTGTTGCTGGGTGTTGCAATGGAGGGTTCCACAACACCTTTCCTTGGCTCATATTTCAGAGGAGGGATATCCTATTCCTCCAGGAGGTCAGTGAAGGAGGTTTCTGAGCTGATTTTACATCTTTGGCACCAGGCAAAGCATTATCTATCTCCTACATCGCAGTCCATCTCCTTGACTGCGTTATTTCTAAGCACATTTGCAGTGGGGGTTGCACCACTACTTTGGAGGGCAAGATCTTCAGGGATTGGATCAACCTTTCACCTGGGAGATCCATTGGATGAGATCTATGCAACATATGCAACATCATCAACTATATTCATCCATTTCTATTTTCTAAGTTGCAGCTGCTGCCCAACAACTCCAGCATTTTTGCATATTTTCCATTTGTACTTGTATTTCAGCGAATCCTCTTAAGGATTGTTGTATAGTTATTTTCAGGGGTTTAGAGCTTGCTCCCCCTCATTTATTTGAGCTGATATTGTCATATAATTCTATTATAATTTTTTATGTTGCAGTATCTCCTATCAACTGCGTTGTTTTAGCCAGGGCTTTTCATATGCAGCAGTGTTTATTCACTTCCTTGTACATGTTCTATTGAGGCTTCCATTGCCTAGCTGGAGTGATTTATTCCTCCAAGTATTGCACACATTTTCTGCTATATCATATATTTTTTGGATATACATATATTCATGTGTTCATAGCTATAAAATAACGTTGTCATTCCATCTCTTGCTCAATATTTGTTGTAGTCCCTCATCGGGCACTTTCTGAGGACAACTAGGTGTGGGAGGTCTGTTTAACCCACCTAGAAGGATTTCTTTGGAGCCTCCTCTTGGATTTATCACTTAGACACATTTTTCTAAGGGATCTAGGTCTTGGTTTCAATTCCTGTAGCAGCCATTACTAGAAAATGAATTTTCCAGTCAAGCCTTGCTAGATGTTCCAGATTTGGGATATTAAGGCAAGGTGATGGTCCTACATGGGAAGGACATCCCTATCCGTCCAGAGACATATATATATTTTGTGACCGGCTTACTACCTCAGGGTGAGGCACGTCCACACCCACTCCTGCCTGGGAGGGTGGCTCTTTGGCGTTGGTCAGAGCATCATTGCGGCGGGGTGCCGCTTTCGTAGGGATGCATCCTCATTGCATCAGTGACTGATCTAACTGAGTGATGTTCCTTAGCTATGATTGTATGGTTGACAGGGTTGTCTTCACTACACAGGGCGTCCAGACCCCAGATTGGTGTTCTGCGTCAACTCCGAGCCGACCATTTTTATGATTGAGTGCACGATGTTTACGATGGCATGGTGTCACAGTTGGGGAAGGTCCGGGGAGGTTCTTCCAAATTATTCACCTATGCTGGCATCCTTTGTAGCATCATGTTTGAGAGGGTGGTACTACTGCGGTCCGTCGTGCATATTCTTATTGGGCCTTGCCGGTACCTCAGATAAGGCGATGGGCACTGGTGATACCTTGAGGCAGAGGGGGGAGGTGGGTCGCTACTGGGATGTGACCATCGAGGCATGGTTCAAGGCGAACCCCCAAATGTTCCTAGAGTTCCCATACTATGGGATGGATTTTCGGGGAGATCCGGATATGGGTCTTCCTGTTGGTTACGCGTGGGGACCTGCAGGTATGATTTTTTTATGTTTTTCTGCCTTTGTTTAGTATTTTGAGATGTGTATATTTATATGTGTATTGTGGTAACACTAACACTATATTTTTTTCTCTTGCAGATGTGGGAGCATTTGGACATCCTACTGCTCGCTTGGTGGGGCACTAGCCTCTTAGGAGGGTTCTAGGTGGAGGTGCTCAGCCCTAGGTTGGGGGTAAAGGTGGCGGTGCTAGACAACCTTAGGGTGGAGGGCCGAGGGATGGTGCTGGCCCCTTAAGAGAGGGTAGCGGCTCGACTTCTATTGAGAATGTCGACAGAGGCACGAGTGGCGAATATGGTAGAGAAAATAGCCGCGTCTGAGGCTCGATCCACTGACTTAGCTGATGCTTAGGGTCGAGTGGAGAGGTTGACCCAGGGTATGTCGACTTGAGGTTTTGTAGATGATTTGGATGATACTTGACTCGAGGCATTGATGGCTCAGGAGAGGGGGTATCATCTGACATTGCACCTGTGGCGCTTTCTGTTTTGGCTGCTGCCCCGGTTCTGGAACCGGGTGCAACTGTGGGTCTGGATGGCCCACCTGGCGGGGCTCAACCCTAGAGATTATTTGCATTTAGGGAAAGCACCCATTATAAGGATGACTCTGTTATTTTTATGACATGTATATATATATTTTGGCTAACCTGCAGGTCAGAGACATGACTTGTGTATTTGGACTCGCACATATTTTTTGGTATATATGCGAGATATGTATTTTTCATTGATTGAGATCTATTTGTTATGTTTTTTGTTTTTTATGTGGACGATGGTTTATACGTGATGTATTCCAGTCTAGAATGTGATTAGCTATGTGATCAATTTTCTGGTTTTGATTTCTTGGTACATGTATGAATGTAATATGATAAAATTGATGACTTAATATTTTTGGATGTAAATATTTTCTAAACAGTTGAGAATCTCGTACTTCAAATTCTTGGTTTAACTATGAAACCACTAGCTGGGAATCAAGGTAGATATGCAGGTGGCAAATGCCTTGGTTGAAAGCATCGCTCATGAGCCAGATGATGGTGTCATATTATGCCTGATTATTTATGGCTGATCCGATGCATACTTTTTTGGTGAAGAATGGTGACCGGTCAGGATAGTAGATGACATAGGCGACTGTTGCTAAATTTTGAGACCATCGCGGTGCTCCATCAACGAATCCAAAATAATGGTTTTCGGAACGATCCATATGTGGCACCAGAGCACTTTTTATGAAAATTCTGTGTTGTTTGTGATAAAAAAATAGAGTTTGTTACATGCATGTTATTTCTAGGGTTGAGGCCTTTTGACCCTTATGGGTAAAATTTCTTGAGGTAGAGCCCATTGACGGGGTTGCTTAGGCATGTTCCGTCGGGCTTTGACGAGATATATGACCCCTTGAAGAGGCAATGATTTATGACATAGGGACCTTTCCAAACTGTTTCGAACTTCCCGAGCCCTAGGGATTCTTTCGCAACATCATAGCGGAGGACTAACTCTCCCTCGGTAAATGAGCAAGGGGTGCTATTGTGATCAAATGATGCTTTTACCAATTTTTTATGAGCCTCGTAGTGTTGGAGCAACTGTCGTCAATTTTCGTCGATGATTTCTAATTGCACCAAATGTTGTTCTAGAGGCTGGGTATTATCGAGGAGCTCGATGGTAGTGTGTAAGTTGGGGATTTCATGTTCTATGGGAATCACAGATTCCACCCCGTACAAAATTTGGAAGGGTGTAAACCCTTTTGAGTTTTTAACCGTCTAGCGGGATGTCCACAGGGCGGAAAAAACCATGTTGTGCCAGTTTGTCTTGTGGTTATTCACCATACGTTGTAACATTGTTTTGAGCACTTTGTTCACAGCTTCTACCTGTCCATTGGACTGAGGATATTGTGGTGAAACAAATTTGTGTGTGAATCCTAGGTGGTGAGATAGTTCCTAGAAAATTTCATTTTCGAAATGTTTTCCATGGTCAGAGACTAACTCTTTTGGTACACTGAACCGGGCGATGACGTGGTTGAATAGAAATCGTGCAACAGTTTCTGCCGTGTTGTCGTATGTGGGCATGGCCTCTGCCCATTTGGTGAAATAGTCAATGGAGACAATAATGTATTTTTGGTCGCTAGACGAAGTGGGGTTGCAAGTCATGAAGATGATCCCCCATTTGCAGAAGGGACCAACTACAATGATCGGGTGCAGGGGAGCAGGAGGTGTTCTTGCCTTGTGAGAAAGTGTTGATATTGCTCTCACGTTTTTACTGTTGAGATGTAGTTGCAGAATAAGGTGGGCCAAAAATATCCTGGCCACGAGACTTTTTGGGCGGTGGCCATTCCAGAGAGGTGGCGACTGCAAGCTTCACTATGATTGTCATTAAGGGCTTACTTAGCTTGGTCGTGAGTGAGGCATTGACATAGACTTGTGTCGATGCCACGTCGATAAAGGACATATCCCATGAGGAGGTATCGGGGTGCTTGGTGGCATATTTTCCTGTGGTTTTCACGTGTGAGATTTGGCTTGAACTTTTGGGTTCATAGGAATAAGAGAATATCTCCGTACCAAGGGCTGTCAGTTGTCACTAGAAAGAGATTTTTGTCTAGTAGTGATTTGTTGATTGGTGATCCCTTGGTATGACTTGGGAGGTTAGTTATGAACTCAGCTAAAATCAAATATTTCTTTCTTTTTGGGGAGCTAAAATTTAAGTCAAACCCTTGTAGAATAACTATCAAACAAGCGTATTTATGGTTCATCAAACAATGGGTTAGTTGGTATCTCATGGGGTTGATATCTGCGACGACTTTTGTATTCCTTAAGATAATATAGTGCCAGAGATTTTGGACTGCGTGTATTAATTCTAGCGTAGTTTTCTCTTTGGGCTCATACCTTAATGCGGGGCCTGATAATTTTTTGCTGACGTAATAAATTATGTGTTCTTTACCATCAAGGCCCTCCTAGATTAACACCCCGGCCAAAGCAGTTTCAGACACACAGATATAGGGTGTAATCTTTGTCGTAGTTTGGTGGATTGATCAATGGTGCTGAATATAATGTGTCTTTTATCGCCTCAAATGATTTGAATGGGATATCATAACGGAGGAGGCATAGGAATCCCTGAGTGCAAGTGGCATAATATGGGAAGAAGCATCTCATAAAATTGGCTTTTACCTGCAAGATTTGGACTTGCTTGAGGGTTCGAGGGGGTCCACTCTAATCCCTTGTTGGGACACAATAAAACCTATAAGTTGACCTGTAGTGACGCATAAGATGCACTTGAGAGGATTCAAGCATAGGTTGTATTGTCGGCATCGTTGGAATACCAACCACAGATCTGCGAGATGATCAGATCACTTCTTGGATCGAACGGTGAGGTTGTCCAAGTAGGCGAGGATAAGGTGGGCCAGGTCATGAAAGATATAGTTCATGGCCCATTGGAAAGTGGCTCCAACATTTTTAATACCGAATGTCATAACATGGTATGCGAATGTGCCCCACTGGGTGGTGAATTCAGTATTATACCGATCGGTATGCCGAATTTGGATTTGGTTATACCCATAGAAGCCATCCATGAAGGAGAGGGCATCGTGTCCTGTGGAAGCATCGGTGACTTGGTTGGTGAATGGGGTAGGGTAGTTGTCCTTTGGAAAAGCATTGTTGAAATCTTAGAAACCGGTACAGACACGAATTGTGCCCTATTTTTTCATGACGGGAACAAGGTTAGAAACCCATGATTTGTAAGCGATGGGGTAAATAAACTGGACTTTGTGAAGGTTATCGATTTCTCGTTTAATTGCTTCTACCTTGGATGGGTGAAATTGATGTTGTGTCTGGCATACCGGTGGTACGTCGGGCCAGGTGTCAATATGGTGCTCTACCATAGTGGGACTAAGCCCTTGAATTTATGAATAGTCCCATGTGAAGATGTATCTATACTCTTGCAACAAGTATGTGTAAGAGGTTACTTCGTCTGGGGAACATGTTTCACCCAATGATATTTCTTTGAATTTATCAGGATTTCGAGAGATATTTACCTTGATGGTTGGAGAAATGTTATACATGTTCCCTTCTTTGAACGCATTGGGCGCCAGAATGGGATTTTTGAACCAATCAACTATCCTAGATGGAAGAAAATATTTTTATCCAATCAGATATATTTCATGGTTTCCTGGGTTGTTAGGGCCTAACGTATTTTTGGGGAGAAAAAACGAGCGGTGATGCATTGCATCCCACAGATAATCTGGTTCTGTCATGGCCTCCAAAATATCCTCATCTCAGTGAAACAAGGATCCTAAGGGGGATTGAGTTTGCGTAAGGCCGCAAGGAGGTGGTTCGGTCCTAATGAAGCTGGTCCACAAACATGAATAATATTCCATAGTCGATGTGGTGGAACCAGACACGGTCGATAGGGTGTAGATGATTGGGTTTGCACCGTCGTTGGTACAACTACTCTTGTAGTTGCAAAGGTCTCGACACCTATGACTGATGATCAAATAGCATGAATCATGGTTCATATGCACGACAAGATGAATTGTGTGTGATGTTTTGTGTTGTCGATGTTGGGTGGGGGAGTAATTTCCATCATGGCGGCTTGCATGAGAGCAAGTCTAATTTCCTCACCAGGCGTACCAAGAGTACTTGCACTTTCCTGGATTTGGAAATTGTGCTTGGTACAGAGGTGCCTAAATGTTTCCATTAAGGGGCATGCCTCTGTTTCATGGTATGACCGGTGCAAATGGTGCATGGTACCATGGTGCTTACCGAGTAGATGGTGTGAGAACCAATGTTACTCTTTGTCCCTGAAGTGGATGCTCAGAAAGGATCAGGCTTAGGGGAATGATTCCATTGTTGCCATCTCTGCATTTTTGATTTTGGGAGGTTTAATTCATTTGGGGGTTTTAGGCTTAACATTGCTCATGCCACTCTTAGCCTTGGGAGGTTCTCACGATTCATTGTATGGTGGAATTGTGATAAAATACTGCAATAGCAGTGTGTGAACTTCTATTGGTTAGAGAGTTTGATCCGCGGGATGGGGGTGGCCCTGTGAAGGCTATTTGTAAGGTTCTTCAGTTCCTTACATTGATTGATTTGGTGGTCAATTTTATCACATAAGACACATGTCATCCTTAGGATGGTGCATTGTTTTGAATTGCCCAATGCTTTGGTATTCATAGGGGGTAGGATGCCTAGGGGCAGTCTACCTTACATTTGGTTCTCATGGCTCTGGACTGATTATATCCCGACGCTATGTTTCTAATGAACGCATGATGTCTATTAGCAGGTGCACTCGAGGGATGTAAGTACAGTGCTGAGCATGATGGTTGCCTTGACACACTAGACAAGAATATATTTCTTGGGTATTCCCTTCCCTCTAGGATGGTGAGGTGATTGGATACCATCTGCGTAGCGATTCTAGGTCCAGGAATTTGGAGACGAAATGGTTACATGCATTGCATAACACATAGGTTGACCTTCTTCGTGGAGGGCGATTGGGGGTGACTATGTTCCCCTCAACTGGACGCTTTTCTGCTGACAGGAAGAGAATGGATCTGCTTGTCACATCTTCTTGTGTTGTCGAGCTTTCCATGGATTCGGTATCTGAGCCCTCTCCTAGGGAGAGGCGCATTATGGCCATGCGTAAATTGGTTAATGTAGAAAAAATCAAGGGATATAATGGAAATGACGTAATGGGTGATCGCCAGAACATACCTGACATAAATACTAGGCTGCTCGTAGGCCGACATAGTATACAGGGTTGACAGGATACCATCTCTGAAATAGCTCCAGGGCTGCGTAGTCAACATTGAAATGATCATGTTCATCATAGAGTGCACAACGTTGGATGAGAGGAGGATGGATAAACAAAAGTCTCTCAGGTGACTGCCTTGCCTCTTGTAGGTATAATATGACCCGAGGTTCTTCCCCAGCTGTCTGCATGGAGGGATCCTCCTGGTATGATTTTTCTAGGGCATGTAAGGAATTCCTGTATTGCGTAATTTAAAGGCAATTATGAGTGTAATGCCCATAATTGTTGCAGATAGCACATGTGTGGTTTGTAAGTAATTCTTTGCCTTGATTTTTTGTGGCTGGTTCCTTTTTATGGGAACTTGTGGCCACGGTATTTATTTTGGAGTTTAGGAGAGGTTTTAATTCATATAAATCTAGGAAAATATTGGTAGGATGGCCTACAATATTGCATAATGCACAAGGTTACAATGCCCTTGGCATGCTGGGGTTTTCTATATTTTTCATTTTTTTGTGGGTTTTCTTGGTCGCTTTAATCGACGTTGTTATGGGAATCTATTTAACTAGTATCACCTCCTAAGGAGGGATGGGGGTTATTCTTGTAGATGTAATTCCAGGGGCTCGCAACATGGTTGGTGGGACCAGATACCCGACAGGTATTGCGAAAGACATGTTTGGCAATGTTACCATTGCCAAGAATTGTTGTGACACGAAATCAAGTGGAGGGTATAAGAATGGAGTTTGGGAGATGGAATAGGGCAGAAAAGTTGTGCTAGTGGCCTCAGTTTCATTACTACTAGTCTCTTTCTCCTGGCTGGTTTTAGTGTTTGATGATAACATCATGCACATTAGGGCCCCTGTGATATGAGAGAATGATTCTGGTATGACAGGGGGATCTCCTAGGAACGATCCAAGGATAGATGACGATTTGAATTGGCTGGGGACATATTCTTGTTACTGCATGAGCGATTCTGTACATGTGTCTACATAGGGTAGAACGACATCTGCGATCATCATGGGTTGTTTGTCATGGTATGTCAACTGGTCAATGGTTATGATGCAATCCTTGTGGGGGAACATCATAATCTGGAAGACAAAGGATGCTATGGAAGACATGGAATACATATAACTCTACCCAAGGAGTATATTGTAGTCAAGCTGAGCGTCCAAGACCTCAATATCTATGAGTATCGTCTTTCTGGCCAAGCTGACCAAGACATTTTGATAGAGATCGACGGGAGCATAAGGGCACCCGTCATATGCTCTCAGTGTGATCTCGAATGGCTTCAGTTCAAGAGATCCCAACTTCTGCCAAACACTTTTGGAAATGATGCATGTAGATGCACCCTCGTCGATGATACATCGATGTATAGTGATGTTCTAGATTGACACTGGTATCTAGAAAGCGACCAATGAAGGAAGCCTGGGGGTGGCTTTATCTAAATCAAAATCCATTAGGCGCGAATCTGCAGGGTCGATATTGCCTAACTCGAAAAGTAAGACTTTCTGTTGCTTTGGGCAAGATTGCATGACCTCTAAAGTTGACATGGTAGCGAGAGATTGTGATAGATCGTCCACGTTGTTGTAGTTATGGGCCACTTTGGAGTGGTTTCCTACTCGCCTTGTTGGACGCTTAGCCATCTTTGGCAGGGCTTCAATAGGCATTTTGGATATAGTCAACGGTGCGGTAGGTGCACTCGTGCTGGCCCCTGACGAATTAGTGTCTGGAGGGGTATCATAGCTTTGATTCCTTGTCGGAAAGAAAATTTCCTTGCCAATCATATAGATTCAATGGTTTTTGTTTCTAGAATCATTTGGGGGTGGTTGTTTCTGTTGGGTACTAACTACCCCTTGGTGGGGGAAGGGCTCTTGCATTACAACGGTTTGCTTTGTAGGTCCCCCTTGTCTATGGTTACCCCGAAGCTTCTTTAGCTCGGGGAGTTAGGGATAGTGATGAGTGTAATGGCCATACTCACAAAAAATAGCACAAGAATGGTTTGTCCACAGATTATCCCTCGTGTTCTGCCCTTGGGAGTTATTTGGTTCTTGCTTTTTTTTCCGGTTGGGGTTGGCCCGAACCTGAGATCACGAAGGGCATTTTTGGTTGCTGCCCCCTGTCCAAAATCACCCTTTTGTTTATTTTTAGGATTTTTTCTTTCAGAGTTAGGAGGATTACAATTTTTCTCCTTGTCGTAAGACTAGGGCAGCTGAGCCTGGGAAGGTTGCACGGAGTTCATCGGTGCATTGTTTTGCAGCAGTGGGTTTTGTGCTAGGGAAGGGGAATATTTGGGTCCCTGTCCCTGGTTTGTATATGGTTTCTAGGGGGGAGCTCTTCTGTCAGCATTCCTAGATGCATACTGGGACACCTGGGAGGGAGGGTACAGTCCTCCCTGCTGATGGTGGTATGACGATGCCCTATTGGTAATATTCTGCAGATGTGCGGGATGAATCTGATGGTAGCATGGTTACATAATGTTTTGGTTAGGATCATACGAGTAACCGGGTTACAGGATACTGCTACCTAGGTGACCTTGGGTCAATGAACCAATCAATCCATTTGTAGTATTCAACGTGCCTAGAAATTCTTTGTAAGTTTGCATGCGTGGGGCATTAGGCAGGATGTTGTAAATATATCCTGAGTGGGTGTATATAAGCTCGAGTTGCTGGGCTTCACTAATGGCATCCTCCTCGGAAGTAGGTCCTTGGGTTACCACATCCTTTGAAATATTGGCTGTGAGAGTCTTCAAAAATAGGTTTAGTAAAACTCTATCATCGAGTTTGGCTTTGCACAAATTTCGACGTCGCCGCCATTCATGGAGATGGTCTAAGATATGGACAGTTGGCGTTTGCCTAAAATGGGTCAGTAACTCCATTCCTGAATCATGGTGGTTGTGTTATCATTCTAATAATTCTCCAAGTTGTGAGATTTTGATCTATATTTTAAAGAATATTAGAGGAAACCACAAACCTACTTTCAAGCTCTAGGATCTAGCCTTCCTAAGGCTCAGAGAGGGCTCTCTCTATAAGATTTAACTTTTTTTTTTTTATATTTGATTTTAGGCTAGTTATATGGGGAAATTTGGTTTTATTTGGTGGGAAAAATCACTTAATGAGATGGATAGAGATATATCTGTTTTTCCATTGGGAAAATGGAGTCAATGTGTCAAGTAGATAGGTCAGGATCAAGGTCTAAAGTCAAATATTTTCAGGGCAAGATAGTTGAGTCACTTAAGATCTTTGAGGCTGATTGGCGAAGTGGTTCAATCGGGATAAAGAGAAATCAAGGATTCTTTGATCCGGATAAGGAGTGAAGAGGACAGAGGTCATTAAAAAGAGGGAGAAATTAAGGGTTCCCTACTCTGGAAATTAGCAGAAAACATCAAAATGAAAACCAATAAATAACAGAGTGCTATTAACAAATTTTGATATATCACTTCCTGATTTCACATTTAAATTTAGAACACATTTATGTATGAATGGAAAACATAATAAGGTTTAACAAATAATAGTAGAAAGTACTTCACTTAAGTTGGCCCAACACATGAACCCTGAAACATGATGCTTTATTGATTCGATCCAGCCTTGCTAACTTGAAACTTGGTACAAAAGCCCTTCAGGTATATAAAATAGTTAAGAATAACTTAGTCTAGTGTAGAGTTAGGTTAAGGATATTCCGACACATAGGAAATAGTTAAGAATAACTTAGTCTAGTGTAGAGTTACGTAAATTGTGTTTCTTTACCATGTACATTTGTAAATTATAATCCGACGGTCACGATTTGCAGTGATCCGACGGTTATCTCTCACCTCGGTATTAACGACACTTGATCTGTGGTTTAACACCCGATTGGTCCATGATCTCTATTTAAAAAGCATGGATGATCATTTTTTTGGTAACCGTTTATGAGAGAAACATATGTAACTTTTCTTTTATATTAATGAATTTCCTGAAGTGGCCGCATTGGCTCAGGCCGTGGACTGTTTCCCTCTTTGAGGGTTATAACCACGTGATTATACTGGTGTACTGATTTGTGATCTGTTTGTGAGTGGTGACCTTTGGTTCTTGATCTAAGGAACTTACCCTGTAAATTCGTTATTAAGGTTTTATTTATTTTCTGGATCTATACCCTCTTCTCTGTGTATGCTCTTTGCTGTGCGCTTCGTGCCTCGGAAAATCAGAAACAGGGAAAAGGGATTTTTTTTGCTACGTATATTCTTTCTCCGTGTCTTTCTGCGATCTCGGGAAATCAAAAATAGTGAAAAAATGATAGTTGCTGGTAAGGCTAACTGAAAATCTAACATTCTGCTCCAAGGCTGTGCATTTTGTTTTTTTTTTTGCTCATTTTTTTGTGCAGGAAAAGGCACACACCAAAAAAAAAAAAAAAAAAAAAAAAAAAAACCAACCTTCCTCCTTTCATACAATAACATGATCCTTTTACTATCTCACTTGGTGAGGGGTTAGTTTATGAGAATAGAGGTCTTGGGTTCAAGTCTCTTTCTCAAGATTCTTTTGTAAATTTTTTTTGTTCATGGGGCGGATTTAAAAAAAAATAAAAATCCAAACTTCATCCCGTTCCTGTAACTATTCGGCATCTACAACTCAGATTTTTCAAAAGGCATAACTTCTTCATCCGGAAGCCGTTTTTCGAGCCTTTTTTTTGAAATGGTCTAATTTTTCGAGATCTTTCCATTGGAGCAGTTAGTTTCAGATTTTCTCAGCTTAATTTAAAAAAAAAAAATGGAAAGTGCATGCCTTGTTATTCTTAACATCACCAATTATTTCCAATGGCTACCTCACATGGTAGATATACTTAGAAGTAAAGGGCTTTATAGAATAGCCATAGGAAAAGAAACTAAACCTTCCGATGATGATAAAGCTGCTAAATGGGAAAATAAACAAGATCAAGCACGAGGGTTGATAGGAATGTCCATTGCTCAAGATCTTCGATTTCATATCCTTGACATTGACATCCATGATGAAGCCCTGGAAAAGCTAAAAAATATTTTTAGCTTTCAAAATAAAATCAGGGCCCACCAGCTTGAAAATGAGTTGCTTATTTTGGACCCCAATAACTTCTCCTCCATTGAATATTTTTTGTCCAAATTCAAGACCCTCAGAATTATTTTAGAAGGTTGTAAGATCAAAAAGGACGATGGTAGCCTCATCTATTGCATTCTTGCTAAGCTTGGCCCTGCAAAATATATTTTTGTTTCTGCCTTCCATTCCACCAGAGAAGCCATCATTTCTTCAGGAACCACCTACAAGAATCCCTCTTTTGATGCCTTTTGTGATTCTTTGATAAGAGAACAAGAAAAAATTTTACACCTTGGTCTTATCACTGCTGGAAACACTTCTAAGAAAGCCTTAGGAGCCCAACAACAACCATATCAAAAGAATCCCAAGAAGCAGTATCCTAAAAAATATGGTCCTAAACCAAACAAGGGCCCTAAGAAATTTCAGCAGCAAACTGAAAAATAAAATCACCAAAATAATAAGGAAAATCAAAACAAAGGGAAGAAGACAGATAGACATTGCAACTTTTGCAATCGGGATGGCCATATAGAGTCCAAATGTTTTAAGAAGATGGAAGCCTTAGAAGCAGCAATGAATAAGCACAACATCAATTTGGAGAACTCTTCACCTTCATCTTCAGGCATGGCACTTTTTGCTTGTGGTTGTCAAGCATCACGATCTGGTTATGCATTAAATGTATTTTCTTCTTCTCCTTCTCATGAGTGGCTCATTGATTCTGGAGCTTCTTACCACATGGCTAAAAATAAATCCATGTTTTCTCATTTAAATGATTGTAACACCAAACATATTTATGTTTGTGATGATAGATCTCTTAGTGTTTTAGGATCTGGAACCATTCATCTAGACAATGGTCAGTTTAATGATGTACTATGTGTTCCTACCTTGTCATGCAACCTTCTATCTATTTATCAGATAAGTCATTCAGGTGAAGGGAAAATAATAGAATTCTCACCTCATGATGTTGTAATCAAGGACCTCAAATATCCTAAACATATTTTAGCTATTGGCATTGCTGATGATTCCACAAGGTTGTATAAGTTTGACAACTTTGGGTCATCCTCTCTTCCCTTCGTTTTTGTTGCTCATAATGATGATGTGAGCAAACTTTGGCATCAACAATTTGGTCACTTAAACTATCGCTCTCTTTAAACTCTATGTAAGGAAAATATGGTGTCGGGTCTTCCTATGGTATCTTGCCGAGATGGTGTTTGCTTTAGATGTGTACTCGAAAAACATCATCGGGATACTTTTGACAAACGTGCCTCTTGGCACGCTTCAAGCCCTTTGCAGCTTGTGCATAGTGATTTATGTGGTCCACTTCCTGTTGTTTCTTTCTTTGGTTGCAAGTACTTCTTAACTTTCATTGATGATTTTTCCAAACGCACTTGGGTATATTTCTTAAGACTCAAGAGTGAAGTTTTTAACATGTTCTTGGCCTTTAAGGCCTTTGTTGAGAAACAATCTAGACATCAAATTCTTAAGTTAAGATAAGGAAATCGCAGAGAATATGTTAACAAAAAATTTATCAAATTCTGCACTAAGCATGGCATTGAATTGCAACATACTGTTCCATATAATCCACAACAAAATGGTGTATCTAAAAGGAAGAATCACACCTTAAAATAAATAGCTAATTGTATGCTTCAATCAAAAGGGCTTGGTCTCAATTTTTGGGCAGAAGCCATTAACTGTGCAAATTACATAGTAAATCACACTCCTACTAAGGTTTTAAAGAATATAACTCCAGAAGAAGCTTGGAGCTCAATCAAACTAGATTTAAGTGACTTTCGTGTTTTTGGAAGTGATGCTTGGGCCCATATTCCAGATGCGAAACATAAAGCCTTAGAACCTAATAGTGAAAAATGCATTTTTGTTGGATATTCTGAAGATGTCAAAGGATATAGAATTCTTCAACCAAAATCCAAAAATATTATCATTATAAGAGATGTAAAATTTGATGAAAATATATCGGCCTACAAGCCTGGTTCGACAAGTGTGTCACCTTTGGCTTGCGAGCCTAATTCGGCATATGTGCCTCCTCTCTCTCTCTCTCTCTCTTCTATTTTTAATAGCATTCCTTCTAGTTCAGATGATGACAATGAGGATGAAAAATCCTCCTTCACCTCATGAAATTGTTCCTTATACTCCACCGCTTCCAAGATGGGTCCACTCTACTCGGGATGCAATAGGTTCTCTTGTAGGTGACCTTGCCGATCGATGACGTACACATTCTCAGTTCGAAAGAGCCTCTTCCTTATTGGCTCATGTTCCAGAAAAAATTGATCTAGAAACCTTTGAAGAAGCCTCCGGTAATCCAAGTTGGGATGAATCTATGAATGAAGAGTATCATTCCTTATTGGCAAACAATACTTGGGATCTTTTTCCTCTTCCAAAAGGAAGAAAACTTGTCAGATGCAGATGGGTTTACAAAACCAAGTTTGGACCAGATGGAAAAGTGGATAGACATAAAGCTCGTCTTGTTGCTAAAGGATTTTCACAAGTTGAAGGCATTGACTATACTGAAACCTTCTCCCCTGTTGCCAAAATGAATTCTATCTGCCTTGTTCTTTCCCTTGCTACCTCCTTTAAATGGGAAGTCCATCAGATGGATTTTAAATCTGCGTTCTTACATGGAGATTTGAATGAATAAATCTACGTGGAAAAACCCTCTAGCTTTATCCAAAAAGACGCTAGCCTTATTTGTCGCCTTAGGAAGTCTCTCTATGGTCTCAAACAAGCTCCTTAGTCTTGGTATGCCAAAATGGATAGATTTCTCTTAGATAATGGATTTTCTAGGTGTCATTCTGACAACACTGTCTACACCAAGAAAGTGGGTAATTCCTTCACCATCCTTGTTCTTTATGTTGATGATCTTATCCTTAAAGGTAGTGATCCAAAACATATAAACCATGTGAAGTATAGCCTCAAAAATAAGTTTGAAATGAAAGACTTAGGACACTTGCATTATTTCCTTGGTCTTCAAGTCTTGCAATCCAAGGAAGGCATTACCCTCTCTCAGTCCAAGTATGCCTGTGATCTTCTACACCACTTTCACATGGAAGACTGTAAGCTAGCCCCTTCTCCTTTTTAGTCTGGAGTCAAGCTTTCAGTCAACTGTACTACCCCTGAAGTTGATGCTACCTTATACCGTCTACTTGTTGGTAAACTTTTGTATCTAACCCATACCCGTCCTGACCTTTCCTTTGCTGTTGGTCTTGTTGCTCGATTTATGCACCAACCTCATGAAAGTCACTGGAAAGCGGTTAAAAGAATACTTCGATATATTCTGGGTATAGTTTAGTTCGGGATTCATTACAGTGCAGGAGCATCTCCATTATTGATTGGTTTCACTGATTCTGATTGGGCTGGTGACGGTGATGATCGAAAGTCTACTGCAGGATATGTATTCTCTCTTGGTTCAGGACCTATTACTTGGTCTTGTAAGAAAAAAAGTTCCATCTCTCTTTCTTCAGCAGAAGAAGAGTATCGTGGTGCAGTTGAAGCTAGCAAGGAAGCCATGTGGCTTCGTCAGATTCTATTTGAATTTGGTCTCCATCAGCAACATCCAACTACACTTTGGTGTGATAATCAGAGTGCCATTCAGCTATGTAAAGATCCAGTTTATCATCATCGTATGAAACACATTGAACTCCACATACACTTCATCAGAAAGCTCATTCATAATCATGTTCTTGAAGTGCAGTACTGTCCAACAAATGATCAGGTAGCCGATATCTTTACCAAGGCTCTCACATAAGTGAAGTTTACCAAACTTCGATCCATGCTTGGAGTTCAGGAAAGTTGTCATTAAGGGGGGATAGGCTCTAATGCCTCCTTCCTTCCCCTATTGTGTCACTTTTGTAAATCCTTCAATCCTATCCTAATTTGTTCTTAAGGGGGTATGTTAGGATATTTTGACACATAGGAAATAGGCTCCTTTTGTGTCACCTTTGTAAATCCTTCAATCCTATCTCAAGTTGTTCTTAAGGGGAGATGTTAGGATATTACGACACATAGGAAATAGTTAAGAATAACTTAGTCTAGTGTAGAGTTAGGTAAAGTGTGTTTCTTTACCATGTACATTTATAACTTATAATCTGACGGTCACGATTTGTAGTGATCCGACGGTTATCTCTCACCTCGATATTAACGACACTTGATCCGTGGCTTAACACCCGATTGGTCCATGATCTCTATTTAAAGAGCATGGAGGGTCATTTGTTCGGTAACCGTTTATGAGAGAAACATATGTAACTTTTCTTTTATATTAATAAATTTCCTGAAGTGGCCATGTTGGCTCAGGCCATGGACTGTTTCCCTCTTTGAGGGTTTTAACCACGTGATAATACTGGTGTACTGATTTGTGATCTGTTTGTGAGCGGTGACCTTTGGTTCTTGATCTACGGAACTTACTCTGTAAATTCCTACAATTTTGATTTATATTTTAAAGAATATTAGAGGAAACCACAAACCTACTTTCAAGCTCTGGGATCTAGGCTTCCTAAGTCTCAGAGAGGGCTCTCTCTATAATATTTGACTTTGTTTTTTATATTTGATTTTAGGCTAGTTATATGGGGAAATTTGGTTTGATTTGGTGGGAAAAATCACTTAATGAGATGGATAGAGATAGATTTGTTTTTCCATTGGGAAAATGGAGTCAAGGTGTCAAGAATATAGGTCAGGATCAAGGTCTAAAGTCAAATATTTTCAGGGCAAGATAGTTGAGTCACTTAATATCTTTGAGGTTGATTGGTGAAGTGGTTGAATCGGGATAAAGAGAAATCCAAGATTCTTTGATTCGGATAAGGAGTGAAGAGGACAAAGGTCATTCAAAAGAGGGAGCAATTAAGGGTTCCCTACTCTGGAAATCAGCAGAAAACATCAAAATGAAAACTAGTAAATAATAGAGTGCTATTAACAAATTCTGATATATCACTTCCTGATTTCACATTTAAATTTAGAACACATTTATGTATGAATGGAAAACATAATAAGGTTTAACAAATAATAGTAGAAAGTACTTCACTTAAGTTAGCCCAACACATGAATCCTGAAACATGATGCTTTATTGATTTGATCCAGCCTTGCTAACTTGAAACTTGGCGCAAAAGCCCTTCAGGTACATAAATATTGACTATAGAAATCTTCAAAAATTTATTCCACAATAATACTTCAAAGAGTGAAGTATTTATACAAAACGTTATATAAAATATCCTAGAATACTCATAGGATTTTTCTATGGAAAATAAAATATATTTTACAAAAATATAGTGATAACTGTTTAACAAATTGCAAGCTGTCCTATTTATTCAATTAAAAAAGAAATGCTGTTTGGATTTAGGTGCAACTGGATATTGTGTTGTCTTCAATGCTGGCAAAAGATCTTCAATTTGTTTTGAAACTATATCTTCTCATCTGATACTCTTTTACTGATACACTTTAACCACTGATGCTCTTTCATCTGCTGTAATGATTGCTTTACTGCTGTAAAATTCTGTTTTTACTGTGTAAAAACGACAATATGTTTTTCCTCCTCTTTCACTGTAAAACTGTCTTTTATAGTAAATCCGTAAGCTTATGCCAGAATTATTCATAAGGTAACTTTATCTTGGTAAGTTTTCTGTAATAAAATTAGCCTCTGTGTATCTAACAAAGGTTGGTTTGACCACAAAGAGATGTTTTATCTCATGTTGTAAATACAAAAAATCTTCAATTCTTTTCTGTAACACTTTTCCTGTAGGTACTCCTTGCCAATCTGCCTTGTTTACTTGTTCTTTGGCAAAATATATGATCTTCTTGTTGTAATCCTCTTGCTTCATTAGTTTATCATTTAAAACAAGAATGTTTGGCAAACCTTTTTGCCTTAATATCTCAAACTTCACCATAAATCTAGTTATGGCCAATTCCATGTTTTGACACTTCTCTTCTAGATGCTTGATCAAATTTTTCTTTGTAGTTACCTTTCTCACTTCAAGAATTGTTTCAGTTCTATCGGTTATCCCAATCTCATCCAATTCTTGCTTGTTTTTGGTGTTTGAAAACTTGATTATTTCTTGGCCTCTTCAGGTTTGGCACCAAGCTCTTCCTTTGTCTTCACATTTTCTTCTTTTGCTACTTTAAGAAAATATTTGTGTTCATAGATTACCTGAATGGAAGGCCAAGTGTCATTGATTGACTCAATGATCTTGGACCACAACTGATTTTTTATGTAAGCCATTGGTTCTTTCAAGGTTAATTATGCTTCAACCTTCTTCAACTGCTCACTTAACCTTTTTTCTTCCTTTTCCTTTGTTTTAGCATTGATTTGAGCTAATTTCTTGGCATCTTCAAAGTTCTTAAGTTGTCCTTTCAACCTATTGATCTCATTATTCTGAATGGACATATCTTCCATAACTTTTATGAGCTTGCATGCCTCATCTGTTTGTTGTACTGCTGAAGTAGATGATTCTGTAGCAGAAGTAGTGGAAGAAGTCATTGGCATAACTGTGGCCAATGGGACTTTTGGTGCTAATTCCTCTGCTAAAGTTGAAGGAACTGCTATAGTTACCATGGGGTTGACTGTGGGAAGAGAAATTTGAGTTTTTGTATCTTCTTTCTCTTAGACAAGCTTGTATTTAATCTATGCTGTCATTTGGAGTATGAGACTGATCATCTCATATTTCTGATTTGCCTCCTGTACAATTTATTTTGCCTGAGGATGTTCTATTGGAGGTAGTTTTAATTACTTTCTAAGTGCTGCAATGTCAACATTTTTCTTTTCCACCAATTCTTCTGCAGCCTTTACATTTGCAGGGTCAAACCCTACTTCAATCACAAGTTCTTCTAAGGACTTGATTCTAGTGTCCTTAGCATAAGAGGAAGCTTTTTCAATCCTGATTTGATCTCTCAAATTGGTTTTATTTTTCTAAATTTTTTGGGCACTCATTGCCTTGGTAGTCATAGTAGAATAAATCATTTCAGAGCTTTGTTTATGAAACTCAATTTGATCTAAGGGATGAATGCCATCATCTGGAACTTCAAAGTCAACTTTCTTGTAGTCTGCTACTATTTTAGGTTTAGGCACTGTTGGCTGTAGCACTGTCATAAGAAACTTTTTATTGGTGTAATCAAAGGCTGAGAGTAATCTGTTTTGATTTACTGGAGTTTTCTTTAGATACTTTGAATAAATATCATTCTTTAACTGTTCATTTTAGCCTTGATTTATTTATTTTTCTCTTTGATATCACTGTCTGTATTCTCTGCTTGATATGATGAGGATGCCTCCATGTTTTTCTATTTTTCAATCATCTGAGTGTCTGAAGTATCATTTTCCTACTCATTTACAATAACTGTAGCAACATCTGTGTTCTTCTCTGTGTTTTTTTCATCTAGAACCTCAATTGTTATTTCTCCTTGTTCATTGGATTGAGCTTAGGTTTCTTATTATATCTGATTTTGAACCTGGTCTCTGTTGTTGTTTTAGCTATATAGGTGCCCTCTTCTCTGATTCTCTTTGTAGCTTTATCTTCTTGATTTACAATTTTCAAGGTGTGACTAGTATCACCCTATTTAACTATTTCCATCAAGGTATTGTCCAACCATTCTGTTTGATTAGAAAATTTTTCAATCTCAGGCCTTTTATCATGGATATAAGGGGTTAATTTTCATTTTACCCTCATTTTACTGAGTATTCCATTAGGATCATAATTCCACAAGAAAATTTCTTCAAATTTATATTCCAACAACTGTTTTGATGCTTCTATACATGCTTCCCTATAATTGCAAATGAAAGGACCCACCTGATTCTTTAATTTGAATTGAGTCTTCTTTTTGGCAGCCAAGAAGTTGATGGAATCTTAGTTTAGGATTTGTCTTATGTACTATAAGGCAAAAACTCTTATTGGCAAGTATTTTGGCAGTTTATAGGGAAAAAGGTTTGACCCATAAACTCTAATCTCTATATGATTTTGGTAAAGGTACCAATCTCCAGTTCTTATTTTCTCTTACAGCTGTAACACTTTATTTATCTCATTACTTATTTGTGGTTGTACATTTTTTTTCATCATGTTTATCAATGGATGAAAAAAACAATCTATGAAATCCACATAAGTGAATTCTGTTGTTTCTTTTCTGATTAGAGAGGTGCAGAAAATGAATGACAATGGATTACCTTATTCATCCAATTTCTTAAGGTTTATTAGGAATTTATCTGCTTAGAAGTAAAGGAACATGTGAAAGAGGAAGGATGAATATCTGAAAACTACTTCAGTGGGAAATTTCACAAGCTAATCATGGATACTATCAGCTATGTATTCAAAATAATTGTAAATAATAGAAGGAGGTTGACCAGCCACAAAGGTGGATAGAAAAACAAGAGTAGACTCATCAGTGTGCTCATTAGTAAAATATCCAAGAATAAAGGACAACACAGAAATGACATGCTTTGATCCTTCAAGAAATTTAGAGGATGAGTAAGGAGGGTTTATCTTTGGGATTTTAACATACGAAGGCATGAAATTTTGGAAGATCTGTAATCTCTTAGGAAATTCTAACTCAATATAAAGCTTTTTAAGAGCTTCTATGGATAATGGGACTGCATTGGAATCTGGTTTCAGCTGAAGCATTAAGTTTATAGACTCTGTAATAATAGTGAACAATAATTATTTGTTAGCATTAACCATAGCTCTTTTGTCAGGGGAATAGTAGGTTTGACACATCCTAATGGATTATGGACACTGATGAGTATGTGGAACTACATATTTGGGTAAATTGGACTCCCAAATCTGAACTTCATCTCCCTGATCTAAGGATTTTTCTAGACTCCAACAGTGGAGATCTAGCAGATTAAATTCAATTATTGGATCAGTTATTTTGTAATCCACATCAGCTAGAGGTGTATGCTCAACATCTAAAACAGGAGGTTGCAGTGGATTTATAACAATGGTGGTTTTTGAAGCCATTTTTGGGTTTAATTTTGAAAATTTTAACATTCTGGATGCTTAAAACTCTGTTATTTAGGCTTTTTGTACTCTTCTGTAAGCTTAAACTGTTTACAAAAAGTATTTATGGTGCGACAGAGGTCTATTGAACAACAATAGGTAAAATTTGGCTTTCTTCTGGTTTTTAACCTTTAATTTAGCTCCAAAAGTAGTCTTCAAAACTCTTTACAGACTCAGAAATGGCTCAATAAGGGTTTTCAGCTCATTTCTTGGATAAACTGGACAAAAAAGAAATTGATTCGTGCATGGAGAAGGTTCTGAGTATTTGCAAATTATTTTGAATTATTCAAAGGTTCTCTAAGGTCTGTAAAAAGGCTTAACTATCTTCAATTTCGTTTTAAAACCAGTTATAGTATCAAAACTGAGATTTTATCAGGGTTTCTAAAGAAAATACTTTCTTTGAAGGCAATTAAGATCTGTCTGTAGACAAACAGGCTTCACAAGGCTTCAAATTGATAGAAATATATTTTTTAGATGACGGGAAGGTTACTTTCTTTGAAGAATACCTGTTTTTTGCAGGTATTTGGTATTGAAATAGGTTTTCTGAGGCATCTGAATACTTGCGGTAGTTGTTGAAGTCCTTTGGAAGTAGACTGGAGGCTTCAGTTGGCCTTACCAGCAATTAAAATAGATTTCTGGTTCTTTGGGCATGAAGAAGGAAAAATGATGTCTTTTCTTCAGTTGGAAGTGGTTTAAACGAGCAGAGAATGAAGAAAAGGTTAAAACTGTGCTTATATGAAGTTTTAACGAGATTTTAGGTTTAAAAAATGTTTCACAATTAATGTGAGTCAAATCTCAATGGAGGCGGTTTGGCGCTAGAGGGATGAATACCGCCAGGAGGTTATCACATGATGAGAAGGTGGTAAATGGTTTCATTCCAAAGGATGCGATCCAATTATTTTGCGCCGCGTGGAGGAGAAAGGGTATGGTAATACCACCCATTTCGCAAAATCAAAATCAATTAAGCATGACGCTATTGAAATTGCGATACAGATTTTGGATCGTCAGATCTGGGAAAGGACTTACGAATGGTGGAGATTGAGCGGTGTAGTTTCTTGGCGGATGGGGCATGGAGCCCGGGAGTTTATATGCGACGCAGTTAATAAAATATGTTTAAACATAGTTTAAACATAATTTTAATGTTTTAATGTGACGAGCGGGATATGCAAATTTACACAAAAATGGGGTGATATTCATGTGTTTTATAACCTTTGGGCGGGGAATATACATATGTTTTAACCTACAGGGTAGCGGGATAAGTCACGTGGGTTTTTAGAACCATAGGTTCATATTATAAAGTGGGTTTCGGGGTATTTAAATAAATGAGTTAATATAACTAGGGGGGAGGGGAATATTTATGAGTTAATAAAATAAATTAAAGTTAATATGAAAATGAGTGTGATGAGTGAAAATATACATAAATGTACTAAGTGAAAGTGTATTTTTTAAGCGTTTGGGTACAATGATGGCCCCACTTTAAACATTTACACTTAATACTTAGGATAAATAGTATTTTTTTGGGTTTTTTGAATGTTTTTTCATGAAATGAGATTAGTTAAAGGGGATTTTTACTTTCCCTAAGCAAAAAAGGTCTTTTAAATTAGGAAAAGGGATTATATCTTTGGAAAAGGGTGATAATGTTGAGGAAATGGGTTTTTATGAAGGGAATCCAATGCTTATTACTAATCAGTTATTAAGCCTTGGGTCCGGTCCCAACAAAAGTCAGAGAAATGCTCTGAGCCTTTTTAACTGAAGGTTTTGAATACTGAATACTTTGAGGGGAGGGAAATGTTAGTCATCAGTATTTTTCACCTCTTGATGATGACTAGTTTCTTAAGCTAATTTTTCTAGAAGCTGATCTCCAAACTTTCAAATCTGTCATCTAGAAAACACCCCTAAAATTTTTTTGTCCTCCTACCCATTCTGGTCAGCCTATGATGAGAAAAAACCTATTTGCCAAGTCCTATATAGTTTCAGCCATATAATCCTGTCCATGAGCTGTCATAGTTAAAGGTTATCTACTGTCATTTTCCCTTATTTCTCAAGCCATTCATTATCCAACTATGGACAAAGTGTCTGCAACCTTATCCCTGATTATCTGTCATGTAAAGATCTGATCATACCAAAGAAAAACACTCATAATCTGTCAAGATCGCCCCTAAGTTAGGTAGTGGCGCTTTAGGGAATCCTTTCCTTGGAAAAAACACCCTAAGCCAAAAGCCTCTATTTAGTACCAGCCAGCCCTGGATTAGCACCTAATCTGCAAAAAAAAATCTTCATTCATCCATAGGTCACGCCACTAAGAGGTCATTCTATCGTAGTCCGGAAGAAAGTCTACAAAGATCCAAAACAAAAGAAGATAAGTATGTTCACCGTCTAAAAGAACATGCTTAAGGTCAAGAAAAATCTCCATCAGACCCCAAAGAAGCTTTTCAGAGTTCAAAGTCATTTGTTTGTTACATCTCTGTAGGGGTGTGATTGAAACAATGACCAATGTGTAAAAGAGCAAAAGAACAAGGTCAAAAGAGTCCTGCATGCTGAACTAGCTTGCCCTCGGTAAAACAATTAAATTGCAGTAAGTAAAGGGCTACTAATGGGTATAGTCTGAAAGCCAAAGTTGCCTAAAGGAGCAGAGCGTAGCCTCCAAGTCCTATGAATGAAAAGGGCTAATGTTTTGCTGATTAGCAGTATTCTTAGCACCTCCTCTAAAAGGAAATTTCAACCTGCATATGAAAATACAGTCAAGGGAGGTTAGTCAAAGGTGTCTAGCAAGCAAATACTCTACATATTCAAATCACATGGTTTCTAGTCTAAGGGATCACAGGGATGTTTTACAAAGGATATGTATCTCAGATCATGTCTCACAAAGCAAATTGTCAATTTTCACCTTCTTGCCCATTTGATATGATACCAAGCAGACATGTGATTTGCAGAAAGGTAATACATTTTGGAAATAGATGAAATGTCATATCTACAATGCTAACCTCCTTCATAAGAGCAGATGGTTAGAATATCAGTGTAACCTCCTTCATTAAAAGAAGATGGTTAGAAAATCAGGGTAACCTCCTTCATTAAAGTAGATGGTTAAAGGCACAGATAGAACCTCCTTCATTTAAAAAGCAGAGGGTTAAGTTGTTAATGTGTTTTCAGAAATTTTGAGTCACCTCTTTCCAAGAGATGGGAAAAGATGCATTAGCAGTTTTTCATATGGTTTTTTGAGAAACTTCCCTTTTTAAAGGATAGGTTGACAAACAATGATAAAACCATAAGGGTTTATAGGTTGAAAAACCTATTTTACATCAAACAAAAGATGGCATTTTGATGTTAAAAGTCTCTTTTCCTTTGTTTATAGATACCTCCTCCAAACTGTGATAAAGGTGAAACTTGGGCTAAGGATAGCCTCATCAAAATGTCAAAGAAAACCTACATCGGAAGACAAGGAGAAGGGCCTCACACAAATCTGAAAGGCCATTTGTAAGGACTGCCATAATGGTTTCATGACAAATTTTCCATTGAGGACTAATATGAGAAAAACACATTTTTTATAGCCTTTCTATACCAATCAAAGTGCTACACTCACCTCTTTGCAAGAATAGCCAAAAACATCACGGTGTCAAAAGGCCTCCTCCACAAATGAGCAGAGGGCCCACCATTGTTTGAAAATAGTCAAAGTGAACAAGTGAAGAAAGGGGCCCTCCACAAAAAACATTATAGAAAAAACGTAGTTTGCAAAAGACAAAGGGGGGGTTTTCGAAGTTTAAAAAGAGGAGAAGGCCGTTAAAAAGGCCCTCATTATCAAGTTTCAAAACCCGAAGCATACATTCATTAGCCTCCTCACCAAATAAAGGAAGCGTTTTCTGGGAAAATTTGAAGTTTTCAGGCTCAAAACTCTGTGCGGCGTGCCTGTGAGTGCCCGACTGAAGCATTTACACTACGGCGTGGCGTGCCTGTAACCTCGCGCGGCACACCTGTGATGGGGGTCACTGGGCGCCCGAGGCCGACCCGACACCACTTTTGCACGGCACGTTCAATGCTAAACGCCCGCTCATTCACCAGTCTTCAACAAAATTCTTTGAACACTGCACCAACGATCAACAGGGTCCACAAACTCATTTTCAAAGTGTTTCCTCGCTTCTTGGTCAGATTTGGAGTTCGAGAAGGGTTTTTGCTGAGGTTTCATAGATGAAAAATGGTTAAAGGGAAGGGGGTTAAATATTCCAATTTAAAAAGTCTGTTTTTGCTTTAACATAGCAAAGAATATGTGAAATCTCCACAAACACAAAACAGAGTTGTTAGAAGATCTAGTAATTAGCTTGAAGGAGTATTTTTAACAGTGTTTTTCATAAACACATTTTGCTTCAAATTTTCACAGAAGATCAGTGGTTCCAAAGAACACTTTGTTTGCTAAATAAAAAAGAGAAAACAATGATTAGAGGATAAGGTCTTTTGTCTTCTTCAAAGAGTTCTTCTTGCTGCATGTTACAAAGGATTAAAAAAAGAGTTTGAAAGTGACTGTGCTGTGTTTCAAAATCAAAGGACAGTTGTCTTCAAAATCCACAATCAGTCCTTATGAAAACCTTCATTCCTAAAAAAAAAAAGCTGAAGGGATGAAATGGTTTTCATTAAACTCATACCTATTTGATAAATTACAGAAAAAAATGATCCTTAGGGGAGACAATTTTTTTTCTTTACAGGCCTACCACTCAGTAACAAAGGGGTGCTTTTATGTTTTAGAAAGTAATAATCATCCAACAGAGAAGTAGTCTTATTCAAAAAGCAGGAACAATGTTTGCTAAAGGGTACAGTCTGTGTTTCAAATCAGTGTCTTGAAACAACTATACCTAAAGAGACAATTTTTTTCAAAGGGAACCTTTTTCTTGTTTAAACTACAAAAAAACAATGATCTGAGGAAAAGGAGATCATACAGTCAAAATCAAGGAGAGCTGATTGTGTCTTAACAAAATTGTGGGCTAACTAAAAACAGACTTGGTTTTTCTCAAAGAGTAAAGGGTGTGTTGATTGAAGATTTATCACAGTGAACATTTGAGACAGTTTTCCTTGGAGAATCAACCAAGGATATCAGAAGCAAAATGCCTCCCAAGCAAGATAGCAGAAGTGGTCCTCACAAAAGGTATGAACCTTTTTCAACTGAGGAAGTGAATGCCTATCCTTCAGTACTATTTAACTTTCATGAAGTAGGATGTTTATAATTTTGTCAAAAGGTTCAGGAGGTGAAAATTTATCTTCCCTTGACACATTTGTTTTCTTTAAGGCTGCAAGGGAAACATGTTCATCTAGCAGGTTTAGACTTCAAGCTCTCTCCTAGATCTATCTCCAGAGCTACCAAAATTCCATATGTCGGAGAAAAATGGTTTAAGAAGAGCTACCTAGATTCAGATCAATACAAACCCTTCTTGAAACTAGAACATCGGGATGCATGCCCATCTATTTTTCCTTTTTCATATTTATTGACCAGCTATGCTCCTCTCATGAAGATCATCATGAAATATTTCACATGCGAAGGGAGGTTTTCCCAGGTTTATGCTTACCATATCAGGCTACTCATGCACTTCACAAGAACACAATTGATAAACCTACCCTTTTTCCTATATAGAAGTATTGAAAATATGGCTTTTACTATTCAAAAGAAGCCTTCCTCTCAGCTGCAAGCTTGTCTTTTTCATCATTCCCTTATCAAGATTGTCATTCTCCATCAACTTGAGAAAAAGAGAGTTTCTTGGGACTCTTTCATTTCACATCCCGATTTCGCCACTGCTTCTTCATCCCATGTGCCTCCCTCACCATCCACTCATCATGTTTCTCCTTCTTCTAGTAAACCCACTCCTAAGAAGCAAAAATATCCTATAATTGAAAGTGAGAGAGAGCAAAACAGTGAAGAGGAGCAAAGTGACAAAGAGAAAAACAGTGATCAAGAAGAACATAGTGAAAGAGGGCAAAAAAGAGATGAAGAGGAACAAAATGAAGAATCTAAACAAAAAAATGAGCATGAAGAAGGAAATGATGAAGAAATGGAACAGGTTGATGAGGAACACAACAGCCACAAAGAGGAAAATATTGGCAGTCCACACAGCAGTGAGCATGAAGAAGGAAATGATGAAGAAATGGAAAAGGTTGATGAGGAACACAACAGCCACAAAGAGGAAAATATTGACAGTCCACACAGAAGTGAACATGATGATGATGAAGCACAAAACATTGAGGATACAAAGCCTAACAGTCCTGAAGAAAGTAGGGACAGAAGTGAACAAGGCAGCCCTCAAGGAGACATGCAAGGTGATAGCCAAGGCACTCATGAGGAAGGTAAAGACAACCCTCAAAGGGACACTTTTGATGAGAAACAGGAAAGCCCACCAGCCAACAAGGATGATGACAAACAAAGCTTTAGAAATGAGCATTCTAAACAAGGCAGCCTTCAAAAGGAGGAAAACAGTGGCAAAGATGATGAGGGGAGTAGCAAAGGCAAAGACCAAATAGAGAATGTGCTAGCTGCCTCTCCTAGGCAAGGGGCCATGCTTTCTTCTCCAAAGGTAACAAAGCCCCAAACATCAAGAAAGAAAGTGGCTCAAATTGTAACTCCAAATGTTACTAGAGCACTCCGAAGCAAAGGCAAGTTGCCCAAACAATCCATTGTTGAATTACCAAAGAAAAGGAGAACCAAGAAGGCCACCCAAGACAAGGGAAAAGAGAAGGAGGAAAGTAGCCATGAGAAAGAAAGAGATTTTGACATAATTTAGATAAACAGTGATGACAGTGATAATAAGGCCAAAATCCTTGAGTCCCTCTTGCTAAATAGAGAAGAAAAAATTCATGATCTAAGAGCAGATCTAGAGAGGTCTAAAAACCTCATTCATTTTCTGCAAACACAAAACAAACAAATGAATGTCCACATGGAAGTTTATGAGACACAGGCTATCAAGTACAAAAAGAAGCCTCCAAAGCGCAAATTAAGTTGGAAGAACTCATGGGTGAATTTAATGACAATGAAGAAGAAGATCAACCAAGGAGGAAGAGGCCAAGGACTAAGGGACTCAAAAGAGCTTTGGAGAAACAAAAAGAGGAAGAGGCTACCCATTTCCAATCCTTTCCTCTTACTACTTTATTCACCCAAGAAATAGAAAACAATAGAGAAGCATGGCTTGAGAGGGTGAATAAACACTTGGAGAATAAGTTGGAAAAAGCCAATAGAGACTTAAACCTTCAAAGAAAAATGACCGGGCACTATAAGAAGCTTAATCAATTCGCCCAAAGGAAATTGAAGGCTACATAAAAAAAGCTCAAGGAGGCCTGAAAGAGGCGCCTGGCACAAAAAGTGAAGAAAGGCATATCAAGGCTTGAAATTTTGGCCTCCGCTTTTCAGCATGCTTTTGAAAACCCATGAGGGTCATGCTCGCCAAAATTGGGCATAATTTGACAAGTTTTTGTTTTTTGACATTTTTAGGATTTTTGCAGAAAATCACGGGCATCGCCATTTTAGTTTGAAGCATCCTCAAAGGTTGAAAATGGTATCATTGGATGCCATAATTTCAGGGGCATCTACTCATAAAATTTTAGATCAATTGAAGATGTTTTGGTTCCCCAAAGTGGAGAAAAATAGTCACTTTTTCAAAACTCTGCCTCGCTTATCAGCAAAGGCTAATTTCTGGGGTTTTCCACACAGGTCAGATTTTCATAGGCCTCCAGTGATAATTTTGGGGAAAACAAAGTATTTTCAGAAACTAGACATTCAGGGCTTTCCAACGAGCCATTATGGGCCTCATTTAGACATCGGGAAGTCCTCCAAAAGTTGTCCGCAAGACAGGGAATTTTTTGCTGCTATATTTCTGAAGTATTTTTGTAAAAAATGCAGTTTTCTGGAGTGGGTTTTCCAAATGTGCGTTTAGCCTTTTTTGGCCATTTTCAGTTGGGAAAAATCAATTTAATTTCTTTTTTAGCATTTTTAGGATATTTTTATAGATATTTTGTGCCTTGGGCTTTGCAAAGCCTCAAGGACAAAATCAGATATTTTTGATGGGCCAATGAGCTTGCTAGTTGCACTAGGAGGTTCTCCTTCATCTTGGCCTATATATTCCAGGATATTTCACTGTAAACAAGGCTGAAATTGATGATATAGAGTAATATATGGTTATAAAAGCTTGGAAGATATACTTGTCTCATGCATTGGATAGTTTCTTGAATGTTTTGGATGATGAAAGAGGACTACTGTTGGATTCCTTGATTTGGTAAAATGGTATAGTGTCCCTCTCTATTATGTTTCCTTAGTTTTCATACAAATTTCATGTGCTTTTCTTGCTATAAGAAAATAGAGAATAGATTTGAGACATGCCCATGGAGGCACCTCAGATTTCCTGTTTCATTACAACTTCTATGTTTTCTTCCTTCTTAGTCATATCAAAGAATTCTTAATTTCTCTTTGATCACAGAAGAACTTGTTTGCTTGTTTCATTTATGGTTGTTATTCATGCTAAGTATGATTCACAGTACGCCCTGCTTACTCATGGATAGTCACAGCTCCATCTCTGAAACCTTTCTTTGAATGTTTGATTGTCCTAGTTGAACCAAAGAGGTCTTGTATCGATCTTGCCCTTTGCCTAAAACTCTGCAATCTTAGTTCAAAGTGCCCGATAGCTTAAAATACTATGTCTAGGAGTTCCCTCTTAGTAGCTTAAGTTATTTGTTTGTCTTAATTGTTTTTCCCCAAAGTCTGATAGCGATTTTCCTAAAGTTAGAGAGTCATATATCTCTATGTATCGCTTTAATGTTTATTTTTATGCATCTATCAGTTTGAAGTTACATTTATCATGATTAATGGTTATCCCTACCATATAGATGCCAGCTATTGAACTATTTATGTTTGAAAGCCTTTGTTCTTCACAAACTTAGTGTCCATCCCACTTCATTTTACCTAAAGATCCATTTTACCTTGATCAAATCGGCCCTTCAATATACCTTGTATCACCATCTGAGGATTTCTCAACCTTTTCGACCCCATAGCCCAGTTGATCTAACAATATTTTTATCTATTTAGTCTTTGATCAGTTCCTCCCTCAAAAACCTAAAAAAAAAACCAAAAACTTACTTCATAACTAGCCTAAAATAAAAAACACAAGAAGCAAACAAATAGATATCCCTTACACAAATAGAGAGAGCCCTCTCTGAGTCCAGGAAGGCTAGGTCCTTGGGCTCCAAAATTGGTTTGATGTTACCCTGTCACTTGGCTTGCCAATCAGCCAAATCATGAGACCCTAACATAATGGCGATCACGGTGGGACTCTGAGTTAGTGACAATCTAAGTACACCTTAGGACTCCAGAAATCCCTTATCTTCAAGAATATCTAGTGAATTAGCCACCTCATCGCCACACTAACATAATGGCAATCACGGTGGGACTCTGAGTTAGTGACAATCTAAGTACACCTTAGGACTCCAGAAATCCCTTATCTTCAAGAATATCTAGTGAATTAGCCACCTCATTGCCACACTAACATAATAGCGATCACGGTGGGACTCTGAGATAGTGACAATCTAAGTACACCTTAGGACTCCAGAAATCCCTTATCTTCAAGAATATCTAGTGAATTAGCCACCTCATCGCCGCAGTAATATAATGGCGATCACGGTGGGGCTAACTGAGTACATAACAATCTAGCAAACTCTTGTAGATTCATTAATCTTTCAAAATTTAAAACAGGCAAGCAGCCCATAGAATCATTTAGAGTAAACTCTTTTTTCTTCACCACCCTACCAAAGTGATGAATCAGGTTTAGAACACTCTAAAAAACCATAGGCTGCACATAAAGACTCATAAAACCCCAAAAAAACATCCTCAGATTAGCTATTTCTAGTTATTGGTGGTGGAACATAAGTACATCTCTATAAAAACAACAAAAAAATCCACCTGGCGACTCCACTAGCCTCTAGTAGGCCTAAAACTCCATAAAAACCAAAAATTTCATAAACCATATTATTCTATTGACTCATCTTTTCCAAAACTCAAAATTCATGGTGCAACCTCTGAAATCAATGACAAACTAAATATAACTTAGTGATTCAGAAAAATTCACCTAAACATAGGAAATCAATAGAATAAACTTGCAAATAGAACCATTAGCTTTTCCAAACAGTCTAGCAAACTGTTGAAACTAAGTGTTAAGTCTTTCTTGAAAGTTTTCCACATCAAAGTTTGCTAGAGAAATTTTTCCAAATAGCATCTTTGTCAGTATTGGTGGTGGACCATAGATCTCAAAGAAATCCACCTGGCGACTCCACTAGCCTTCATTTTTGTTTTGACCATTCTTCACATTAGCGAAACCCCTAGAGAGGTCATCCGTCCAAAACACTCACAAATATCATCCTCTCTAAAATTTGACTTTGAAATCTGGCTTCACGAAGAATCAATACCAGATCTCATCTAGACCCAAATCCCCCTATCATAGTTGATAACCCAGAAAAGATTTTGTGGCAAACTTTCGAAACTGGTAACTTAGCTACCGATAGGTCCATTTGTAAAGCAAGCTCTGTACCTGAACATATTACATCCTTGTAGGATTCCCAATTTGACTTGAAATCAACAAAAACCATTTTTAGAAGCAAGTCACAAAGTAAAATCAACTTTGACGATCTTGAGCCCTTAGATTTGCAACAGAGTCCTAGTAGAGAAGCCTCACCTACTACACCTCCTGACTTTCAGCTTCTCCACCACTTTGGCTCTTACCACCCCAAATATGCTCAAAAACAGTTCACAAGTCCGAGTACCTCTGCCACACCCATCCAGAGCACCACTGTTCAAATCACTTCATCTCACCCTACAAGCCCTCATACTGTAAATCAACCATTAGCTCCCGCCATTGTAGCTTGGTATGCACCCTTGGTATTACCACAACCTTTGGCACCTTTGCAACATGACTACCAATCCAAAATCCTGCACTTTACCGGAGTTGAGGCTACTACCGCCCAACAACATGTAGATAGAATTAGTGATGCCTTTGAATACATGGAAATAGAAGACGAGACCATAAGAATGAGGATGTTTGCCCAAAGCCTGGGTGAAGAACCCAAGAAATTGTTTAAGAGCTTAATTCCTAACAGTATACATGATCTCCCATCACTCTACCAAACTTTCATAAATAGGTGGGAAATCAGAAAAAACCCCATTCAAATCCTTTCTGAGTATAAAAATCTTAAAAGGGATAATGGTGAAAGTGTCCGAGACTATTGCACTAGGTTCAAAAGTGTTTATAATGCCCTCCTGCCTCACTTCAAACCTTCACTTGGCTTAGCCTTAGAAAATTTTCCCGAAGGTTTCAACCCAGACATGACTTATCAACTAAGGGACAAGGACCCCACAACTTTAGAAGAGATGCAAAAAGTGGCTATGAGTGCGGAAGCCAACTTAGCTGAAAAGAGAGCTAGGACCAGATCAGATAAGAAAGTCACATACCGTGATGAGGTTGCCCCTTCAGTCTCTTCCTAAGATCCTAGAATAGATGACCTAGTTAGATCCATGGAAAAAATATGGGAAAAGATAAGTGAAAAGGCACCTCTTAGGGACAACCAGCCAAACCCTCAAAATAGGAACTAGAACCAAAAATTTAGAAGAGATCCGCCTCAAAATAAACCAAGGAAAATGACCAAAAAATCAGGCCACCCTTCAATGAAAACTATGTTGATGAGGAAGAGAGAGATACAAAACCAATTGATGAAAGTCATTTAAACCTAATAGGTTATGATAACGAGGGTGAGGTTTTCCTCACAGAAGAAGAAAAAGTTTTCTTCTCCCCGAATCAAAATGAAACCAACTATGAGGACCCCGAAGATCCTGCTATAGGATTTCAGAATGCCATAATAGAAGCTCATAGGAAGTATGATCTTAGGAGTAAGAAAAAATAGGACAACTCTAAGAAAGGTAGCTCAGACACTGCTGTTACTAAAACCCCTGATACCATTCTTAAAAGAGCAGTGGATAGTAACAAAATCATGGCCAAGAAAACTGACCAAAACAAAGATAAAGCTATCCAAACAAGCCTTGGCCCAGACTGTCCTAGTACCTCTACTAAGATTCCCAAGATGGATTTGTTGAAAAAAATCCCGAACCAAAGTCAGAAAATTAAGAACATAGAGAAAGTCATGGCTGAAAAAACTAAAGCAAATCTATCTAAACTACAAACACCCTTCATTTTTGAAGGAGAAATCGCCAAAATTAAGATCACCATGCCTCTCACTAAACTTCTCGCCCAAAGATCTTACAAATCCCAAGTGCTAAAGGTCCTAAACATAGGGAATGATGCAGATACTCTACACCTAGCTAATGATACCCCCGAGGTGTTGTTTGGTCCAAAAATACAAGGGAAATTCCAAGAAGGAACCACTCTTCCATTTTTCAGTCTGAATATACATGACCAAATATTACACAATGCCATGCTGGATTTCGGGGCCTCTCACAATCTCATGCCAAAAGTTGTAATGGAAATATTAGGCCTAGAAATAACAAAACCTTATAAAGACTTGTATTCATTTGATTCAAGCAGAGTCAAGTGTCTAGTCTTAATCAAAGATCTTCGTTTTAGTTTGGCCCAAATACCTGCAAAACACATGATCATGGACATAGTGGTAGCAAAAATCTCTCCCAAGTACGGAATGATTTTATCTAGAACTTGGGGGGCCAAGCTTAAGGGAAATATTCAACTTGATATGTCTTACGCCACTATTCCTGTGTTTAACCAAACTAGAATACTCTATTGGGAATCACACATGAAATATATGGTCAGCAGCCAAGAAAGGCGAGATAACATCCCGATGTACTCCTTGCATTCAGATCTGAATTATTTCATTTTAAACAGTGACGAAGACATTGAGGAACAATGAGGAGAATTAGAAACAAATTTAGGCGTACCACATCAGCCACCCCAGGTTCTCTATGATGAGATGGACACTCAAAATTATCATGACCCTGAGCAGTTATGTCTTGAGGGAAGAGAATTTTATTTCCTAGAAAGAGAAGTAGAGAAGAAAGCAGAAAACATTGCACACCATCAAGAAAATCTCTCAAACCATAGAAAAACATCAACAATAACATTAGGAGACTTTTTAGAACAGAGGCACTAGAAGACTTGCATATTACAAACCTTTTTGGAAATCAGGGGCAGGGGAGCTTAATGTTCTTACCATACCTGAATGATTTATCATCTCATAACTTTACCGCCTCAAATGAAACCTTGACTATAACCACAACAACTAAATATCCAGGAAAAATGCCTGATAAAATTCTTATGAAAGAATATGATGACTACAGTCCAAATATACCTGAGTTGTTTGAACTAGGTAACATTCTACCACTCCACCAAAGACTTAGAATTGCTAGAATTTGCAAGACTTTTCAAGATACTACTGCATGTAGGGAAAAAAGTGAGAAGCACTATGACACTGCCATCACTTCAAGAAACAGCTTCGACAAAAGAAAATACAAAAATATTGACCAAACATTAATAATCAAAGACAAGACAGCTGGACATAGGATCTGTGTTGATTTTAGAAACACAAATACACACCCTTGGGACAGAAATTATATCCTTTCTGCCCAAGACCGTACTATACAAATGATAGGTGCTTATAATCATGTGTCTTTACAAAATTATGTTTCAGGGTATCACCAAATAATTCCTTTGCAAAGCGAACAACTCAAAGAATTTTTCAAGTATGTTGGAAGTAGTTCCATTTTCAAACCCAGAATTACAAAACCACCGGACACCAAAGACATGCTCCTGAAAGCCATATTTCCAGTTCTAAATTTATGCAATATGATGTACCTTGATGATGTCATCATATAATTCAAAAATGACAAAGAATATCTGCATTAGTTGAAAAATATGTACAACAAAAGGAGAAGTGGAGATCAAAGGTATAAAAAAGTACAGTGGGAAGACACGTGGTTGTTTAGAGATTCATGCATGAATCCTTATGTTATGCTTGCAAGAGAATTTTTTCCAAACTTTTCTTTTCAAGAGCTGAGTGGACCAAGAGCGTTAGGAGATCCTTATGAAGATAATATGCTCAAGTTTCACCATTTTTAGGATTTCTAGTTCCATATTTTTCAATCATTGTATATATCATTGTTTGAAGAAATAAATCAAAAAACAGAAAATTCAAAAACAATAGAAAAATAGAAAAAGAGGGCAGTTTGGAAAACATCAATAGAGCTCCATGTTCAAAAAATAGTCATTCTGAAAGCGCGCAAGTCTAAATGCCGCTACTAGTGCTAAAAAATGTCTTGTTATGTTATCTAGCCTAATCATAACTGAACATGTTTTAAATTTATTTGCTGATAAGTTAGTGAGAGAAGAGATAGTCAAATTATGTAAGCTTGACTTGTCAAAGAAAATAGATTAGGAAAAGATATTGGTTCCACATGCTCAAAACAAAACCAAAGAGGAAAACAGGGATAAAAAACAAACTGTGTATCCTAGCCCTGATTTTTCTAAATTTCATTTTCAGGCAAAATAATATTTGTGTGCATCTTGTCTTTCATGCCACAAGTACATGAAAAATCAGACTGTCTAATCCTAATTTGGTCATTTTTCAATTTCATGTTTCAAATTAGAGAATGAAATCCTATCAAACAACTTAATCTTGACAGTCGATCTAGCATAAGTAGAGAAACAAAGGAGTTCATCAGTTTAATCTGAACTCCCGACGGATATAAGTGTAGAATTAGATAGTGTCATTTTTCAAAAATATTATGCAAAAGGGTTGCTACTCCAAATGCACCCGAAAGAAGAAATTTTTTTAGGAAATGTAGCTGGGTAGGTAGAAATGACTTTGATGCTAATCATGCTGTCAATTTTCAGAAATAGCATCAAGGAAGAAATAAATTTGCGCCAATGGATAAAGGCACTGGTTTTCAATAGCCAAAGATCTGAAATTCTGGACACCTCTTGAAAAGGAGCTGCCCTCCCCAAATGGAGCCACTGTTAATCATCAATATTTTTCACCTGTTGATGATGAATAGTTTCTTAAGCTAAGTTTTCTAGAAGCTGATCTCCAAACTTTCAAATATTTCATCTAGAAAACACCCCTAAACAATTTTTGTCCTCCTACCCATTCTGGTCAGCCTATGATGAGAAAAAACCTATTTGCCAAGTCCTATCTAGTTTCAGCCATATAATCCTGTCCATGAGCTATCATAGTTAAAGGTTATCTGCTGTCATTTACCCTTATTTCTCAAGCCATTCATTATCCAACTATGGACAAAGTGTCTGCAACCTTATCCCTGATTATCTGTCATGTAAAGATCTGATCATACCAAAGAAAAACACTCATAATCTGTCAAGATCTCCCCTAAGTTAGGTAGTGGCGCTTTAGGGAATACTTTCCTTGGAAAAAACACCCTGAGCCAAAAGCCTCTATTCAGTACCAGCCATCCCTGGATTAGCACCTAATCTGCAAAAACAAATATTCATTCATCCATAGGTCGCGCCACTAAGAGGTCATTCTATCTCAGTCCGGAAGAAATTCTATAAAGATCCAAAACAAAAGAAGATAAGTATGTTCACTGTCTAAAAGAACATGCTTAAGGTCAAGAAAAATATCCATCAGACCCCAAAGAAGCTCTTCAGAGTTCAAAGTCATTTGTTTGTTACATCTCTGCAGGGGTGTGATTGCAACAATGACCAATGTGTAAAAGAGCAAAAGAACAAGGTCAAAAGAGTCCTGCATGCTGAACTAGCTTGCCCTCGATAAAATAAGTAAATTACAGTAAGTAAAGGGCTACTAATGGGTATAGTCTGAAAGCCAAGGTTAATGAAAAGGGATAATGTTTTGCTGATCAACAGTATTCTCAGCACCTCCTCCAAAAGGAAATTTCAACCTGCATCTACAAATACAGTCAAGGGAGGTTAGTCAAAGGTGTCTAGCAAGAAAATAATCTACATATTCAAATCACATGGTTTCTAGTCTAAGGGATCACAGGGATGTTTTACAAAGGATATGTATCTCAGATCATGTCTCACAAAGCAAATTGTCAATTTTCACCTTCTTGCCCATTTGATATGATACCAAGCAGACATGTGATTTGCAGAAAGGTAATACATTTTGGAAATAGATGAAATGTCATATCTACAGTGCTAACCTCCTTCAGAAGAGCAGATGGTTAGAATATCAGTGTAACCTCCTTCATTAAAAGCAGATGGTTAGAAAATCAAAGTAACCTCCTTCATTAAAGTAGATGGTTAAAGGCACAGATATAACCTCCTTCATTTAAAAAGCAGAGGGTTAGGTTGTCATTGTGTTTTCAGAAATTTTGAGTCACCTCTTTCCAAGAGATGGGCAAAGATGCATTAGCAGTTTTTCATATGGTTTTTTGAGCAACTTTCCTTTTTAAAGGACAGGTTGACAAACAATGATAAAACCATAAGGGTTTATAGGTTGAAAAACCTATTTTACATCAAACAAAAGATGGCATTTTGATGTTAAAAGTCTCTTTTCCTTTGTTTATAGAGACCTCCTCCAAACTATGATAAAGGTGAAAATTGGGCTAAGGATAGCCTCATCAAAATGTCAAAGAAAACCTACATCGGAAGACAAGGAGAAAGGCCTCACACAAATATGAAAGGCCATTTGTAAGAACTGCCATAATGGTTTCATGACAAATTTTCCATTGAGGACTAATATGAGAAAAACACAGTTTTTATAGCCTTTCTATACCAATCAAAGTGCTACACTCACCCCTTTGCAAGAATAGCCAAAAAAATCATGGTGTCAAAAGGCCTCCTCCACAAATGAGCAGAGGGCCCACCATTGTTTGAAAATAGTCAAAGTGAACAAGTGAAGAAAGGGGCCCTCCACAAAAAACATTATAGAAAAAACACAGTTTGCAAAAGACAAAGGGGGGGTTTTCGAAGTTTAAAAAGAGGAGAAGGCCGTTAAAAAGGCCCTCATTATCAAATTTCAAAACCCGAAGCATACATTCATTAGCCTCCTCACTGAAGAAAGGAACCGTTTTTCGGGCAAATTTGAAGTTTTCAGGCTCAAAACTCTGCGCGGCGCGCCTGTACACATGTGCGGCATGCCTGTGAGCGCCAGACTGAAGCATTTACACTACGGCGCGGCGCGCCTGTAACCTCGCGTGGCATGCCTGTGCCGATGGTCACTGGGCGCCCGAGGCTGACCCGACACCACTTCTGCGCGGCGCGTTCAGCGCTAAACGCCCGCTCGTTCACTGGTCTTCAACAAAATTCTTTGAACGCTGCACCAACGATCAACAGGGTCCACAAACTCATTTTCAAGGTATTTCCTCGCTTCTTGGTCAGATTTGGAGTTCAAGAAGGGTTTTTGCTGAGGTTTCATAGATGAAAAATGGTTAAAGGGAACGGGGTTAAATATGCCAATTTAAAAAGTCTGTTTGTGCTTTAACATAGCAAAGAATATGTGAAATCTCCACAAACACAAAACAATGTTGGTAGAAGATCTAGTAATCAGCTTGAAGGAGTATTTTTAACAATGTTTTTCATAAACACATTTTGCTTCTAATTTTCCTAGAAGATTAGTGGTTCCAAAGAACACTTTGTTTGCTGAATCAAAAAGAGAAAACAGTGATTAGAGGATAAGGTATTTTGTCTTCTTCAAAGAGTTATTCTTGTTGCATGTTACAAAGGATTAAAAACAAAGTTTGAAAGTGAATGTGCTGTGTGTCAAAATTAAAGGACATTTGTCTTCAAAATCCACAAACAGTCCTTATAAAAACCGTCATTCCTAAAAAAAAAATGCTGAAGGGATGAAATGGTTTTCATTAAACTCATATCTATTTGATAAACTACAGAAAATAGTGATCCTTAGGGGAGACATATTTTGTTCTTGACAGGCCTACCACTCAGTAACAAAGGGGTGCTTTTATGTTTTAGAAAGTAATAATCATCCAACAAAGAAGCAGTCTTATTCAAAAAGCAGGAACAATGTTTGCTAAAGGGTATAGTCTGTGTTTCAAATCAGTGCCTTGAAACAACTATACCTAAAGAGACAGTGTTTTTCAAAGGGAACCTTTTTCTTGTTTAAACTACAAAAAACAATGATCTGAGGAAAAGGAGTTCATACAGTCAAAATCAAGGAGAGTTGATTGTGTCTTAACAAACTTGTGGGCTAACTAAAAATAGACTTGGTTTTTCTCAAAGAGTAAAGGGTGTGTTGATTTAAGATTTATCACAGTGAATATTTGAGATAGTTTTCCTTGGAGAATCAGCCAAGGATCTCAGAAGCAAAATGCCTCCCAGGAAAGATAGCAGAAGTGGTCCTCACAAAAGGTATGAACCTTTTTCAACTGAGGAAGTGAATGCCTATCCTTCAGTACTCTTTAACTTTCATGAAGTAGGATGTTTAGAATTTTTTCAAAAGGTTCAGGAGGTGAAAAGTTATCTTCCCTTGACACATTTGTTTTCTTTAAGGCTGCAAGGGAAACATCTTCATCTAGCAGGTTATGTTTGAAAGCCTTTGTCCTTCACAAACTTAGTGTCCATCCCACTTCATTTTACCTAAAGATCCATTTTACCTTGATCAAATCGGCCCTTCAATATACCTTGTATCACCATCTGAGGCTTTCTCTACCTCTTCGACCCCATAGCCCAGTTGATCTAACAATCTTTTTATCTATTTAGTCTTTGATTAGTTCCTCCCTCAAAAACCTAAAAACAAAACCAAAAACTTACTTCATAACTAGTCTAAAATAAAAAACACAAGAAGCAAACAAATAGATATCCCTTACACAAATAGAGAGAGCCCTCTCTGAGTCCAGGAAGGCTAGGTCCTTGGGCTCCAAATTTGGTTTGATGTTACCTTGTCACTTGGCTTGACAATCAGCCAAATCACGGGACCCTAACAGGAAATTTGTAATTTTTTCCAGATGATGTTTTATTGCATCCCCTGTACAACTTCTTTCTACCTACCCATCATTTATTCTATCATTTATTTATTTATTTTTTATTATTTGCATGGGTGCATTTGAGCTTGCAACCCTAAATCCATTTTTGTCTTTAAAGCATAAACTTTCTAAATCTAACCTTATTTCATCTGAGGGCTCAGATTAAACTGTTGAGCTCCTCATTTATTCTCTAACTATCTACTGATTTGTCAAGTTTAAACTGTTTGATATATCTTTATTCTCTATCTATAAACATGAAATTCAAAGCATGGAAAAGTTAAGATTAATTTTTTTTTTTTTTAACTGTAACGGGTATGGATTTTATTTAAATGAGAAAAGGAGAATGGGTCTTTGCCGTGGTGACCCCTATTACATAGCTGTTATCCTTCTTGTGCTGCTTTTGAGATTTGAAAATTTCAAGGATTTTGGAAAGTACTTTCCCCATTTACAATTAATATCCCTTTCATGAGAGCGTAGCCCATGTTCGCCATCCGATCTGCTTTATTGTTAGAGTTTCTAAGGATGTGGTAAAACTTGTATGAGTCAAAGTCTAGTAAGACTCTCCTCAATCTGCCCAAGACTTTGTTGAGGCCAGCATTGCTGAAAAGATCCTCTTTGATTAGTTTTTTAATTAGAATCTCTGAGTCTCCGAAGACTTGGAGATCTTTGGCGCCATTCTATCTAGTGAGAAGACAAGCTTTGAGAAGCCCGAGGATCTCAGCTTGATTGTTAGTTTTCAGGCCTAGACCCCAGCAGAAAGTATCTCTATGTGACCCATCCGTGGAATAGATGACCCCACCAGCACCTGCGGCACCGGGATTCCCTTTGGACGCCCCATCAAAGAATATAGTGGTTAATTTTTGAGCCCTCCACCAATTTTGGAAGATGTCATCTGGAACTCTTTTACGCCAGACAGGGTTAGCTTTCTGGGGGTTGAGGAGGTACTTACGGGGGTGTGGCTCTAGGGCTAGCCACCTATTTTCTTCTGGAGTGAGCAGAGGGTCTTCTTTGTAGTACTGCTGTTGAGCCGCTTCCAAAAGGAGAGACTTGGCCTTTGCAGCAATTTGAGTCGGGGACTGCTGCATATCTTTGAAGATCTGCTGGTTACGAGCCAACCACAGCTGCCAACAAACAAATTTGGGGAGAGCTGTCCAAACTTTGCACCAGAAATACTTAGGAGGGATACGTTGAGGATAGCAGGTGCTCCATATGGCAAGGAGATCCGAGACAGAGATCTGTGAAGGGAGAGAGATCTGAAAGGCGTTAAGAGTGAGACCCCACACCTCTTTGGCAAAGAGACAGTCCAGAAAAATATGCTGGGCAGTTTCAAGGTTACATTTGCAAAGCACGCATATGTGAGGCCCTTCGAACTTCCTTTTTACTAGATTATCTCCTGTTAAAAGTTTGTTGTGAGCCAATGTCCAGAAGAAAAAATTAATTTTTGGAAGAGCTAACGGATCCCAAAAAAGTTTCCAAAAGGTTGGAGATTGATTGCTGTTCTTAGAGCCCTGTAGAGCTCTATAGCCCTCTGCTGTTGTATAGACTCTTGTCTGGCCCCATCCCCAATTGTCCTTCATGAATCTGTTGACCGGAGCGGCGTCTTCCAGCAGATCCTCGAGCAAGTTCTGTTGAACGGTTAAACGAGCTGGGACTCCGTGAAAGTCCCAGCCTGCCCAATCATCACGATTGTCCCAATTTGACAGCTCGTAGATGCTGTTCACCCCTGCTCTTTCCAACCAATTTCTGAGATCAGAAATTTCATCGTTTTCTGCCAAAGGATCACTTCCCATAATGCGATCATTCCACAAATAAGTGCGCTTACCGTTACCAGGAATTATGTACATGTAATTTTAAAAAAAATTGCTACTTTTGCAGCAGAGCCTCCAAATCTGCGTGCAATTTACAGAACTGTCCAATTGCATGTGCCTGAGAGCTTCCTTGTATGCATATTTTGACCGTAAAGTAACACACATAGGATGAGAGGGGTCATGGATCATCTTGCACAATAACTTGCCTCCCAGCGCTGTGTTAACAAGGGAAGGATCACGGATTTGCAGCCCACCCTCAGAAATCGGCCTCTTAACCATGTCCCAGTTAACCAAATGCATTTTTTTGTCATTTCCTTTCCCACCTTGCCATAAGAAATCCATAAGGAGAGTAGAGATCTGCTCCATTACATTTTTTGGTTCCAAAAGAAAAGCTTCTTGATAAATAGGAAGAGTTGATAACTGAGATTTGATAAGGATAATTTTGCCACCTTTTGTTAACCAGTAGCCTCCCCAAGCAGTGATTTTAGATTTTATTTTGCTGATGATGTCGTTCCAAAGGGACCTCTTATTCACGCCAGAGGAGATAGGAAGACCAAGGTACTTGAACCTGTCCCATTGAGCATGTCCTTTGAATTCGAGTAGCTTTGAAATGTTAGAGATCTCTTGCTGATCAGTATTCCAACTGTAGATTTCACTTTTACTCTCATTAACAAGAGCGCCAAAAACCCTGCAATAACTTCTCAGAACAGAATCGAAGGCTTTCGCTATTCTGGAGGAAGCACCTCCAAGGAGCAGGGAATCATCCGCGAAGAGGGCGTGATTCAGAGGGGTTGATCCATTGGAAGGTTTGAGGCCCGGGAGGGAGCCAAAGATTCTTTTGACTGAGAGTTTTCTACTTAGGGAATCCGCCATAAGGATGTACAGGAAGGGGGAGAGAGGGCATCCCTACCTGATACCCCTCTGCGCTTGGAAAAAATTGGTTGGACGACCATTGATAAGGGGAGCAATCCACGGGGAGTCAAAACATGCTTTTATGAGCTGAACAAAATGTTGAGAGAAGCCAAAAGAGAGCAGAACTTTGCAAAGGAACAAGCGATTAACTCTGTCGAAGGCGTTTGCTATATCAAGTTTAATCAACATACCTTTCTCCCCTCGCTGTTTGCTTGAATGGATGGTCTCCTGAACTTGAATAACGTTGTCCATAATGTGCCTGCCTTCCACGAATCCGCCTTGAGAACTGGATATCAATCTTTTGAGCAGGGGCTTGATTCGGTTTGCTACGAGTTTGGCTATAATTTTGTAAGATGCATTACACAGCGATATAGGCCTAAATATTGCAAATGAATCTGGATAGGTTTCCTTGGGAATTAAAGCTAGGTAGGTGGAATTGGTTCCTCCGCCTATCTTAGCTCTTTTCATGAAGCCTCTTATCATTTTAAAGAGATCAGATTTGATAATATCCCAACAAGATTTATAAAAATGGATTGTAAATCCGTCAGGCCCAGGGGCCTTATCGGCATCCATGGACCAGATTACATTAATAATTTCCTCCTCAGAAATGGGATTGCTAAGAGCTGTATTATCTTCAGGGTTGACGAGTAAAGGAATGTTAGAGAGGAAGTCAGTAGCTTCCTCGTCATTGCCTTGGATTCCATCATTGTATAGATTCCTGAAATGAGTTTCAGCTGTGTCTTTAACCTGGTTGAATCCTTTGCAGACTTGGCCCTCCGAAGTTTTGATTTCAGCTATATGATTCCGGGACAGTCTAGATCTATATTGTCGGTGGAAAAAAGTGGTGTTCCGATCACCAGCCTTTAGCCACAGGCTTCTGGATTTTAGCCTCCAGTATTCTTCTTCAGCTCAAAAGGATTGGTAAGTGGATTGTTGAGCTTTTACTTCCTTTTCCAAGAGCTCTGCTGAGATGTCTTTATTTTCCATATCTGTTTGCAGGGAGTGCAGCCTCTGAACTGCCTCTTTTCTTTGATTGGTTGGAGTGGGATTTGGATTTTTTATCCATTCATTCAACGCATGTTTTGTGGCCTTCAACTTTTGTTCCCAGACATAGCTAGAGGAGCCTGAGAAGGGTTTAGCCCAAGCAGCTTTCACACTCTCCAAGAAGCCCACTTTCTCGATCCAAAGAGGACTGAAGCGAAAAGGAATGGGACCCAAATCTTCTTCATCTTCCAGGAGAAGCTGGATTGGCTTGTGGTCTGAGGTCAATTTGGGCAGAATTTTTGTGGTGATGATCTTTTTGTTCATCATAAGGGCGCTTTGAACCAAAAAACGGTCCAAGCGGGCAGAAATGTGATCCTGCCCAACCCGGTTATTTGACCAAGTGAAAAGCCCGTGAACTGGAATGAAGTCTAAGAGATCCCAGCTCTGGGAGAGCTCCTCCACAGAGGCCAACATGGGATCTCTAGAGCTGGAGCCTCCCCTCTTCTCTTTTGGTTTCAAAACTATATTAAGATCTCCCGCTATGATAATGTTGCTAGGGGAGTGCTGCTCTAGAAAAATTGAGAGAGAGGTCCAACATTCTCTTTTTTCAGAGTAATTAACAGGAACATAAAGATTAAAGAGGGAGATGGTTAACTTACTAGCTTTATGCATCAGTTCCGTGAAGATCCAATGCTGGGATTCTTGAAATTTGTGGAGCTGGAAGGAGATTTCTGACCACAGAGTTTCCAACCCTCCGGAAGTGCCCCTGGCACTGACTGCCTTGCCAGTACTTTTATTCCACTTTTACTTACTGATGTCTAGGAGGGCTTGCCCTTCAATCTTGGTCTCTTGGAGCATGATAATGTCTGAGGGTTATGTTTTCAATAAGTCCTTGACTGCTTCAATTTTAGAGGGATTCCCCAATCCTCTGCAGTTCCAAGAGACAAGCTTCATTATTTACTTAGAGGAGGGTTAGGACCTCCCTTGGAGGGCCTCGGTCTAGTATTTCGTCCAATGGAAATTTCTATTGTGGCCTGACTTCCTTGAGTTTTGAGTCTTTCGGCCTCTTCTTATCTCATTTCTTTGCGGGATTTCCTTTTAGATCTTTTAGATGGGCGCTCATAGGTTTCATCCTCCGAGGATCCTGAGCTTTCTATTGTTTTTTTCCTTGTGGCTTCTGCATATGAGGGATTGGATGGACTGCCTTGGGTGACTTCGGTCTGCATAGCTTTCCCTCCTTCTTTGCTTGGGGGGGTGCTTTATGCCTGCGCCATATTTTCCTGATCTGAGACTGCTGGATTGATCTGAATGCTTGCTGTTCCTTTTGGAATTGCTTCTTCTTCCTGGTTGGGCTTGGAACTACTTGGAATCCCTGTCGTATTACCTTTATCGGTGCCTTTTTTTGGGTGTGTTGTTTTCTGAACTAGAGTCCATTGCTCCCCATTTTGTTTGTCTGAATGCTCTTCGGCCTTTTTCTTGCAATGCTTGGCGAAGTGTCTGTGCCAATGACAATGTCTACATTTGAAGGGGAGTTGATCGTAGTCCAGTTCCTGAACATGCGTCCATCCAGCTACAGTGAGCTTGATTGCTTTCGGTAACCCCTCCTCTAGGTCAACTTCAACGCAGATGCGGGCACAAGAATACTGATCTTTTCATGCTGCTTGGTCTATGTATTTACCCAACATATTTCCGATGATCTCGAGGGATTCTTGGTTCCGGCAGTGGAGAGGAAAATGGGGGAGCCTCACCCATACCGGGACAGCAGAAGGGACATCTTGGGAAGGGTCAAAGTCCGGGGACCATTTGTTCAGATACAATCCCTGCGGTCCCATGAAATATGGGCCATTTATGAATATTAAGCTTCTATCTTCCGGGTTTTCAAACACAAAGACAAAGAATCCTTTGCCAACAAAGTAGCTTTTGACCCCATCCTTGGTTAGTGGTTTCCAGTTTCTTTGTGTCCAGTCTTCTACTGACTTGGGAGAAGGCCAGAGGCCCGTGAACTAGCCTATGAGGCCTCTCTCGGCCAGATTCAAAGCTGCTTTGCACGTCTCTTCTTCAGGAAGGGCCACAGAGGGGATCGTTTCCATCTTTTTAATGAACTTCTGTTGAATCGCCGAAGGGGCTCGCTTCGGACCAGCAACAACCATAACACGGAACGAAAGCACCTCAGGAGGCAGTTTGAAGAGGAGGGAAGTACCCCCGCTGGACTCCATAGTCGGAGAAGAACACCACAGGTCAGAGCGCAGGGGCGCAACAGCCACAGGGGCGCACTGAGAAGCACCCTGCAACCCTAAAACATACGGCACACAGAGAACCCAGAAGAGATCGAACAAAGGGAATTAGAAAGCCCGAGCAACAGCCAAGAATCCAGGGGCAGGGGGGCAAAGCACCGCGCAGAAGGCCAGGGCTCCGTGCAGGGACAATGCGCCGTGCACAGCCAAAAGAAACACATGGCGGCCGACACCAAGCGTCGCGCCAACCCAAAGCGCCGCAGCACCGGGCAATGTGCCGCGCAGGAACAACACCGGGACAGGAAACCCTGCACACAGAAGGAAAGCAGCGAAGCCCTCCAAGGTAGCCAGAGGGCCGAGTCAGGACAATGGCGACCAGCGCAGGGGAGAACCAGGTGCAGAGCGGGAATTTTTTTTTTTTTTTTTTTTTTTGCGAAAGATTAAAGTATTTAACTCATCACGGATTATGGCATTTTGAACAAGCTGCACATAATCATTATTCTTGCAGTAAAAGTAACAATAGTGGAATTTTTAATTGCATCACTTTCATGTCTTATTCTTATCTCTTTTTGCTTTTGGGGTCCACTTTTTATTCTTTTTGATCTTTTTTTTTAAAGTCCTTTGATCTTTCTTTTAGGACTTTTACCCTCTTTTCATTTTTTATTATTTTAAAATATGGGAAAACAACTTGCATAAAGAAAGGTATGTACATATTTACAAGACTAATCATAGTCAATTCAAAAATTATGAACCCTATTATTATAAGACCCTAACAGTGGCTCCAAATGGGGATGGCATTTCTTGGTGAAATGTCAAGAACTTTGAGACTAGTAGCCTTTGAATTTTGACTGTGCTGACCTTGTAAATGTTGTTTTATCTCTGCAATTGTTCATACTTATGATATTTTACCTTTCAAAACTTAGGGCCTTCTCTCCGGGCTTCAAATTTTTTAGGAAAAGATCCAATCCAATCTAAAATATTCAATGCTATATACAATGGATAAAGTAAAAAAAATAACTATTGGTTATTTCTGAAGAGTAGTAATGCTTCAGCATTCTACCATTGACAGGTCCACCTAGAAGATCTGATCCATCCATTTATTTCAAAAAGAAAGCATTGTTACCTCCGTAACTATAAATAACATAAGGTCCTTTCCATAGGAAATCAAATTTCCCATGTTTACCTTTCTCTTCTCTCCTGGAATCCCACTTTCGAACTTTGTCACCATCGTAGAAATCATCTTCTTTACTCTTTTTGTAATTTTTTTTCTTAATCTTGTTTTGGATAACTTGAGACTTAAGATAAACTTCTTCTCTTGTTTGCTGCAAATGAATGCTTTGATTAATCCTTCTTTGAATGTCATTGGTCTCAACTTTTAATTCTTGAATTATCTTCATTACTGGTACTCCTAAGGAAGATGGAAAAACAACATCCATTTCATAAACAAGCTGATAAGGGGATGTACCAATAAATTTTTTGGTGGTAACTCTATCTGCCCATAAGGCATTAACTAACCTCTTGTTCCAAGTCTTCTTGTTATCTTCTAGTAATTTATTGATGATGTTCACAAGGCTTTTATTGGAAGATTCAACAAGGCCATTACCTTGAGGGTAATATGCAGTAGAATGGTCTAGGGTAATGTGGTATTTATGGCAGAAATCATTCATATTTTATGATTTGAATGCAGCTGCATTGTCAGTGATAATATTTTGGGGGCATCCAAATCTTGAAAGTATGTTGTTTTCTAAAAATGAGATAATGATAGTGTAAGTGGCTTGCCTAGAGGGTATGGCTTCTATCCACTTAGTAAAATAGTCAGTGGCTATCAGAATCCACTTATGTTGAGCTGATGATGGAGGGTGAATTTCAATAATGAAGTCAAGACCCCATTGTTGAAATGGCATTTCTGTTGAGATGGGTTTTAAAGGCAAGGGTAACAACTTTTTCTTTCCCTCAAATATTTGACACTTGTGATAGGAGGTCATATACTTTTTTACATCTGCAAACAAAGTAGGCTAGTAAAAACCAGCTCTCAGGATTTTTTCTGCAGTAGTATTCTCATAGAGATGTCCTCCATAGTAACCTACATGAAATTATTCTAAATTTTTTTTAGCTTCTTCTTTAAGAAAACAATTCAGTAAAATTTCACCATGATATTTCCAAAAATGTACATTGTCTATGATACAAAATCTTACTGCCTTTAATTTTAAGAATCTAGCTTTTGTTCTTGATAATCCAGGAGGAGCCTGTAAATTTCGTAATATAAATACAATATTTGCATACCATGGTGAGTCTGAAAAGGCTTCACTGATCTCTGGAGTCACCATCTCTTCCTGATCATCTACTTGGGCAATAAAATTAATGTCTAAAGCATGAAAATTTAATTCAACCATAATTTTGGCTAAACCTTGACCTTTTATGAGTTTGGTGGGTTTGATTTCTATGTCATATTCCAAGATTTTGGCAATCCATTTGCCTCTTTTACCATCAGGCCAATTTTGTGTTAAAATTTCCTTTACAACTGCATTTGGAACATAGGCAATGATGTGTGAATAAAGAATGTACACTCTAAAGTATTTGATGGCCTTTACCAAAGCTAGGGCCTGTTTCTCCATTATATTTTACTTTAAAGTGGCATCTCTGAGTGATTTGCTAAAAAAAGCTATAGGCTGTTCATAGCCTTGGTCATTTTTTCTGCAGTAAAACTATAGCAATAGTGTGTTCTGAAGAAAAAGAGAAAATAATGAAATATTTCTTAAAGTCTGGACTTATAAGGACTGGTGTTTTGGTTAAAGCTTGTTTAATTGATTCAAAATATTGCTTGGCTTCAATAGTCCATTTAAGTACTGAGTCCTTTTTAAGAATATTGTTAAGCTCTCTGATTATTTCAACTAGATTTGAGATGAATCTTCTAAGGAAGTTAATTTTACCTAGAAAAGCTTGTAACTTTTTAATGTTCCTAGGAGGAATAATGTTAAGAATTGGCTCTATTCTAGCTGGATCTATTCTAATTCCTTCTTTAGATATAATGTGTCCAAGTAATTTAACTTATTCTAATCCAAATAAAGTTTTCTTAGGGTTTAGAGAGATGCCAAAATTTCTGCATTTAAGAAAGACTCACCTGAGATGATCTAAGTGTTCATAATCAGTCTTTGAAAATACAGTAATGTCATCTAAATAAATTACTAAGAATTCATGAATTTCCTTTGCAAAGGCTATATCCATAACTCTTTGAAAAGTGGCTCCTGCATTCATTAACCCAAAAACCATTTTTACATACGTAAAAGTGCCCCATGGAGTAGTAAAACCAGCTTTGGCTTGGTCCTCTGGTTGGACTAGAATTTGGTTATACCCTGAAAATCCATCTAAAAGTGAAATCCTATAAGAACCAACTACCCTCTGTAAAATGTGATCCATTTTTGGTAAAGGATAATTGTCTTTTAAGGATATTTTATTTAAATTTCTAAAATCAACACATAATCCAATTTCTCCTGTCTTTTTCCTAGTGGGAACTAGATTATTAACCCAATAAGAATATCTGATTGGTGCAATTATTTGGGCATCATATATTATTTTTACCTCTTTTTCAATTAAATGCATTAAAACAGGATTGATCCTTCTTAATTTTTGTTTAAAAGGTTTTTGGTCCTCTTTTATAGGTAATTTATGTTGTATTATGCTAGTGTCATAGTATTTTAGGTCCTCATAACTCCAAGCAAAAACATCTTGAAATTCCTTAAAAAGAACAATGTATTTTTCTTTTTCTTCCTGAGGTAAAGCTTTGGAAGGTTTAATCATGTTAGGTTTTAACTCTATACCAATATTACATTCCTCAATATCAGATCTAAGTGGCTCCATTTTAGGTTTTCTTGCAACACCATTGGAGTCATATAAATATTCTAAAGGAGTTAAGCCTTTTCGTAAAAAGTTATCTTTAAGATTTAAAATATCATATTCGTCATCAACTATCTCTTCAATCTCTACTTTTTCTAGATTATCTATGTCTGATTGACTAAATTTATTAGGTTTAGCAAAACTTAAATTATTTACATCTATTTTATTCAAATCAACTTCACTATCTAAATTCTGATCTACTGTACAGTCTGTGTCTATTTTACAATTTTGAAATTCACCTTCATTGTTCATAAAATGGTAAATTTGTTGATCTTGTGAGAAATTTTGCCAATATTTAAGATTATCTGGAATTATTTGTTGGGTTTGTGTTATATTCTTTCCACGACTAGTCATGCGCGGGGGGGGGGGGGGGGGGGGGGGGTAACGGGGGGTGGCGCCCCCCTTGTTTGGGGTTTGGGGTAGCGGCCCAGGAAAAAAAATTTGGACCCTATTTTTCGGTGGGTGAACCCGCCCATGGTTTTGTGCATGGTTTTACACATGGTTTTGGGGCATGATGGTTTTCGGCCCTTGGTATTTTGTAGATCCGGTCAAGGGAACTACAATTATGTTATAATCCAGGGTTAATGGAGTGGGGTTTATGTATGCTTCAGCATGTATATATATGTGTTGTAACACTAAAAGGAATATAAAGAAAAATCAAGTTGGTCATCCCGATTTGGGATCCAGGGGAAAATCTCTGTGTTTATATGTTTTATGTTTTATGCTCTCACTATTGTTTATTTTTTGTTTTAAAGATTTGTTCATAGATAATTTAAATGTAGGGTTAAAACCTACATTTGGTATCGAACGATTTTAGCTTCAAGGGGACGCCTTTGCCCTGCGAGGGTTTTGCTCGGGCCGTAGGAGTAGACCTGTTCGATGGGAGATGCGGGATCAATTATTGCAGTGAAAGAAGATGGCAATGAGTGGAAAGATAGAGATTGATAAATTTAATGGTCATATTTTTGAGTTATGGAAGCTCAATATGGGGGATATTCTGGTGGATAAAGATCAGTGGATCGTGTTAGATCCGGGTACTAAGCCAACGACAATGTCAAATAAAGACTGGACGAAGTTGGATTGGAAGGAAAAGAGAACAATATGGTTGTGTATCTTAGATTCGGTATTGTTGAATGTATCTGGGGAAGTTACGGCGAAGACTTTGTGTGTCAAGTTAGGGACTTTGTACAAATCTAAGTCTTTGGTGAATAATTTTTTCTGCATAAAAATTTGTATAAACTAAGGATGAAGGATGGAGACTCGGTGAAAGAGCATCTGAATGCCTTCAATACTGAGGTAAGTCAGTTTTCATCTGTTGATATTAAAATCTCAGATGAAGATAAGTGCATCATTTTTTGTGATCTCTACCATATTCGTGGGACAGTCTGGTTATTGCAATAGGTAGCAATACAACTACCTTTAATTTTGATGAAATTGTCTTAGCCTTGTTGTCGGAGGAAATGAGACGAAGAAATATGGAAGGCCAAAATGGAGATGCCTTATCTATATGAGGAAGGTCCCAGAATAGAAACAAAAATAATTTTTCAAGCCAGAGATCTAAATATCCAAGAAATCTTGTAAAGTTGTGCTGGAAATGCGGAAAGGAAGGGCACATAAAAAAGGACTGCATATCTAAAGATCCTGATAAAGGAAATGGATTTGATGATGCTCCTTCTGTTGAGGCAAAAACCATTTGAGAGGAAGGTGGGAATGTGTATTTGGATTCTTCTTCAATTACACATGTAGATCATGATGCATTTTTTATTGCCTCAGGTGCATCCTTTCACTTCACTTCCCATAGGGAGTCATTTTGTGAGTATGAGAAGTATGATGGTGGTGATGTCTTATTAGGGGATGATAGGAAGGCCAAAATTGTCGGATGTGGAAAATTCAAGCTGAAGCTGCAAGGTGGAAGGATTAGACACTTCTTGGTGTTCTGCATATTCTTGCATTGGCCATAAATCTAATTTTTGTAAGAAATATGGATATGCAGGTGTAAAAACAGTGTTCGAGAAAGATGCAGATCGGTTGAGATTGCAACAAGATGATGAGCCTAGTGAAAAGAGTCGCCTTCACTAAGTGGGCCCGCAGGCTATTTTTGGCGCAAAGTCTACTTTTAGACTATGTCTATTTTTAGACATATGGATCATATTCTATGAGTTGCAGATGCTATTTGTGGATGGTTGGTCAAGTTGGAAAAAATAGATGGAATTCTATTTTTAGAAATACTGGGCGAGTCTATTTGCCATTGCCGAGTCTAAAAATAGATATGTCGAATATTATTAATGCCAATAATGTTGGACTCAAAACATTATCTTATTCTCTTGGAGCACTTCGGTTAAGTGCACGGATGTAACTAGCTAGGTGACATAAGGAATTATGCTATTCACGAGGGTTTACGGAGCTATTGCGTGGAGGAATTCAAATTTTGACTCATGTGACAGAGTTTGGTGGAGTTGGAGAAGTAGTTGGTGGAGTTGTATTTAGTTTAACTCAGTTAGACTCAGTTGAGCTAGTTGTATCTAGTCTAAATGAATGATACACTAGTGAGAGTGGAGTGAATTATTTAGTTAATTAATTCACAAATAATAAATCACTTATAAACTAAAGAATACATCAGTTAACTACAGTGCATGGCAGTTTCAGTGGAGACCAGTGGAGAGATAGGTGAAAGGGCAAGTGTGACTATCAGTTGTGACTATAATGATGCATTGATTGCATCCAACACTCAGTGGAGATACCAATGAGGATTGCGCAGTCAATCCTGGAGTAATTTGAACTCATTGAAAGCCATTCTTCAGCAGGAATCGCGCAGTAGAGGTAGGCTAGCAGGTGGCAAAGATTGGTGCATGGATTTGCAAGATCGGGCCTGATTAGTGTGTAGCGATTGTATTGTAATGAGAGCTTGATATGATCAGATTTGTATGAGGATTGTTACATGATATCTATGACATATATTATATACAGATAGTTTGGGTTTTCAGCTTCAGGCTTTCCCATTAAACAACTGTGTTAATGTCTGTGAATTTTTATTGTTTCATTTGTGCATTGCAATCTTGATTTAATTTCCGCAAATGATCAATGGTGGAATAGATTCTGTATTTTGCATGAAGTTAAAATAGTGTGATATCAGGACAATCTTGGACATATAACACATAATTTATATAATTTCTACATGGTATTAGAGAAGTTGATCATTGGAGGAGATTGAAATTATTGAAGCGGTTTAGTTTTGTGTTGGTGGAATTCAAATTTGCTGCAGTGTTTTCTTGGTGTTAAAGTTGAGCATTCATTGAAATGTATTTCAACGGATTGTGATTGGAGTATGCCCTTGATGGGAGCTCAAATTACATAGCATGGAAGGATAGGATGGAGGTGGTGCTGGATGATAATGGGTTGAAGGAGTTCATAGATGTTGATATTCCGAAGCCTTCTTCTAGCGATGAAGCCGCACTTGACGCATGGAAAAATAAGGTAGCAAAGTGTCGAAGGATTCTGTTGGAAGGTGTGAAGGACCACATTGTGTCCAGCCTTCACGGTAAAGCCAATCCATTCTTAATGTGGAAGGCTTTGAAATACTTGTTCCAAAGAAGAAGTGACCAAAGGAAGTTGGCACTTAAAGACAAGCTCAAAAAAATAAAAATGGAGAAAGGCGACAGTATACCAAAATACCTCACGAAGTTTGTCCACTGCAAGGATGAGCTGGGAAGTGTGGGTGTTGAAGAGTTAAATCCCCTCTGCAGACAGAGGCGATCCCTACTAGCCCAGATCGGGTCTAGCAACAATCAAACATGCTACAGTGCAGGTTCCTAATCGTAAATAAACCAACTTGCGATGAAGGCTTACCTGGAATCCAACGCTGTCGCTTGTAGAAGACGTGGTGCTCCCGTTCCTTCGCTCTGGCAGATCACAATCCTCACGATCTCCGTGATCGGACACCTGCACATGCAAGAAACAACACAAACGCATGCATAGAATCCAGTATATACAACTATATGTCAGTCGAAGAGGACATAACTCATGAACATAATCAAGAACAAGAGTGGAACCATAACCAATAGTCGCTTATCATTAATGAGTCAAAAGAAGAATACAACCATAGCTTCGACGCGACACTATCCTTTGGCGGGTCGTCAGCAAAACATGTCTCGATAAAGCCTGTCAAGGATGGGACAAGCCTCTCTCTCCGGATACTTGACAATAGTATCCTTGCTTGGATTTGGCCTTAAGGGAATCAAGAAGGCTCTTGCAGCATAAGGATGTGAAAGCTCTTGGGAACTAGCTTGCAAAGGAGATGAGCAAGCTTTTATAGATGGAGGAAGGGAGTTGAAGAATCCCTATAATTATGGGATTGGCCCTATCATCAAGGAAGATTCCATGAGAGGTGGAAAACCACTTCTCTCTATGGAAATCCGTAGCCAAACCTCCCAACTCAAGATAGAAATCAGCCCAGTAATTTGTTAGGATGAAACTTCTGCCTTTTATTTTTAAAAAACACCTCTTAATATGGTTGGCGCGGGTACGGCTCTATGACAGAGCGCCAATTTGCGCGCCCTCTTTGGAGGATTTCCCTCTTGGCGCGAGGGCTGAACTATGGAACCGCGCCAATGGAAAAAGAGCTATTTTTAGGGTTTTTTGCAAGGAGATGTCTTTAGGACAATTAAAGCTCATCTTCAGAGGGATGCAATGAAAGTATTTTCAAGCCTTAACTCTGCCCACAGGTCACGAAATGAGCCCTCCAATGTGCGGGATGGGGATTGTAGGGACGGTGACAAATTTCTGTGTAACAGATGCCCCCTAAAGCATGATGCCCGAAAGAGAGAGAGAGGGGTGAAATGCTTTACGAGAACATGCCGACCGAAAACACCGCCATCAGAAAACCTGCGGAGCGAAGTACAAATGATGTCTCAGATACATGATATATATGCGTGGTATGGGCACAACCATCCATAACAGAGTGTACAATAATCTAGATCCAAGGCATGGACGCAGCCATCCAATGAAGATCGATAAATAGACTCAGGTATGGTCGCAACCATCCAATCGCTGAGTCATGTAATAATAGTCCACAAATCGTAGCCCGGATCTGTTCTATTAAAATCCAAAATGGTCTTCGTGCTCCATCTCGACCCGTACAAAAAGTACAAGTTCAAGTATGGCAGAATATGTGGAGCCGAAGTCGAACATGAAAGAACATCACCGACACGGTACCAATGATGAAAGTCAGCATCAGACAGCAGAGGAACCACCAATAATGACAATGGCCCTCAAGGTACTATAGGTACAATCTACGGCATGTGAATCAATGAGTTGGCGTCGAACACCCGTAGAATCACTTGATCGGAGGCCAATGATGAAAACCTCACGTCGAATGCGACGAACTTGCCATTGAGGCATGCAGGCTCCAAGGTACCATAAGGGAGTCTCTAGATCAGCTTCCTGGATAATGAGCTGAAGTCGACAGGAAGTGACCTTGATCGAAGGTGGGCCATAATGTTTCCCACATCATCGACACGAGACAGAGGAACATGATGTTTTTTGTGAATCATATGAGAATCAGAGGAAGGTTGATACTTTGCAGAGGTCAACTTCTCTTGAACATATAACGACACAATAGTGGATTTGGAAGTATTTGACATCAACGGATCAGAGGTCATGGTGACGAGGCAACGAGTAGATGAGAGATCAAAAGGGATTATCCAAACCCATGGAGGCAAGTGAAGAACGAGATGAGATGTCCCCAACCCGACACGAATGCAGAAAATTGCCATGTTCAAGAGCGACATACTGCCGACACGACAATGATGCTGGTTCCATTTTTCCCCCACCATTTCTAGCGAGTACCCCAATAATTTTTGATAAAAAGCTTGAAGGGGATAGCATATGCTTGTAATATAAGTCCGCCCTTCGGGCGAATCCATCCTAGTACATTTAACGAGCCCTAGGAAGGAGAAACTCGGAGAACGTCATTTCGACTGAATCCAATGTCATCAGGATTTAACGAGTCTGACAAAGGAAGAAATCGACGCCTTTTCAGATTTAGAGAGTTTGAAAAGATAGCAGAAAAGTAAACTCCAGCGGTCCCTTTTCGTAGATATTTCCTCGGACCCGAAAAGGTAGAAAACAATATCCGAGAAAACCTCCTAGTCGCGATAGGCTAGGGTATTCCTTTTTCGTAAATAATCCATCCCAGCCCGAAAAAGGGGTAAACGTATACTGGGTAGATGTCGATTCATGTCCACTTTAATGAGATCGAAACGAAAAGGGCCTCGACAATCTTTTCATGTTTAGAGAGTCAGAAAAGAGCTGAAAGATGACTCCAAAGTGACTTTTTCGTGTATTTACCGAGTCCGAAAAAGTATAAAATACAACTCGTTTCACCATTTAAGTCGCGTAAAAAACCTGTCGCTGCACAAAAAGCAAGTGTAAAACCCATTTTTGACAAAATATATTCAGAAAAATAACTTTCAAAACCTATTTTGAGTTAAAAAAGCTATAAATATGTCAAATGGTAAAAATAAAGTTACTTTTCACTATTTACCTCACTGAAGAGCAGCAGTGGTCTATTTTGTGCATGAACTTCTGACGACGATTGCGACCGATCCGGGTTACCATTCAGATTCCCGTCTGTTCCAGGTAAGAGGTGCTTCTTTGTGCTCCATTTCAATCCATTTTTTAATAAATTTTTATGCATATTAGACTTATGTGAGGAATTTTTTGAATTTTTAGGGCTCCGCCCATTGGCGCGGGTATCCGGCACGGACCCGCGCCAATGGCATTTTATTTCCAAAGGGCCCGCGCCAACTGGCGCGACTGTTAGGAAAAACGTTGCGCCGGCGGTGCAATCTAATTTTCTGCTTGAAAATTCGACACAATGAATGAATTGCATGAATTTTTAAAGATAGCAGAGGTCTAATTGAGGTTTTTTGACCATGTGAATGCAGGCAACTGATCAAAATGGTCATTGAGTGGAAAGAGAGGGAGCACGGGGAAGAGGATGAACAGGCCATGGAGAATGAAACTTGCATGAATGCCCTCAAGAACTGTGGGCTTAAAAAGTTCTTCCTGACACCTTGCTTACGAGCTCAGCCTGAGCTCCTACGGTACTTGATCAGCATATGGGACGAACATGAACATGTGTTCAAGTTGCGGGACCAAGTATTGGAATTGGAGGTTTCTGATGTATACTTCATAACCGGACTATCGCGCAGAGGTCCGGTGCCCATATTGACAGGGAGCAGACCGTCTGGTGAGAAGATGGAGCAATTGATGGCACGAGTGTGCCAAGGGGCACGACTGGGATCAGGAAGTGGAAAGGTGGACATCCATACTATTCCTGATCTAGCACTCAGGGTAGTGCTTCATACCATCACACGGGCTGCGGGATCGCAGGCACCGCACGAGGCAACAAAGGCCAAAATATTATTGGCCTCAGAGTGCATGAGTCCCCTATTATTCGACTGGGCCACAGCAGTGACAATAAACATCAAGAGACAGCTCACGAAGTGTAAGCAGGCCAAACTGAAACAATATGGCTACGGTTCTATCCTGGTATCGTTCATTCTGGAACGATTACCAATCTTCCAGGGCCAAGGGGCCATAGTAGCTGAGCCGGTTCCACAAGAGCCAAGAATGGCTCGCTGGGCAGCATTGATGCCCAGAGCTGGAGGAGGCCAACAGATGTCCTGGAGGCCAGAGTTTTTTGGGTGGTTGCGGCGTCAGTTGATTGTAGTGGAAGACTGGCCATATGCAGGAACTGATTTCACTGGAGACCCAGATCTCCCACTGCCGGAAGGAGATGATTGGGACGAAGAGTTGGGTATGACCTCTTCCTTTTTTATTTTTATGTTTTATGATTTTTTTTAGTAATACATGTCCGTTCTGACACATTTTATATGCATGCAGATGTGGGCCCAGAGAGACCAGCCGGTATGTCTCCTATCGCGCGGAGGACTCTTCCCGCACCTGATCCTTAGGCAGAGGGTGCATAGGGGGGGGAGTTGATCCAGAATCTCAAGGGTATTGCCCGAGGGATCCCAGACTACGCCCGGCTGGCAGATGTACCGATGGCGTACCAGAGACATACGGTGGGAGTGCCTAGTCGCCTTCACCGACTCCTGAGACGCTTAGTGCGTGCAGTCACTTGTTATCATGAGCACCATGCGGATTAGACTCCTAGGGATTTTACCATGCATATTTTTTGAGAGACATGTCATCTCCGGATGTATTAAGATGAACATGTATATTTTTGATTTAATGTGGTGCACACTATGCAAACATTCGATATCTATATATATACATATCTATTTCTGGATGGATTTTCCTTTTACATGTGATGATGATTTACAAATTGCGCAAATGTCTATCTAGAACCAAATTAGCTACTGCATCAGTTAACGTATTCATATGCCTGGGTATATGTTGATATGTAATATAGTCAAAATTTATTTCCAGTAAACGAACACGTAGATACAGACGCAAAATGGATGGGTTTCTTACTGAATAGTGTCCGTTCAGTTGTGATACTACAAGTTGCGAGTCTAGATACACAAGTAATTCACGGATACCGAGGTTTACAGCCTCGGTTAATAATTCTAACACAAAACTATATTCCACGATGTTATTTTTAGTACGTCCTAGACACACACCTTGCAGGTTAACTAACTCACCAGCAGGATCGTAGATTACCTAGGCTGCCGAAGACAGGTTCCTGGTACTGCGGGAGGCACCATCCGTGAAACCAACAAACGGAGTAATGGAAATCTGCACAATCAGGAAGACCCGATCAGCAGAAAGACATTTACATACACACCACACCACACATGCACACAAATGAAAAACACACCTATGTACACACACCACACCAAAAATCACTTCAGGCGTAGTATTTTTTGAGGTACAACCCATTCCTGGGTTGCGCTAGCGGAACTCCTTCATAATCTATAAGCTCATAAGCCTCATTTTTCAAAACGAATTTTACTATGTAGGGCCCATGCCACATAGGTTGGAACTTACCAGCCCCAAGCTTTTCATGCGCTTGATCGTATAGGAGGACGAGGCCTCCTTCAATAAAGGAACGCGGAGAAACTGATTGATCAAAGTGAGCTTTGACCCGCTTCTTTTGTGCTTCAATGACTAAAGCAGCTAAACGGCGGGTTTCATCTAACCGTTCCAGATACAGAAGACACTCTTTCTCAGCAGAAGTATCGAGTAGAAGTTCCACAGCTAATTTCAAAGAAGGAATCTCGCATTCAACCGGAAGAGTTGCTTCCAGACCATACACCAATTGAAATGGTGTGAATCCAGTTGCACTCTTAGCAGACGTCCGGTATGCCCAACGAGCTGAGAACAGTTGGAGGTGCCAATTGGATTTGTGAATACCAACTGTTCGTTGAAGCATAGTGACCAAAACCTTGTTCACTGCTTCAACCTGGCCATTTTCCTGAGGGTAATATGGCGTTGAGATATTGTGACGTAAGCCCAATGAAGTCAGCTCGGCCATCATATAATCTCGGAAATGAGTACCATGGTCAGTAACGATGGCTTGAGGGACCCCGAAATGTGCAATGATGTGGTTGAAGATGAATTGAGCAGCCGTCTTACTGTCGGCAGAAAGTGTAGGCATCGCTTCGGCCCACTTAGTGAAGTAGTCGATAGCGACAATTATATACGTATGCCCCCTGGCCGAATGAGGGTTACACGTCATAAAATCCACGCCCCATTTTGAAAAAGGGCCGACGGTAATAACGGGATGCAAAGGGAGAGGCGGCGCGCGCATCTTGCGCTGAAACACCTGGCACGCGTGACATTTACGGACTGCAACGATACAATCTTTGAATATTGACGGCCAGAAGTAACCTGCTCGCAGAATTTTCTGGGCAGTGGCATATCCGGACATATGTCCACCACAGGTGCCACTGTGGCAGTCATTTAGGACCCTTTCAGCCTCTTCCAAGGTTAGGCACCGACGGAGCACTGAATCTACTCCAACGCGGTATAAGGTATCTCCTACGATGCGGTAGGGTTGAGACTGATGCCGAATCCGTCGTCAGGCATCTTTAGTCAACTCAAACCGAAATGTGGAGGTCTAAAGATACATGATTATGTTGCCGTACCAAGGGTCACGAGTACTGATGAGGAAAAGAGTTTCGTCCGGGATATGATCCTCGGAGAGTGAAGGAGTGGAGTCTGTCGGGAGCGAGCATATCAGATCCGCGAAAAAAAGTGATTTGGTTGACTTAGCAGTAGTAAACTCTAAGTCAAACTCCTGCAGGATAACGATCCATTTGGAGTATTTCCCCCCCAGTAATTTTTTAGAAAGAATATATGTCATAGGGTTGCAATCCGAAACCACTGTTATCGTACGCAACAGGATGTAGTGGCGAAAATGCTGCACAGCGTGTACTGCGGCTAACGCCAACTTCTCGACGTGAGCATAACGCGTTTCCGTATCGAAAAGGTTTCGTGATAGATAATAAACAACATGTTCATTACCATCATCATCATCCTGCACCAGAACCATAGCTATGGTGCTAAATGCGGCGGCGAGATACAAAGTGAAATCGCGGTGATAATCAGGAGGACGAAGCAAAGGAGCATTAACAAGTAATGTCTTCAGCTTCTCAAAGGATTGTTGAGAAATTTCGTCCCAATGAAAGGGAACGTTCTTCTTTAATAGGCGTGTGAATCCCTTAGCCACCTCCACATAGTTTGGGATAAAGCGTCGAAGGAAGTTTGCTTTTCCTTGCAGACTCTGCAACTGATATAATGAGGAGGGTCATGGGAGATTGATGATAGCCTCGAATTTTAAAGGGTCAAGGCGAATTCCATCTTTGGAGACTATGAATCCCAACAGACAGCCAAAATCCACGCAAAAGACACATTTATGAGGATTAAGCCTAATATTGTAGCGCCTACAGCGAAGGAAAATATGGCGGAGGTGTTCAGGGTGGTCTTCTCGCCTAGCTGAATGAGCTGGCAAGTCGTCCAGATAAGGCTGAACGATATGGCGGATGTCATGGAAAGCGTAAGACATTGCACACTGAAAAGTGGCTCCAGCGTTCTTCAAGCCAAACAGGAGCTTTTTATACGCGAAAGTACCCCATGGACAAATGAAAGTAGTCTTGTGTTGATCCTCAGGTGCAATATTGATCTGATTATACCCTGAGAAACCGTCCATTAAGGAATAAATCTCACTTTTGGCACATTCGTCGATGATCTGGTCTATGAACGGAGTGGGATAGTTATCCTTCGGACAAGCGCGATTGATGTCGCGGTAATCAACACAGACCCTAATAGTACCCTGCTTTTTATCGATAGGGACAATGTTGGAAACCCATTCTGTGAGGGGGATGGGATAAATAAAGCCCGCGTTCAGAAGTTTTTCAACTTCTGCCTTAATTACAGTGGCTTTACGAGGATGCATGGGGCGTAAGTGTTGGCACACGGGCTTCGCACCAGGGTAGGTTGGAATCTCGTGCACTACGATACTGGGATCGATCCCAAGCATTTCCTCGTAAGACCAGGCGAACACATCTCTGAATTCTTTGAAAAGATAAGTATAGACTTGAATCTCATCAGGAGAAAAAGTCACTCCCACGTGTATATTCTCAACGATCCCCGATTTAACGGAGATGTTGATTGGGATGGTTTGAGTGATATTACTCAGGTTTCCCTCCGAAAGAACCTTGTGCGTCAAGATGGGCGTTTGGAGAGGAGGAGTAGGAACCTGAGATGCATAACGCTCTAGACAATCTGACATTGCCCCCAAGCTAGGCATGAAAGAGGAACGATGATGTCCATCGCCCCAAGGCAGCTCCTCGAGAGACATAGTTTCAATGATGGCTTCATCGGAAGGAAAAGTCTCTTTGAGAGGATCAGGTGAATCGGCCTGACCAAGCCAGGGGGATTGGGAGTAGACATCTAGAGCCATGCTCAAAGGAGCATGCTGAGGAGGTGGAGGATCAGATGCGGCAACAATTTCACAGTAGCTAATCTCTACTGGATTCAAGGGCATTGATTCTCCAAACTCAAACACCTGCTCAGGCGTAGGGATGAGCCAGGGGTCATCAGACCTGGAAATCATGTTAACTTGAGCGGTGTGCGGTGGCGGTGCGGGAAAAATACCCATGAGGACGGGGTCTTTGAAGAGACCGGGTCCTACACTATCAGGGGGATTTGGGATCTGATCCACGTATGGAACGTTGTTCTCGGAGGTGGAGGTGAAGAAGGACAACTGATCCACCGTAACGATTTTTCCCTCATGAGGGAACTTAAGAAGTCGAAAGACGGTGGATGGCACGCATAGCATGGCATGAGTCCAGCTGCGGCCGAGAAGTATATTGTAGTTGAGCCTGGCGTCTACTAATTCTACTTCGACGTTGACAGTCTTCCCCTGTAAAGTGATCGCTAAACTCTCAAGAACACCCAGGGGTTTAGATTCCCGACCATCGAATGCCTCTAGGGAATTGGGAGATGAGGACAGGGCTGGAGAGCCAATGGCCTTCCAGCAAGTGGATGACATAACACAGGTAGAGGCACCTTCATCCACAACGGCCCTATGGATGTTAAGACCGTTGATCCTGACTTGAATAACAAGAGCGATCTAATGCGGAAGTCGGGGGGTGAAATTCTCTAAGTCGAAGGTGAGAAGACTCGAATCGGCGGGATCAATGCCACCGATTCCAGACAATAAAGCCTTCCGTTGCGAAGGACAAATTTGAAGAACTTCTAGTGTAGACATAGCAGAAGGCGCATGTGCCAAATCCTCAACAATGCTGTAGTGCTGAGAGGCACGGGCATGCGGATTGTAAGAAGATCTTCGAAGAACACCTTTGGAAGGTGGCTTCACAACAGGTTCAGGAGTAGGCTTATCGATTTCAAACGAACCGGAGATAGGCGGGGGAGGTGGTCCATCCACAACTACCTTCCCAGGTGCCTGCCGTGATTCGTTGTAATCCTTCGAACGTGTGGCAACAAATATAGGTGCAACATCATTCATCATAAAAAATTGGGACCCAAATGGTGCAGATGGTGAAGGCTGTTCAACCATCTAGGTCTGCTGAGACGGGAATGGTTCTTTAAGAACTGTCGGAGTCCCTTTAGAGCCTTTGAGAAGTTGACTAACCTCAGATCGTCATGGAAAATCCTTGGTATAATGGTCTCCTTCACAAATGAGGTAGGGATACTTCGGTTTACGCTGAGAACCATCCTCAGTGCGAGGTTTGGATTCTGGCTTCAGGGCGTCGGAATTAGATTTACCTTTGCCCTTCTTTTCCCCCCTGGAGGTTTTCTCCGTAGGATTGGCCTGATCGGCGTTAACCTCTACGGTTTTTCTAGAGTCTGACGGGGCAGGATGAGCAGGAGTATTGTTGGAAGAATTAGACTTCTGCTTCCCATTCGAAAATTTCTTCGAATTCTGAGACACGGAACCAATGACACCATCCACTGCAGGGGTAGGTGGAGCCTTAGAGGTTTCGGACCGTGGAGCATTAGGTAAGATATCATAAAGCGTTCCGAACTGAGAATATACAAGATCTAGATATTGGGCACGCGCAATGGCTTGTTCCTCCGTCACACACACTCCCATCGCAATATCTTGGGTGATTTTGTTCACGAAGGAGGTGGTGAACCAGTGAGTAAGTATCTGATCAGGTATATGAAACTTGATTAGTCTACGACGGCGTCGCCACTCATGAATGTGATCGGAAATGTGAGTGGCTTTTTCCTGCTTCAAAGAAGTCAGGAGGTGCGTCCCGGCTTCATAACGAACCGGTAACTGAAAGTGCGTCAGAAAAGCCATGGCTAAGGAATTGAAATCTTGGAAGATGCCACGGGATAACTCGATGTACCACTTAGCAGCAGGCCCAATCAAAGTGCGCTGGAAGAGGCGCAGACTAATTGAATCATCGACCCAAGAGTTGGACGAACACCAAAGATGATACGTCATCACATGCGCTTGGGGGTCCTCCCCAGCTTTACCCTCAAACTTGGGGCAATCACCTGGTATCTTGGTAGGAACCGGAGGCCAATAAGGATTCTGCAAAATCAGATCATTGTTCAGTTTTGAAACATTCGGCAACTCCAAGGTGGCCAGGAACGACAATGGCGGGTTGACCGGCATGCCAGGCCCAGGATGAGGACCGGTACCTGTACTCCACGCTGGTTGGGAATATACTTGCCCCCATGGGTTCTGTCCTGTAGGATTCTGACCATAGGAAGCATAGGTCATATAACCAGACTAATTTGGCTGCTGGTAACCAGTGTGTGGGGCTTGATAACCAGAGTACGGACCCTGATTATATGTTGGCCCAGTGTAAGCAGCATTTGGATTTGGCTGCTGAGTATAGGTAGACCCAGGTTGATGAGGATAATACTGAGAGCCTCGAGGCTGGTTATAATTCGGTTGATATTGACCATGAGGATAATAACTGCCCTGAGGGTGAGTCGGCTGTTGATAGGTGGAACCCTGCGGAGCATGGTAACTAGGGCGCAGCTGTTGATTTGGCTGTGGCATCGAATAAATCGGCTGCTGGGCAGGGTTAATGGAATGAGCGGGCTGCCCTGAGTGAACATGTTGACTCGGATATACAGGCTGCGCCGGTTGTGCAGGTTGACCCGGCTGGAAAGGAGCCCCAGGTTGTGCCGGATGGGCCGGTTGGCCTGGAGGCGGAACACCAGGTTGTACTGGATGGGCCGGTTGGCCTGGTGGAGGAATGGAGCCAAGTGGTTGCTGGTAACCGGTTTGACTTGGAGCAGGACCATAGGATGGTATCGGCTGATATGCAACGTTGGAAACAACAGGATACTGCGGTTTCATAGGCTGAGAAGGCTGGATTTCCCCCCCAGGACCATAGACCGGTCCCGGTTGGTACCCCGGCTGAGGCTGCACAGGTTGACCGGAAGGGTTGTAATACTGTCCTTGAAGACTGTACGATGGCCCTTGCTGGCCCGCAGGATAGCCTCGCATGGGCTGCCTTTGTGGGTCATAAGGGTAGCCAGGTTGGCCTTGGAAAGGTTTCCCTTGCGGGTTATAAGCCTGGTTATAAGGTAAACCTTGAGCATGGAGGTGAGCCTCAGGAGCGGGTAGACGTAAAATGTCCCCGTGCTCATCATACTGATCTAGAAAAGCATACACGGATGTACCATCCTGTGCATAGTGCGAAAAATAAGAGCGGTTGGGATCTTGGGAGGATGGTCCAACCTCGAGGTTCGGCTGTTGTAGGGACAACCGATACTCCTCCGGAGAGATGTTCTCCGGCATAGAAGTCGCTAAATAAACGTCTTCAGGAGGCAGCATAGCCCTCGCGGAGGGTGCCATGACAACGGGTGCAGAGGCGGCCACACAGACAGTGGGCCGAGTGGGTACAGAAGTGACGGGTGTTTGAGAAGACATCCCCAATGAAGGAGCAACCGACCTCATAGAAGGAGCTGACACTCCCATAGAGGCGGCGGCGGAAATGATCTGACTCAAGGATCTATACCCTGGTGGCAATGAGAGACTGGAAGATGACGTGATCGCATGTTCAGAGTTGTCTCCTGGAAATAATCTTTGCGGGAAGAGTTGATAGTATTCACCAGACGTTGGGATTTCCTCACTAGAATCACTCATGTTGGAGCCTGCCGCTAGATCCTGTAATAGACGGCGAGGAATAAGAGGAAAAACAACAGCTATAAAAGGAGAACCCGATGTAAGAGAAAGGAAATATGCCCCTACTCTTAATTCAGACCAAGGGTCGGAAAAGGGCCAATTGAACTCAACTGGTCCCCCAAAGGGTTGCTCAGAAAGAACCGGTTCTCCGTCAGGAAACTCGGAAACGATAGGCTGCTGTGGTTCAGCAGAGGATTGGGAAGCCTCTGAAGAATCATCTGTATGAGGACTACCAGTAGACGAAACCGAAGGTTCTGCCACTATGGTAGCAACGATAAGAGAAAAAGATCAAACGCACACACGGGCTGAAAAAGAGTCAAGACACACAATCAAACGGTCAACAAGCAGAATCTAACAAGGCGTGTGATCGTGGGTGATTAATTTTACCACATTGAAAAATAAGAAACTTCACCGTTTCATGTTTTAAGAGTCGAGAAACGGTCGAAAAGGTGAGTCTATCTCTTTCAGATTTGACACAAGCGTGAAAGGACAAGCGCTTGGTGATCCTTTCAAATTTAGGGAGTCAGAAAAGATCAAATGATTACTCAAGAATACTAGGCAAAAGGGTGTACCAAACAACCGTGAACTGCAATATACACCTTGGTTTCAATAATGAAAGGGAAATCAACCAAGGACTTTCCATACGTGCAGGCAATCTCCCTGAATGCTGTGTTCAGTGTATCATGGGTATAGGGCGGTAGACTCGGCTTCCTATGGATAAAGGATCGAAACCTAGTGGGGTCTCCCTTTATATACACGACGGTATGGGGAGCACAAGTCCGTACTAGTGCTGTCTAAAGCCAAGAGGCGAACGACAACTACTAGGTTTAAAGACGCCAGAACACGTCTCTAGCCTAGACCTCTAAATGTGTTTCGTTAGATTTCAATGCTGCCTTAGTGTAAATTGAGTAAATTTTAAATTTTATCTTCAATTACGTTTCAGTTTTCAGGCCCTAATGAATGTGATGTCTCAAAAATATCCTAAATGCAGAACTACATGCCACAGTATATCATTTCGTTCGATGAAAGCTAGCTATAGAAGAGTTAAGAGCTTTTTACACAAAAAAAATGATCGGAAGACAATCAGTGATATCTCTAATGCAACTAATGAAACTAAAAATTTTTCTTTCAAAGTCACTAATTACTAATAACACCGAAAAGATTTTAATTTTCACTAATCAATCAAAAGCAAAAGATATTTTTTTTATATTTTCAATGTTTGAGAGCTATATGCACTAAACAAACCGAAAACAAATAGGAATCAATTTGAGAAATGATAATAGGAGAGAAAAAACAAGCAGATTTCACTCAATGGCACAAACAATCAGATCTCAAATCGACCAAAAGTCTCTCAAAACCAATAAAAGTCCCAAAGACACTAACGAGCCGTGTAATCTAGGCCCAAAATGAAGCAAAGCGAAATTTGAATGAAAACGAAATCAGTCACTCAAAAAGCGCAATAAAATGATAGACAACTGTCAAACGAATGCAAAGAAGCAATCCCAAAGTCGACTGAACGAATGAAAACCAAGAAACCCCACGGGAGGCTCAACTCACAAAAGCACCTAGATGCCCTAGGGCTCGAATGCAAAATCGAAAGAAATAGGAAAACAACCAAAGGATGGAGGTTACAATCAGTCAAACTAGACTCCAGTGCACTCAAATAACTGAAAAACAAGATCAAAATCACAAGTTAGTCCCAGAAAGCATGAAACACAGCAAACCCTAATAGCTCACAGGATTTGCGTGACTGTGAGCTTGAAATTAGCACCAGAAAGGCAATGGCGCGGGTAATACACAGGAAACCTGCGCCAATGGGCGCGACTGTCACGCTGAAAAGCGCGCCAGTCGAGTTTACTATGGGAGAATGAAAAACAAGCAATCTCAGACACAGAAAAGTGATGACAAGGCTAAAACAAAGCAAAACAAACAGAAAAAACAGTCCAAAGAGCTGACCAAGCAAGCAAGGCCAAGAATTTGACCGAAAAGAGAAGACAACACTCCAAGTTGTTCAGTTCGTAAACTAAACTGGATATCGACTGAAGCAACGTTGATATACTCCACTAATGCAGAGCAAAAGCGTTTCGAAGGCTATCTGGCTGCACTTCAGGCTCCGTCTATAGCTTACAAATCAAACAATAAGCTGAGTCCCCAGCGGAGTCGCCAAATTGTTGAAGAGGTAAATCCCCTCTGCGGACAGAGGCGATCCCTACTAGCCCAGATCGGGTCTAGCAACAATCAAACACGCTACAGTGCAGGTTCCTAATCGTAAATAAACCGACTTGCGATGAAGGCTTACCTGGAATCCAACGCTGTCATTTGTAGAAGAGGTGGTGCTCCCGTTCCTTCGCCCTGGCAGATCACAATCCTCACGATCTCCGTGATCGGACACCTGCACATGCAAGAAACAACACAAACGCACGCATAGAATCCAGTATATACAACTATATGTCAGTCGAAGAGGACATAAATCATGAACATAATCAAGAACAAAAGTGGAACCATAACGAATAGTCACTTATCATTAATGAGTCAAAAGAAGAATACAACCATAGCTTCGACGCGGCACTCTCCTTTGGCGGGTCGTCAGCAAAACATTTCTCGATAAAGCCTGTCAAGGATGGGAAAAGCCTCTCTCTCCGGATACTTGACAATAGTCTCCTTTCTTGGATTGGCCTTAAGGGAATCAAGAAGGCTCTTGCAGCATAAGGATGTGAAAGCTCTTGGGAAATATCTTGCAAAGGAGATGAGCAAGATTTTATAGATGGAGGAAGGGGAGTTGAGATCCCTATAATTATGGGATTGGCCCTATCATCAAGGAAGCTTCCATGAGAGGTGGCAAACCACTTCCTCTCTATGGAAATTCATAGCTAAACCTCCCAACTGAAGATAGATATCAGTCCAAGAATTTGTTAGGACGAAACTTCCGCCATTTATTTTAAAAAACACCTCTTAATATGGTTATCACGGGTGCGGCTCTATGACAGAGCGCCAATTGGCGCGCCCTCTTTGGAGGATTTGCCCCCTTGGCGCGAGGGCTGAACTGTGGAACCGCGCCAATGGAAAAAGAGCTATTTTTAGGGTTTTTTGCAGGGAGATGTCTTCAGGGAAATGAAAGCTCATCTTCAAAGGGATGCAATGAAAGTATTTTCAAGTCTTGTTTCTGCTCACAGGTCACGGAATGAGTCCTCCAATGCGCGGGATGGGGAATGGCAGGGACGGTGACAAATTGCTGTGTAACAGTGGGGGTTACTGTTGATGAAGAAGACTTGGTGAGCTTGGCACTCCTTGGGCTTCCGAAGAGTTGGCATAGCTACGAAGACTCTGTCAATGGACGGGAGAAATTTCCAGGATGGGAGCGACTTTGGTCAGATCTTGTGCAGGAGGAGATAAGGCGGGGTACCAGGGATGGATCTTCATCGAAGAATGAAGATGAAATTTTTTTTCACTTTGGCTGCCAAATCTAGAAAAGGAAAAGGGAAGAAATCTTCTAAATCCGAAGCTAAAGGAAAGAAGCAGGATTTGTCCAAGGTGAAGTGTTTTCACTGTCACCAGGACAGGCATTTAATTGCCCACAGAAGAAGAAGAATAAGCAGGCTACTGGATCTGCAGCTAGAGAGGTCTTAGCCTCGTAGTTTGAGCTGGATTTTTTCTTTGATCGCATGCTTGGTTTCAAGTGTGATGGGATCGGTGTGTTTTCTTGACAGTGGTGCGTCTTTCCATATGACCGGAGACAAAGATTTGTTTAGTGATATGGAGGAAAAGGATCTTGGAGTGCACATCGAGATGAGCGATGATGGTAGATATAGTGCGACTGGTATCGAGACCATTTCCTTTGAGAGGGAGTCTGGTAAAAATTTCATCTTGAAGGATGTCATGCATGTTCCAGGATTGAAGAAGAATCTGATCTCTGTGGCGATGTTGGAAGACAAGGGTTATGATGTTGTTTTTAGCGAGGGAAAATCTTTCCTGCGCCATAAAACAACTGGTAAAACTAGGAGGATAGGGATTCAAGTTAATAATATTTGTCAATTACAGGTATATGGATGTGCAACAATGGCAGGAAAAGTAGAAGGAGTGGTGAGCCGAGATGAGGGCGAATTGTGGCACAGGAGATTGGGCCATCTTCACCATGGGGCTTTGAAAATTTTGCAGCAGATTTCTACCGGGCTTCCCAAAGGTACACTTGCATAGTCAGATCAGTGCAAGGGATGTACTTTGGGAAAATTTGTGAAGACCACTTTTCATGAGAAGGATAGTCGCGCTCGACGATCCTTGAGAGAATTCACACAGACCTGTGTGGATATTTCTCGGTTGCTTCAACAACAAAGCACATGTATTATGTGATATTTGTTGATGACTTTTCTCATAAGTGTTGGATCTTATTCATGCAGAAGAAGAGCGAGACATAATCAAAGTTCTGTGAGTTCAAGGTGCTGGTTGAGAAAGAGTCGGGGAAGCAAGTGAAAGCTCTAAGGAGCAATAATGGTGGTGAATGCATCTCTGGCGAATTCAAATACTTCTGTAGCAAAGAAGGAATTCGAAGAGAAATCATAGCGCCTCATAACCCACAGAAAAATGGGGTCGCTGAGAAGAAGAACAGAATGATCGTGGGTGCTGCACATGCGATGTTGCATGATCAGGGTCTTCCCATACACTTGTGGGCTGAGGCATGCAACACTGCGGTTTATGTGCAAAACTGTTGTCCTCATAGAGTACTTCGCATGAGTACACCTGAAGAGGCGTTTTCTGGTAAGAAGCCTGATATTTCTCATTTGAAGATTTTTGGCTCACCTGTTTACATTCATGTGATGAAGGATGCCAAGAAGAAGCTAGAGTCGACCAGAGAGGTTGGGATATTTGTGGGGTACACAGAAACACCCCACAATTATCATGTGTATTTTCCAGACAGTCGGATGACTGTCGTGCGACGGGATATCAAATTTAATGAGGAGAAAGCCATGAAGTTGTCGCTTGAGAGGGAGCTACACTTGCATGCAGAGGAGGAGCTACTTGTTCCTAAAGATGAGCCTCAAGATGTGGATCATCCATAAGAGGAGGTTCATGGAGTGGAAGAAACCACTCATGCAGCGCCAAACATCAGAGGGCGGAAGCGCACTAAAAAAGCTGAGTGATTGAATCTTGATGTGGCACAGAATGTAGGAGCTCCTACATTACAGTGCAGACAGAGACAATCACATGACCGATTTATTGGATACATGGCTCTGATGAGAAAGTGTATCATGACGGAGCCATCCTCTTTCGAGGAAGCTGTGGAGGATCCCGCTTGGGTAGATGCCATGGTGGAAGAGTATGATTCGATTTTCAGAAACAATGCATGGGAGATTGTCCCAGGGCCGGAAGGGAAATTAGTGGTAGGTTCGAGATGGATCTACAAAGTGAAGCAAGCTGCTGATGGGAGCGTTGAGAAGTATAAGGCAAGATTTGTTGCCCGAGGCTTATCACATATTGAGGGGATCAACTATGAAGAAACCTTTGCACATGTCGTAAGGTATTCTTCCATACATACCATCCTTGCTCTCTCAGCGTAGATGGGTTGGCACATTCATCAGATGGATGTGAAGACTGCGTTCCTCAATGGAATTATTGAGGAGGAGGTGTATAGTGAGCAGCCTGAAGGATTCGAAATCTTCAGCAGTGAGTCGCATGTGTGCAGGCTCAAAAGAGTGCTGTATGGGCTGAAACAAGCACCTCGTGCTTGGTACACACAGATAGACAGTTATTTCACCGGACTTGGTTTCACCAAGACTGAGGCAGATCCAAACCTATACCAGGTTGTGGTGGAGGGTAAGCTTTTGATCATTTTGCTTTATGTAGATGATTTAATACTAATAGGTGATGAACTGTTGATACACTCATGCAAGGCAGATCTTGCAAAGGAGTTCGAGATGAAGGACTTGGGCCTCCTTCATTATTTCCTGGGATTGGAAATTTGGCAGCGGAAAGGTGAACTGTTTGTGTCTCAAGGCAATTACGCCTGGGAGATACTAGATAAGTTTCACATGCAAGGCTGCAAGCCTATCGACACTCCTCTTCCTAGTGGTTGGAGGAAAGATGATGCTACATTGACAGAGGTAGTGGATGCCACTGTTTATCGACAGTTGGTTGGTTCGCTCATGTATTTAGTCAATACACGACCGGACATATGCTATGCTGTGAACCAACTTTCACAAGCGATGGTGAAGCCTACCAAGCTCTTTTGGAAGGCAGGTAAGCATGTCCTGAGGTATCTCAGGGGCACATCTGAGTATGGATTGTGGTACAGACAGTCGGATGAGGTGAAGTTGCATGGCTTCACGGATGCAGATTGGGTAGGAAGCCCAACAGACAGAAAGAGCACATCTAGAGGAATTTTCAGTATCGGATCTAAAGCAGTTTCTTGGTACAACAGGAAACAAAGATCCGTGGCACTCATTTCAGCGGAGGCCGAGTACATGGCAACAAGTTTGGCTGCATGCGAGGCTATATGGATGAGGAAGACCCTGGTTGATTTTTTCAGTTCTCATTTAGATCCTACTATGATATATTTTGATAATTAGACTTGCATTAAACTCTCGGTTAATCCAGTATTTCATGATAGGTCTAAACATATTGACATCTGATACCATCATATCATAGATTGTGTGCAGCGGAGGATCATGTTGCTTTCTTACATTCCTACGGAAGATTGGGATGCAGATATTCTGACGAAGGCGCTCACCAGGAGAAAATTCGAATACCATAGAGACAAGATCGGGGTGGCAGATAATCCCTATCTTGTTGAGAGGGAATGTTGAAATTCAACAAGATAATGAGCTTAGTGAAAAGAGTCACCTTCACTAAGTTGGCCCGCAGGCTATTTTTGGCACAAAGTCTATTTTTAGATTATGTCTATTTTTAGACTATGTCTATATTTAGACATGTCGATCATATTCTATGAGTTGCAGGATGCTATTTGTGGATGGTTGGTCAAGTTGGAAAAATAGATGGAATTCTATTTTTAGACATATTAGGCGGAATCTATTTTTATATTGTCGGTCTAAAAATAGATATGTCGAATATTATTAGCTCTTAATAATATTTGGACTATAAACATTATCTTATTCTCTTGGAGCACTTCAGTTAAGTGCACAGATGTGGCACAAGAGCTGACAGAAGGAATTATGCTATTCCTGAGGGTTAATTGGAGCTAAGCATGGAGACTTCAGTTAGAACTCATGTGACAGAGTTTGGTGGAGTTGGAAGAGTAGTTCATGGAGTTGTATTCAGCTTAACTCAGTTAGACTCAGTTGAGCTAGTTGTATCTAGTCTAATTGAATGATACACTAGTGAGAGTGGAGTGAATTAATTAGTTAATTAATTCACAAATAATAACTTATTAATCAACTGAACAATACATCAATTAACTACAATGCATGTCAGTTCCAGTGGAGACTCAGTGGAGAGATAGGTGAAAGGGAAAGATGGACTATCTGTTGTGACTATAGTGATTCATTGATTGCACCACACACACATTGGAGTTGCCAATGAGGATTGCATAGTCAAGGAAAGGGTAATTCGAATTCATTTATAGCTATTCTTTAGCAAGGATTGCGCAATGGAGGCAGGCTAGCAGGATGGTAAAGATCGGTGCATGGATTTGCAAGATCGGGCTTGATTAGTGTGTAGCGATTGCATTGTACTAAGAGCTTGATATGATCAGCTTTGTATGAGGATTGTTACATGATCTCTATGACATATATTATATACATATAGTTGGGGTTTTCAGCTTCAGGCTTTCCTGTTAAAAAACTGTGTTCATATGTGTGAATTTTTATTGTTTCATGTCTGCATTGCAATCTTGATTTAATTTCCGCAAATGATAAATGGTGGAATAGATTCGCCAGTACATGAAGTTAAAATAGTGTGAGATCAGGAGAATCTTGGACATATAACACATAAGTTATATAATTTCTTCAAGATGGTTTGGGGACCACTAGTATTAATGCAGGGAGTTCAGATTGGAACTCTATACAAGATTTAGGGTAGCACTATTATTGATGGGTGCAACAGTTTTTTGGTTCCTGAAAATGGAGCGGAAAGCCTAGCGGTCTTTGGATAAAATACCATGCTATGGCATCAAAGGCTTGGACATATTGGAGAGAAGGGCCTTCGGATATTGCATGGAAATGGTATGGTAGAAAGTATGTCTAATAGTTCTTTGGATTTCTATTTCTGTGAACATTGTGTATATGGGAAGCAGAGTCAGGTGAGTTTTCCTTCTGGTGCTAAGAGGGCAAACAAGATACTAGAACTTGTGCACAATGATGTGTTTGGACTTGTATCGGTTCCATCATTTGGTAAGTCTACGTACTATGTTTCATTCATAGATGACTTCTCAAGGAATTCACGGATATATTTCTTGAGGAAGAAATCTACAGTCTTGTGATTTAAAGAATTTAAGGCTCGGTGGAAAACCGGAACGGAAGGAGAGGAAGATAAAGGTGCGAAGGACAAATAATGGTGGGGAGTTCTGCAAGAAGGAATTTGAAGAGTTCTGTAAGAAGTGTGGTATAGCACAGCAGAAGAATACTCCATACACACTTCAGAAAAATGGAGTTTCAGAAAGAATGAACAGAACGCTAATGGAAAAGGAAAGAAGCATGCTTAGTGGTACCGGGTTAGGACAAAAATTCTAGGTAGAGGCAGTGGATACTGCATGTTACTTGGTTAACAGATCACCTTCATCAGCGTTGGAGGATAAGACTCCACATGAGGTATGGACTAGTAAGAAACCCTCTCTTTCACATCTGAGGGTATTTGGATGTGATGCATATTTACATGTTCCAAAGGAGAAAAGGACCAAGTTGGATAATAAATCTGAAAAGTGCATCTTTATTGGGTATAAGGATGGTTTAAAAGGTTACAAGCTTTGGAACCCAAAAACAAGGAAGGTTGTGTACAACCAAGATATGGTGTTTAGAGAGGTGAAAGATGTTGTTAAACATGAATTCCTACCAAAGGAACCTGAGAAGATAGAGTTTGAGCTAAAGGAGGATGAATCAGACTCTACAACAGAAGAAGACTTAGAAGAGGAAGAGCCAAAAAATCCAGCTGTGAGAAGATCAGTGCAGGAAAGAAGACAACCAAAAAGATATAGTCCATCTGCTTTCTGTTCAAATTTTTCTTTAACTATAACTGATGATGATCTCAGAACCATCAGGGAGGAAATATATTCAAAGGATGGAAAACTCTGGAAGGAGGCCATGGTTGATGAAATGACATCCTTGCATAAAAATGAGGCATGGGATCTGGTGGAGTTGACGGCTGGAAGGAAGCCCATTGGGAGAAAATGGGTGTTTAAGAAGAAGATGAATGTAGAAGGAAAGGTGGAGAAATATAAAGCTCGGTTGGTAGCAAGAGGTTATTCCCAAGTGCCGGGAATTGATTTTGGTGATATTTTCTCTCCTGTTGCCAAAGTTACTTCTATTAGATTACTTTTATCTGTTGCTGCTGCATTTGATTTTGAGATAGAATAGATGGATGTGAAGACAACATTTCTTCACGGGGATCTAGAAGAAGAGATCTACATGAAGCAACCTGAAGGCTTTATGGTGAAGAGTAAGAAAGAACTGGTATGCAGGTTAAAGAAGTCTCTGTATGGGTTAAAACAGTCACCAAGGATGTGGTATCAGAAATTTGATACCTATATATGGGGACTTGGCTTCACCAGAAGCAAGGAGGATCACTGTGTTTATTTTAAATTAATTGGTGACCGTGTTATTTATTTGGTCTTTTATGTGGATGATATGTTATTGATTGGAAATGACAAAGAAATTATCCAAGATTTGAAGACCCAACTGTTCTCCAAATTCGACATGAAGGATCTTGGTGTTGCAAACTATATTTTGGGCATGGAAATTAAGAGAGATCGGGCAAAGAGGAAGCTTTGGTTAAACCAGAGGAAATATGTCGAGACTATATTGCAGAGGTTCAATATGTAGGATAGTAAACCGGTGAATGTTCCGATTCTTGTAGGTGTAAAGATGTCTGCTGAACAGTGTCCCAAGACATAAGAAGAGGAGGATGTGTCCGTGTTCCCTTAACAGGTACGGTGGGTAGCACGATGTATGCAATGGTACATGCTAGACCGGAGCATTGCACATGCGGTGGGAGTATTGAACAGGTTATGTCAAACCCAGGGAAGGAGCATTGGACAGCAGTGAAGCGGGTTTTTAGATATTTATGTGGCACTAGTGATTATGGCTTGTGCTACCAGGGAAGACCAGGATTGGAAAGAATGTTGGAAATTCGTGGTTTTTTTGATGCAGAATGGGCTGGAGATCTGGACCAAAGAAGATCTACAAGTGGGTATGTGTTTAGCCTATTTGGAGGTGCAGTCAGTTGGATGAGTAAAAGACAGTCTGTAGTGGCTCTTTCAACTACAGAGGCAGAATACATGGTAGCCACTCATGCAAGCAAGGAAGCAGTTTGGTTGCAGAGATTGTGTTCAAGTATGGGGTTGTTGCAGCAAGCTATAATGATAGACTGTGATAGCCAAAGTGCAATTTTCTTGGCTAAGAACCCTGCTTATCATTCAAAGACAAAGCACATTGATTTTCAATATCACTTTGTGAGATATATGGTTGAAGCTAAAAGAGTGTTGTTGGTAAAGGTGGACACCTTGAAGAATGTTGCAGATGCATTGAAAAATTCTGTGAGCACTCAAAAGTTCTCTTGGTGTAGAGAAAAAATGGGTGTTGAAAAGTTGGGCTAATGACTCAGCTCTCCTGTGGCCCCCTGCAGAAAGAAAACAATAAGTGGGAGAATGTCGGGTTTGTGTTATATTCTTTCCACGACTAGTCATGTGCGCGGGGGGGGGGGTGATAGCCCCCCTTTTCGGGGTCCGGGGTAGCGCCCCAGAATTTTTTTTTGGTCCTTATTTTCCAGTGGGCAGACCCGCCCATGGTTTTGTGCATGGGTTTGCACATGGTTTTGGGGCATGATGGTTTTCGGCCCTTGGTATTTTGTAGATCCGGTCAAGGGAACTACGGTTATGTTCTAATCCAGGGTTAATGGATTGGGTTTTATGTATGCTTTAGCATGTATATATATGTGTTGTAACACTAAAATGAATATAATGAAAAATCAAGCTGGTTGTCCCGATTTGGGATCTAGGGGAAAATCTCTGTGTTTTTTCTGTTTTATGTTTTATGCTCTCGCTATTGTTTATTCTATGTTTTAAAGATTCATTAGTAGATAATTTATGTATAGTGTTAAAACCTACATTATTGGTTTGTGTTTGACTTCTGCAGTATATCTATGATTTGGTTGAAATGGCAGATTACAAGTACTAGCAAAAGTTACTAGGGAGTGAGCCTGTATGTTCTGTTTTCTTGGTATTGCAGAAAAATTACATTCTAACAATTCTTTGATCAAATCTAACAAAATTTCTCTATATTGGCTTAATATTGGATTATAAACATAATATTATCCATTTATCTATTTTACAATTAACTCTGAGTCTCCCATAATTGATATTCTTTTACCTCCTAAATTCCTAACAATCTGCAATCCTAAAATGAGGGCTTCATATTCAGCCATGTTATTGGTACATTTGAAATTTAGTCTGAAAGCATGCCCTTCTGCATGATTATTTTCCATATCTTTTAGTTCAGTTTTGATTTCAATATCAGTTTCAAAGTTGCATAAGATGAATGAATCCATGTCAGTAGGTGTGATGTAAATTGGGTAATTTCTTGGTCTTTCTACACTATTCACCATGTATTTCATCAATGTTTCCCTATAGAGTTTCTTTGGTTGGCCAAAAACTGATATGGTTTCATATGAAATATCAAGTTGTAGAGATCCCTATAATTTGGCTCCCCATGAGCGAGATAAGAGCATTCCATACTTGGGAGGATGTCAGCTACTACAATGTCCATGAGTATGATTTTACCAGGATATTGAACTAATGTGACACACAAATCTTTAATCAAACCTAAACATTTGAATTTGCTGGAATCAAATAAAAAGAGATCTTTGTAAGGCCTAGTGATGTCTAAATTCAGGGTTTCCATTATTGCTTTTGGCATTAAATTGTGTGAAGCTCCTGAATCTAACATTGTATTGTGTAATATTTGGTCATGAACAATTAAGCTAATGTAAAACGATGGAACTGCTCCATCTTGGTGTTTTCCATTAACATTAGGACCAAAGATTAACTCTGGTTGATCATCATTTAGATTTACTGAATCTTTTCCATCATTCATGTTTAAGGTTTCAATGATAGTTTTTTTGTACAAATCATGTTTTACCAATTTTGTCAAAGGAATTGGTATTTTAATTTTGCAATTTCAGCTTGAATATTAAATGAAGGTTGTGATTTACTAAGCTGAATTATTTCTTCTTTAGTAACTGTAGTTTGGGTAGGTTTATCTTCTTTTCCTACAACTTTTTTCTCATTTTTAGTTTGTGTTTCTTGTGTCTTTATGCTCTTACTTTTATTTTCAGGAATAGTTTGAGTGGTAGTAGATGTTTTTTTTCAGATTTTGAATTATCAGAAGCTGTTTTTGCTGTAGCAGCTTTTGGATCAACTGATTTTGGATTAGCAGTGGGTGTTTTGGAATCTAAAATTGTTGTTTTAGCAGAATTAGTTGTTTTGACAGCAATAGATTTTTGTGAATCTATTGATGTTTGGACAACGTCATATGTTATATCAACAATCTTGGGACTGGGTGAAATTTTGGGGCTGGAAACTTTCTGGGATGAATTAGAGTTTTGCTTATTTTACCTAGGGAGAATTTGCAAAACTTTGGTAGTGGGAGCTTCTACTATTTTCTTAGTTTGTGTTTGTGCAGATTTCTTAGTAAAAGGCTCTATGTTTTTCTTGCTTCTAAGATTATATTTCTTATGTACTTCATTGAAATAAAAATCATAACCTTGTTTGTAATCAAATGATTCATTTGAATCTAATTGAAGTTGTTGCAGTTCAAATAACTCTTGATCTTCCTGTGTGAGAAAGATAGTGTTATCATCATTTATACTCATTAGATTTACGGTGTCTTCCTCATTTTCATCTTGATGAGAGCTTTCAGCATAGTTCTCTTGAAAAGGAGGTCTTATTGTCCGGTCATGTGTTGATTCTTTAGATTTTCCCGTGTTTATGTTCTTCATAAAGTTGGGATTTCTAATTTGCTGTTGATTATCCCATTGTGGTTTTCCTTTCTATATTATCTAATATATCCATAATTCTCTTTAAAGTTTTGGCTAATTGATATATTTTTAAATCTGAACTAGATGCTTCTTCTTTTATTGTTACTCTCCTCTCATTCCTTAATCTAGCTTTTCTAGCCAATAAATTTATCTCTACACTAACTCCATCAGTTTGCATTCACTCTAAAGTGTCAACATTTCTCTCTCTCAATTGATAGGCTATGTCTGTATCAAATCCATCAGGGAATTTGAGAAGGAAAGAGTCCAGAGTGGGTTTTAGATTAGCAGAGATTGAATTATAAACACTGTTGTATCTAGTACAATAATCTTGGACTGTTTCATTAGGATCTCTTTTCATAGCATCAAATTCAGATAATATTTGAAGTGGTTTTTTCTTCTTTTCCCATTTATTCAAAAATAATCTATGAAAAACTGCTAAATCAACAATACTACCAGGATTAAGGCCTTTAAACCATTTTTTAACTTCCCCAGTTAATGTTTGAACAAAGATCTCATTTGTACATCAGAATAATCTATTTCATGAAGCTCAAAATAATCTGTCATCTTATTAATATGTTGTTGGGCAGTATAATGAGTGGTTGCATCAAATTGAGGTATTTTACTCTGGTAATCCTGAGGCATGTCATGTAACTATCCTGGAAGGACCAAGGGAGCATATCTAGCAGCCATGGCTTGGATTCTAGCTTGGCTAGGAGGTAAGTTGGAAGTGCTTGAGGCAGAACTAGAAGTACTAGTTGATGCATTTGAGGAAGTGGCTGATGAGATTGGAATATAAGATGATGTACTGGCAAATATGGTTGAAGAACTAAAAGGTGAAGTTGGGATGTTAGAAGATGAAACTGGGATGTATGAAGAAGTGCTTGGGAATGAGAATGATGTATTGGAATATGTAGAAGGAAAAATAGTGGGTGGTGTTGAGGTGGGGGGAGATGGAAATAATATTCTAGGTTGGAATGGTTGCTTTGGGATAAAGGGATCTGTGGAATGGAGTGTGGTGGATATTATGGATGATGTAGTGGTAAAAAGAGATGAACCTTGTGAATCTAAAAGGCTAGTATCTAAATGAGAAGTAGAGGGCTTAGGTGTATATGATGATAAAGCAACTAATTCAACTGAATGCTGAAGAAGAGCTTCATCTATTTCCTTAAGTATAGTAGAATTTATTTCATCAAGTTTATCATAAGAGTCAAATATTTTTGATTTAGAATCTACTGAAATAGTTTCCTGTTTAATTTCAAGAGATGAAATAAAATTAGGATCTATAACAGTGCTATTTAAATCGCTTTCTGATTTGTTTCTGAATAAAGAATGTTTAAAATTTAAGTCAAAACCAATGTCTTGTATAGTTGCAAACTTTTTTGGAATATAATTTTCTCTAACTAAGGAAACTTTATTACCTAAATCTTCTAATTTTTTATTCTTTTTCCCAATTCTGTTCAGATCATCTACTATTGCAGTAGGTTTTGGATTTGGATTTGACCTGGTATAGTAGACTTTTCTGGAAGCCAGAATTACAATTTTTCATGAAGTTATACTCACAAATTTTTAAAACAGTCTTTAAGGTGAAAGGATAATGAAAAATATTTCCTTTAAGACCTATTTAAAAATGAGGATTGGTTAGTTCCCCAGTATGTTATCACTCTAATAATTATCCAAGTTGTGAGATTTTGATTTATATTTTAAAGAATATTAGAGGTAACCACAAACCTACTTTCAAGCTCTAGGATTTAGCCTTCCTAAGGCTCATAGAGGGCTCTCTCTATAAGATTTAACTTTGTTTTTATATTTTATTTTATCCTAGTTATATGGGGCAATTTGGTTTGATTTGGTGGGAAAAATCACTTAATGAGATGGATAGAGATAGATCTGTTTTTCCATTGGGAAAATGGAGTCAATGTGTCAAGCAGATAGGTCAGGATCAAGGTCTAAAGTCAAATATTTTCAGGGCAAGATAGTTGAGTCACTTAAGATCTTTGAGGTTGATTGGTGAAGTGGTTCAATCGAGATAAAGAGCAATCAAGGAATCTTTGATCTGGAGGAGTGAATAGGACAGAGGTCATTAGAAAGAGGGATAAATTAAGGGTTCCCTACTCTAGAAATCAATAGAAAACATCAAAATGAAAACCAGTAAATAACAGAGTGCTATTAAAAAATTATGATATATCACTTCCTGATTTCACATTTAAATTTAAGACACATTTATGTATGAATGGAAAACATAAGAAGATTTAACAAATAACAGTAGAAAGTACTTCAGTTAAGTTGGCCCAACACATGAGTCCTGAAACATGATGCTTTATTGATTTGATCCAACCTTGCTGACTTGAAACTTGGTACAAAATCCCTTCAGGTACAAAAATATCGACTATAGAAATCTTCAGCAATTTATTCCACAATAATACTTCAAAGAGTGAAGAATTTATACAAAATATCCTATAATAATCATAGGATTTTTCTAAGGAAAATAAAATATCTTTTACAAAAATATAGTGACAGCTCCTTAACAACTTGCAAGCTGTCCTATTTATTCAATTAAAATAGAAATACTGTTTGGATTTAGGTGCAACTGGCTGTTGTGTTGCTTTCAATGCTAGCAAACAGATCTTCAATCTGTTTGCAGACTCTATCTTATCTTTTGATACTCTTTTACTGATACACTTTAACCACTGATACTCTTTCATCTGCTGTTTTGATTACTTTACTGCTGTAAAATTCTGTTTTTACTGTGTAAAAACAACAATCTTTTTTTCCTCCTCTTTCATTGTAAAACTGTCTTTTATAGTAAATCAGTAAGATTTTGCCAAAATTCTTCATCAGGTAACTTTATCTTGGTAAGTTTTATGTAATTTTCATTAGCCTCTGTGTATCTAAAAAAGGTTGGTTTGACCATAAAGAGATGTTTTATCTCATGCTGTAAATAAAACAAATCTTCAATTATTTTGTGCAACAATTTGCCTGTAGGTACTCCTTTCCAATCTGCCTTGTTTACTTGTTCTTTGGAAAAATCTCTGATATTCTTGTTGTAACCCTCTTGCTTCATTAGTTTATCATTTAAAACAAGAATGTTTGGCAAGCATTTTTGCCTTAATATCTCAAACTTTACCATAAATATAGTTATGGCCAAATCCATGTTTTGACACTTCTCTTCTAACTGCTTCATCAAGTTTTTCTTTGTAGTTACCTTTCTCAGTTCAAGAATTGTTTTAGTTCTATCATTTATCCCAATCTCATCCAATTCTTGCTTGTTTTTGGTGTTTAAAAACTTTATTATTTCTTGGGCCTCTTCAGGTTTGGCACCAAGCTCTTCCTTTGTCTTCACAATTTTTTATTTTCCTACTTTAAGAAAATCTTTTTGTTCATAGATTACTTGAATGGAAGGTCAAGTGTCATTGATTGACTCAATGATCTTGGACCACAACTGATTTTTTATGTAAGCCATTGGTTATTTCAAGGTTAATTATGCTTCAACCTTCTTCAACTTCTCACTTAACCTTTTGGCTTCTTGTTCCTCTATTTTAGCATTGATTTGAGCGAATTTCTTGGCATCTTCCAAGTTCTTAATTTGTTCTTTCAACCTATTGATCTCATTATTCTGAATGGACATATCTTCCATAACTTTTATGAGCTTGCTTGCCTCATCTGTTTGTTGCACTGCTGAAGTAGATGATTTTGTAGCAGAAGTAGTGGAAGAAGTCATTGGCATAGCTGTGGCCAATGGGACTTTTGGTGCTAATTCCTCTTCTAAAGTTGAAGGAACTACTGTAGTTACCATGGGGATGACTGTGGGAGGAGCACTTTGAGTTTTTTTAGCTTCTTTCTCTTGGAAAAGCTTGTCCATTTCTATCTCCATTTCTTTAATATGTGCTGTCATTTGGAGTATGAGACTCATCATCTCATCTTTTTGATTTGCCTCTTGCACAATTTATTTTGCCTGAGGATGTTCTGTTGGAGGTAGTTTTAATTGCTTTCTAAGTGCTGCAATGTTTGCATTTTTCTTTTTCACCAATTCTTATGCAACCTTTACATTTGCAGGGTCATACTCTACTTCAATCACAAGTTCTTCTAAGGACTTGATTCTAGTGTCCTTAGCATAAGAGGAAGCTTTTTCAATCCTGATTTGATCTCTCAAATTGGTTATAGTGTTCTAAAGTTTCTGGGCACTCTGTTGGCAATATGATGCAGAGTGTTGTCCTTGATGGAAACCTGCTTGATAAAGTTGATGGAAACCTACTTGATGAAGTTGTCCTTGATGGAAACCTACTTGATAAGTTGCCTATGATAAGCAACCTATGTGTTAAAGATGTAAGAATGATGTATCTCCATCAATGCCAAAAGAGGAGCACTTGAAACAGCAACAAAGAAAAGAGCAAATGAAATATGAAGCTGAGGCAGTTTTAGAAGGGTTAGTTAATTGGAGATCTGGAAAGGCAGCAGAGACATCAGAGAAAACAGTGGCAAAAGAAGTGGCAAAGGAAGTGGCAAAGAAGGAGCATCTGAACAGAAACAAGGAAAAGAGAGAAGCAAGGAGCAACATTAGACAAGAAGCAGAGATAGTAACAGAGAGATAGCAGAAGCAGCAAAGAGACCAGCAGAAAGAGCAAAGAAGCAGAGAGGAAGCAAGGCAGATAAGGAACTGAGGCAACAGACAACACAGAGACAGTGAATAGAAGTAGAGTACATAATTGAAGCAGAATTGTCCAGAGACAGAGTAGGAGAAAAAGGCCATCGAATAGAAAATAATAAGTGAATGGTAATCTATGATAAGTAAGAAATCCATTGAAGGAATTAATGGTTGCGGAGATATGATGGTTTTGCTTGCAGAATAAAGAACTTGAATGTATAGTTAGAAGCGGAACTGTGACAGGATAGAACTCCGAACATGTAATGGAAGGTTGATATATTATATATATCATAGCAGAATTGAAGACAGAATGACATTGATTTGTCTTGAGTTGATGTTTGTGAGGAAATCCCGTCCATTGGTTCTCTCGAATTGTTCGAACATCTCTGTTGAATTAATTCCCCTCATAGAGGGAGCCTGCGTATAACTAACTCTATCTGAATGGTAGTGAAAATCCCGTTCGAAGAGAACTACATTTGTTCGTTGTTTATTGGAAATCCTGATGAAGACAGACCACGTAAGAAGGATATCGCAAACCCAGACTAACCCTTTGGAATCATGAACAGAACCTGTAAGGAAAGAGGTAGAACGTAACAAAAGGAAGGACGGACGGAACCTTGAGCGAAGGACGGAACCACAAAGGAGGAACAGTACAAGTGGTTTCCAGTTTTCATCGCACTGCTTTCGACGGGAAAGCAGTATTCAAGAGATGGGGAGCGATTCCATAGAACGGGCGACACACGTCCCTGTATGATTTCACAAAACCGCTTACCACTGCGCGCCATCGCACGTTATCGTTCGACCTAGGATGCCCAACGATATTGATATAAACCGTTGATCTGGGAAGAAGCCATCGGGCGGTGGCCATGGTTGGAAGGTGCGCGAAGGATAACCCAAGTACGGCGGGCCATCGCACGTTAACGTTCGGCATCGGAGGTCGAGCGATATGCATATATGCCGTTGATCTGGAAGCTTGCTATCCAACGGTGATTGGACGCTGGACTTGCACGAAGTTTACTTATGGTACCATGCGCGTATTTGATTGGCCATATATGTGGGCCCGGGGTCAAAGGTTTATCATAAGGTTAATTGTTTGAAAGCGTTGGATATTTTTCTAAAGTGCGAAGGGTTGTAACTTTAATCCTAAAAGTTCAGTTCAAAGTTGTAAATATATTTATTTGTCAATTTATTCAAATTGATAAATAAATTAAAAAGAAATCAAAGAGGCATGTGGGGTAAACTAAAGGAAATACTGTCAAAGGAATACCATTAGCGGTTGAATGGTTTTTAATCATGGTTTTGATAAAGGTTAAACTATATAAGGCGAAGAGGATGATAGTACGATGCGTGCATACGTAAGGGTGGTGAATGAATAAATTTCTCTAAGGAAAATCTGCATGGATGAACTCTGTTCTTAATTGATAAATATGAATCTACGATGCACCCAAGGATATGATGATCTGACGATGATGAATCTCTGGTTTTGATCGACTGAAGAAATCATAAAGAACTGGTGCAAGTCTACTGAAGAAAATGAATAAATCTGGTGGCCTGCAAGGTATGTTGTGTGGAAGCTATTGGATCCAGTATGAAAATTGATGAAACGTGGTCCGCAGTGGTGCTGAGGGTCGAAGCCTTCAATGAGGGGGTTGTAGCTCCCTTCCAGTGGTAGCTGGTAAACGAGAACAGGGGGTTGTAGCTCCCTTCTAGGAAAGGCTGGTAAACGAGAGAAGGTTGTAGCCTTCTGCAGGTGGGTGCCTACGTGCTGGTATAAGTTTGCGCCAGCATAAATTGTAAGAAGTTTTCTTTATAATAAATATTGAAGACTGAGATAGCAGCAGCGGTGGTTTTCTCCCGAATTGGGTTTCCACCTTAAATCCTGGTGTTCATGTGTGTTGCTTATGTGTGATGATTTTTTCAGTTCTTACTGCACATGTTTATAGCTTACTAAACATCTAATGAATGAATGATGCAATGATCTAAGTAAAGAATTATATGCATAATGAAATCTCTGGTAATACACAAGTTTTATTAAGGATATCCACGTGTATACGCGAGTTGGGTTCAGTAAAGTAGCGTATGGGTTTTAGAGAAACAAAAAGTAAAATTTTTTTAGTCAGCTCTAGATACTGATTCACCCCCCCTCTCAGTATTTTTCCCAACACACTCATTTCCTTGGTGGTCATAGTAGAATAAAGCATGTCAAAGCTTTGTTTATGAAACTCAATTTGATCTAAGGGATGAATGCTATCAACTGGCACTTCAAAGTCAACTTTATTGGAGTCTGCTACAGTTGTAGGTTTAGGCACTGTTGGTTGTAGCACTGTCATAAGAAAATTTTTATTAGTGTAATCAAAGGTTGAGAGTACTTTGTTTTGATTTCCTGGAGTTTGCTTTAGATACTATGAATAAATTTCATTCTTTAAATCTTCATTTTTAGCCTTGATTTCTTTATATTTCACTTTGATATCACTGTCTGTATTCTCTGCCTGCTGTGATGAGGATGCCTCCATGTTTTGCTATTTTTCAATCATCTGAGCGTTTGGAGTATCATTTTCCTGCTCATTTACAATAACTGTAGTAGCATTTGTGTATTTCTCTGTGTTTTCTTCTTCTAGAACCTCAATTGTTTCTTTCTCCTTGTTCATTGGATTGAGCTTAGGTTTCTTATTATATCTGATTTTGAACCTGGTCTCTGTTGTTGTTTCAACTGTATAGGTGCCCTCTTCTCTGATTCTCTTTGTAGCTTTATCTTCTTGATTTACAATTTTCAAGGTGTGACTAGTATCACCCTGTTTAACTGTTTCCATCAAGGTATTGTCCAGCCATTCTGTTTTTTTAGAAAAATGTTCAATCTCAGGTCTTTTATCATGGATATAAGGGGTTAATTTGAATTTTACCCTCATTTTACTGAGTATTCCATTAGGATCATAATTCCACAATAAACTTGCTTCAAATTTATATTCCAGCAACTGTTTTGATGCTTCTATACTTGCTTCCCTGTGATTGCAAATGAAAGGACCCACCTGATTCTTTAATTTGAATTGAGTCTTCTTTTTGGCAGCCAAGAAGTTGATGGAATCTGAGTTTAGGATTTTTCTTATGTACTCTAAGGAAAAAACTCTCATTGGCAAGTATTTTGACAGTTTATAGGGCAAAAGGTTTGACCCATAAACTCTAATCTTTGTATGATTTTGGTAAAGGTACCAATCTCCAGTTCTGATTTGCTTTGACAGCTGTAACACTTTCTTTATCTCATTAATTATTCTTGGTTTTACACTATTTGTCATCATTTTTGTCAATGGATGAAAAAAACAACCTATGAAATCCACATAAGTGAAATCTGTTGTTTCTTTTCTGATTAGAGAGGTCCAGAAAATGACTAAAAATAGATTACCTTCTACATCCAATTTCTGAAGGTTTATTGGGAAGTTATCTACTTGGAAGTAAAGGAACATGTGAAAGAGGAAGGATGAATATATGAAAACTCCTTCAGTGGGCAATTTCACAAGCTGATCATGGATAATATCAGCTTGTATTCAACATAATTATAAATAACATAAGGAGTTTGACCAGGCACAAAGGTGGATAGAAAACCAAGAATAGACTCATCAGTGTGCTCATCAGTAAAATATCCAAGAATAAAGGACAACATAGAAATGACATGCCTTGATCCTTCGAGAAATTTAGAGGATGAGTAAGGAGGGTTTATCTTTGGGATTTCAACATATGAAGGCATGAAAGTTTGGAAGACATGAAATCTCTTAGGAAAGTCTAACTCAATATAAATATTTGTAAGAGCTTCTATGGATAATGGGACTGCATTGGGATTTGGTTTCAGCTGAAGCATTAAGTTTATAGACTCTGCAGTAACATTGAACAATACTTCTTTGTTAGCATCAACCATAGCACTTTGGTAAGGGGAATAGTAGGTTTGACACATCCTAATGACTTTTGGACACTGATGAGTATGTGGAACTACATATTTGGGTAAATTGGACTCCCAAATCTGAACTTCATCTCCCTGATCTAAGGATTTTTCTAGACTCCAGCAATGGAGATCTAGCAGATTAAATTCAATTATTGGATCAATTATTTTGTAATCCACATCAGCTAGAGGTGTATGCTCAACACATACAATAGGATATTGTAGTGGATTTATAACAATGGTGGTTTTTGAAGCCATTTCTGGGTTTATTTTTGACAATTTTAGCCTTTTGATGCTTAAAAATATGTTTTTTAGCCTTTTTGTACTCTTCTGTAAGCTTAAACTGTTTACAGAAGGTATTTTTGGTATGAAAGAGGTCTATTGAACAACAATAGGTAAAATTTGGCTTTATTTTGGTTTTTAACCTTTAATTTAGTTCCAAAACTAGTCTTCAAAACTGTAATATCCCAAAAGGGAGAATGAAGTAATACTAAAATAGAATATAAGAACTGCAGTAAAGTAAAAAATAAATCTACATACACAACAGAATGCACAGAAATAGCTGAGCCATTTTATTAATTTGGAGGTGAAAAATCAAGTACAACAATGCTCAAAGTATGAGACACTCAAGCCACAAAATTAGCCTAGAATGTCCCTGCAATGATATCCAAAGAGGGACTGTGTAACTGCTACTCTGCTGGAAGGTATATTGTGTTGTCCCTACTGCAAATATAGGGACTGCAACTGCTTGTAAGATAAAAATTTAGATCTAGGAAGAATGGGATCTTCGATGATGCTGAAATTGTAGATCTGGGCTCTATGATGGATTCCCAAGATAACCCAGGAGGGGTTTCTCAGATCTGTAAGTATAAGATAACCTTCCCCTTAGGGATTCACATATATGCTGCTAGGAAATGCAGATTTGAAGCTAGATCTGATGATATGATGGCTGCAATGATGTACAATTAGATCTATGCAAGAAGGGTTGATCCCTTCACTAGATTCTTGGGCTAAAAGCTCAAGATCTAGCTCCTCCAATATCCTCCATTAGCTACCGAATGAACAACAAATTTAGCAAACTGTGCTGTCAGAGAGGGAGGCTCTTTATCCTGCTGCTAGATGTGGAAAATCAGCTCCTGAGTGATGGAAACAACAGATCCAATGTGAGGAGGTTATCCCTCACAGGATTTCCAGCTGAAATACTGGAAACTTCCTTCCTCCAATATATCTACAAGACTAAAATGCACAATCCTTGAGGGAACTGCTGCTGCATGGAGGTAAAACCCAATGGCCTGAATGCCAGATGTAGATCTTTTTCTCCTAAAAGGCTGAATATGAAGAATAAGGTGGTAAAATGGATCCTCCACTGGTTTCCTAGCTGAATGCTAGAAACAACCTCCTGAAGATGGCACCAATGCTTGATATGGAATGAAGGAAAGTCCTCTTTCCAGAGCTACTCAAAGAAAGAGGTGGGATTCCCGCTTGAGAACACACTGCAAACTCTGCTAAACAACCCAATTTTGCATAGAAATGTCCTTAGACAAATCTAGATCTAAACAGATCAAGAGATGAATAATCCAAATCATGCCTTCCATTGTGCCTTCACCTTCATTATATGCATGAGCCTTCCATAGCCTGGGCCCACTCCAAATCTGCGTTGTACATGTGGAAAAAGTCTCCATGTTTGACTGCGCTGTTGATTTGGTCAATGTTGACTGAATCAACATGATCCATGTCCTCCATCATCTTCATATGGGGTGATCACCCTCTCCATAATGCATGCATTAAATGCATCACTTCTTCCACTATCTTATCATAAGTGCTTAATGATCTTCTTTGAATGCATTATGATCTTAGTTGACCATATCAAAGATCCGTATGATTTTATATTTAATATCCATGATCTTATTCGATTGTTTCATCCTCCATAATCTATATCATAAATGAGACACGATCTCCATTAATAGAGCTTCTCTACTACTCCATGTTTTAGATCTAGATCTAGAATATCCACATTCACACATAAAAAGTGGATTTTATTCATCTTTGAGGTTTGTGGGTCCCTCCACCGTTTTATTTGCTTAATTTATTAATAAAATCAAGGACTCTAATATTCCAAATATGATGTGGAAATTTGGGAATATTACAGTCCCCCCCAGAAAAATGTTGCTTTTCCTCAAGAAAATCCAAAAGTAGATGCAAAGCCATCTATTCCCCTCCCAATGGCATCCACATAAGGAAGGCTTCCTCCATTTGTTGCAGTGTGTTATGCATGTTTGGTTCCAAAGTTGTCTTTCAAAAATATATAGAATGACCTCCAACTGTATGGTTAGATGTCCTCCTTCTATCATGAAGTACCAAGTGACAACCATATGAGTTCCAACTTCATCATTAATACATGAGATACATAAAATAAAGTGGCTCTTCCAAAGCCCCATCTCAAAATACATCTCACCATCCCATGCTTCATGAATTTGTTTGAGCATTGATATGCTCTCATCCTTAGCTGTGTTGGCCTTGTTGGATCCAAGCATCATCCCAACATCATGCAAAAGAAGAAAAGGAGATATATGGGTAGACAACGATGTCAAACCATATTATCCTAATAGTTACCACCGGAGTAAGGCCCTTTTTTTCCATCCTCCATCTCCTCCAAGTAAGATGGATAAGCCAAACTCCCCCAAAAGCAACCAAAGCAACAAGAGATCTTGTTGCTTTCTCTCCTCCTCACGTGCATCATAGAGAAAAAACATACTAATGGACATATGGAATGTCACATCAACCCAATACAAAGAAACATCATCAAAGAACATCATGAGAGCATCATGCCAAGATTTACCCAATACAAAACACATAGACATAGGAGATGTCATGTGATGGCCAATCTCTCTCAAGGGAAACCAAAATGAACATGCCTTCTTTTGCTGCATTCTATCAAAATACACAAGGCATGAATCATAAAAATATGAGCTATTAGGAAGTAACCATACTCACACAAGAGAAGCCAGCGCAACCATTCCTCCTTCTTCATTTCATAAGTGTTCTTCAAGGCATGGATCAAATAAATAGGAGACTTTGGGTAGTGACAAAATTCTCCCAAGGGTAACCAACATAACCAAGATTGCTGGCCCATGTCATAAATATGAAAGTGGTCATGCAACCCCTTGCTTATCATCCTCACCCACTCACCCCAATATGGATGATGAGTGATGTGCTGCATAATCATGGTATCCTCCCTTTGTAGAATACCATCTTCCCCAAACTGATGAAGAAATTTGCACTTCATGAAATGTTGAAGTGCACCTCCAATGGGATCTCTTAATGAGATTCTATTTTCACCAAAGGCCCTCCAAAACCAATGAAGTTTTGGATCTGTTGTAGGTAGAAGTTTCTCTTTGAGCTATGAGATGCTCATTGAGAAAGGGTCATCTAGAAAGGAGAAAAGGTTTCTCATCTCAAGATGTCTACCATTTATCATCTTTACCTCCATTGCTTCATGAGTGAAGCTAACTTCAGAATGCTCCAAGAATGATGGGAGCTCCTTATATTCACAACTACTAAGTGACAATGCTGTAGATCTGCATGATAATATATGTGCTGTCTCAAAGCAAGGCACAACACTAATCTCATAACCAGTTATTGTACACAAGATTATGCTCATCCCATTTTCTGAAACTCTACACTTCAACTCAAAGGGTTGAATGTAGCTCAAAAATGATGAACTGGGGTAGTTCTTAACCTCCTCCTTGATTAGATCAAGGGTCCTCTGTGTTGTGATATGTTTTTGCCTCAATCAACACTATGTTCTAACCCTTGGTTATGCATTGGCCCTGATGGCATGTACTCATAAGTTTCAATAAGATCTATTGAAACAATATGTGATGAAAGTTCATGCATACCTTGGATCAACTGATGTGTGGGAACCTCCTGCCAGAATGTAAGAGTTCCTCCGACCGGGACAATAGTGTCTCCAACTGCTGGTAAGAGTGATGGATGCTTTTCTCCAAGTGTACTAGCATTGGAAACTTCCTCCTCCTCCTCATGCATCTCCTGAATCATAGATGGGACTCTATGTGTCAAGAGCTCAAGACTATCTTGCAAAGTTGCAAGTGTCTCTTCTTCGGATGCAAGTACTTCTGCAGCTGGTGGTGAATGTAGTGACTTCTTGTCCAGAGTGACAAGATTGACATCCTCCTCCTTAAAAAATTTCACTTTGTGACACATCTATGGTTTTCTTCCATCAAATTCCTTCCTTAACTTGTGAAAGAAATTTGAATATTTAGTCACCTTTGCATGCTCCATGTGACCAAACCACCAATCATTGGCTTCACCTAAAAAATGAAGTGTTGCAATTTGAACAAACTCTCCTTCAGCTACAGGATGTAGCCTGAAAAATGCATCTAAATATCTCCTCCAAGCCTTAACAGTGCTTGAGGAAGATCCATCAAATGTAGGCAAATAGATTCTATTATGCCTCTTTCTTCTATTACTGCTATAGGATCCTCTTTCTTCTTGGATTTTGAAGATTTGTTCGAGAGTTAGCTTCTCTTTGAATGCTCTAGACTATGATTTGTACTCTTCAAGATATATACTGAGAGTCTCATGAGTCTCAGGTTCATTCTTTTCTTCATTTCTACACCTTTCACCTTCTCCAACGAAAGTGGGCATAGTGGATCTATGAGGAGATCTAGGATTCTCCGATTTTCTTCTTTGCTGATAGGAAGTGCTTGGTCCTTCCTCATCACATCTTCTTCTTGGATCTTCTTTCTGTCCTTCCTTCTTCATTGGATTTACCTCCTTGGAGAGATCTTGCATGGATCTAAAGAAAGGAGTAGCAGAATTATCATCCTCCATGATAGATCTCATCTATCTGCTTCTTCTTTTCATATAAAAGATGAAATGTCCACAAGCTGAGCCAATGATCATGCTCTGATACCACTGTAATATCCCAAAAGGGAGAATGCAGTAATACTAAAACACAATATAAGAACTACAAAAAAGTAAATAATAAATCTACATACACAGCAGAATGCACAGAAATATCTGAGTCATTTTATTATTTTTGAGGTGAAAAAGAAAGTACAACAGTGCTCAAAGTATGAGACATTCAAGCCACAAAATTAGCCTAGAATGAACCTGCAATGATATCCCAAGAGGGAATATGTACTACTTCTCTGCTGGAAGGTATACTACACTGTCCCTGCTGCAAATATAGGGACTACAACTGCCTGTCAGATAAAAATTCAGATCTAGGAAAAATGGGAGCTCCGATGATGCTGAAATTGTAGATCTGGGCTCTATGATGGATTCCCAAGATAACCCAGGAGGGGTTTCTCAGATCTGTAAGTCTAAGACAACCTTCCCCTTAGGGATTCACATATATGCTGCTAGGAAATGCAGATCTGAAGCTAGATCTAATGATATGATGGCTGCAATGAAGTACAATCAGATCTATGCAAGAAGGGCTGATCCCTTCACTAGATTCTTGGGCTAAAAGCTCAAGATATAGCTCCTCCAATATCCTCCACTGAAAATAGCTACTGAATGAACAATAGCTTCAGAAAACTACGTTGTTAGAGAGGGAGGCTCTTTAGCCTACTGCTAGATGTGGCAAACCAACTCCTGAGTGATGGAAACAATAGATCCAATGTGAGGAGGTTATCTCTAACAGGATTTCCAGTTGAAATACTGGAAAATTCCTTCCTCCAATAGATCTACAAGACTAAACTGCGCAATCCTTGAGGGGACTGCTACTAAATGGAGGTAAAACCCAATGGCCTGAGTGCCAAATGTAGATCTGCGGCTCCTGAAAGGCTGAATCTGAAGAACAAGGTGGTAGGATGAATCCTCCACTAGTTTCCTAGATGAATGCTAGAAACAACCTCCTGAAGATGGCACCAATGCCTGATATGGAATGAAGAACAATCCTCTTTCCATAGCTACTGAAAGAAATAGGTGGGATTCCTACTCGAAAACACCCTGCAAACTCTTCTAAACAGCCCAAGTTTGCATAAAAATGTCCTTAGACAAATCTAGATCTATACAGATCAAGAGATGAATAATCCAAATCATGCCTTCCATTGTGCCTTCACCTTCATTATATGCATGAGCCTTCCATAGCCTGGGCCCACTCCAAATCTACGTTGTACATGTGGAAAAAGTATCCATGTTTGACTGCGCTGTTGATTTGGTCAATGTTGACTGAATCAACATGATCCATGTCCTCCATCATGTTCATATGGGGTGATCACCCTCTCCATCATGCATGCATTAAATGCATCACTTCCTCCACTATCTTATCATAAGTGCTTAATGATCTTCTTTGAATGCATTATGATCTCAGTTGACCATATCAAAGATCCTTATGATTTTATATTTAATATCCATGATCTTATTTGACTATTTCATCCTCCATAATCTATCTCATAAATGAGGCATGATCTCCATTAATAGAGTTGCTCTACTACTCCATGTTTTAGATCTAGATCTAGAATATCCACATTCACACATAAAAAGTGGATTTTATTCATCTTTGAGGTTTGTGGGTCCCTCCACCCTTCTATTTGCTTAATTTATTAAGAAAATCAAGGACTCTAATATTCCAAATATGATGTGGAAATTTGGGAATATTACAAAAAATCTTTACAGACTCAGAAAAGGCTCAACAAGGGTTTTCATCTCATTTCTTGGATAAACTGGACTAAAAACAGTTTGATTCATGCATGGAAAAGGTTCTGAGTATTTTCAAAGGATTTTTATTATTCAGAGGTTCTCTAAGGTCTGTAAAAAGGCTTACCTATCTTCAATTTCATTTTAAAACCAATTATAGTATCAAAAATGAGATTTTATTAGGGTTTCTAAAGCAAATATTTTCTTTGAAGGAAATTAAGATCTTTCTACAGACAAACAGGTTTCACAAGGCTTCAAATTGATAGAAATAGATTTTTTAGATGACGAGAAGGTTACTTTCTTTGAAGAATACCTGTTTTTTGGAGGTATTTGGTCTTGAAATAGGTTTGCTGAGGCGTCTGAATACTTTCAGTAGTTGTTGAAGTCCTTTGGAAGTAGACTGGAGGCTTCAGGCGGTCTTAGCAGCAATTAAAATAGATTTCCGGTTCTTTGGGCACGAAGATAGGGCAAATTATGTCTTTTCTCTAGTCGTAAGTGGTTTAAACAAGTAGAAAATGCAGAAAAGGTTAACACTATTCTTATATGAAGTTTTATAGAGATTTTAGGTTTAAAAAATATTCCACAGTTAATGTGAGTCAAATCACAATGGAGGTGGTTTGGTGCCGGAGAGGCGAATACAACTAGGTGGTTATCGTACGATGAGAAGGCTGTAAATGGTTTCATTCCAAAGGATGCAATCCAATTATTTTGCACTGCGTGGAGGAGAGAGGGTATGGTAATACCACCCATTTCGCAAAATCAAAATCAATTAAGCATGGCGCTATTGAAATTATGATATGGTTTTTGAATCATCAGATCTGGGAAAGGACTTGCGAACGGTGGAGATTGAGCTGTGTAGTTGCTTGGCGGATGGGGCGTGGGGCCTAGGAGTTTATATGCGGCAGGGTTAATAAAATATGTTTAAACATAGTTTAAACATAATTTTAATGTTTTAATGTGACGGGCGGGATATGCGAATTTACACAGCAAATGGGTGATATTCATGTGTTTTATAACCTTTGGCGGGGAATATACATATGTTTTAACCTATGGGGTAGTGGGATAAGTCACGTGGGTTTTTAGAACCATAGGTTAAAATTATAAAGTGGGTTTCGAGGTATTTAAATAAATGAGTTAATATAACTACGAGGGAGAATATTTATAAGGAGTTAATAAAACAAATTAAAGTTAATATGAAAATCAGTGTGATGAGTGAAAATATACATAAATGTACTAAGTAAAAGTGTATTTTTTAAGCATTTGGGTACAATGATGGACCCACTTTAAACATTTACACTTAATACTTAGGATAAATAGTATTTTTTGGGTTTCTTGAATGTTTTTGCATGAAATGAGATTAGTTAAAGGGGATTTTTACTTTTCTAAGCAAAAAAGGTCTTTTAACTTAGGAAAAGGGATTATATCTTTGGAAAAGGGTGATAATTTTGAGGAAATGGGTTTTTATGAAGGAAATCCAATAATTATTACCAATAAGTTATTAAGCCTTGGGTCCGGTCCCAACAAAAGTCAGAGAAATGCTCTGAGCCTTTTTAACTGAAGGTTTTGAATACTGAATATTTTGAGGAGAGGGAAATTATTAATTTTGCCAGATGATATTTTATTACATGCCCTGTACAACTAATTTCTACCTACCCATCAATCATTCTATCATTTTTATTTTTTATTTATTTTTATTTTTATATTATTTGCATGGGTGCATTTGAGCTTGCAAACCTAAATCCATTTTTCTTTTTAAAGCATAAAATTTCTAAATCTAACCTTATTTCATCCGAGGGCTTAGATTAAACTGTTGAGCTCCTAATTTATTCTCTAACTATCTACTGATTTGTCAAGTTTAAATTGTTTGACAGATCTTTATTCTCTATCTATAAACATGAAATTAAAAGCATGAAAAAGTTAAGATTAAACTATTTAACTCATCACGGATTATGGAATTTTGAGCAAGCTGCACATAATCATTATTCTTGCAGTAAAAGTAAAAGTAGTGGCATTTTGACTTGCATCACTTTCATGTCTTATTCTTATCTCTTTTTTCTTTTGGAGTCCATTTTTTATTCTTTTTGATCTTTTTTTTTTTTTAAGTCCTTTGATCTTTCTTTTATACTTTTACCCTCTTTTCATTTTTTATTATTTTCAAATATGGGAAAACAACTTGCAGAAAGCAAGGTATGTACATATTTACAAGACTAATCATAGTCAATTCAAAAATTATAAACTCTATTATTATACAACCCTAATAGGATGGGTAAATGAAAATATGTGAGGAACGCAGTAGCAAGGGCGCTAAAGGTTCCATGCGAAGCAAAAGGCTGCTCCACATACCATTTCGCAGCTGATCCGGTTAAGGTGCGCTGAAATAGTCTTAGTCGAATAGTATCATCAATAATACTATTTGACGAACACCAGAGGTGGAAATTCATTACATGATTTCCAGGGTCTTCTGCTTGCTTCCCTTCGAATTTTGGAATGTATGAAGGGAGTTTCATGTGCATGGGGGGCCAATTGGGGTTGTGTGTAATGGGATCATTTGTTAGCTTTGATAGATCTGGGAAGTTTAATGATGCTAGGAAAGGTAACTGAGTATTGAGTTCCATTGTGAACTATGGAAACACAGGAATCTGGTTCTATATGGGGGGTGTCTGGGGGATATTACCCTGTGACATACCCAACTGTGTGTTCTCTTAACTCCCCGAAGGGGTGGCTTTCCTCTTCCCTCTGGGGGTTGTGGGAGCAGTGGTGTGTGGTGACCCTGAGGGGGTTTCCACAGGTGTGGTGTTGGGTGACCCTTGGGGGTTTCCAACTAAAGATTCCCCATTAGAGGATGAACCAATAAGGGTGGCTGTGTGTCGTCTTTGATGCCTGAATAGCGAAAGACCTGGCACTCTGCCCTCTAATGGGGGGAGGTCCAAAAAACGTCTAGATCGACGAGGTCCCGTTGTGTCCGTTATGGTGTTGACTCTATTTGATTTTGGAAATATTTTTTAGTTTTTTTGAGAGGAGAGATATTATTATCAAATAAAAATGCGATCACATACATTAAAAAAAAGCGAAAAATAAAAGGTAATTTTCTCCTTTAGATTAATATTATGTGATCAAGCAATCAAAAAATATGGTTTTGGTTGTTTTGTGTATGATACTCAAAAATCCTAGAAGAACTAATCGTCCTCACATTCTCAAATGTAAGTGGGCCTTGTGAAGATACCTTCTGACGGATACTGGGGCTAATGTCCTGAAATAACTGGTGACACCTTCCAGCAGCCGAAGAATCAACCAAGGTAAAGGTAAGAGGATCTAGTGCTGTCTGCACCGTCACCTATAGGGAAGGATGCCCTAGATTTGGCCACTAAAGTACCATTTTCCCACGTGAGCGTTCGAGTATTCAAATTCTTGGTATTCAGCTACCAGTGACAAGCATTATATGGTTCAGGTAGCCCCAAATAGTACCACACACATTGGGCCTACGATTAACTCCCTCTGAATCAGGTCTCTGTAGCGCTCGTGAATTCTGTTCTGTGGGCGGATAGATGAATTTTAAGATCCCTAAACAATCAAATTATATGTTTAAAGAATGTAAAATTACCATGGCAGATTATTGAATTCCTACCCCCAATGGTCCTAACCTGAACTATTGTTTCTTTTGTGGCCCCTGTGGGGAGATTTTAATGATTTCAATTAATGGTTAGTTTTAAGGAGTCTTAGTTTGCTTAAGGTGTGCCTTGGTGAAGTGACGGTAAGAAGAGGACCAAGGTCCTAAATTACTGAAGCTTCGTGTGTGTAATGAAGTGTACATTCAAAATTTTATAGGATGTGGATATGCGATCATCCTTTACACCCCTTTCCTAATTACACTATGTTTGGTTGTTCCTTTAAGAAAATAAACAATGCGCGAATAATGGGCCACTTACAATTTTTTCTAGTTAGACTAAATGTTGCACTATAGGGAGATGGAAAACTATCAAAAGAAAGCGTTCATATGTGTACCTAGGATCACCAAGAGGTGAAAGGGTGGCAGAGATTATTTTCCTTCTTTGATACTTTGATCCTAGTCCCGAATCCTAATGCAAAATTTAAACTAAACTTAATGCAAAAAATTTGAAAAAATGAAAACTAGCTAAAGATGCGTGGATATGGACCACTTAATTCCTGCTAATTAATCCTATGTGTTTGGTGTCTATTATCAGTAACTAGTTCATTCAGATAGCATGTGTGGATTTAAAAACCACTTACTTGCCCCCTAATTAAACTATGTGAATTTGTGATAATAAACTAAAATTAGAACAATGTAATAACTAAGGTAAAGTTCAGACAAAAACATGTCCTAATAGTCAAGAAACACCATAACATAGTGATGGAATATTTATTATGGGCTGCCAATCACTTTAAAATTTCTAAAAATGAAGAAAATCAGTGAAAAAAGTGCTTACTGGTTTCCGCGCGGGTTATTTTTATACAAGTGCACGAATTGCGCGTCTCTCTGGGTTGAACGTGCATGAGTTTGTTGTGCACAGAAATTCCATTTTCTCTGAACTGAATCTCTTCACAAAGGGTGAATGAGAGAAGCTGAGAAAGAGAAGGAATGGTTCTGCAGCAAGCTTGGGCAGGAGAGAGGTCCTGCAAAACAACAACCACTTAGTTTAAGAAGAAAAATATGTGGAGTCGCCAATCCTATATTGGTGCATTTGACATGTGGGTGTACAAAATGCACGGTTCTTAGTAGGGGAGGTTGATTTCCTACTAGCAATGTCACAGGGAAAAATGAGTTGTTAGATGGTTAGTGAAGCATAATAACATGTAGAAAACTAGTTATAAAACATAACATACTACAATAGAGGAAGAAACAAGAAACAACAAATACAAATACAATACAAGCTCAATATCAAGTTTAAACAAACTAATAATACCAATGGAGAACGAATCCAATTTTATTAGCTACTTGTGGTAAAAAAGAGGTTGAATGCTAAAACACTCGCAGTGAATCCTTAGAGCTATGGAGCTCTAATATTCAAAGCAAGGAGGGCTCTTCCCTTAATCTGCTTGCAAGCCTCTCTCTCTCCTCAAATGAGTGGTAGGATAACGGAAAAATGATGCATTTTCTCCTCTTGGATTGAGATGTTGGACGGCCAACAAATGAATCCCTCAACTCCTTGCTGCTTGGAAAACACACTGCTGGTTTTATCTTGGGCAATTTGGCAAGCATAACAATGTGTTCTAAATTTTTCTTTTCATGGTGGTCTTTTATAGGAAAAATTCAAATCTTCTTCTCTCTCTTGGTACAATTGTGGATGGTGACCCAAGAGTGGAGGTTGATTCCATTGTGTTCTACACTTGAGGCCTCAAGGTGGCTCTATGGTGGTTGTCCTTGGCAGCCTTGAGTGAAGAACCTTCTTCCTTAAGTGTGCAAAGTGGTTCTGGATGGTGACCTTCTGCCATACCCAAGATCGCGCGGCTATTTGAGGGATAGCCGCGGAGATCTCCGCTACTATTGAAGAAAAGACCGTCAGAGAACTTAGTGCCAATGATTTCCGTGCATGACTTGATAAATTTGCCTGCTTGACCTTAGGAAAAGTTAAATTTTCCAGATTTTGCAAAGTTTTTCTTTCCTATAAATCCTTCTGCTTGAAATTTCATGATGTCTTTTGCCTGTCCAATGTTCTAGTGATAACAGTAGGGTTGCAAAATATGTTTGATATTGTGAAATGCATGATACATTGAACTTTGAAAAGTTGCGCCATCATTCTTCAATCTAAATGTGAGTTTGCGATAGGAAAATGTTCCCCATCGAAAAATGAACAAAATTTTAGGCTAATCAACAGGGAGTATGTTTATTTGATTGTATCCAGAAAATTCATCCATAAATGAAAAAATCTCGTTTCCAACACAATCATCTACAATTTGATCGATATAAGAAGTAGTAATTTTCCTTTGGACAAGCTTTGTTGATATCCCTATAGTCAACACATACTCTAATAGTCCCTTGCTTTTTGTTTACTGGAAGAATATTGGATACCCAATCAGTCAAGGGAACATGGTAAATGAAACTTGCTCTAAGTAATTTTTCAACTTCAGCTTTGATAGCAGCAAATTTCCATGGATGTACTGTACGTAATATCTGTCTAACAGGTTTGGCATCCGGGTATGTCTTAATTTCATGAATTACAATGCGAGGGTCAATTCCTGGAATTTCCTCATAGGACCGGGAAAAAATGTCTTGAAATTCTTGAAATAGGGTTTTATATGTCTCAATTTGATTAAGGGAGTATGAAGCACCTTTGTGAATGTTCTCAGTAATTCTAGTTAACTGAGATGTCAATGGGTACTGTTGAAGATATGTTTCCTAGATTCGTTTTAGAATCCAAATGAAGGATTCACATAGGACATTTAGGACTATAAACAATCTCAACTGAAAATATAGATGTAAAATAATTCTCAATTTTATCAAGTTTAGGCAGAAAGGATGAATGATTATGATAATCATCCCATGGCATTTCTTCCTAAGTCATGATTTCCATGATACTTTCGTTAGTTGGAAACTCGTTATCGAAGGGATAAGGGAATGATATTAGTACTAAATGTGATGGATGAGAATAATCATCAGTGATCAGATTCACTTGATCAGTTTCAAATGATGATGGGTTGGAAATGATTGAACTGACCGATAAGCCAATACAAATGGACTCAAAGGCATCTCACTGCCGTAGAAGTCCAATTTAGACTCTGAAAGCATAATCCAAGGATCAAGCGATGTAATTGTGATTGATGTAATCATATTAACTTGGGAAATATTATGAGGAAAATTTGGCAGAGGGATTGCAAAAATTTCCCATCATAGATGAATCCTTAAGCAAACCTAACCCAACATCTTCATACGTAGTAATATATTTTCCAACAAAGGGCATAATACTTGTAGAATTAGGGTCTGAAGTGTAGTAAGAAAAATGGTCTACTTTTACGATTTTCCCTTTATGGGGAAACATTATCATACAAAAATATGATGCGACCACTACCGACATAGCATAGGACCAACTTTGTCCTAGTAAAGGTTATATTCAAGATGAGCATCAATAACTTCAACTTCAACTGCAATTGTTTTACCTTCTAACTCTATATGTAGATCATTGAGAATTCCATATGAACGAAAAGCTCTTCCATCAAAGGATTTCAAAGTTATGGGAGACTGATTGATAGTCAGAAAACCTAAGGCTTTCCAACAAGCAATATATATGATGAACGTAGAAGCTCCTTCGTCAATTACCGTGCGAAAGACTCGTTTGGTTTTGATGAAAACTGGTATTTGAAATGCCAGTTGATGCGGAAATATAGGTACATAGTTGTCTAGACCAAATTCAATGAGATTAGAATAGCGAGGATCAATAGCTCCTATTGCTGACAAAATAAATTTCCTTCATTAGAGGAAATTTTAGTTTAAAAGTGGCCTCGTAAGGAAAATAGTAAAATAATAGTTAAAATAATAAAGTCAGAGTTATGAATTTTGGAGGGAAAATAACAAAATTACTTTTTTACTTGTATTTTTGGCTTATATCCTTATCAATTTATCCAAATTTCAACTGTAGACACTCATTGGATGTGGAATGGAATTCCATATCCAACATGTACCCATTATGCATACTTTTGAAAAGACCCACATTAATAAAAATTGAATATGCATTAAAAAATCGTGTTGAACATGATCTTTTTAATGTATCTTCAATTTTTGTCAATGTGGGTCTTCTCAAAAGTATGCATAATGGGTATTCGATGGATGTGGAATTTAATTATGCATCCGATTGGTGTCTACACTTGAAATTTAGGTAAACCTATATGGAGATAGGCTAAAAATACAAGTAAAACAAATAGATTTTCTTCTTTTCCCTCCAAAATATTTAGATGTACCTATTTTTAAATTTAAAGCATTTTGATTAGTTTACATATTATAACATGGAATTTATGTGAAAATTTCATGGGCAATTTTAGGCTGAAGTTTCCTCTAATGTGTGTTGGACAAATTTGCAACACTTCAAGAGCCGACATTACTGAAGGTGACATAGAAAGATCTTCAAAAATGTTGCAATTCTGAAGAGCTCACGCATATGGGTTAAAAGATGACTTTCGATGAAAACCTTTAGGAGGTTTTACGCAGGAAATCCCTTATTCAGAAAGAAACGATCCCTCTAGCCCAATGAGTGGGTCTAGTAACAACCATGAAAAAGAATGAAAATTTTCCTATTTTAAAATTGAAAATAACATGAGAGAGGGAGATGGCCTACCTCACTCCTTATGTGATCATTTCCTTGATGTTGATGTCGATACCTTCACTTGCATGCTCACTCCTCGCTATACCTTCTGCGTTCGAATACCTGCAAGAAACATCATGCATCAACAAACTAAAGAGACATATCATATATATATTTCAAAGTAAACCACGTTATAGATCAAGGAGTATCATGCTAAACCAGTTAATATTAACAAGTTCATGGGAATAATTTTTTTTTTGTATTATTAAATAAACAAAGGAAAGATTACAACTGATTCCTTGATGTTGGAGGCACCCTTCAGAATGGAAATCCAAGTCCAAGCCATGCTCTTCAATATCTTCTCCTTCCTCATCAAATCAACAACATATAGGTGCAATCAGGAAGAAGAATGGAAACCAATAATTACCAACCAAGATTCACTAGCATGACACTATTTTATATCATAGCTGGAGAGGTTATGCATCCACAAATGAGTGGGAAAGCCCTTATCTCAAAGGGGAAAATCTTTGGAGATAATATCAACGGTTCAAAATGGGAGTATTTGACCATATCCTCAACCAAAATGTACTGAACATCCATTATCGATAGTTCTAGAGGATGAAGCTTCTGCTTCAGTTTTGGAGAACCTACCCGAAGAGGACCAACATGAATTTACTACTAAATTCCCGCATTTCCATTGCCTTTCACATGTTAGGGACAAGGTGACAAACGCAAGGCTATTTAGGGGAGAACCACACTGGGCTTGCAACTTAGGGTTTTTTACAAACTTTTGCAGAAAGGATTCAAGGCATTTCTCTTTTAGGTCTTCAGGGATATTTTAAGCATGTTATCTAGGATTAATAAGTTTTCACATATTTTATCACTTTGTGATGTTTTTGGCATGAGTGACACAAAAAAACACACTTAGGATAAGGAGCAAGGAATGCGAAAAAATACTGTGTAACAAGAGGCGGTCGAATCACCATGTCAGAATTAGGTTTTTCAATCTATAATGGTTCAGAAGGAGGAGGAACTGACATGGAAGCTTGACTAGGTGAACTAGAATTGGTTACATTGACAAGAGCCTTAGACCTATAATCCTTAGATCTCATGGCTACCATAACTTGCGAGGAAATCATCATGATATCCACTGATATGATGGAAGAGGAAGGATTGTGGGAGACCATATTACTATCTTACAAAGGAAATGGATACTTCAAAACAACAGGGGTGGTTGAACCTTTAGAAAATTTATTTACGTCAGTAAGATGAGGGCACTCCTTGGTGTAACGATATTCATCATAAATTAGGAAAGGATAAAGAGATTTTTTCTTTTCATGATATGGATTAGTTTTATATGATTTCTCTTTCGAGGAAGTGTTTTGTTTCTCTTTACCTTTTCTTTCTTCTTACCTTTGGCTGATTTATTCTTACTAGTATATGAATCGACAACATTAATCTCAGAAGTAATTTCAGGAGAAGGATTTCCTTTAGGTGAATCTAGTAAAGTTATAATAAGAGTAGATTTGGAATTTTTATTCTTACTCTTATATTGGGTAATAAAACCGATCACACCATCAACGGCATGAGAGCTAGAAGGAGTTGTGGTTATTTATCCACTGTGAGGAAAATCTAGAATTTTATCATACAAAGTGCCAGATTATGTGTAAAAAAGATGTAGATATTGGGTATGAGAGATAAATTTCTCTTTAGTTACAACAATTCCCTTGGCCACGTCTTCAGTAATGAATGGAAGTAAAGATTTCATAAACCACTCAACCAAAATCTGATATGGAATGAAAACCTTAACTAAGCGTCGTCTACGTCTCCATTCATGTATACGATTGGAAATATGAGTAGATAAGTTCTATTTTAAAGAAGTAAAAAGTTCGGTACCAGTATTGTAACAGACTGGTAACTAAAAATGTGTCAAGAAAGTAGTGGCTAATGCGTTAAAGTTGTGAAAATAATCTCACGGTAATTCAATGTACCATTTTGCTGCTGAACCGATTAATGTTCATTGAAAAATTCATAATCAAATGGAATAAAAGATTAATGATTTTGACGCGAACCAAATATGATACATCATCACATGCTTTGATGGTTCTTCTCCTGATTTTCCCTAAAATTTCAGAATTTCACTGGAAAACTTATTGGGAATTTCCTGTCAAAATCATTCGTTAGCTAAGACAAATCTAGTAAATCTAAAGTTGCAATGAATGATAACTGTTGGTTGGGATCTTCTTGTGAAAAATTATTACCTTGTAGGATAAGTCCATTACATAGAGGAGGGTATCCAAGATATCATGGGATAGACTGAGTGGTTGGGATTTACATTCCTCTAGGATAACCAGGGTGAGCCATACCAAACTGCAATTGAGATGAAATTTGATAAGTATGACCAGGGTATGGTTGACTCTAGAAAGACAGAATTTGGCCCATTTTCCCCAAATAATATTTCCCCTGAAAGTGTTGTCTTTGTAAAGGTTTTCCTTGAAAGAAATTACTCTGATAAGGTTTACATTGAAAAGTTTGACCTTGAAAGAGATTACCCTAAAAAGGATGGAATTGAAAATATTGGCCTTAATATGATATTTGCATAGTTCATATACCAAGTTGTCTCAAAGGAATTTGACGCATAGAATGGATCATATGACCATCAGGATAAATATATATCTAAGAGATAACCTAAGTAATAGGTTTCACCAATACTTGAGGGGTATGTTAGTCATCAATAATTTTTTGCTGATATCAAAAGATGACTAAGTAATGGTCCCAGATTTCTAAAAACAAAATTCGAGAAATATTGTGAGTTTTAGAAATCTCACTGCCTTCATCATCCTAAGTCAAACTATTTCACTAAAAATCTCCCTCTCTGCCCTCTAAGTTTCACCTCACTGCTCCAAAAAGACTTCATTGTTGGGCCTATTAACCTCATTTTCACTACCTCACCTTCACTCTCATTCATGGCCTTTTTCCTCTTAAAGACCCATTTCTTCCTTTTTATAAAAACCCTCATGAAACATCCTCCATCCATAATTTTTCCTCCAAAAATTATTAAACAATGTAAAAGTTCACTTTTACATTGTTTAAATCCAAAATTTCAGCCTATCAGGTGTTTTAAATTTTATATAAAACTCTGTTTTATACCATAAACCCACCCTTATTTTTTAAGCCTTAAGCTCCTTTTTGTTCTTAGCCCCAATCCCCTTACACACTCACAAGACCTCAACCTCCGCTATCCCTAAGCCCTTTCCCCGTATAGAATAAACCTCTGCCCTTTCATTTTATAAACCCCCCATACAATTATAATAGGAGCCCCTAAACCTTTGAATTATTATAAACGGGCCCCGCCTCCCACTATACCCGGCGCCCTCCTTAAACCTTATAAATTAACATGATTTCATTAATATTCAAGGCCCCGGGCCCCATATTCCATTTAAACCCGCCATCCAACCGGACCTTGGCACCTGCCCTCCACTTCCGCCGACCCGACCAACTTCTCACAGCCTCCCTGATGTGCGATAGCCTTCGATCTCCCATCTCGAGATCTAACGGCCAGCATTGCATATCGCAAATAAAATTGCGATGGGATTAAAATTTCGTGACCCACGCGAAATAGGCGGTTTTTCCCCGCCACGTGTCTCATCCTACATATCACACAAATCCCACCTAAAACCACTTACCGCCCATTCCTCGCGTGATAAACCTCTCTCAGTTTTCAAAAAACCGCCTACCTTCCGCGCCATTTTTTCGAACTTTTCCCACTCCCGTTCAAAATTATCCTGGTTCCACCTCTGGACCCTTACCTCCTGCATCATATTCTCCTCTAAAAAGCCCTCCGACAGTCCAAAACCCCGAAAAGCACAGTGAAACCCTCCCCGCAAGCTTTTTAACTAACTATTGATGTTTTTATGCAAGTTTTAATGGCGGACATATATGAAAATATTCCACAGGTCCTAATTTGGTCATAGAGAGGGCCTGGATGATGATCCAGGAGTTCAAAATGGATCAAAGATGACCAGAGGGTTTGTGCCAATATTTGCAACCGATGAAACATGATCATCCATGGATCAAATAAACCCTCCAACCACGAAGAAAGCTTCCCCTGCACATTGAAGACAAAAGAAGTCAAATAAACAGTGAAGATAAGAAGTCAGAAGGATTAAAGGGCTAATCCTAATGAAAAGCTAAAACAGAAAGGGTTAGCCAATCAAAACAGAAGATTAAAGAAAGAAAGGAAGACAGATAAAAGTCAAAGATGAAAGGATAAAGGCAAAAGATCAAAAGAATAAATCAAAAATATTAAAGGAACAGAACAGAGATCACAAACAGATTAAAGAAAATATGATAAAAATAGACAGTCAAAGCATAAAGACAGAGTTTAAGGCCTAATAATAGAGATTAAAGATAAAACAAAGGGCAGATTAACCCAAAGAAAATTCGAATGACTCAGCCTATGGCAGTTACTCTTCTCAAAAGATATTTTTTCCACCTAGTGCTTTGTTTCCTTCAATAAAGCATTAGGCAGTTATTGAGCCTAGTCAGATATATTTATATCTTCCAATTAGTTATTGTAAAAGTTATTAATAGGCCTTAAAGTCAAACATTTCACCTATTTTCCCCTAGGAGTTAAGATAGAAGTTATTATTCAGAGAAATAACTGCAGATATTCCTGCCTTGAGCCTTGCATGGTCTTCAAGATAAGGAATTCATTAACTCTGTAATAAATGACACTCAAACCCTAGCTTAGCTTCACCTCCTCATTTGCAGATAAATACTGCATCTGAACTCATTATCTTGTTGGCATTTTATGACTCTTTGAAGTAATACATAGTCTCTTGAAAGTTGAAAAGAAATTGATGTCTTGGAACTTGTGGATGCCCTGATTTGTTTGTTGATGGCGAAGGCTAGATTGCAGGATCCCTGAGCCTGGTTGTTGGTGAAGTGCTTCTAATCTGTTATTGTTATTTCCTATTTCATTATTTTTCCATCTTTCTATGTTGCAGTAGAGCAAAAGTTTTAGACTAAGAAATGTTTCTAAAGGCACCTTAGTTCTTTTTGTTCTTCACTGCCTTAATGTTTTCTTCTGCTAGGAAATTTTAGAGAATTCTTAATTACTCTCTGGACCCCCTAAGCTTGTTTATTTCATGAATAGTTTAATAAAGTTGGTATCAATAATGATTTATGGCTAGCCCTGCTTATTTGATGTCACTAAAACACTATTTCTGAAGTCTCTCTCTAAAGCACCATTAGTTAAAGTCTGCCAAAGAGGTTTTGTTTCCATCATACCCTTTGTACTTGATTAAATAATTGTTTTAGAGATCTTCATAGATATATTCAAGGATGTTTAGGCATTCCCTCTTCTTTGATTACAGTTATATGTGTGTATTGAGTGTTTTCTGTCGTTGAAGGTGAAGTCACTAGAAGTTAAATGAGTTTCTCGCCTTCTATATTTCAATGGAAATGTTTGCCTTGAATAATTATCTGCTTTAGTTGAATCAAATAATTTATGGTTTTCCCTGTCTATTGATTTCCTCTTCATGCTTATGATATTTAAGTACCTTTTTTAAAAAGTACATATGATAAAGGATTCTTAATTTCCCTTTGTCCTACTTTTTATTCTCACAATTAATGTCCATCTCATTACCCCTAAAAACCTTGAAGATCCACTAACCAAGTTAGATTTTCCCTGTGATGCTCCCCGATCAATTAATGAACTTTTCATGACTTTCATAGACTCCATTTCCCAATGACTTAGATATTTCCTCATTCCATCTATTCTTCTTGATCATCATACCCAACCAAAACAATCAAACAAACCCTGTACTTAATAACTAGCCTAAAATCAACCAATCAAAGCAAACAAGTTCATATCTTTTGCAAACAAATAGAGAGAGCCCTCTCTGAGTCCATGAAGGCTAGGTCCTAGGACTCCAAAGACTGGTCTAATGTTTCCTTGTTCATTTGGTACTGCTAAATCACGGGATCCTAACATCATGGCGATCACGGTGGGACCTTCCGAGTTGGTGACAATCTAAGTACTCCTTAGAACTTCAGAAATCCTTTTCAAAACATAGGAAACTCCAACTGATAGCCAATGAGTATAATCTAGTTGTTTCACCATATTAGCTAAATGATGATCCAAGTATAGGACACTCATAAAAACCTTAGGGCTACATAAAGAACTCAGAAAAACCCTAAAAAAAATTCCTAGAGTGGTTTTTTTTTTGTCAATTATTGGTGGTGGACCATACCCATTTATCTTCCAAACAACCAAAAATATCCACCTGGCGACTCCAATAACCTCCAGTAGGCCTATTACTTCACTAGTTCTCGTTATACTTCCTTAGGATGTGTGAAATTAGCTCTAAGAAGTTTAGAAGCCTAGCCTCATATTGTAGAAAGTTTACTAAGCACTAAGAGAGGTCAGCCTTCTAAAAAACAGTCTTAAACTTTCAGCCTCTCTAAATTTTGAATTGGAAATCTAGCTTCACAAAGGATCAATACCAGATCTCATCTAGACCCTAATCATCCTACTATAGTTGATGATCCATAAATTTTTTTGTGGAAAAATTCTAGATCTGGAAATTTAACTACTATTAGGACCATTCAAAGAGCAAGATCTATCCCTGAACACCTTACTGTCTTAAAAGATCCTCAATTTGACTTGCACCATTCAAAGAACCTATTCAGAACCAAGTCACATAGTGATATTGACCATACTGACTTTGCGCCCATAGATTTGTAGTGAAGTTATAATAGAGAAGCCTCCCCTTCCACTCCTCTTGATTTTCAGCTTCTCCATCACTTTAGCTCCTTCCACAACAAATCTGCTCATAATCAGTTTGTTGGTCCAAGTACTTCCACCACACCCATCCATACTTCCATTGTTCAAAACACTCCATTTCATCCCACATTTCCTCTCACAAATCCTACTCTTGTAAACTTTCTATTTGATCCTATCGTGGCATCATGGTATGCTCCCTTAGTGTTACCACAACCTTTGGTTACTTTACCAAATGCTTATCAATCTAGAATTCCCCACTTCACTAGAGCTGAATCTACTACTGCCCAACAACATGTAGATAAAATGAATGATGCCTTTGACTACATGGAAATAGAAGAAGAGACCATTAAGATGAGAATATTTTCCCAAAGTTTAGGAGGAGAGGCTAAAAAATGGTTTAAAAGCTTGAATCCTAACAACATTAATGATATCCCTTCTCTATACCAAACATTCATAAACAAATGGTAGATTAAAAAGAACCCTCTTCAAATCCTTTCAGAATCTAGCACCCTTAAAAGAAATGTCGGGGAAAGTGTCCAAGATTACTACACTAGATTTAATACTGTTTACAATGCACTTCCCCCAAACATGAAACCTCCAATAGGCTTAGCGTTAGTAAAATTTCCAGAGAGTTTTGACCCAGACATGGCTTATCAACTAAGAGAAAGAGACCCTTTGACTTTAGAAGATATGTAGAGGGGAGCTGTAAGTGTGGAAGCAAATCTGATTGAGAAAAAAGCTAGGTTGAAATCAGAAAAGAGAGTTACATACAAAGATGAAACAATGGCCTCAACCTCATCATCTGATGCCAAAATTGATAAATTAGTAAGGGTAATGGAAAGAATGCTGGAAAGGATAAACTTAATTGATAGAGTACCTCCTAGGGAGAACCAATTAAATCCCCAAAACAGAAACAAAAATCCAAATTTCAGAAGAGATCCTGTTCAAAATAGACAAAGAGTTAATGACCAAAAAATTAGACCTCCTTTTCAAGACAACTATGTGGATGAAGAAGAAAGGGAGACCAAAAGATTGGAGGAAAATCGTGTAAATCTGATAGGATCTGACAGTGAGAGTGACGTTTTTCTCACTGAAGAAGAACAAGGATTCTTTTCCTCAGAACAAAATGAAAACAACCATGAGGATTCTAAATATTATCAATTGGGATTTGAAAATGCTATAATGGAAGTCCACAGACAATATGATATTAGGAGCAAAAAGAACCAAGACGCCTCCAAGAATAATAACACATAATTTGCTATTGGGAAAACCTCAGAAAATATTCCTAAAAAGACAGCAAACATTACCAACACTATGGCTAAGAAATTTGATCTGAATAGAGACAAAAACAACCAACAAAGTGTTGACCCAAGCTGCCCTAGTACTTTTGCTAGTGGCCCTGAAAAATCTGTCCAGGATAATAGTCCTAATAAAACTCAGCAAATCAGAATTGCTGAAAAGACTATGTGTGACAAAGAAGATGTAAATATGTCAAAAACAATACCACCTTTCAGCCTTGAGGGAGAAATTGCCAAGATTAAAATTAGCATACCCTTAGCTGAACTAGTAACCCAGGTGTTGAAGCCCCGAAAATCGGGTCTTACAACAAGGGGGATACCCACCCGGTCCGGACCTTGGTTAGCAGCTCCTTTTCCGTTTGGTGTAGTGGGTCCGACTGGGGATAATGGGACCAGTTTCCCAATATGTGTGTGTGTGTGTTGAGAATTGATATTTCTTTTCTAAAGTTCCTAAATAAAATGTTTTTATTCTATTTCTAATCTAATCATATGCAAATTGTATTCTAATTTAAACAGAAATATCTAATTCTAAATTAACCCAGGATGTAATCTTTCTATTTATGCGATCTAAAATGATTTCAAATAACAATTGATAATAAAGATCATTCAACTGTTATAAGAAAATAATTCAATAAAGATAAACCACTTCATATAAAAAGTTAGATGAAACAGTTGTGAAAAACATATCGCATAATAAGCTATTCATATATTAAACATAAATAAATAACTATCACCGTACAAAAGTGCCAAATGATAACTCAAGCATTCAAGCATCAATATATAAACAACTGAACATGAATATCACTTTAACACAAAGGTAGAAATAGTTAAGAGATAAAAGTACCATTTATAACTAGTTCTACTCATGAGCTTCAAGCAATAATGACTTATCTCTTCTTAATCCAACATCCACTAAGAGTACAAAAGTGCAACATCAGTAGTAGATATTAAACGCAAATATCAATAAATCATGTTCCATTCATTCATCAAAACCTCCTCGGAGGGTGCAAAAGTGCATGTTCTGAGGACAAGTTTTTGACAAATTTCAGGACCCTTCTCTAAATGCATGAGAAGGGTTTAAATACTACTAACTAAATCTAAAAATAACTTATTAAAAAAATGTAGGATACGGTTTAAATGACCGTACTTTTTCTAGGCAAAAATAAAGTAAAACTAATACTAAATCTAAAATTTAAAACTATCAACTAACTACTTATGAATCTGATCTTTGAATTTGCAAGCATTCAAAATCGATTTGAGAAGAACCGGTTGGCCGACTTTAGATTTTAATTGCCCTGTGAAAATGGCATCGGCAAGTGCTGGCGCTATCTTCTCAGCAAAATTAATGATACAATTGAGAGCCATGCATTGGTTGTGTGGTTTTACCAGACATGTCCAGTAAGAATCCCAATTTAACTTTGTTAATCCTTTAATCGATTCTACCTTTTCTTCATCTTTCTGTTTCCACTCTGTTTGCAGTTGCTGTGTTTGTGGTAGGTATCCTGGAGTAGTTTCTGAAATTAAATTTGCCCTGTGCAGATTTTCATTTACACAATCAATGATATTGCTTGCTGCTGTAGCTGCTTCTTCCGCTACTTGTTCTGCATTCTTAATCTGTGCATCCCAATTATTGAAGAGCATCTCTTTATGACTGTCATTGATGATTAGTGCTCATGCCCTTTTTCCTTCCTCTGTCTTTTTCCAGGTCAAATATTCAGTAACTCTTTCATTAGTTAAATCATAATCATGTCGTAATTCTACGACATGATTAGTGATTTTATCACTTTCTTCACAAAAAGAGTTCCATTGTGAGATTTTCTGGCACAATATATCTTGTTGTTGCAGTAGTTGATTATTCAAGGAAATAGATTCTGTAATAAATTCTGTGAGCTTGGGTTAATCTTTGTGCATCTCTTGCATAATCTGTATTTGTTTCTCTTTCTCAGCCAAATTATTCTGATATCCAACTTTCATTTGTTGAAACTCTTGCTGTAATTTTTCAAGTTGTATATGTGTTTCACTGTTAGCATTGGTCTATTGTAATTGTTGTTGCAGAACCTGTATTTGATATTCTTTTTCATTCAATAATTGCCTTACCTCAAATGCTTTGTCGATGGCTGCAGAGGCATATGCTCCTGTAATCTCAGATAATTTAGTAAAATTTTCAGTTGGATTAGTAGTAGGATCTTTCCATAAAACATCCAATTGTTCTGCATCAGTAGAGATTACACTTTCTAGTTTCCTCTTCTTCCTTTGTTTTCTTACTACTGCTTTATGTTGTGGACTATAGAATATATCCAGAGGAGGAATTTCCTCTATTTTGAGCATCAGCTCAGAGGATGGAGTAATGGGGATATGTTCTGTTTCTGTGACATTGGCACTTATTCCTGTAACTAAACCTTTTACTATCTGTACATTAGTTACAGGAGTCTATATGTTCTGTCCTTCAACGTTAATCAATTCATTAAATGTTTCCCATTCCTTATCCAATTCAGTTCTGATGGATGGTTGTTGGACAATGAGAGGGGGAAGATTTAACTACGGAGTGGTTGAAATCTATTGCTGAGAGAGTTCTTTTGATTGGGCAGTATCCTTTATTGACCCTACACTTTTATCCTGATCATTATCAGACTTTTTAGAGTGTTCAGAGGTTTCTTTTTCGAAATTTGACTTAGATTTTTCTGAAGCTGAACTCCCACTTAGACTAACACTAGGAGTTGGTTTCCTTAAGGGTTCCAAAGACAATTTATCCAAAGGAATAGTGGTCAACCTCCTTTCTCTGTACATCTTAAACTCTTGGAATTATTCTAGAGAAAACTGTGTTTGAGTTGAATGTAGAATCTCTTTAAATGTGCATTTTCCTTGAAACATATCATCAAACAAATCGTCTTCTTTAGTAAATATTCTCACCTTGACTGCAGTGGTGAAATCCATAACAACATCATACCAGTCGAATAGCCTTCTTGAAAAATTGAATAATTGGAAACATGTAATATTGTTTACTTCCTTAAATGCATGACCAACATCAAATAATAAAAATGCTCCACAGGCCATAGGAAATTGTGGCCAGATGGCCTTCTTTTTATCTTTTAAATCTTTGGTCAAACCTCCCTCTCCACAGGTTGATATGGAATTTCTCGGACCAGGAGTTTATCCAGAACATACAAAGGTAAAACATGAGGAGAAGAAGAACTTCCAAAAACCTTAACATAGGTAAACAATTCTTTTGCAAACCATCTTGTGACAGGGAGCATATCTACTTCTGCTTCAGGAGAAAATCTTGGAGCATCCTTATTATACAACATTCTGTACAGTGGTAACATAATGCCATGGCAAATCTTGTAAAAATGAGGAATGAAATTTGAATCCCACAATTCGTTGTGATAAACATGAATGGGTAGGAGATATTGAATTGTCCATTGCCAACCCATTAAAGGAAACTTAGAAACAAAGCAGATTGAATCCATTACATAAGCAGCTAAGTAAAAAGGAGGATAAATCCTCTGAGAGACAGTCTGTTTCGACCGATAATTGAAAATAGTTGTGGCTAAGTTATCAGACAAAATCTTAGCCCAATCCACAATGGTAGCATTAACAGTAGCATTTAACAATGGTAGCCATTTAGGTGAAAACTTATTAATCTCAGGCTTTCCAAAAAGCCTAAATAGCATAGCAGCAACGAAACAATACGGAGAAGTGAGAGAACCAGTATTGTACATACCGTGTTTATCTTTCTTCAGTGGTTCGTCTCTTCTAGACCATTCCTTGGTGCATTCCGCCAGGTTTTCATTTTCCTTAGAAAACTTCTCCATAAACTGTTTGTTGTAAGTTCCTGTGGCTCCGGAAAATGATACATAAGCCTTAAATATTTTGGAGTGAATGAGCCAATGAGCTCTTGCCCCTGAGTCTTGAATTTTCTGTCTGTAATATCAGTGCTATCCAGCACCCATTTCACCATGTCTATATATGGGAGAATTTTATGTCTTGCTGCTATCCGGTGCAAAAATGAACAAGCTAACTGTGTAAGAGATGCTTCAAAAGAATCACTTGATCCCACAGTAGCCGAAACATTCATTACTCTGGGGTTCTCCTCTTCAAGAAAATTGTGCATGCCATCCCAAGTGGTGATACCAGCGTCTTTGTTGTAGGCGGTGTCTGTGTATATTGATGCCATCTCTTTACTTTCAAAACTCGGAGCTTTGTCTTTCTTTCCCATAATACTCTGAATACCGCTTTGTATAGTCCTCTGTTCTTCGTGCCTGCAGTTTACGAATTAAGTGAAAATAATGATATGGGAAAGGTGACGAGATAGTTTTAAATGTTGAAGGCATATAAAATATACCATCTTACGTGAAATAACTCTTTAATCAAAATGAAACCATTTTTTTATTAATGAGTGACAATCAATTCATTCATTAAACATTAAAGCGCATAACGGAGTCTTGATTTATGCAGAGCTTTTTCGTACAACGAGCCTCAAAAGTCTGTGATAAGGCGATCTGCAACTTTCTTCGCAATATCGCAAATCGCAATTTTGCAAATTGCAATTGTAATATCATAATAGTGCCACATCGTATCATCGCGAATTCGCAAAATCGCAATATCGCAGATCGTAATCTCTAAAAATTTCCATAGCGCAGTATCGTATCATTGCGAGATCGCCATATCGCAATATCGCAAAATCGCAGAATAGAACATATGACAAACATCTGTTAGCGTATTTTCTGCAAAATGCGATTTGCGATATATGTTATCGCACATCGGTGTTTTGAGGTTTCTCAGCATAAAATATCATATCTGAAACTTGTGATGCGATGAATTTTCTTTTAGCGCGTAGTTTCTCATCGCACTTTTAAAATTCCGCTCATAAAGAGGCATTCATTATCCTATTGCGATGTGATATTCCTCAAATAATGATTTTATTCAATACTATCATAAAACTTAAGTCTTTTTAAAGATTTTCTAAGGAATTTCCCTAAGTTTATGATAGTAAGTTTTTTGAAAAAGGAAAACAAGAACTAATTAACTTTTTGGGATTTTTTGACTAAGGGTCCCCACTTATTTAGTATTATCACTAATACTAAATAAGAAGGGGGGTTGTTGCTGGCCACAACAATTGGTGATTCACTTGGAAGAACCAGTTATCTCTGTTTTTCTTTTGAATTTTCTAGACTTCCAAAACAGAAAATTTTCCAAACAATCAAACTTTATTATAAAAAGACAAAGTACATTATGCTTTTATCTATTAATGATATTTTATTTCTTCTATATTCAATTTTGACTATTCATTTCCTCAAGTTAGTCTTTGTATCTACATCAGTAATTAATTGGTTTATAAAGATAAAAACAAAGACTTCTCTGTAAATCAGTTATATATATTCTCATTTGTCGTAGCTAGAGCCACTGCTGCTAGCAGGCGTCTATAGCCTCGACAGGGTTACCTGTTACCCAGAAATGATCCTGTGTCCTACTTAGAGAAATATACAATTTTCAAAGAGAAATCCATATTCACACTTATTGCTTTTATTTTTCTTTTTTATTCTTAAAGAACAATGTCTTGGTTTGGTAGCCAATTTATGACAATGCCATTCACTTGATTTATAACTTTGCTGAACAAGCTGGCTCGTGATGAGACCCCTTGTCTTTTGATTGCAATAATCTTGAGTCATTGCGCTGTTATGGTATGCGTATTGGAAAATTCAGCAAGCTATAATATCTATGATCATGATAAGTCGGCTCGTGATGAGACCTCTTACTCTTTAAGATAAAGTGTATCATTGGATTATTCCCTGAACATTGTAATTTTATAGGTGGGGAGGAAGTCATTGTTTCCTTAAGATAGCTCTGGACGACAATAATAGAGTTTTTTGGAAAGAACTTGTCTACAAAGAATCTTCATTTTGTTATTGATACCTTTCATTAGACTGATATAAAACATTTTCCTGCTAGAGGTCGTTTTTTTATCTAAATTTACAAAGTTGAAATTAGTATCATTTCTAGGCTAAATATTTTAACTGTATCTTTAAATAATAATGATCAATTTTCTAAAATAATTCTATTTATACAAGTGAAAAAACAAAATTTAAAAGAGAATTTGTATCTTTTTCGTGAATTTCAAATGTAACCATTAACAAATGGTTTTATTATGAAAGTAAAGAAAACTAATATACAAAATAGAAGAATAATATCCTATGGAAATTTTTTTTTAGGATCTGTCCATTAACAGGTAAAGACTCACTTTTTCCTGTTAAATCCTGCAACATAAAAGTAGATGGACCTACGATTTCTGCAATTTGGAAAGGACCAAGCCACATTCGTTGAAATTTTTTATGTTTCCCTTTTTCCTCATGAGCCTTGTCCCATTTTAAAACTAAATCTCCGACCTGAAAGTCCTTTTTGGATATCATGTTTGAATCAAAAGAAGCTTTGACTAATGCTTGGTGATGAGCATGAGTTATTTTAGCCTGTTCTCTTTGTTCTTCTAGCTTAATTATTTCTAGCTGTCTTAGTTGTAAAGAAGAAGTTGGTGTTTCATCAATGTATTGAACTAAGGCCAAAGAAGGAATTGCTAGATGAGTTGGAAGAACCACTTCTTTCCCATAAACCAAATTAAAGGGAGAAGTGCCAATGGAAGATTTTTGTGTTATCCGATCTGCCCATAAAGCATATATTAAAGACTTATGCCAATTTTTATGATTTTTATCAATGGTTCGCTTAATGATTCTGATTAAGTTTTTATTTGTGGATTCAGCTAACCCATTTCCCTGTGGATAATAATTGGCAGAGTATTTAAGTTTGAAACCTCTCTTGAGTGAAAATTCAGTCATAGCATTACCAGAAAAATATGATGCATTATCAAACATTAAAGCAGAAGGTAAACCAAACCTGGTGATTATGAACTGATCTATGAATTCGATGATATTTTCAGCATTAGCAGTCTTGAGAGGTACTGCTTCTACCTATTTAGTGAAATAATCAGTTGCTGTAATGATATACCTATGTTGCTTAGAAGAATGAGGAACGATCTCACCTATTATATCCAATCCCCATTGATCAAAAGGCTGCTCATTGTTGACTGGTTGTAATGGCAATGATGGTTTCTTTTGTCTTCCAACAACGGTTTGAAAAACTTGACATTTCTTGATGTAGTTATGTGAATCTTTGAATAATGTGGGCCAATAATAGCCTGCGTGAAGGATTTTATGTGCAGTAGTATCTTCAACATAATGTCCACCTGCCAGCCCATCGTGAAGCTCCTGTAAGAATTTTTCAGCTTCAAATTTCTCTAGACATCTAAGGAGAACATAATCATAATTCATTCTAAAAAGAACATCATTCACAAGATGATATTGCTTAGCCTTCAACCTTAGAGTTCTTTTCTTGGTATAATCGAGATTTGGAGGAGCATATCCATTCTTTAGATAGAAAATGATATCAGCATATAATGATTCAACATCGTTTAGGCTTACCTCATACGTTTGTATCTCTGTAGATGATTTTTCAGAAATAAGTGATGCTCCAGCTAATATTTTGCAAAAGCCTTGCCCTCTTACAATACTTGCTGGTTTGATTTCTAAATCATATTCTTGTAATGCAGTAACCCAATTGGCTCTTTTCTCACCCACATATTTTTGAACTAAAAGATTTCTTACCGCTGGAAACGGTACTATGATTTTTGTATGGGTTTTAAGTAAAAAGGGTCTGAAATATTTAATTTCTTTGAAAACAGCATAAGATTGTTTCTTCACATCTGAATAATTCAACTCAGCTCCCTGTAAATTTGAACTGAAAAAAGCAATTGGGGCTTCTGCCTTATCCTGATTTGTTTGAGTGAGTATTGCAGCATAAGATTTATCAGAGGAAAATGTATACAAAATAAAAGGATCGGAAAAATTTGGAGTTGCTAAAGATGGAGCGTTAACAATTGCTTGTTTGATCAGATTGAATGTCTCGTATTCGTTTTGGCCCCATTTGAAGTTTGAATTATTTTTAATCATTGCTTGTAAAGGAGATACAATTCTTGAAAAATCTGGCACAAATCTCTTTACAAAATTAATCTCGCCAAGAAAAGATTGCATAGCCTTCTTTTTGTGAGGTAGGGGTATTTCAGAAATTTCCTTGATTCTATCAGGATCAATATGAACTCCAAATTTTGATACTATGAATCCAAGAAGTTTTCCTTCACTTAATGCAAAAAAGGATTTTTTCGGATTAAGTGAAATTCCATACCTTTGACAACGTTGGAAGATCTGCTTCAAATCTCTAAGATGATTGCTTCATTTCTTGGAATATACAGTTATATCATCCAAGTAAATTACCACTGATTTGTTAACTAATCCCTTGAAAGCGATGTCCATGGCTCTCTGAAATGTGGCACCAGCATTGATTAGACCAAAAGGCATCTTTTGATATGCATAAGTGCCCCATTTGGTTCTAAATGTAGTTTTCAATTGATCATCAGGATGGACCAATACTTGGTTGTAGCCAGAGAAACCATCTAAGAAAGACATTAATTCTAATCCTGCAACTACCTGTAATATTTTCTCCATAGGAGGCAAAGGAAAATTATCTTTTTGGTAGGCTTTATTAAGATTTCGAAAGTCAATGCAAATTCTAATGTCTCTGTTCTTCTTTCTAACAGGAACCATATTGGAAACCCATTTAGAATGTCGGACGGGAAAAATAATCTTGGCTTTCAATAACTTATTGAGTTCAGATTTGATCTGATTTTCTAGATTGGGATGGATCTTTCTCAACTTTTGTTGGACAGGTTTTTCATCATTTATCATTGGGATAGTATGTTGGATGATAGAAGTGTCATAAGTTTTGAGTTCATCGTAGTTCCAAGAAAAGACACTTTTATATTGTTTCAAAAGACGAACGTACGCTAATTTTTCTTCAGGAGCTAGACCAAGGCCTAGGTTGATATTCTGTGGTTTGGTATCAGTTCCTAGATTTACTAATTCATAATTCAAAGTCAAACTTTGCAATTTTGAATTAGTAGATCTTTTGAATCGATATTTCAAATCATAAAGGTCTTCTAACTTGACTACTGACTTTGGCATAGCATTATTAGTGCTATCTATTTGTTTGTCATGTTGGTCCTCATCAATTATCTGATTGGTGTAAGATCCTTCAGATGTGAGAAAGCTTACAATATCAGGATCATCATTGAAAATCCTCCAATTGGTAATGTTATCAGGAATCGAAGGTCTAAAGATTAATTCGATTGAAAATCGATCAGGGCTAAAGTCTTCTGAAGGAATGAGTTTGGAAGCTACATTAGCTAGGAGGTCTGCACTAGCATTCTGGATTCTAGGAATTGATGAAATATTAAATGCTATAAAATTTTCAGTCAGATCTTGAACTAAAGATTGATAATGCTTTAAATGACCTGATAAACAATGTATAGTATTGCGTATCTGTTTAATTACAATTTCAGAATCTCTGAAAACTTGTAGATATTTGATGTCTAATCCGATTGCTTTGTATAATCCTTGGACTAAAGCCTCGTATTCTGCGGTGTTATTAGTGCAATCGAATTCGAGTCTGCAAGTTAACATAATTTTGTTTCCCTCTGGACTAACCAACATGCACCCTGCTCCTGCTCCTTCACTAGACTTAGAACCATCAAAAAATAACTTCCAAAATAAAGATTTATTTACAGGAGTATCTACAAAATTAATGCATTTAGAACTATCTGTTTGAGAAATTTTTTCTATTTGAGATAAAACAAAATGTTCTAAGTAAGGTGAAGTATGAGCATTGAAATTTCCTAAGAAAGAATCAACTCAATAATTGCCAATAATATTATTGCTGTATGCAATTGGTTCATTTTCTCCTTCCAATTCTGTTACGATGTATTTCAGATGCTTTTCTCGTTCAACCTTTATCTGATTTGGTTTAGCATTATAAGGAAGCCACATGTGGGACCAATCAGTTGCAAAGTATCCATGAAGTTTTTCTAACCAATCTCTGCTGAAAATTAAGCCATAAAATTCTGGAATATCTGCAACTAAAATATCAATAACTTGACATACCTTTGGATTCGATGACAGCCTTATGGTAACCTGATTTAATTCGCCAATCACTTCAACTTGCGATCGATCTAGCTGGACTATGCGCACAACAGACTTTTGTGGTTGATTGTTCAATTTTGCACATACTGATTTTGGTAGAATATTAGATGAAGCTCCAGAATCCACTAAACAATTATGAAAATTTTTATTGAAAACTTCATAAGTAAGAAGAAATGGAGGAGTATGAGATCTTGACCTTCCTCCAATTAAAGAGATATTTTCTAGATCAACTTTGCTAATCGCATTAGTTGGACGTCTTCCCATCTCGTTGGAAGCTTGAGAGATTACAGGATTAGGCAAAGGTTTTTCTGGTACAGCATGTAATTCTTTCAAAAGTACCTTTTGCTGGTGTTTTAATTTTCTCAATTCATAAAAAGTGATGTTAGCCCTAGTATTCTTCATATCTTCTATGATATTATACTCCATTTCATCCGAAACAATCAGTGTTTTAGATGGAGTTGATGAATCTGTTTGGACTGGGCTGGTTTGAATTGATTTAGATGTCGTTTTCTTGGGTGCAACTTTCTCCTTAGTCATTGAGCTTGCGTTCTTTGGCTTGGGAGTAGGTTGAGAAGGATCAAGTTGATTTCTACTTCGAGTGCCAACCGGAGATGCTTCTTGATCTTCCTCATCTGGGAGGATGAAATCCCACATACCTTGTACTTCTACAACTTCTTCTTCATCGGTAGTTTCTTCAGTAACAATTTCCTCTTCTTCTTCTTCTGATTCAACATTAGTAATAGCATTTGGTGGCTTTGGATCAGTTGAAGGATTTCTTCTAAAAGGCTTGAAAGATTTTTTAGAAGGTGTTTCTGCCACTTGTTTCTTAATGTCAACCATTTCGTTAGACATGGTTTTCAAAACTTTCTGCAATCCTTCTAAATCAAATGGATCTTTCGATTGTTTTTTCTTGGGGTCTTCCTTAAAAGTAACCTTCTTGGATTTTTGTTCTTCTATCACATTTTTCTTTTCTATGGCTATGATACGTTTCTCTACCGCTATTGCTTCCTTCATATTTTCTGCTAAATTTGTTTTTCTAGCCCTATCAACGAAGATTGCTATGTTTGATGGTAAAGCAGAAATGTACCATTCACTTCGCACTTCTTCACTAGGCTTGGAAGAAGTAGGAATTTTGTTTAACAGTTTATTGAAACATGAGTTAAAATCCTTGATAGGCTCTTTTGAATCAGCTCTAAGATTAGACAAATCATTTATCAACGTTGCTGTAGACCTGTCATCACCAAATTTAGTCAAAAATTGATCTTGGAAAATATCCCAACTAGTAATAGATCCAGATGCTAATGAGAAATACCATGATCCGGCTGCTCCTTGTAGAGTATAGGGAAAAAGTCAGACAACAACATCTTCATTAATAACTCCATTGAGATTTATGGACATCATAAAGTTTTTTATATGTTCTTCTGCTAGCATGCCTGCTTCAGGATTAAACTTAGGCAGCCATTTTTCAGGATGGGCTGGTAAGTGAATCAAGGGTGCAGGAATTAGGACTGCCCCTGGATTATTCCATGGCATTTGGGCCATCACTGAACTAATAATAGAGGAAAGTGCAGAAGATGAGGCCTGCGATTGGGAAGATGAGGATATTATGATTCCAGATGTTTGAGAATAAGATGTGGAAGTTTCAGTGGATTGATGGGCAGTAATCTGGAGTGGAGGGGTAGATGGTTGACTTCGCGGTGAAGAGGTTGAAATGGATGATGATGATGAAAGAGTCTCACTATCAGACCCTTTAGGTGATTTCCTTGCTCTCTTCCTTGTAGGTAGAGGTAACTCAGTTGGCTGAATGCCAAGCTTCTCGCTCTGTAATCTGGTAAGAGGATGAGCAGGATTATATTGCGAAGTCACACTGCCTTGAGATTTATCAGATCTTTGAGGTGATATTGAAAATCGCTGAAGTTTATGAATCAAGGATTCAACTTCAGGAGGTTCAATAGCAGATTATTCTGAAAAGTCAGGGTTTGTGGCAGTGGTTGTTTTTCTTTCGACTTCTGGCTCTAGATTTAAAAAATCTATGTGCGATGGAGAAGTCGGGAAATATGGTGAGGGCGATTTACTCTCAGAATGGTATTTGGATTTTTATTTACTTGCCATTCATAGTTCGTGGCCCTCCTTCTAGCGCCAAATATGTTGAAGCCCCGAAAATTGGGTCTTACAACAAGGGGGATACCCACCCGGTCCGGACCTTGGTTAGCAGCTCGTTTTCCGTTTGGTGTAGTGGGTCCGACTGGGGATAATGGGACTAGTTTCCCAATATGTGTGTGTGTGTTGAGAATTGATATTTCCTTTCTAAAGTTCCTAAGTGAAATGCTTTTATTCTATTTCTAATCTAATCATATGCAAATTGTATTCTAATTTAAACAGAAATATCTAATTCTAAACTAACCCGGGATGTAATATTTCTGTTTATGCGATCTAAAATGATTTCAAATAAAAATCGATAATAAAGATCATTCAAATGTTATAAGAAAAGAATTCAATAAAGATAAACCACTTCATATAAAAATTTAAATGAAACAGTTGTGAAAAACATATTGCATAATAAGCTATTCATACATTAAGCATAAATAATTAGCTATCACCGTACAAAAGTGTCAAATGATAACTCAAGAATTCAAGCATCAATATATAAACAAATGAAAATAAATATCACTTTAACACAAAGGCAGAAATAGTTAAGAGATAAAAGTACCATTTATAACTAGTTCTACTCATGAGCTTCAAGCAATAATGACTTATCTCCTCTTAATCCAACATCCACTAAGAGTACAAAAGTGCAACATCAGTAGCAGATATTAAACGCAGATATCAATAAATCTTGTTCCATTTATTTATAAAAACCTCCTCTGAGGGTGAAAAAGTGCATGTTCTGAGGACAATTTTTTGACAAATTTCAGGACCCTTCTCTAAATGCATGAGAAGGGTTTAAATATTACTAACTAAATCTAAAAATAACTTATTACAAAAATGTAGGATACAGTTTAAATGACCGTCCTTCTTCTAGGAAAAAATAAAGTAAAACTAATACTAAATCTAAAATTTAAAACTATCAACTAACTACTTATGAATCTGATCTTTGAATTCACAAGCATTCAACATTGATTTGAGAAGAGGAGGCTGGCCAACTTTAGATTTTAACTGTCCTGAGAAAACGGTATCGGCGAGTGCTGGCACCATCTTCTCGGCAGAATTGATGATGCAATTGAGAGCACTGCATTGACTGTGTGGTTTTACCAGAAATGCCCAGTAAGAATCCCAATTTAACTTTGTTAATCCTTTAATCGACTCTGACTTTTCTTCAAATTTCTGTTTCCAGTCTGTTTGTAGTTGCTATGCTTCTGGTAAGTATCCTGGAGTAGTTTCTGAAATTAAATTTTCCTTGTGCAAATTTTCATTTACACAATCAATGATATTGCTTGCTACTGTAGCTGCTTCTTCCACTGCTTGTTCTGCAATTTTGATCTGTGCATCCCAATTATTGAAGATCATTTCTTTATGACTGTCATTGATGATTGGTGCTCCTGCCCTTTTTCCTTCCTCTGTCTTTTTCCAAGTCAAATATTCAGTAACTCTTTCATTAGTTAAATCATAATCATGTCGTAATTCTATGACATGATTAGTGATTTTATCACTTTCTTCACAAAAAGAGTTCCATTGTGAGATTTTCTAGCATAATATATCTTGTTGTTGCAGTAGTTGTTTATTCAAGGAAACAGACTCTGTAATAAATTATGTGATCTTGGGTTCATCTTTGTGCATCTCTTGCATAATCTGTATTTGTTTCTCTTTCTCAACCAAATTATTCTGATATCCAACTTTCATTTGTTGAAACTCTTGTTGTAATTTTTTAAGTTGTATCTGTGCTTCACTGTTAGCATTGGCCTGTTGTAATTGTTGTTGTAGAAACTGCATTTGATCTTCTTTTTCATTCAATAATTGCCTTACCTCAGATGCTTTGTCGATGGCTGCAAAGGCATATGCTCCTATAATCTGAGATAATTTAGTAAGATTTTCAGTTGGATTAGTAGTAGGATCTTTCCATAAAACATCCAATTTTTCTGCATCAGTAGAGATTACACTTTCTAGTTTCCTCTTCTTCCTTTGTTTTCTTACTACTGCTTTATGTTGTGGACTATAGAATATATCCAGAGGAGGAATTTCCTCTATTTTGAGCATCAGCTCAGAGGATGTAGTAATGGGGATATGTTCTGTTTCTGTGACATTGGCACTTATTCCTGTAACTAAACCTTTTACTGTCTGTACATTACTTACAGGATTCTGTGTGTTTTGTCCTTAAACGTTAATCAATTCATTAAGTGTTTCCCATTCCTTATCCAATTCAGTTCTGATGGATGGTTGTTGTACAATGAGAGGGGGAAGATTTAACTACGGAGTGGTAGAAATATGTTGCTGAGAGAGTTATTTTGATTGGGCAGTATCCTTTACTGACCCTTCACTTTTATCCTGATCATTATCAGACTTTTTAGAGTGTTTAGAGGTTTCTTTTTCGGACTTTGACTTAGATTTTTCTGAAGCTGAACTTACACTTAGACTAACACTAGGAGTTGGTTCCCTTAAGGGTTCCAAACACAAATTATCAAAAGGAATAGTGGTAAAACTCCTTTCTCTGTACATCTTAAACTCTTGGAATTCTTCTGGAGAAAACTGTGTTTGAGCTGAATGTAGGATCTCTTTAAATGTGCATTTTTCTTAAAACATATCATCAAACAAATCATCTTCTTTAGCAAATATTCTCACCTTGACTGCAGTGATGAAATCCTTAACAACATCATACGGGTCGAATAGCCTTCTTGAAAACTTGAATAATTGTAAACATGTAATATTTTTTACTTCCTTAAATGCATGACCAACATCAAATAATGAAAATGCTCCGCAGACCACAGGAAATTGTGGCTAGATGGCCTTCTTTTTATCTTTTAAATCTTTGGTCAGACCTCCCTCTCTATAGATTTGATATGCAATTTCCCGGACTAGGAGTTTATCCGGAACATACAGAGGTAAAACATGAGGAGAAGCAGAACTTCCAAAAACCATAACATAGGTAAACAATTCTTCTCCAAACCATCTTGCGACAGGGAGCATGTCTAATTCTGCTTCAGGAGAAAATCTTGGAGCATCCTTATTATACAACATTATGTATAGTGGTAACATAATGCCATGGAAAATCTTGTAAAAATGGGGAATGAACTTTGAATCCCACAATTCCTTGTGATAAACATGAATGGGTAGAGGATCTTGAATTTTCCATTGCCAACCCATTAAAGGAAACTTAGAAACAAAGCAGATTGAATCCATGACATAGGAAGCTAAGTTAAAAGGAGGATAAATTATCTGAGAGACAGTCCGTTTAGACTGATAATTGAAAATAGCCGTGGCTAAGTTATCAGACAAAATCTTAGCCCAATCCACAATGGTAGCATTAACAGCAGCATTTAACAACGTTAGCCATTTAGGTGAAAAATTATTAATGTCAGGCTTTCCAAAAAGCCTACATAGCATAGCAGCAGCGAAACAATACGGAGAAGTGAGAGAACCAATACTGTACATACCGTGTTTATATTTATTCAGTGGTTCGTGTCTTCTAGACCATTCCTTGGTGCATTCTGCTAGGTTTGCATTTTCCTTAGCAAACTTCTCCATAAACTGTTTTTTGTAAGTTGCCTGTGGCTCCGACAAATGATACATAAGCCTTAAATCTTCTGGAGTGAATGAGCCAATGAGCTCTTGCCCCTGAGTCTTGAACTGTCTGTCTGTAATATCAGTGCTATCCAAAACCCATTTCACCATGTCTGTATATGGGAGAATTTTCGGTCTTGCTGCTATCCGGTGCAAAAATTAACAAGCTGACTATGTAAGAGATGCTTCAGAAGAATCACTTGATCCCGCAGTAGCCGAAACATTCATTACTCTGGGGTTCTCCTCTTCAAGAAAATTATGCATGCCATCCCAAGTGGTGATACCAACATCTTTGTTGCACGCGGTATCTGTGTATAATGATGCCATCTCTTTACTTTCAGAACTCGGAGCTTTGTACTTCTTTCCCATACTACTCTGAATATCGCTTTGTATAGTCCTCTGTTCTTCGCGCTTGCGGTTTACGAATTAAGTGAGAGTAATGATATGAAAAAGGTGGCGGCAAGTTTTAAATACTAAAGAGCTATGAAATATATCACATTACGTGAAATCACTTCTTTAATCAGAACAAAACCATTTTTCATTAATGAGTGACAATCGATTCATTGATTAAACATTAAAGCGCATAACGGAGTCTTGATTTATGGAGATATTTTTCGTACAACGAGCCTCAAAAGTCTGTGATAAGGCGATCTATGATTTGTCTCGCAATATCACAAAATCACAATATTGCAAATCGCAATTTCGCAAATTGCAATTGTAATGTCATAATAGCGCCACGTCGTATCATTGCGAAATCGAAAAATCGCAATATCATAGATCGTAATCTCTAAAAATTTCCATAGCGTAGTATCGTATCATTGCGATATCGCCATATCGCAATATCGCAATATCGCAAAATCATAGAATAGAACATATGACAAACATCCGTTAGTGTATTTTCTGCAAAATGCGATTTGCGATATATGTTATTGCACATCAGTGTTTTGAGGTTTCTCAACATAAAATATGATATCTGAAACTTGCGATGCGATGAATTTTCTTTTAGCGCGTAGTTTCTCATCGCACTTTTAAAATTCCGCTCGTAAAGAGGCATTCATTATCGTATTGCGATGCGATATTCCTTAAAGAATGATTTTATTCAATACTATCATAAAACTTAAGTCTTTTTAAAGATTTTCTAAGGAATTTCCCTAAGTTTATGATAATAAGTTTTTTGAAAAAGGAAAACAAGCACTAATTAAATTTTTTTGGATTTTTTGACTAAGGGTCCCCACTTATTTAGTATTATCACTAATACTAAATAAGAGGGGGGTTGTTGCTGGCCACAACACCAGGATGTATATAAAAATCAAGTTTTGAAAGCTTTGAATATAGGAAATGATACAGATACTTTAAACTTGACAGATGATAAACTAGAATTGTTGTTTGGTCCTGAAGTAGAAGGAAAATACCAAGAAGGGGTTGTCCCTCCATTCTATGTTAGTCTGAATATACATGATAAAGTCTTACCTCAATGCCATGCTAGACTCTGGTGCCTCTCACAACCTCATGCCAAAGGTAGTGATGGAGAGATTAGGCCTAGAAATTACTAAACCTTACAAAGACCTTTATTCTTTTGACTCAAGCAGAGTCAAGTGTTTGGGTCTAATTAAGGATTTATGTGTCAATCTGGCACAAATTCCTGCTAAGGGTCTAGTTATGGACATAGTAGTTGCTGAAATTCCCCCTAAGTATGGCATGCTTTTATCCAGATCATGGGGAGCCAAAATTTAGGGGAGCCTTCAAATGGGCATGTCTTATGCTACCATCCCGGTCTTTAACCAAACGAGAAGATTATACCTGGAATGTCATATGAGATATATGGTAAGAAACCTAGATAGGCCAAACAACACTATTATTTATTCCATTCATTCAGATCTTGATTAATTTATCTTGTTCAATGAAGATGAAATCAACAAATAAGAAAATGAAAATGAAAAAGGGTTGAGCCCACTAGAACAACCAAATCTGTCCTCAAATGAAAAACATAATAGCTCAAACTTTAGCAGCTTTAAACAACAGAATGATAGTGAGTTTGAAATAGAAACACTATGGAACATGAGCTTTGATGGGTATTATGGTAAAAATGGTTATGGAGCTGGTGTATGGATACATAATACAAACAAAGGACATTCCTACAAACTTTATTTCCAATTGACTAATAACATTGCAAAATATGAAGCTCTCCTCCTTGGTTTACATTTGCTTAAGAACATAGCAGCCAAGAAAATATCAGTCCAAGGAGATTCAGAGCTGATGATTAGGAAAATAAAAGGGGAATATTCAGCCAAAATCCCAATATTAAGAGAATATAGGAATGCTGCCCTAGATCTTCTAAATACCTTTGAGAAATATGAACTCACTTTCATCCCTAGAGCTCAGAATAACCTTGAAAGTGAACTTGCCTTTGCTGCCAGCAATTGCCAAATTCCCCATGTAAATGGACTATTCACTGTCAAAGTAAAAAATCAGCCTACAATACCTGACAATGAAAACTATTGGCAAGTTTTTGAGGGTGATAAACACATTGTTGATTTTCTGCAATCTAAAAATGATTTTGTTGTACCAACACTTAGCTCAAGCCATGAAGAAGATTGTTTTGATGAAAAACAAGTCCACATAACAGAGTTGTCCTCTACTACTGATATAAACCAATTCAAACATATTTTTAAGGCAAAATTACTTGACAATCCAGACCAAAAGGACCTTGAGGTTTTACAAAGAAAATATGATTCAATACCAAGGGGCCTTACACCATTAGAGGAGCTTTTTGACTTCAATGATGTAGCTAAAAAATAAAATATGGAGCCTACAGAAACTAATGTAGAAGAGAATAACATAGGCAGCATGAATGAACCCAAAATGATCAAGTTATCTAGCACTCTTCCTAATCATATGAAACAGGAATATATTGAACTTTTCAAAGAGTTTGGAGATGTGTTTGCATGGGGGTACAAATATCTGAAATCATATGATACTAGCATTATTCAACACAAAATTCCTCTCAAAGAAAATCAGAAACCTTTAAAACAAAAACTAAGAAGGATAAACCCTGTTTTATTACGTTTAGTTGAGAAAGAGATCAAAAAGATGTATGATGCTGGGATTATAATTCCCATTAGATACTCAGAGTGGGTTTCCAACCTTGTGTCTGTTAGGAAGAAGACCGGGGAGATTAGGCTTTGTATTGCCTTTAGAAATCTGAATAAAGCCTCCCTAAAAGATAATTATCCCTTGCCTAAGATGGATCACATACTCCAAAAGGTGGTTGGATCTAAAAGAATATCACTGTTGGATGGTTTCTCAGGCTACAACCAAGTGCTAGTACTCCCAAATGATCAACACAAAATTTATTTTACCACACCTTGGGGTACATTCATGTATGTTAAAATTCTATTTGGTTTGATGAATGCAGGGGCCACATTCCAAAGGGCCATGGACATAGCTTTCTTAGAAGACATAGGCTTATTCATAATCATTTACCTTGATGACATCACTGTTTACTCCAAAACTGATAAAGAGCACTTAATCCATTTGAGAAAAGTTTTTGAGAAATGTAGGAAATATGGCTTGTCTTTGGATCCCAACAAAACACTCTTTGGTCTCCAGGAAGGAAAAATATTCAGCCACATAATCTCTAAAGAAGGAATCAAAGAAGATCCCAAAAGGATTGAAGGCATATTAAAAATCAACCATCCTAGGAATCTCAAGGAATTGCAATATTTCATTGGAAAGATCAACTTTTTGAGAAGGTTCATCCCCAACCTTGCTGAAATTTTAAGGAATATCACAAAAATGCTAAAAAAGGAGACAAGATTTAAGTGGACCTTAAAAGCCAAACAGTCATATGAACTAGTGAAACAAGCTCTCACTCAAACACCAGTTCTTATCTGTCCTAATTTCACCAAATATTTCTACATTTTTTCAGTTGCATCTGAGCACACCATTGATGTAGTTTTGTTGCAAAAGAATAATACGGGGCAAGAAAAACCAATAGAATTTTTTAGTAAAGCATTAAGAGATGCTCCACTCAAATATAACATCATGGAAAAACAAGCCTTAGCCTTGATAAAAGCATTGAAATATTTCCGAGTCTACATTTTACACTCTCATATCATTGCTTTTGTCCCACATACAGTTGTCAAAGACATTCTAAATCAAGACCCTGATGGTAAAAGGGGAAAATGGATTTCTATTATCTTACAATATGATTTAGAAATTAGACCTACCAAGCTGATTAAAGGACAAGGCTTAGAAAAACTCTTGGCTGAATCAAATTTCCAAGCATTAGATATGAATATGGTTGATGTTTTAGAAGAACAGGAAGAATTCACTACTCCATACATTGAAGAAATATTTTTGAATTCATCTTGGTATGTTTATATCATATACATACTTCTTTATCTCAATACCCCTCCTTCTTTATCAAATACAAAAGCTAGATTTTTGAAACAAAAATCTTTAAAATTCTGCATTTTAGATGGAGTTATGTATTGGAAGAATGCTATTGGAATATTGCTTAAATTTTTGCTTGAAAGTGATGCAGGAAAAATCATGCACGAGCTGCATGAAGGAGAGCGTGGAGGCCACCTTTACTAGAAAACAACAACAAACAATATTCTTAGTGCTGGCTATTATTGGCCCACCCTTTTCCTTGATACCCAAAAACTAGTCATGACTTTCCATAAGTGCCAAATTTTTTATGGCAAGAGAAAACTCCTACCCTTACCTTTGCATCCCATTAGTATTGAGGGTCCCTTTCAACAATGGGGCTTAGAATTTATTGGAGAAATACACCCAAACTCATCTGCCCAACATAAGTGGATCCTTACTGCCACTGATTATTTTATGAAGTGGATAGAGGCTATCCCTTCTAGGAATGCCACTGACTCAGTCATTATCAAGTTTCTTGAGACCAACATAATATCCCGATTTGGTTGTCCTATAAATATCATTACAGATAATGCTGCTGCCTTTAAATCCAAAAGAATGGTTGTTTTCTTCTATAAATATCATATCACATTGGGGCATTCCACAACTTACTATCCCCAGGGTAATGGGATAGCTGAGTCCTCCAACAAAAGTTTGATCAACATTATCAAAATACTGCTGGAACAGAATAAAAAATCATGGCATAGTAAGATAATTCATGCATTATGGGCTGATAGACTAACCACCAAGAAATCAATCAGTATGTCTCCCTATCAGTTGGTGTATGGCATGGATGCAATCTTCCCAAAATCCTTGGGAGTTCTAGTCATGAAAATCCTCGAAGATGTGCAATCAGAAGAAAATGACATGCAGAGAAGGCTGAACTAGACCATACATTTACATCAGTCAAGAGATGAGGCTTACAAAAGAACACAAGAAATACAGGAAAACATCAAAAAGATCTTTGATAGAAGGACTAAAGCCAATAATTTTCAAATTGGAGACACAATTCTAAAATGGGATTCTAGGAGAGAAGACAAAGGTAAACATGGAAAATTTTAGAATCTGTGGAAAGGACCATACATCATTCATTCAATTAGAGGTTATAATTCTTTATTTTTACAAGGGTTGAATGGAGAAGAGTTATTTGGAGGTCTTGTCAATGGCAGGATGCTCAAACACTATTTTTGTCAAGAATACTAGCTTCAAAGTTTTCATTCATTATATATAACATTGCATGATAAGAGATCATAAAAAACAAAAAATTCAAAAAACAGAAAAAGGAAAAGAGGGAAGATTTGAAAAGAGGTATAGCCCCATACCCAAAAACATTACTACTGAAAGTGTGCAATCCTAAATGCCACTGCTGGTTCAAAAAGAAGATCTTGTTCAGTCATCTAGCCTAATCATGGCTGAACATGCTTTAAATTTATGTTTATAAGTTAGTGAAAACAATAATTGTCAAAAATATTCAAGCTTGGCTTATCAGGAAGGATAGATCAGGGAATATAAAAAACTAGTTCCACATGCTCAAAACAGAACCAAAGAGGAAGATAAGGATGCCTACAAAAGGATAGATTATACCTCTTATCTTCCTATTTTACTTTTATGCAAAATAATGTTTGTGTGTAGCTTGTTCCAATGCCACAAACCATGGTAAGTCAGACTGCCTAATCCTGATTTGAACCATGCTTTCAATTTCATGTCAATAAGTTTAGAGAATCAAGACCGCCAACAGCTTAATCTTGGCAGTCAAATAGTCTAGGTCGAGAATAAAAGAGTTCACCAGCTTGATCTGAACTCTTGGAAGCAATAAGGATAGAAGTAGATAATTTATTTCTGTTTTCAAAATCAAAATGTCAGGAGTTTTCCAGTTCAAATGCACTCAAAGAAGAAAAAATGTTAGGAAAAGTAGGTTGGGTAGGTAGAAATGCTGTTGGAAGAATCCTATGTTGCAGATTATTAAAATCATCACTTCCAAAGAAATATAAGCTAGAGAAAAGAAGGGAAAAATCTGTCCAATGGAAGAGGCACTGGTCTTCAAAACTCAGAGATTTGATAAACTGAAAGTTCTGGACACCTCCAAAAAGGAGATGCCCTCCCCAAGTGGAGCCACTGTTAGTCATCAATAATTTTTTCCTGATATCAAAATATGACTAAGTAATGGTCCCATATTTCGAAAAACAAAATTTGAGAAATATTGTGAGTTTTATAAATCTCACTGCCTTTATCATCCTAAGTCAAACTATTTCACTAAAGATCTCCCTCTCCGCCCTCTAAGTTTCACCTCACTGCTCCAAAAAGACTTCATTTTTGGGCCTATTAACCTCATTTTCACTACCTTACCTTCACTCTCATTCATGGCCTTTTTCCTTTGAAAGACCCATTTCTTCCTTTTTCTAAAAACCCTCATGAAACATCCTCCATCCATCATTTTTCCTCCAAAAAGTATTAAACAATGTAAAAGTTTACTTTTACATTGTTTAAATCCAAAAGTTTAGCCTATCGGGTGTTTTAAATTTTATATAAAACTATGTTTTATACCATAAACCCGCCCTTATTTTTTAAGCCCTAAGCTCCTTTTTCTTCTTAGCCCCAGCCCCCTTACACACTCACAAGACCTTGAAATCCACTATCCCTAAGCCCTTTCCCCATATACAATAAACCTCCACCCTTTCATTTTATAAACCCCCCATAAACTTATAATAGGTGCCCCTAAAACTTTGAATTATTATAAGCGGGCCCCGCCTCCCACTATACTCGGTGCCCTCCAAAAACCTTATAAATTAACGTGATTTCATTAATATTCAAGGCCCTGGGCCCCATATTACATTTAAACCTACCATCCAACCAGACCTTGCCACCTTCCCTCCACTTCCGCCGACCCAACCAACTGCTCACCGCCTCCTGGATGTGCGATAACCGTCAATCTCCCATCCCGAGATCTAACAGCCAGCATCGCATATCGCAAATAAAATTGCAATGGGATTAGCATTTCATGACCCACACGAAATAGGCATTTTTTCCCCACCATGTGTCTCATCTTGAGACATATCGTGAAACTCTCACCTAAAACCACCTACCGCCCATTCCTCGCGCGATAAACCGCTCCCAGTTTTCAAAAAACCGCCTACCTTCCGCGCCATTTTTTCAAACTTTTCCTGCTCTCGTTCAAAATTATCCTGGTTCTACCTCTAGACCCTTACCTCCTGCATCATCTTCTCCTCTACAAAACCCTCCGACAGTCCAAAACCCCGAAAAGCGCAGTGAAACCTTCCCTGCAGGCTTTTTAACTAACTGCTGATGTTTTTATGCAGGTTTTAATGGCGTACATATATGAAAATATTCCGTAGGAACTAAATTGGTCATAGAGAGGGCCTGGATGATGATCCAGGAGCTCAAAATGGATCAAAGATGACAAGAGGGTTTGTGCCAATATTTGCAACCGATGAAACGTGATCATCCATGGATCAAATAAACCCTTCAACCATGAAGAAAGCTTCCCCCTGCACACGGAAGACATAAGCAGTCAAAGAAACAGTGAAGAGAAGAAGTCAGAAGGATTAAAGGGCTAATCCTAATCAAAATCTAAAACAGAAAGGGCTAGCCAATCAAATCAGAAGATTAAAGAAAGAAAGGCAGACAGATAAAAGTCAAAGATGAAAGGATTAAGGCAAAAGATCAAAAGAATAAATCAAAAATATTAAAGGAACAAAACAGAGATGACAAACAGATTAAAGAAAATATGATAAAAACAGGCAGTCAAAGCATAAAGACAGAGTTTAAGGCCTCATAACAGAGATTAAAGATAAAACAAAGGGCAAATTAACCCAAAGAAAATTTGAATGACTCAGCCTATGGCAGTTACTCTTCTCAAAAGATATTTTTTCCACCTAGTGCTTTGTTTCCTTCAATGAAGCATTAGGCAGTTATTGAGCCTAGTCAGAGATATTTATATCTGCCAAGAAGTTATTGTAAAAGTTATGAATAGGCCTTAAAGTTAAACATTTCACCTATTTTCCCTTAGGAGTTAAGATAGAAGTTATTATTCAGAGAAATAACTGCAGATATTCCTGCCTTGAGCCTTGCATGGTATTCAAGATAAGGAATTCATTAAATCTGTAATAAATGACACTCAAACCCTAGCTTAGCTTCACCTCCTCATTTGCAGATAAATACTACATCTGAACTCATTATCTTGTTGGCATTTGATGACTCTTTGAAGTAATACATAGTCTTTTGGAAGTTGAAAAGAAATTGATGTCTTGGAACTTGTGGATGCCTTGATTTGTTTGTTGATGGAGGAGGCTAGATTTGAGGATCCCTGAGCCTGGTTGTTGGTGAAGTGCTTCTAATATGTTATTTTTATTTATTGTTTCATTATATTTCCATCTTTATATGTTTCAGTAGAGCAAAATTTTTAGACTAAGAAATGTTTCTAAAGGCACCTTAGTTCTTTTTGTTCTTCATTGCCTTAATGTTTTCTTCTGCTAGGACATTTTAGAGAATTATTAATTAATCTCTGGACCCCCTAAGCTTGTTTATTTCATGAATATTTTAATACGGTTGGTATCAATAATGATTTATGGCTAGCCCTGCTTATTTGATGTCACTAAAACACTGTTTATGAAGTCTCTCTCTAAAGTACCATTAGTTAAAGTCTGCCAAAGAGGTTTTGTTTTGATCATGCCCTTTGTACTTGCTTAAATAATTGTTTTATAGATCTTCATAGCTATAATCAAGGATTTTTAGGCGTTCCCTCTTCTCTGATTACAATTATGTGTGTGTCTTGAGTGTTTTCTGTCCTTGAAGGTGAAGTCACTAGAAGTTAAATGAGTTTCTCGCCTTCTATATTTCATTGGAAATGTTTGTCTTGAATAATTATCTACTTTAGTTGAATCAAAGAATTTATGGTTTTCCCTGTCTATTGATTGCCTCTTCATTCTTATGATATTTAAGTCCCTTTGTTAAAAAGTACATATGATAAAGGATTCTTAATTTCCCTTTGTCCTACTTTTTATTCTCACAATTAATGTCCATCTCATTACCCCTAAAAACCTTGAAGATCCACTAACCAAGTTAGATTTTCCCTGTGATGCTCCCCGATCAATTAATGAACTTTTCATGACTTTCATAGACTCAATTTCACAATGACTTAGATATTTCCTCATTCCATCTATTCTTCTTGATCATCATACCCAACCAAAACAATAAAAAAAACCCTGTACTTAATAACTAGCCTAAAATCAACCATCTAAAGCAAACAAGTTCATATCCTTTGCAAACAAATAGAGAGAGCCCTCTCTGAGTCCAGGAAGGCTAGGTCCTAGGACTCCAAATACTGGTTTGATGTTGCCTTGTCCATTTTGTATACCAATCTGCTAAATCACGGGATCCTAACAGGGTAATTGGAACAAAAGTTTAAGGTACTCCCGGGATGGGTGTTTCAGATGTACTTGGTTGTTGAACGTATATTTGTGCAGCAGATTGGATAGGAGTGTGTGGAATGATCGGACCAGGATGCTGAACAAATATTTGTGTATTAACTTGAGGAATCCCCTGAACATATTGCTGGAATTGAGTTGGAATACCTTGTAAATCTATTTGTTGAATAATTTGTCCAGTAGTCTAAACAAATTGGTAAATTGGTACCTATGGAGAAACTTGCAAAGGCTTTTGAACAAACAAAGGGTTCCAAATGGTATTCATCCCTATATAAGGAGTACCTACTAAGGGTTGTGGCACAACAGGTTGAACTAAACCAACTTGAGGTATTTTACCATAGCTTTGATAGTTTCCAGTTAAAGTTGTCTTGCAATTGTAGGATATGAACCAACAGAAGGTTACCCTCCAGGTGGAGGTGTTTGACCCACATGCGAATTATAACCACCCATTGGGTTAACTTGAGGATTAACTACATCGTTCGAAACCATATGAATATACTTGTCTGACATCAAACTATGGGAGGTAGAAGTTGATAAACTAGATGACATGGTAAAGATTTGAGATGAAGGATAAAATCTTGAGAAAGTCCTAGAAAGTGAATGATATCCAGGAGGAACTGATGAACCACCATATAACAATGATTCTGGAGAGCTTGAAAAGATGGATGTATCAATAGGCATACTTCTATAAATAATTCCAGACATATTAACTATGGGAAAAGAGTTAAAATAGATGCGATAACGTGGATGACCTTGATGTAAAAATTCAAAAGGTATGAGATACTAAGGGTCCATTCGAAAAGGAGAAATAGGAAGGTGTAGAGGAACGGTCTATTCACCGGTGAAAAATGGACTACTTGGAGTTTCTTCTTCCTCATCTATAGTAATATATTTGATTCTAATGAGACCAGGAGGTATATTCTCGGTAATAATAAGTTTTACTTTGGAGACTTAGGTTCTGAAAAATCAGACTTAGGTTTAGAAATTTTTGGCTCAGTTAAAAGTGTATCTGAAACTTCACCAATATCAGATTCTAATCTAATAACTTCAGTAACTATTGTTTCAGATTGAAATAATTCTTTTTCAAACCCTTGAGGTTGGTTCACTCCAGTTTCAGATTCTGCAATGGTAGATTTTTCAGGTTGATTTGAAGACCCAGATCCTGTTGATTTTGACCTTTCAGCCTTAATTTTTAAAAATTTACTTGATGTATACTCAGGGGGTTTACCCTGCATTCTACGTGAATGTCTTGGTAAATCAACCGCAATGAATTTTAATTAAGAATTAAAAAAATATAAAAAAAATCACACCTAAAGCCTCTAAAATGTAAAAACAAACAAATAACATGCGCTAACAAATCTAGGAGTCAAACCACACAAACAATATTTTCACAGCGAAATCACTAGTTGGTGATGAAATCCAACATCACATAAATCAATGTGAAAATATAGAGATAAAGCGGATGGAACCATTTACCTTGAAAACTTGCTTAATGAAACAATTTTGTGCAAGTAACTCCACTTATTCCATCTCGAGTGAAGATAACCTTCCAAAAGGTCCAAGTGAGTCCAGTCAATGTCTATTCTAGGTACAATAAAGACCTTCCCTCTACCTTCACCTCGGGGAAAATCCATAATATTACAATCACTAAGGTTACCACTTATAACAATTCAATCTGGGGGGACAGTCTCAGATCCGACGTACACGCAAGGGAAAAGTAACAAAGCTCAATCCCCTTTAAATATCCTCAACATGTTAAATCTGAGGTTTACTTCCAATTGACCCCGAGTACCTTTCGGCATAGTTTGTAATGCGTGAAAATATTCTACCATAGCCAATGAAGCAGGTATGAGCACTTCACCGGGTCCGATATGATCTCATGTTTGAATCCCTTGTAAGAGGAGTTTCCCAGAGAAAAATTGCAATAAATATATTTACTCCTTACCACAATATTCTACTGTTTGTTTATAGCTTTGTAAGGTTAAATCACTTCCCTATTCCAATGCCCTACAACCTGATCTATGTTGGTGGAAAGAGCCTTAAACATGTAAAAATTTCTAGATCAATTTTATTAACATTGTGTTATTAAGTTGTTATTTACTCAGTGGGTTATGGACGCGAAACTAATGATATTATGGCTGGACTCAAAAGCTATAATGCAATTAAATATGAAATTGTAATCCTTTCATTAAATGATTTCCTAGTTATGGGAGGGTAGGAGTATTTTTTATTTTTCAAATGAAATGGAAAAACTCAAATTCCAATAACATTATTTTCCAAAAAATTCCAATTTCACTTTGAAACAATTCAATTGCAAAAATTAAATCAAAATTTCAATTCGCTTAACAAGCCAAATAACCATAAAATGTCTCTTTCACAAGAAATCACTCAAATTCTTCAAAATGCATGGATAAATCAATAAAAATTTAAAATTAAAATTTTGAAATGAATGCTTCAAATTAATGATGTACACAAGTGCAATTATGAAAGACTTCAAAAATGAAAAGAAATTATTTTTCTTTTAACATTCAAGATTAGAAGAAATTTTTAACAATACACACTATTTTATGAGAAAACCCTACTTTTCAATGAAACAAAGAAATTCCTCACAAGTAAGTAAGAAAAATAATGAATTTGGTATATTTGACAGAAAAAGACAGGGAGATAGTGATCTAAACAACAACCTATCTCTTTTTGATCAATCAACAAACAATCTAGCTAAAACCCTACAAAAATTTGTGAAAAGGATTGATTCTCAACAAGACTTCACTACGACATTCAAACAAGTTCACAGAAGGTATCTGAAGGTAAAAAAAAAACAATTTCAAGAAAAACCGTGCTCTGTTGCTGAAGAAAAACCGTGCAGATCAAGACAATTTCAAGAAAAAATAAAATCAAGACAATCAAACAAGAGGATATAAAAAATTCACTACTTTTCCAATATTCAGATAAAGCTAATAAAAAAACATCGGAAAGCAAAACCAAGGAAAAGGAAGAGAACTAAGACGTTCCCAAATATTTTTTCCAATTTGTTAGACAGAAAAATCCCTCTTGCAGACAAGAGAGATCTCCGTAGATTACTAATGAAAGCTAGAAACAAAAAAACAATTGAATAACTTTGTCCCTAAGCCTACTTACACAAGACACTAGAGGGGAGTTAGAAAGAGAGAGACATATACAACTAAAGCAATGCAAGGAAGGACAAAAATGGAGGGAGTGAGACCTACTAAACTGATATAAGTCTCCTTTTATTTTGGATTTGTTGTGAAACCAGCTCCAAAAAGAGAAGAAAAGAGATATCAACGCCTTAGAAATACCACTTCGAGGGGGCAACCTCCAATACATTACATGAATGAACAATTCTTGGATGATTCAAATTACAAAACCTCCTTTCTATATATAGGAGTCCATGGGGCCACAATGTAATCCTAGTGGGGCCATGATGTAATCCTAGCCGACCTAACAATAATAATTTAAGGGCACAATAATAACAATATGGGGGTTACAAGGGTACAATAATAACAATAAGTGGGTTACACTAACAAAAATAAGGGACTATACTAGTAATATAGGGACCTAACAGGATTACATGATATCAAATGAGGTGGGGTAGGCATACCCATACCCACCAAGATAAATGAGTGAAAATAATAATGGTGAGCTCAAAAATGTGGAATTGAGCTACAAAGTACATGATACATGATACACTAGAATCAATGGGCCGGGAAATAATATAATAATCATCTGAGTACATGAGAGATAATGCCCCTAAAGCTACATGGGGAGGGGGAATCACAACAAAATAAGCCCTGCTTACTAGGAAGGGGCTCTGAAGATATGAATGGATCATATGAAGGTTACATGAGGTTTGGAACATTTCACACAAGCCTGAGAATCACTGGTACAATCTTCTGGTTCACTGGACCATCAAGTGTACGATTCTCAATCGTGCAATAATTTGATGGACTCGAGCACATCAGAAACAACCAAGTCAAAGGGAAACGATGATTCCCTTTGCTTGATTCGAGGCATAAAACAATGATGAAAGCTGAAGCCGAGTGATCAGGAGTTCATAAATTTTTCTCAAAATTCAAAGTTACAAGATTGTGTTGAAACTAGGATGGTTGCGTAGATCTAATATTCCTAATTCCGGCGTTGTGAATGGTTCAAAAAACCAATATCGTATGAGGAAGATATTGCGTTTTGATCGAAATGCCAAACAGGTAAAATTACGATAGTTTGACTAGGTTTGACTAGGATGCACAGTTAGCAAAAAAGGGAATATTCCTCAAAATATTCCTTTCTCAGGACCAATCATTGGATGATAAGTGTCATGTTTCTATTTGTGGTATGGGTTGAAGAGCCAATCAAAGGCTGCCACGTGGACAACCCTGAGGCCACCACGTGGCTTTGAAACCACATGTTAAAATTTTGTGTGAGGCAGCAGGGCTCGACCCCCTTACCTCCCTCCGAGAATGCGCACACTTTTACCATCCGCGCTGCGCATTGTTTCTTAACCTCCATAGGATGCGGGTTTGTATTGTGTTGTATTGCATATGTATATGGGGGTTGGGAACTGTCGACGGTCCCGAACCGCCAGCGGTCCCCAATGGTTACACATGGAAAACATTTAACGTCTCCCAAACCACGCGGATAAGCACTAACTCGACGGGAATTCAACCCATGGTTCAACGTTAATCACTGTCTCCTACCGTGAGTTCCGCTAACCGCCTCTTCTAACTAACGGTTTGGGGGTGTGAATGTGGCCACCACCCAACCGTCACACTTAATGCACAGTCTGTTTCGATAGAGAAGTTAGGGGCACGCCTAAATTGGCGGCCAACCTAGATTTAGCTCCAGTTAACTGGAGTTCTCCACTTTTAGTGGAGCTTTCTTAGGAGATACTGGGAAAAAGTGTAGGAGGCTCATTTTTCGACCATTCTGAGTGAATGAATAGTCATTTTTGACTAATTGGAGCATTCTGAAGCCATTGGTGCAGAGAAAAAAACCATTAGAGCATTTTAAATACATGTAGTAGCAAACTTTTGAGCATAATGAAATATGGACAAGCCATTGGGAGCTGGACCAACAGATGTAGCCTGGGAGGGGTGAACTGCTTCATCATGCATGATGTGTAGAAATCATGTGGTGACTTATTTCTATATTTTACACAACTGTTCAGTTTTATTTATGCTTTTTTATGCTTATAATTCAATAAAAATCATCTACAAATTATGGAACAACTCCTTAATCCTTATGCAAACTAATGAAGCAATTATGCACAAGTTTTTAAAACAGAAAGAAACTTAGCACAAAAAAACTAATATAGTTATTTCAGATCACCAAGGTACACTGCCCTCTAGACCACACTCTTGGAATAAATGTGCTGAAGTCGACATAAGAAGGCCCACTAGAGTTGAGGCAATGGGGAATCCTCAACCAAGGCACACGAGATCATAGTAGAGTGATTGATGGACTTACACCAGGGATGATGATGGAGGGATATAAACTAAGGAAGGCTGGTGACTTACCTTTTCATAGCATAATATGCATGGTTGACCTGGCAGCAATTGACTCTATTCTAAAGGGGATGGTAAATTACTCAGACGAAGGATTTTTAGAGGCGTGATAGTATAGATGGAGCCCAAAAGGAGAAAAAGGAATGAATGCGACACAAATATGGATGGAATGCTGTAACATGACACAATGGGACTTGGAACAGACTCCATGATGTTGAAATTTGGGTACCGGAGGACAGGTGGTTCCCTAAGGCTTTGATCTTTGGCCTAGGGAAAAGTGTCCAAAAGAATTTAATTTTTCTCCTAAAGTGACTTTATAAAGTTATAAAGTCAAATCTAATTTAAAAGTGACTTTAAGTGATAAAGTTACTAAAGTGACTTTATAAAGTTATAAAGCCAAATCTAATTTAAAAGTGACTTTAAGTGATAAAGTTACTAAAGTCTAATTTTAAAGTGACTTTAATAAAGTCAATGTAAAATTAGAAAGGAAAAGTGATTTTGGAAATAAATGACTAAGTGGGTCTTTATTAAAGTGGGGTGAATTAAAAATAGAAAGTGAGATTTAAATGAGCATTTAATCTCAGCCCTAGATCTCAATCTATTTCAGCCATTGGATTTAGGGATTCCCCAAAAGTCACTTAGGGTTAGATTAAAGGAGGGAAAAGAGGAAAAGGTCATTCATTCTTTCATGAGCAGATTGAGAGAAGGAGAGCAAGAGAGCAAGGGAGATTTCTGGGCAGTGAGGAGAAGGAGGCAGCAACTTGGCACACATTCCAAGGCAGCATTTCAGCAAGACATTTCAGCAAGACCGTACAGCTGAGTTTGCACGCAGTGAGGCCGATTTTTAGGCACGATTTTCGAGAAAAGGAGGCCGTACAGCAGGCCGTACAGCAGGTTTGCACAGAAATCGAGGAGCAGAATTTAAGGGAGGCCGTATAGCAAGTGGCTGTACCTTGGCACGCATTTCTAGGCAGAAATTCGTACAGCAGTACAACTGTTTTTCTGCACGGAAATCGAGAAATCGTACAGCAGATTTTTTTGGCAGCTTGCACGCTTTTCTAGGCAGGCCGTACAACAGCATTTAAGGCTGAAAGTTGGCACGAAAATTGAGGAGGATGTACATCATTTATTGCTGTTCTATTTTTGTTGTTTGCACATTTTCCGAGGTGGTGGTTAAGCACGGAAAACAAGATAAGTTGTAAAGTCTGTTTGCTGATTTTTGCTGAATATTTCTCTCACTGTAAAAAGAATTTTCCAGAAATAAGAAGGAGCTTTCGAACTGGTTTTCCCCAAGAGTTGTAGGGGGTTTTTCCAGGGTCATGTTGACCAAAAATATATGTGTCAAAATGTGTGAATGACTGTTTTATGTGTGCTGATATTTATTTCTGCATTTTCCAGCATTCTGTAATTTTTCCAGAATTTGTGTTTTCAGCAAAATTTATTTTCCAGCTTGTTAAATGTATGGATATGGGAAAAGGCATTTAACTATTTTGGAGTAATAGGGTGAAACTGAAAACCGGGGTGGGAAAACAAAAATTTCTACATGGTATCAGAGCTTGAGTGCTGAAAGTGCAGTTTGGGACAGCAAGGAGAAAAATACAACCTGCTAATTTTTCACTCAGAAAATTCCAGCAAGCTGATTTTTCCACAAACAGAATTTTTACCTTTACTACAGCAGTGCTATTTTTCAGTTTTAAGACAGCAGGATGTCTTTGGGACTGAGGGTGGAGGATAGGTTGAATGGGCATACCAATTACAGTGTTTGGAAGGAGAGAATGCAGAGTATCTTTGAGGGGGCGGAAGTCTGGGACATAATGGTGCATACCGCACAGAACCCTGTAAATGTGCCTACTGATGCTACTCAGTTGACAGCATATAATAAAAAGAACAACAAGGGTAAGAGACTGATTCTAGACGGAATCAAAGACCATTGCATTCCTCATGTGAGAGGAAAGAGAAATTCTCATGAGATGTGGACAGCATTGACCAACCTCTACCAGAGTACCAATGAGAACCGAAAAATGGTCCTGAAGGAGAAGCTGAAGAACATTAAGATGGGTAAGACTGATAGTGCAGCTGGATATCTCACAAAGATTACTAATGTGAGAGATGAGTTGGCAGCGATTGGAGAGGCCATTCCACCCACTGAGTTGGTGCGGATTGCAGTGAATGGCCTCCCCCGTCCATGGATGAACTTTGCTGATGGGGTTTGTGCACGTGAGACCCTTCCCACATGGGAGAGGTTTTGGGATGATTGCATTCAGACAGAGATCAGGAAAGGTCAGCTTGGGGCAGCCAAGCCAATTGAGCAGGATGAGGATGTAGCACTGTTGGCAGGACGCAAGAAAGGCAAAGGGAAGAAGCAGGCTTCCACAAGCAATGGTGGGGGCAAAGGAAAAGGTAAAGGTAAACAGGATAACACACAGAAGGACTATTCCAAGGTGAAGTGTTGGAATTGTCAGAAGATGGGACACTATGCAGTTGTGTGTCCGGAGAAGAAGAAGAAGAAGGGGAAGAACCAGAGCATGGCAGCATCAACAGAGGTTGAGGACTTTACAGATCGCTTTGACCGGGAGTTTGGGTTCATTGCGTGTGAGTCCTCTAGTGCAGGATTATCTGCCACAGAGGTTCAGAGGGAGCATGCATTTCCCTCGACTAGCGGAGCATCTTCGGGTATCTGGTATGTGGACAGTGGGGCTTCACGTCATATGACAAGAGTCCGTGAGTACTTCTCAGAGCTTTCAGAGAGTGGCACTGATATAGAGGTAGTACTCGGTGATGACAGAGTTGTTAGAGCAGTCAGTGTGGGAACATTGACATTTCAGAGGGAGTCTAAACCTCCCTTGAAGGTGTCAGATGTTCTTTATGTGCCAGGGATGAGGAAGAACCTCATATCCGTCTTAGCTTTGGAGGATAGAGGATATGAGATACCGTTCAGGGGAGGACAGGTGCTGATATATCCCAGGGGTGCTCCAACTGATTCAGCTAGAGTGATAGGTGTACGCCATGCAAAGGTGTACAAGTTTGCATTTCAGCCCCTTTTGGCATTGAGCAGTAGTACCGACAGCAGAGCTAGCAGTTCTGAGCTGTGTGAGATTTGGCACTGCAGGATGGGGCACATGTATCATGGAGCCTTGAGGACCTTGCGGGAGATCACTACAGGTGTGCCAGATTTCAGTACTGATCACTTTGATACTTGCAGAGGATGTGCGATGGGCAAGTTTGCCAAATCCCCTTTTCCCAGCAGTGACAGCAGAGCGACTTGGATACTTGATTTGATTCATTCCGATGTGAGCGGTCGGATGTCTCATGTTTCCTTGAGTGGATATGAGTACTATGTTTTATTCATTGATGATCACTCCAGGAGGACCTGGATTTATTTCTTGAAGACCAAGAGTGAGGTCTTCAAGCGGTTTCAGGAGTTTATAGCTCTTGTGGAGACACAGACAGGTCGGAAGATCAAGTCCTTGAGGTCGGACAATGGAGGAGAGTACACCCTTGGAGAGTTTGTTGACTATTGGGCGGAGGCAGGCATTAGGAGGGAGGTCACTGTTCCTTACAACCTCGAGCATAATGGGGTTGCGGAGAGGAAGAACAGATCCATCGGAGGGGCTGCCAAAGCCATGTTACATGATCAGGGGTTGCCATTGTTTTTGTGGGCATAGGCCTACAACAATGCTGTTTATTTGCAGAACAGGAGTCTGCATCGTGCCTTGGGGCATATGACTCCGGAGGAGGCTTTTTCTGGGAAGAAGCCTGATATTGGTCATCTTCGTATCTTTGGGTGCATCACATACTCCTACATACCCAAGGAGAAGAGGACCAAACTAGAGCCCACCACAGAGAAGGGTATCTTTGTGGGCTACAGTGAGACCTCAAAGGCCTTTCGGATTTACATTCCTGCACAGAGGAAAGTTGTTGTCAGGCAGGATGTGAAGTTCGAGGAGGACAGGGCCTTTAGGAGGTCACGGGAGTTAGAGTATCTGGATCAGCCAGACCCTCAGCAGCAGTTGAGTCAGTCACAGGGATCCAGTGGGCAGGGATCAAGAGGATCCGGAGGTACATCTATGACGATGTCAGGTCCGTCAGTGGGGAGTGGCTCGCAGAGTCAGAGGGGTGGTGCTATGGGCAGCACGCAGAGCAGTCCACAGAGCAGTTCACTGGGGAGTCCACTGATGGACAGTTCACACGGTACCTCAGCATCTACAGGTTCAGGTGCAGGCAGGAGGACAGCAGACAGACAGTCAGGAGTTCAGGCTCCCGATGTTGAGGAGGAGGAGTTTTATTCTCCGGCGGGAGAAGTGTGCTCAGGGAAGAGGAAGCCCAAGTGGCTTCAGGACACCTTGAGAGATGCCACATCTGTTGCTGAGCCTAAGAGGCCGGTCAGAGAGAGCAGACCACCTGAGAGGTTTTGTAGCTATATGGCAATGGCTACCAGCATCCTTGACTCTGAGCCCTCTAGCTATGAGGAGGCAGCTAGCCAGCAGGTCTGGAGAGAGGCCATGCAGGAGGAGTATTCTTCTATCATGAAGAATGATGTTTGGGAGGTGGTGCCGAGGCCTGAGGGCAAATCCGTGGTTACTTCCAGATGGCTTTACAAGGTAAAGCATGCTGCAGATGGCAGCATTGAGAAATTCAATGCGAGGTTTGTGGCTAGAGGGTTCTCCCAGGTAAAGGGAGTTGATTATGAGGAGACCTTCGCTCCCGTGGCTCGATATACTTCGATCCACTCCATTATATCAATAGCAGCAGAGATGGGTTGGAAGATCCACCAGATGGATGTGAAGACCGCATTTCTCAATGGCTTCATACAGGAGGAGGTGTACATTGAGCAGCCACAGGGCTTTGAGGTGCATGGGAAGGAATCCCATGTGTGCAGACTGAAGAAGGCCCTTTATGGCCTGAAGCAAGCTCCCAGAGCTTGGTACTCCAGGATAGATACATACTTGCAGAAGATGGGTTTCACAAAGAGTGAGGCAGATCCGAACCTTTACTATATTGTGATAGGTGAGGAGCCTCTCATTCTGGTGCCGTATGTGGATGACTTAGTCATTACAGGTGCAGAGAGACTCATAGAGCACTGCAAGAGAGATCTTGCGGCGGAGTTTGAGATGAAGGACATCGGCTTGATGCATTACTTTTTGGGTTTGGAGGTGTGGCAAGAGGAGGGGCATTTCTTCCTGGGACAGGGGAAGTATATTGTGGACATCCTTGGCAGATTCCACATGGAGGATTGTAGACCCATGTCGACACCGATGATCACCAACCGGAAGAAGCTTCATGCTTCGGATTCCGAGTTGGTGGATCCCACATTGTACAGACAGCTGATTGGTTCCTTGATGTATTTGGTCAACACTAGACCAGATATTTGTTTTGCAGTCAACACGATGAGTCAGTTTATGTGTGAGCCTAGAAAGGTTCCTAGGAAGGTTCACTGGGTGGCTGCAAAACACATTTTGCGGTACTTGCAAGGGACGGTGGATTATGGTCTGGACTACAGGCAGGGGGATGGAGTGAGATTGGCAGGTTACACTGATTCTGATTGGGCGGGTTGTGCTTCTGATAGGAAGAGCACTTCAGGGTGTTGTTTTGGGTTGGGTTCGGCAGTGGTGTCATGGTTCAGCCGAAAGCAGCAGTCAGTAGCATTGAGTTCAACGGAAGCAGAGTATATGGCAGCTAGTCTAGCTAGTTGTGAGGCCATCTGGCTTCGCAAGATGTTGTTTGGCTTATTTGGTCAGCCGTTGAGACCTTCAGTGATTTACTGTGATAATCAGAGTTGCATTAAACTCACGGAGAATCCAGTATTTCATGACGGGTCAAAGCATATCGGGATCAAATATCATTTCATCAGAGACTATGTTCAGAAAGGAGCTGTGAAGCTTGAGTATATTCCCACTGATGAGCAGGTTGCAGATATTCTTACCAAAGCCTTACCACGGGGCAAGCATGCCTACTTCAGAGACAAGATGGGTGTGGTGAGGAACACCTTCCTCGGTAAGAGGGAGTGTTGAAATTTGGTTACCGGAGGACAGGTGGTTCCCTAAGGCTTTGATCTTTGGCCTAGGGAAAAGTGTCCAAAAGAATTTAATTTTTCTCATAAAGTGACTTTATAAAGTTATAAAGTCAAATCTAATTTAAAAGTGACTTTAAGTGATAAAGTTACTAAAGTGACTTTATAAAGTTATAAAGTCAAATCTAATTTAAAAGTGACTTTAAATGATAAAGTTACTAAAGTCTAATTTTAAAGTGACTTTAATAAAGTCAATGTAAAATTAGAAAGGGAAAAAGTGACTTTGGAAATAAATGACTAAGTGGGTCTTTATTAAAGTGGGGTGAATTAAAAAATAGAAAGTGAGATTTAAATGAGCATTTAATCTCAGCCCTAGATCTCAATCTATCTCAGCCATTGGATTTAAGGATTCCCCAAAAGTCACTTAGGGTTAGGTTAAAGGAGGAAAAGGAGGAAAAGATCATTCATTCTTTCATGAGCAGATTGAGAGAAGGAGAGCAAGAGAGCAAGGGAGATTTCTGGGCAGTGAGGAGAAGGAGGCAGCAGCTTGGCACACATTCCAAGGCAGCATTTCAGCAAGACTGTACAGCTGAGTTTGCACGCAGTGAGGCAGATTTTTAGGCACGATTTTCGAGAAAAGGAGGCCGTACAGCAGGTTTGCACAGAAATCGAGGAGCAGAATTTAAGGGAGGCCGTACAACAAGTGGCTGTACATTGGCATGCATTTCTAGGCAGAAATCCGTACAGCCGTACAACTGTTTTTTCTGCACGGAAATTGTGAAGTTGTACAACAGATTTTTGGCAGCTTGCACGCTTTTCTAGGCAAGCCGTACAGTAGCATTTAAGGCTGAAAGTTGGCACGAAAATCGAGGAGGACGTACAACATTTATTGCTGTTTTGTTTTTGCTGTTTGCACATTTTCCGAGGCGGTGGTTAAGCACGGAAAACGAGATAAGTTGTAAAGTCTGTTTGCTGATTTTTTTGCTGAATATTTCTCTCACTGTAAAAAGCATTTTCCAGAAATAAGAAGGAGCTTTCGAACTGGTTTTCCCCAAGAGTTGTAGTGGGTTTTTCCAGGGTCATGTTGACCAAAAATATATGTGTCAAAATGTGTGAATGACTGTTTTATGTGTGCTGATATTTATTTCTGCATTTTCCAGCATTCTGTAATTTTTCCAGAATTTGTATTTTCAGCAAAATTTATTTTCCAGCTTGTTAAATGTATGGATATGGGAAAGGGCATTTAACTATTTTGGAGTAATAAGGTGAAACTGAAAACCGGGGTGGGAAAACAGAAATTTCTACAGATGAATGTAAGGGTGACTCATCTTGGATGCTCTGAACAAGGGTGACTTGATGATGATGCCACATGGGATAGGCCCATGGGGACCGTAAAAAACATGAGTAAATAAGGGTTACTCACAACAAAAATTGACACATGAGTCGAAAAGTGCCAAGTCAAAGTGGTATCAAAGTATATGTGGCTCATATAAATAAATTTGGTTTGAATTGGCGGTAAAGTGAAACTTCGTGGAAAAAATGGCTTCGAGATGAAGTGTCAAATTAGCAAAAAAGAAGAAGGAAGACCCATTATAAAAATTGATGATAGATTTCCAACTATGCTGACGGTTCATCAAACCAAGCTACAATTTGGTCACAATGTGCGAGAGAAAAAACTATAGATTTTCCTAAAAACGAGCTTCTTTCCTCCAAATCTAATTCATTTGCATAGTGGGTTTTGGAGAAATTGGAGAGGAGGAGATGGCCATAAATATTTTGGATATTGTAGTAGATGAATTGACCATCAGAATTTAGATCTGTGACTTTTAGGTAGGTGGCCTTACTTGTCTAAAAATGGCCTTAATTCTTTGTGGAAGGATGGTTCCTGGTGAAGAATCAAGGTAAGAAAGGAATATAGGAATGAAATACTAGATAAGGTCTATGATCATCCCCACCCACCAAGTCAAACATGTGTACCAAGTAGTAAGTGTGGTATCGAATATTTTAAGGCATGGTATCGAGCATCTATGATATATGATGTGTATATGGCTTGCTGGAGAGACCTGTAGGAAAAACTATCCATGGAATGAGAGGATAATTGACCATACCTAGATGTTTGGGGTCTAGGCTAAGACTTATTTTAATCAATATAGAAGGTGGCTAGGGGCTATCATGCCCCCAAGCATGAGATACTTCCCCCCATCATGTGATGTTGTAGGGGACTGATTAGGTGGGAATGATGGCCCCAAGCTGGATGAGTTTGTGGAGTACCATTGTGTTCCAAGTAATCAAATCATGGATTTGAGCATTCAGTCTCATAAGCACGAGAACCTCAAGAGGATGATGAGTATATATAGGGGCATAGGTGTTCCCCAACATGGTATGGACATGTCAACTGTATTTAGAATAGTGGACTCTCAACACATTTGTATGATGTGGTTCGCCATTTGTTTATGTTATGGCTGTATTCTTGTGGGAATAATGGATAAAGGATTCAGTAAGAGAAATGAAATGGTGGATTACAAATCTGAGTTGGAACTGCATATACGAATCAAATGGACTGAATTTTTGGGTTCACATACATGGTGTCACTAGACCAAAGAGTGGATTCAGATATAATGAACTGATGATCACTTAGAAAACACGGTGGTTGAACAACAATAATGTCTAAAGGACCAGGTTGTTGATTTAAGATGGAGGAATGATTAAGTGGATCATCCGAGGGTGATATGGAGTGATATGGGACTTTATAAGTTCTTCGAAATGGAGAATAATATTGGAAACTAGAGTCAACACTACCAGATGCACTCAAAGGGTTGGGGAGAATGGATTCTTTGGGACTCTAAAAAATGGATTCCCCCTTCCACAAACATTGTGTGGTAATGTAATGGCCATAACGTGAATGTGGTTCAAATTATTAGGTTCAAAGTAAGGGGTATTGAAGCAATATAACTTTCCATGGATGAAGTATTTAGAATCCACAACATATCGTTCATGGCTTTGTTGTAGAAGGAAATATGCATGATGGTGCATATCATCGCAAGTATAATCAGGGGTGGTTATGGCTTCCATGATGTCTTCAAATGAATGAAATATGGGCAAATGGAAGGAGGAGAGACCGCATGATGTGGAGGAACTACCTGAAGCATCATCACGAGAGAGAAATTTGACATGCACATTGCCAATAGGAGGGGATGAATGACTAGTAGATGGAATATCTACCGATGTTGAGACTAGGGTATCCGACGAAGAAGGTTCGACAGAATCACAATAGAAAAATCCAATGGAGTCCCAATATAACGATCCCATGGATGACGATAGGTAGAGAATATTAGTAGCGTTATCCTTCATCTTGACATCGGGAGGAGGGATCACAATACGTGGTTGAGGTACCTCATGTTCCAACACAATAATGGTACCATAATATGTAGGTAAATAATAGGTGGATTCACTATGAGCGACCTCTATTTCACAAGATCCTGATGGGTATTGAAAAAATCTTCAAGACGAGGACAATGGTTGGAATAGTGGCCAAAATTATCACACAAAGCACAAGGGTGGTTCGTTCATAATGATTTATTTTTTTGAGCTGACTTAGGGAAGGTGACATGTACCTTCGAGATGTTAGAGTCAGGAAAGGTATCGCTAACCACATATTTGAGATGAGGGAGTTCAGGACAATTATTGGTGGCATGCCCAATAACATCACATAAAGCGCATAAAGGTGTCGACTTTGGAGGCTTAAGAGGAGCTAGAGTTTCTTGGGGTGCCTTGTCTTTGTTTCCATTTTTTGGGGCTTTCCCCCCCTCACCAAATTCTTTCACAATAGGAGTAGATGTTTGCTGAGGTTGATGTGGAACTGAAGCAAAGGAAGGGGAAGGAACAACATGTTTTATCGAGGTCAAATATGTGTAAGGTTTAAGTTGGTCAGGTGGAGTGTTTGTGGGAGATCAATGTACCAGACTGGGATCCCCAAGGTAATGTTGGGTAAAATAAATGTATCCATGACAGGGACAGAAAGAATTCTAGTTGGGGGGAATAAGATAGGTATCTGACCCAAACGATAATAGCATGGAGGAACCGCTCCTGGATGGTTAAGACCTGGAGGAACATTTCCTAGTTGGAATGGACTAGGAGATACACCAACATAAGGAAGTGATCCTTGAGGAATTATACTTGTATGCTAGGTTGATTTGGGAACAATAGGTTGCAGAGGTGCTAGCTATTAGTTGGGCATACCAGATCGCTTGTGAGCATCCCATGATGCTTGCATCGTGCAAACACTAGACAAGCTAGGCTCAGAAGGGGTAGGTGGTGTACCATTGTAAGCACCAAGAAAAGTGAAATATTTGTAGACTCGAGGTGATACATTGGTGAGGTACGAGACAATCATATTTCCAGTCATCGATGAGATATTTAACTAGGGTAAAGTTTGTGCATTATGATCATAGTATGTCAATTGTTCAATGGTGATGATCTCTGTTATGGGGAAAGCACATCTTACAGAAAATCATAGATGCTACAACTAACATGTCATAGGTGTAACTACGACCCAAAAGGATATAATATAATGGGGAAACAGTGACTTCAATGTCAATATAGATAGTCTTTTTGAAAACAATGATATGGAAATTGCGATATAAGCCAAGGGGCTATGAGGGATGGTTGTCCAAAGCATGGAGAGTGATGGTGGATGTGAACAGGTCAGGTGAACCAAGTCACTTCCAAACACTAGAAACCATCACACAGGTGTAGGCGCCTTCGTCTAATATACACCGCTAAAAAATGTCATTTGTTATGGAGACTTGTATTTGAAATGCAACAGATGAAGGAAGGGGGGGGGTGTTCTAATTGTTCAACTTCAAAGACAATCATATGATCATCTTAAGGATTCACAACACCCAAAGTAGAGATTATATATTTCCATTGGTGTGGGCACGTATGGAGGAATTCCAACGTTGACATGGAAGAAGGAGATTGTGCCAATTCATCTACTATGCTATAGGTATGGGCATATTTAGCTAAATTAAAATTTCAATGTAATGGATCTTTGGGGATCTTGGGAATAATGTCTACCTTAGGCTGAGCGATATGTAAGGTATCATTTTCTTATGGAATAGGTTTAGTGAAAACTTAGAGTTGGGACTTAGTCATAGACTTAGCGGGTGACTTGTCATAATGGCGTAATCAAGTCTTAAGGTTGACTTGTTCGATGTTGATCTCATCAGAATTCATCATAAGAATATGATAATTATGGTGACTAGATTTTGGAGGTTAAGGGGCTTACGAGCCCTGTGTAGGTTGGGTAGCTATATATCCTTTGTGAGTAAATGTGTTGGTAAGCATAGCTGGTTGAGAAGAAGTAGGAGCTAGAGAAAGTGAAGCCATAGGTTGCTATCCTTTAGGGGAAACTTCTTGAGATTCCCATAATTGATGAATCTGAGGTAACAGGGGACAATCATGAGTATAATGGCCATATATTCTGCAACATGCAGAAGGCTTATTTGTACAAAGGGCCTTGTTCTACTTGGGATGTCCTCCCTGTTTCTGGGTTGTGGGATATTTTGGTTCCCTTGGGGTGCATTAGGTAGGTTCCCCTGGGGTGGTTGGGTGGATTATGCTGGTTCCCCGTGAGATTTATGGTTCTGGTTACCTTTCCCCTTATTATTTTTCTTTGGATTGGTGTAATTGGTCACACTCTGTTGAGCATACACTTGACCTTGAGGAGGAGTTTTTGGTTGTGGTAGAGGTTGAGGAGGCATGGGAGGTTTATGCGTTGGGGCTAGAGGGGATGGAGTGCTAGGAGGTGCATATGGAAAATATGGGGGAGGGGATAATTTGGATAAACAAGCTGAGAAAAAGCTAGCCCTGGCATATGTTGATGTGATTAGGAATATTCATATGTCATGCTTTGACCTGGATAAGGGTTGCCTTGCGGAGGGGGATAATTTTAAAAGGTACTGGTCCCCCCTGGGGTTGACCATAACTCATTGGAGGTAGAGCATATGGTTGCGGGTGAGGGTGTGAAATGGATCCAACGATACCTTCAGCAACATGAGATGCCCCCGATGCATTAGCAGCACCAGGCCAAGGCATATTGGGGAGAACATTATAAACATAACCTAATTGAGCATAATTTAAGTCATATTTCAAAGCTACTTGAAGCGCATCTTCCTCTGACTGAGGGATGTGTGACACGAAATATGGGGGTCAAAACCGATCTAAGGAATCAATCCATATAAACATGGTCTTCGAATCCATGCGCCCTATAGATTCTATTCCTTCTATTCCATCATTGAACATGGTCAAAGAGGCGAGTGACAGAAGTTTGAAAGAAATAAGTCAATAGTTTTGGTACCAGTTTCATAACGGAGGGGTAACTGGAAATAGAATCGAAAATATTTGGCAAGAGTCGCAAAAGTGGAATGAGTGACACTGGGCCGATCGACATACCACTTAGAAACAAATCTAGTAAGAGTGCGTTGGAATAAACAAATATGAATGGAGTCTTCAGTGATGGAATTAGAGGAACACCACATTTGAATTGAGAAAACATGATTTGTGGGATCTTCTCCAAGATTTCCTTCAAACTTGGGTATGTTGGAAGGAAGTTTGGTAGGCATAACTGGCCAATTTGGGTTATGGAGAAGAGGATCATTGATCAATTTTTTAAATCAAAGAGATTCAAACCAACCATGAAGGGTAGAAATGGATTAGGAGTGACCATACCAGTTAAGGTTTCACTAGTGTGATTACCCGGGTTAGGACCCGAGTTACCACCTTGGTTTCCCGCACCTGCGTTGGTGCCTGACATGGTGGTGGTACAAGGTCAATAAGATGTGGAATTAAAGGAAAAAATGGATGAATCAGTAGAATTAAAGTTAGAAGGAATTAATGGAGGACTGGGAGGATGAAATCTAACTTGACGAGGAGAAGTAATATGTCCTAAAGGAAACTAAGCGTGATGGCCTCGAATTCGCTGTGATAAAAACCTAAGGGACAGAATGATGTCAGGACAATGATGACACTAAGGAATAAAGGATGATAGGAGTTTCATAAAAAATTCCAGGAAGTTGTTGCTCTGTGATCTCGTGTCTGATTATATCACCAGATAGAAAGAGACAAGATTAATGAGACAAGAAATGGATCTTAATCCCGTATGATCAGGCAAGCAACATTAAATAAATTATATATTATAATGAAGAGAGATGGAACCTGGCCTCCTCGCAGGTTGTAAAAGGATCTTGAATTCGTAGTAGAATCCTTATGCTCCACTCAAGTGGTGTACTTCATCTGCACTCGATATCAACACCTACACACAATCACAAAAAATCAAGGACGAAAAGTGATCTTCCTCGAAAGATCATTAGATTACAATAAATATAGAATGATTATAAAATATGCTGAACATATAATCATTTAAGGGAAGGAATCATATATATTCATTAATCATATAAAAAACTAGAATGCTTATACCTTCGATTCCATTATTCGCTAGAGTTTCCACACTATATCCAAGAAATGAGCATGAAGAGAAACACACATAGATCAATACCTCACAAGTTCCCTATAGCAGAAAAATGGCACTATAGGATCAATATCTAAGCTCTCCAAAAATCGCGTGACCCTCTTAAATGGTCCAATATAAATAGTTATAAGAGAGGTCCCGGGAGGATGTATGTAGACGCTCAAGACGATGAGTTATTACCAAAGCTTCTAACTGATGATTCCTTTCCAACTCGAATAGATGAGGCATCGAACTGATCTCCTAGGGACCAAGGTTTTTTATAACATTCCCTTGGCCACAGGAATATAAAGGGCTAAAAAGGGCCCTAGACACAGGCATAAGGAGGCCCGATAGCGACTATAGGGTTTGGCCGTAGGCATAAGCCTACATGCCCGCGGCTAAGGGTCAAAATGGCCAAAAAAAGGTCCTCATGTCACGAAAAAGTCACCTAATCATGAGGGCTAAGGGTCAGTCATCCAGGGGGAGAAAAATAGGCTGATAAAAAATTCCCCCAATGTATAAGGTCATAATGAGAAGTTGATGGAAAAAATACAGTATGATAAAACTTAGAGGTCCAAACGGAAATGGGTAAAAAATCCAAGGATGTGGATTAGAAGACACTAGAGTTGAAGTCTCAACTGTGCTGATAGCATCCCTGATGTGGGCATACCCATGCTCGGTCATAAGAGAATATTGAAAAAGGGTCTCCAAAACATACATTGTGGATCCATGATATAAAGTGCTAGAACATGGATACAAAAAACATACACAATGGATCCATGTGACTCAATGAATAGAGCATAACCACTAAGAAACACAATCATGGATCTATGTCATAGTATACATTAGTAGGGATATGTACACATGAAAGATAGAGAAGTGTCCCAAATAGCCCTCAAATTACATAAATGGTACATAACTCCAACATAGCCTGGGAAATATGCCATATAAGAATGAACTGTCCCTAACCCAGGGTCTTTGACATAACCCCGATGGTATGAATCTACACAGGTGAATATATGAGATGGAGTCGAGCAAGGTAGAAACCATCTCATTACCAACCAATGAATTAAACCAATAACAGATGCAAGGGAATCCACCAATGAGGAAAATGGATCCCAAGGTACCTAGTACAATCCATTAAGTGTGAATAAATGAGCTGATGTCGAACACCAGTGAACTTGACCAATCAGGATCTAATGATGTAAACCCACTTTCAACCACAAGGAAGACTGCCTCTGAGGTCTGCAAGCTCCAAGGTACTACCAATTCCTAGATCAAGCTCCTAGATAATTTGATGATGTCGATAGGAGAAGATCCATCGAAGGAGAGCCTTAATGTATCCCCCATCAATCGACATGAAACATACGAGGATGATGTGATGTAAGGATGAAGTAATGAAGTACAACTGACACAGGGATGGCCAACTCAAAAAGGTCAACATTCTATAGTAGATGGCTGAAAAAGGTGGAGACTTCCCTTAAACAAATAACGACACAACACAAGAGTGATTTGGTAGAATGACCAAATGAGCACCATGTGATATCATGCAATGATGCAAGAAGCATTGAGGCATGCTCCATATGACTGGAAGAGTAACCAATTAGAGGAGTAAAGAGAATCATATGGATGGTACAACTCTTAATCAATCTAAAAACCAACTGTAAGATAATGAAGAAGATAGGTTCCATGTTCAAGGGTGACGCAACTGACACTGCCAATGGATAATAAATGAAAATATATGATCCCTCCCTTCTCTTTTTATAATTTTTTTTTCATAAATTTGTCCTCCAAGCTTGAAAAATAGATAAAATTATACAAGGGAGAACCTCCTAGCCATAATAGACTAGGGTATTCCTTTTTCATAACTAGTCTATCCCAGTCTGGAAAAGGGTTAAAAGTATATTAGGTAGACGACACTTCAAGTACTTTAACGAGCGTGAAGTAGACAAGTTCACTCGACAATATTTTATAATTTAAGGAGTCTAAAAAGAGCTTAAAGGAAAATCCTCCTGGAGGAACAAGTGATATATAGGGTAGAAACTGGTTCCGGTAATGGTGGAACTAATCATGACATAAAGTGGACAAGAGGTTGGATAATAGGACCACTCATCACAATGATTCCTCTAAGAAAGGGTAAAACACCAAGTGAAATTGGATGATAAGCTAGGCAAATGATGAAAACGGAATGAAGCAACCAAGGCTCAATATGAAAAAACAAGATGATAAAAAGTGGAAATCACAAAGGATAAACTGTGGAGTCTCCTAGGGTATGGCCGAAAAAGAGATGAAGAAGAGGACATGAGGCTCAAATTCTAGGTCACAACAGGTCAGAAGAAGGGACTCCAAAATAGAATAAAAATGTCTACATGGACACCAATTCGGCAAGAAGGTTCTAACTAGGGTATCCATGAGAAGGTAAGCTCTACCGCCAAGGTATGACATGCATAAAGGAAATGGTGAAAGTCGCAACATGATGGGGTCAGACCTAAGGAATAAAAATAGTGTTGACAATCAAAATGCAAAATCGGAAAAAATGACCTAGCCCTATATGCCAGTATAAGCATCATTCCTCGGGCCTGGTGTCATAAATGGTGGTATCGGAAGATAGAAACAAAATTTCACTCCCAAGTCCTCTTACAAAAAGGTAGATAAAAAATAGATTATAAAGCTCAAAAAACCCCTTTAAACCCAAAAAATTAAAAAATGAATATTCCTCAAGATGCCAAAATAGGTTATAAAGGGAACTCATACATCTCTAATTTGTCATTGTGAACTTATGAAGAAATGAGGAGAGAGATTCCAAGGGGTTGAGAGCAAGAGCAAGGAGGAGTAAGTGGCCATATTTAAACAAGTAAGTAAAAATCATCTATTTCTTTGTAATTTCCACACGGGATGCTCGAGCACAATAAATTTTGAGGAGTCCTTAGGGTTTTATTAGGAAAAAATATTTCGAGCTGCTGGAATATAACGAGAAATTTCCAGCCGAAGATGCCCATCCAAAAGCATGTTATGAGCTTCTTGCTACTAGGGCTAAATTTTTCCTGTGTCAAGGGTGCGATTGAGGGAAAAATTCAAAAATTTTGAAGTGATTTTTCCCTAAATCGATTTCTTTGTGCGTGAAATGCATTTTCTTTGAATGGCCATGAATGATAGATTTTTTTTTGATTGCAGGAGAGAACATGGTGGTGGAGTGGAGAGAGAGGCAACATTTTGAAAATGAAATCCAAGCTATGGGCCATGGGCCAACCATCAATTCTTTGAGGGACTGTGGTTTTCTAAAGTTTTTCAGGATACGAAGCATGACCAACCAGTCATATCTCCTAACATACATTATATGGTGGTGGGATGTAGACACCCAAAAATTCATTGTTGGCCCAGAGATATTTACTATAGAGACCTCAGACATATACTTCCTTACCGATTTGTCAAGGCGGGGAGCTCTGGTGGTGTTATCAGGGGTTTGCAGATCTAGTGGGGTAACCTTTAGAAGTTCGAGGGTTTCTCATTGCAGGCAAGTTGAAGGGGCAGATAAAAAGAAGATCCTCATAGAGGAATTACCAAACCTGACCCTACAAACACTAGCTTATAGTCTAACCCGAGTGGCAGGGATGAAAACACCCCATGCAGTGACAATATCACACCTGGAGTTATGTATTCGATGCTTAGAACCCACCTTGTTTAACTAGTGTGAAGGGATGGTGGCCAGTGTAAAGGATCAACTCACAATGATGAAGAGGAGAAAAACTGACACTTGTGGTTATAAGAGCTTACTTGTAAGTTTTTTCTCCGAGAGGATTACGGTTATGAGAACCCAGACATTGGATTATGTAGTATGTCCACCAGCAAGAGAACCCCCCATGGCTAGATGGTGCTCTATTTTACCACATGATTACATAATGCACACTAGTAGCTGGTACCTAGACACTTATTAGAAATGGATGAGAGCAGCCACATTGCCTTTATATGACTACCCATATGATGGGGTGGACTTCATGGGAGATCATGCCCTAGTATTGCCCCCTGGTGAAGGCTTTGATGGCAGAGGTAAAACAAATTATTTTTTATGTTTTGTAATTTTTTTGATATTTTGGAATATCTAATTTTTTGGTTGTTTGACAAGAGTACATAGTCATTAAAGATAATGTTTGTGATATGCAGACGTGGCACCTACACACCTAGAAGGATATTCTCCACTAAGGAGACATGTACCACATGCCCCGAACCCACCTGCACATATAAAGGAGATAGAGGATGAAGATGAGAAGCTGTAGGATTTTACGCGGAATGTCGAGGAATTGAAATTGGGAGTTCCTATGAGGAAGATGGATGAGACTCCTCAAAACATGCAGAGGCACACCATAGGGGTGGCCTCATCTCGACAACATGATCTCCTCCGCCACATTTTGAATGTAATTTTATGTTATTATGAGAACCACTGAGTGGGGGCAGTAGTGGGTTGTGCAGTTTTTGATGTATCAACATATGTGGGGCATAATAGACAAGGCCTCAATTTCCTAGTTTTTTACTATGTACTCAGACTTTTGATATAATAAAATATTGACTTCTATGTGTTTTTTCTACTATGTATGTACAATAGATGTTTAATTTTTCATGTGAATGATTTAAAATGTTATAAATGTGAAAAATTACAATCTAACACATAATTAACTAATGAATCATCCAATCATTTTTGGTATCGAGGAATATGAATATAATCAATATAATCAAATGAAAGTTCCAAGAGACATACCCTTAAAAATTAATGAAATAGAGCCGGGTTCCTTACAAAGTAGAGACGGTTGAGCTGGGACACTATGAGTTGAGAGTCAAGTTGAATTACAAGGTGGCATATGCCAATACGACTAGCCTCAGTCAAGAGCTCGATGACAACACTATATTCAACCATGTTGTTTGTGAAAAGGAAAATACATATACCCTCAGAACTCACAAGATCATAAATGGCTGAAAAGAGGACCCAAGTGGCGGAAGAAACATTCCAAGTGTAACAACTTGCACCATTTGCAAAGCCTCTATAAGGGAGTGAGGGCGTTGAGATTTGTACAACAATGACCATACACATGAATTACACACATAAATTGGGTAAATGCTAATGAAAAGAAAAAATAAATTGAACACACTCACACCTATATACATAATATAAAAGCGACCAAAGAAAATAATCATAGTAGCGTTTCAGATAGAGTCCATTACTGTTGGAGATGGGATCCCCATGAAGTAAGCAAGCAAGGAAAGACTCCGCAGATCGAGGAGTAGAGCGTGTAGCACGAGTCTATTTTGAGTCATAGAGGATTTGGGGTGGGTCAAAGCCCTTTATTATGTAATGGGATGGCATATTTTGTAAACGTTGGATAGAATTCATAGGAAGTCAAGTAGAAGTTTATGAAATGCATTTAGATGTAATATTGTTTTGAGTCAGAGTATGTTTTTGGGTTAGAGGAAAAGGCTCCTGTAGTTGTGTGTGCGGAGACCTTAGGAAGTTTGCAGCTGTGTTCGCAGACCCCTGTAGCTGTGTGCACAAGGTGGAAAGTGACTGTATGAGAAGGATCTAGCTATTAATGAAATAATTGTTGAGGAAGATCTGAGTTATATTGATGTGTTTTATTTTACTTACTATTTCTGAATATTTATGTTGAAAAAGGGTTTTGATCTATGCCTGAGTAGTGTAGTCATGTTTATGATTGTTTACTTTGTTTAATTCAAGAATAAGTAAGATCGTGTATCCTGTGAGTAAGTTCAACAGATGTGTTGAACAACATTGATATTACTGATAGATATGTCGTGGGAATCTATGTTAAGAAGGAAAAGCCCTAAATCCACAATTCAGTGTCCCTCTGGATGCAGAAACTTGGTTCTAGCATCCCCTTATATTGCCTTGCGTGAGACTTTGATCTGTGCAAGCAGGCCGTTGCTGAAAGGGTTGGTAATAGTGGGTTTTATTGGACTGTGAAATCACATTGAACCTGGGTCTAGACCCCATCAAGCCAACATTGGTACATATATATAAAGGAAAATTTGACCAAGTTTTAGACCTTCATACACACAAAACATTATTAATAACGATTTAATGTTAAATCTTTTTGAAACAAGGGAAATGTGCTAAATAGTAAATATTTACTTTACCATGCCGAAGTATGCAAAAAATAATGACAACAACCATAGAAACTAAAGAGAATAATAAGGGGTTTCAGAGAAAAAAGTGATATAAAGCTAAAAAAATGAAGGCATGACATGCATTGCCTTTGATTAATAACATATATTATCTTACTTAACAGAAATATACTTGAAAAAGTTGTTGGTGTAGGTTTGGTTACCACCTCTCTTGTGGGATGTGTGGCTGAAGAATATGCATTAGCAAGCCAAAAACATGTGGTTATTTTCCTTTGTTTTTATTTAACCTTAGATTAATACTCTCTTACATACTATATTTTTGTATACTTGGGAGTTAAATCACATCTCTCTTTCAGATTTCATGGTTGCAGGTCAAATGCATGTTGCAAGTGAGATTTTCTTTTGATGCAATAAAATTCAACACATCCCCCTTTCCACTTAGTTTCAAAAAATTCAACTCATCCTTTCTGAGTTAGTACATTTTGTTGCAATTTGTTCATTAGTTTGGCATTCTTTTCAAGTTGCAGATAGGGTTATTTGATTGGTTTTCAAGTACTACTAGTGGCCTGCAGTGTTGGCACATTCATCCTACATTCCTTATGCATCATCATCAAACTCTTCCTCCTGATATTACAGTTCCCTCAAAATTGTGCCACTGAAATTTCATTTTTGTGTCATTGAAGGACATCATGTACATTTGTTTGTGGAATATGAGCCTCTGAGGGGTGTTGGTAATATCTAAACAACCTTCATATAACTTCATCTACCCTTTCCCACCTTTAATTCACCTTTTCTACCCTCAAAATGCTCACGGATCGAATCTTATAGAAAAACACGACAATCTTGTAGCAAAATAGGGTAATATTGTAGCAATCCATTAGAGAAATTTTGAGGTCTAAAATGGGCCCGCTATGGAATATTATAAAATAATAGTGGAAATAATAAAACAATATTAAATTACATCATCAAATTTTAGAGGGAAAAAAGAAAAAACTTCTTTTTCAACTTGTATCCCAATGGTTCTACTTATATTTCGAGTGGGAGCACTCGGTGGATGTAGAATTTACTTCCTCATCTAAGGAGTACCCATGTTGCATACTTTCGATGGACCCTACTACACAAAAAATGATAAATACATGAAAAAACGTTATTGCAATCATGTTTTTCATAAATTTCCAAGTTTTGTGTAGTGGGGTCTATCAAAAGTATGCAACACCAGTACTCGGATGAGGAATTAAATTTTTCATCCAACAAGTTATCTCACTTGAAATTTGAGTAAAACTATAGGGAGACAAGTTGAAAATATGAGTTGAAAAAGTAGTTTTTTTTGTTTAGATATTTTTATTTGTTTACTCCAAAAATGGTGAATCATCTCCCATGGTTGACATCATCATCTTGAATTATATTGGTTCTTATAAAGTTGATTTTTGTTGTACTTTTTTGTTTTGAGGCCCATTTTATACCTAAAATTTTCTCTAATGTCTGTAGCATCCTGTAGAACCATGTAAACTCAACCATGTTTCCACCAAAAGTTTGATTTTTGTCTCTTAGGATTAAGTAATGACCCCTAGGCTCCCAAGCCATGATTAAGGAGGAGAAAATACCACTTTAAATCTTCCCTTTCTTCACTGCAACACAATTCTTCACTTAGGGTTAGAGGACATATTTATGAATTTGAAGAACAATGATGACTTTCTTATGAAATGCCTAACAAACTTTGCCACTAAAGCTAATTTCCTTTGAACATAGAGATTAATGGGTGGTTTATCAATGCAAAGTAGATTAGACATATTTTCTTGAATTTATGCTTCTTTTATGGTTTCAATTTCAAGCATTGTTATTGCATAGGATAATTTTCTTTTCAATAAAACTTTTCTTATTTTGAAATTATACTAGTGTTTACATTCTTGCAAGTAGCATAGAGCTTACATTATGCAAATAGAATAGTGTCTCCATTCATGCAACTAATATTGTTTTATTTTTCATTCCTACAACAAGAGTTGACATTTTTAATTAAACAAGTTGCATTCTCATTCCTTTTGCTGAAAGTATAATAATATTTCCATTTTTGCAATTAGGATAGAAATCTCTGCTTAAGAAATTTCTTTTCTTGAGTCATCTTGTCAAGTGGTCTCTGTATGCCTTGGTCTAGTCCATTGCTTGAAGGTGGCATGAGTATAAATTCACCTATTGTGCATATAAATTGTCACCTTTAAAGTTTGTATGAACCTAGGGTAAAATTTAAAGATGGTAGCCTTGGAAGTTACAATACTCTTGTTGCATTATTGGGGCTCATCACTTTTTTGGTGCCATTTTCAGGGAGGTGTCCAAGTAGGTGTTGTTTCTACTTATAAGTTTCCTTTATTTTTCCATCTTTCTATTTTTTTGCATCAACATTATTTTATTTGAAAAAAATACAAAAAAATAAATAAACAAAAACAAAAAGTATTTCATGCCTCGTAGGAGTAGGTATAATTAAGGGAAAATTATTTCAAAAAACCCCACCCCTTCAAGAATTTAACCATCACTCTTATTTGGTGACTTTGAACTTCCCAATTTAACCACAAGGGAATTAGAAAATCCTCTAGGTGAGAAACCTGAAATTTTTGAAGAACCCATAAGAGATGAAGAACCTATATCACTGTTGGGTTGTTTACTGGGTAAACAAACACAAGTATTTATTATCAATTCGGGCTTGTAGGACTTAGAAGCATCTCCAAGATATATGGGTTTCAGCTATGATCAAGTTAGAAGATTATTTATTAATAATAAAGGAAATGAATATTAAAAATATAAATTTAAACTGAATTATTTCTAAATTCAATTATGTAATCAGCAACAGAAGAAGATCCTAACTTAGGAGAACTTGTTTGTCCTTCTCTTACAAAATTACTTCATGAATTAGAAACCAAAACCACTAATGAGCAATCGATCAAGATGCATGAAAAAATAAATGAAGTGGATCTTAACTAAAGAGATCTTGGTTTTCCTTCATCACAGATTCATTCATCATTAACACTTTTGTTAGAAAACAAGAACTTCAGAAAAATTTCATTAAAAAGTAGGAAAAGATGAATTCTAGCTCTAGCTGTTAATCAAATAGAAAGAATGTTTAACTTAAAACATTGGATTGTCCTTTCATATGAAGAATAAGAATTCGAATTAGATTCATCATCACTCATAAAACATCAACATATATCTAATTAACAAATTAAGCATAAAACAAACTAGTTTAGAAACTGCAACTTAAAATAACTAGAAAGTGCACTTAGCTCGGTGTGGGGGCCCTACACCCTTGCCTCGCACATTGTAAGTGATTTCAGCTACTAAAAATTCAGTCAAGAATTCAAAATATAACAAAAGCAAATGAAATAAAACATGTCTTTCAATTAACTCTCCAAAGTTTCAGAAATATCAAAGTTATGTTACACAAATTCTACATATGAATGCCTTCAATGTCTTAGGCTTAAATAGATAAAATATGAAACAAAATCATCTAAAATGTATCATATAGCCATGGCCATCCTTATCCTATCTAATCAGGTCAAGATCATCCATCTAATCCCTCAAAATATTGAAAATCCCATAAAATAAGAAATGTGACCTATTTCCTAGGGATCTCCATAAAAACATGTCCTGTTTGACCGCCTTTGACCGGCCCTGTTTAAGCTCAGTTTGACTGAACCAACAGGTGTACATTAAATATTATTTCCCAATATTTCTAGAAATTTATCCATCTCAAGCCCAATTGTCTTGAAAAAATGACAACCATGAGGCCATTACGGGAATTTCTGATCTGGTCCAAAAATATACTCAAAATTCAATTTTTATAAAAATGTCTAAGAATTGAAAAAATTAATTTAAATACCTGGATATGAATTAATAGGACAAAATAGAGTGAATATTATGGTGTATGGATGGATATCATGGTAATAAAGTGTATTTTATTAAACAAAAATAGATCAATAACGAGGGCCAACATCTCCCCCAAGCTGATGTTCAAGCATGTCCTGATGCTTGCTTCTTCCTTTTAGACCTCCTGAGTTCCGATGCTGATCCTGTACCTGACCCTGAAGCTTCTTGGTGAGATGCTTGCAAAAGAGAGTCTATACCTTTGTACTATTCCTCTTTCTACATTGAGGCTTGACCTTTTTCTTTTCATATTTGATCTTCCAAGAGTTTTTCTCTTTAAGCCATCTGAATGCTTGCATGGTAAGAAGATTGTTCTTTGTTTTCAATTTTCCCACTTCTTCATTTAGTCTCTCATTCTCTTTGATCAATTTTTCATTATTTTTCTTGTATGTTTCATTTTCTATCTTCAAGTGCCTCTCTAATATCCTGCTTACCTCCAAATTATTAGTCAATTCTTTGATTCTGCTAAGGGTCTGTTCATTTTATTTCTCTTTGGTGTATTTGGAAACTGAAGTGGCCTCAATTTCATCATTGCCAAAATATGAGTCTTTTTCTAATGGGTTTTCATAAACCTCCTTCTGCAATATTTCAAGAATTTCATTATCTTGTTTGTTCAAGGGAGATGTTTCAATAACTTTCACTTCAGGTTCTCTTTCCTACTGCGTATGTCTACTGAATTATTTCTTATTTTCCTCCTAGGAATGGACATGAATGACGTCTCTCTTTCAATCATGATTGTCTCTTGTTGCTTCTTAGATCTTGTTCTTGGTTAAAGGGGTGAATTCATTATACTCCTTGTTTCCTGTACTGGTTTGAATTTTTCTTCTATGGCTTGTTATGAAAACTGATTTTGAGTTAGGAAATATATCCACATCACACCCTTAGTTCTCAACTGATAATCAAAAAGGATTTTAATAAGCTGTTGATGATGGATTTGTGCCTCCTTAGGTTTGGTTTCATACTTCACATTTTCTATCATCCTGACCAAATTTATATAGAAAAAGTATGGCAAATTGATTCTTATGTCTCCCTTGATGTGTTGTAGCAACCTAATGTGGTATAGGTGCACTATGTTGTGTCTACTGTCACAGGTTAAGAATTTTTTTATGATCAGTACTAACTCTGCCCAAGGCTCATTGAACCATTCTCTAGGAATCCCCTTTGTTCTATCAAAGGATCCCTTTCTGTTTTTTTCTAGGAAGAAGGTCCATCCCTTATCTTTAAAATGCAACCCTTTGTGATAATTTTCTCTTGATAATGGAAAATCTAGGGCTTGATAAATTTACTTTGGAGTTAAGGGACTACCCACCATAGTTTTCTCTTGTTTGTAGTTATTTATGAATTCCCTTGTAATGTATTCATTATGCCCTTTTAACTTCTGAAGGAAAACTATCAAACCTGTTTGGTAATGTTTTTCTACTATGTCTTTGCCCCAATGCTCGATCTGAAAGTCTTTAGGTTAAATCCTTGTCACCATGTTTTCTGAAAACCATTTAATATATCCTTCTACTGTCATCATCCTCATTTTGAATAATAAAAATTCATGCACTATATCTCTGTTGACATATACATTATGGTGGCGAAGCTTACCTTTTTTTGATGCCTTTGACAAAGAAGTGAAACCAACCTTCTGTTCTCTTGGAAAAAATGAACTCACTGCTTCTACAAACACAAATATTTGATGTAGAAAATATTATGAAAACATAACAATCAAGTTTTTATTAATCTACTCTTCTTATTTGATCCTCTTTTTCATCAAAAATAAAAAAATCCTCTGCCTCTAATTGTAGAATTATCTGTCTTTTGTTGACTGTGTAATTTTTTTTTTTTTTTTTATACCACAGTGCCTTTTTATCCTTCAATTTCACACAAAATTCCTTCTCTTCTAAGGCAAAAGAATTATACATTCAATCTGAAATTTCCTAAGCTCAGTGTGTGCAAGAAAATTCAAATAATGGCTCACTGTTTCATCAAAAATATCATAAAGAATAGGTTCCTGTGTCTTCAAAATTCATAAAACATTGCTCTCTATATACAAAAACATTTTGAACCTGTTTTTACTTCCTTTTTAACCCATAATTCGATCTCCGTCATTGCAAAAATTTCACCATAAATATCTTCTCTTGTTTCAAAATTTCTCACTGTGTGTAAATGAAATGAATTTGTTTATACAAACCATTCAAAAATGTAACAAATGATGCCACTGTGTGTTAAAAATTGAACACTCTGTTCTTTGTTTGTATTCAAATAAAAATAGAAAACTTTATGCAAACACACATGAAGAAATTTCTGAATTTACCTGATCTGGCATTGGTCTTTGTGATTTCTCTGAGTTTGACTTGAGTTCTTGTTTTTAAACAATTCCATGTCAATAAAAAAATCTCCCTTAATATCTCAAATATTCACTCATTAAACCAATGAAGAATACGCGCTGACTGGTGGCAGAGTTTATGTGAATGGTGGTAGTGACACATTGTATGGTAATGACAAGTTAAAACGATGGTAGAAGCACTTCATTTATAACTCATAGTTCACAAAAAATCATGAGATTTGTTAATATGAATAACAATTGTTTTTAACGAGAAAAATCTGGGTTTTCTCTTACCTCGTGCTTCACGGGATATATGCACCTTGATAGTGTGTTTGATTGACACAACTACCATATTTCTTGGCTCAAAATATCAGTAAAATCTTCTTATCTCTCCGTCCTTCTATTGCTATATCTTCTACTCACTTTTCTGTGTTTAATTTCCTCTGTTCCTTCACAAATATCCTTTGTCTTCCTCTGTCAATTCGTTCTTCACAGGGTTTCTTGAATGCGTGTTGATTGTTTGCATGACATTACACTCCCTCATTGAGCTGCAAAGGACTATGATGGTGAAGAACACACTATTTTTCTGTGGTCTAAGGTCTGAGAATGGCATAGGCTCTTACCAATTTATACAAGGTTTGCAACACTGCATTTTTGAATTTGTTTGACTGTTCTTATCCGTCGACCGCTTGACTGATGCCTTCATGGCTTAACTTTTCTGACTAGATTGGTGTGCTAGCTCCACGCTGTACTCTCCCACTATCCACGTTCTTGGCTCTTATTCATTACACATAATACCTTTCGTTTTGTATTCATGGCATATGCTGACCACCATGTTCGCATTCATCTCTCCATCAAAACACATTATGCCCCATCAAACATGCACCCTTCCTCATCGTATTTCCATTCAATCCATTGTACATGCATCATTGCTCTTTATATTTCCGTTCACCCCATTGCACATGCATCATTATTATTCATACCATGCATCGTATTTCCATTCCATCACATCATTTAAACACTTAGGTTAGCTCAATGCATTTTCATTTTTGTTTGTATCATAATTGCATCTCCGACCATTACCTTAGCTTTTAATCATATATATAATTGTGCTCTCAATAATATAGTTTGCATATTTGTTTTGTTTTGATATTTTCATATTGCGCTCTCACATGATTTTAACTTAGGTCTTGACCTTTATTTAGTTTTAAAAATGACCAATAGAATGGTCATATTTTAAAAATAAATGTTTACCATGAAACTAACCTTTTTCTTTCATTTTGTAGGTCCAACAAGGGTTTGATAATTGAGCCTTTTGTTTAAGAAAAGTAAGGTTAATGTGCTATGGATAAGGAATAATATATGGTTTATGGAATGTTTATTAAATGGTTAAGATAGTGGACATGGATAAAAATAATGAATAGGAATAGGAATGTAATGAGTAGGATACGAAGGTAGTGAAATGTAGGTAGAATATGCATATCAGGTACTAAATTAGCTTTAACAATCTCTAGAATTTTTTAAAAAATTGACATTTTAAGAGAAAAACTTCACTTACTGTACTTGTATTCCCACAAATCGTTTGATGTCCATGATGTCCTTTGGTCAAATGATGGTCAAAATTGTCTTTTTTATAATGATGGCTCTTCTAGGATATGTAGAAAAATAGAGACTTATTTCTGCTTTGCATCTGATTATTGATTCAGAATGATGTTGTTCAGGTCCCTTCTACATGTTTAATTTTGACATTTTAGGTCCCTTCTGTCATGTTCTTCAGTCTTGAATATTGATGTAGTTTAGGTCCCTTATGACATTTTGTTATTTCAAGTCCCTTTTGACATAATTTTCAACTATTCTTGAAGTTTCTTCTATCGTATGATACATGTCCCTTCTGGATAATATTCTCAATGATATCTCAGGTCCCTTTTGCATAGTATGTTCAACGATGTATCATGTCCCTTTGTACTTGTAATTCAGATTCCTTCTTCAATTCAACTGCTCAAACTATTTACATAGTTTTATTACAAGCTTCCCCCTTGCCGATGTTAAGACTTGTTCTCAAGTCTTGCATGTCTCGGAGGGTAAATTTTCAAAAATAATACTGAACTAAAATAAAAATAAAAACATAATTCATATTGGCCAAACAAGTTGGTTTTCCGATATGAATTCGAGTTTTTATTGTGCCAATTTCCTGGATTTTCACAACCAAACTCTCTTATTTTTTATTATTTTTATTTTCAATTTTATTTTTTATTCTTCTTCTCGAGTTATGGAAGGCATATTGCTATGTTGTCCCATTAGTTCGAAATCAGCATCTGTTGAAATTATTCTCATAAATTCCTCTTTATTTATAGGTTTATTGTAAACTTTAAGCCTATGTCCATTAAAGACAAATGAAATAGATGCGTTGTCAATTGTTTTTATCTTTACAGCTCCATTGTCAAATATTTCTTCGATCTCATATGGCCCAAGCCAATGATTTGTAAATTTTTCCTTGAAATATTTAAACTTGGAGTCGAACAATAGTGCCCAATCTCCTTTTTGAAACACTTTATTCTTGATGAATCAGTCATGCCATTTAATTATTTGTTCTTGCACAAGATATGTTTTCTCTATTGCTTGCTATTGTATCTCATCCAGTTGATTTAATTCCATGGCTCTTTGTTGTTGTGCCTCAGATAATTCCATCCCCAACTCTACTGCTAAATTGAATGTATGTATTTGAAATTCTATGGGTAATCGGACTTCTTTTCCATACACCAACTGATATGGACTGAACCCAATTGTGTTTTTCTATGTTATCCTATATGCCCATAGTGCATCTCTTAATTTCTCTGACCAATCCTTTCTATTCATTTGTACAGTTTTTGTCATGATATTCTCTAGGAATTTTTTTGTTGATTCCACTTTCCCGTTTGCTTGAGGATGGTATGGAGTTTATTTTCTATGTTTGACCTTGTACTTCTCCGTAAGATCTAGAACAATATTTAATGTGAACTGTGTGCCTTGGTCAGTTACAATCTGTCCCGGAACTCCATACCTTACAAATATCTCTTCAAATAGAAAAGATACAATTGTATATTATGTTGCTCGTGCCACTACCTTTGGCTCGAACCACTTAGTTACATAATATGTACATACCAGGATGTACTTATTTCCATTTGATGGCGGTTTGATTGGTCCCACAAATTCTAGAGCCTATTGCTCGAATGGTTCTATCAGTACTTGCGGATTTAATGACATTTCATCTGATGCCACTGGTCTTCCAATTCTTTGGCAGCTATCACATCTCTTCACATAGGCCTTGGAGTCTTTGAATATGGCTGGCCAATAGTAGCCAAGTTTCAACACTTTGTATGCCGTCCGCTTGTCAGAAAAATGACCACCACATGGCTCATCATGACATGCTTTCAAAATATCTATAATATCATCTTATCTAACACATTTTATTATTATTATATTAGAACCAGCATAAAAGAGGTCACCATTGACCCAACTATATCTAGAACTTTCTCTAATAATATTTCATTTCTGTTTATTTGTGTAATGAGATCGTAGGATGCCTGATGATAAATAGTTGGCTATATCTGAAAACCATGGAGTTTTGACAGTTATAGAAAATAGATATTCATCTGGAAAATTATCTGAAACTGGATTTGGATCACCAGGTGAATGAAGTCTTGATAGAAAGTTTGCAACTTGATTATCCTTACCTGGTCGATCTTGTGCAGTGATGTTAAATTCTTACAACAATAATAACCATATAGTTATTCTGCCGTTTGTAATTGCTTTTTTCTTTAAATATTTTATGGCTGAATGATCCGTGTGGATGAATACTTGATAACCCGTTATGTAATGTCTAAATTTATTAACTGCATGTACTACAACTAACATTTCTTTCTCTATAACAGTATAGTTCAATCCTTTCGGTGTTAAGTTTTCTCTTATGAAATATATGGCATAATTAAACTGATTCTCTTTCTTTCCAAGTGATGATCCTATAGCAGTGTCAGATGCATCAGTTGATATATGAAATGGAAATGACCAATTAGGTCCCCGAAGAAAGGGTGCAATTGACAATTGTTATTTTAATTTTTCGAATGCATTTTGAAAATTATTTTTCCATTGGAATTCCACATCTTTCACAAGTAACTTGAATATTGGCAAAGATATTTTACTGAAATTTTCAATAAATATCCTATAGTGGCCTACATAACCCAAGAAACTTCTTACGTATTTTTGTGTTGTGGGTGGTATTAAATTCACAATGACTTGAATTTTTGATGGGTCCACCTTAATTCCTGATGAAGAAATATGGTGTCCCAACACTATTCCCTCAGTTAACATCATAACGCATGTTTCTTTACTGAGTGATATATTTGTCTCTATGCATCTTTTCAAAAAATTTTCAAGATTTTGCAAACAATCATCAAATGTTTCGCCATACACAGTGAAATCATCCATGTAGAACTCTACACACTCATGATCAAATAAACAAATATTGCAAGGAACGCTCTTTGAAAAGTAGCAGGTGCATTACATAAACCAAAGGGTAAGACATCGTATGCATATGTTCCCCATGGGCATGTAAATGTTGTCTTATCTTGGTCTTCCAACGCTATCTTTATTTGATTGTACCCACTAAATCCATCAAGAAATGAAAATAATTTCTTCCCAGCTAATGAATCTAGTACTTGATTAATAAATGGTAAAGGAAAGTGATCTTTCAATGTAGCCTTATTGAGCTCTTTTTAATCTACATAAGTTATCCATTTTCCATTTTTGTTAGGTACCACAACTAAGGGTGAAACCCATTGACTATTAGAAATAGGATAGATAAATCTGACTTGTAACCGTTTCTGTAATTCTTCTTTCACTATTTCCTTCATCATAGGATTGATCATTCTTTGTGGTTGCCTTACAAGTTTGATTTGATCATCAATGTAAATGCGATGGATACATGTCTTTGGTTGAATCCCATTCATGTATGTGTAATCCCAGGAAAAATATTTTGAGTATTTATGTAACAATGCTATTACCTCTTGCTCTTGTGATGATTGTAAGTTATTACCGATGTTCAAATTTCTCCCAATACTGATCTCAATGATTTTTCTCTTTGAATTGGTAATTGAGTTAACATGAAAAATACTTTCAAATGTATTTTGCAGTGATTGTATAGTACAATTTTTCTGAAAACACTGATTTAAAAGGTGACTTTCAACTTCATATTGTGTTATTCTAAGCTGGTCCGAAATTTTTTGTTATGAGATGAAAAGATATAATAAGTCCTCATTTTCTTCCTCCTCTCTAAAATTATAGACTTGATTAATACTAAGAACAAATTGAATTTCTTGTTGTTCTTCTCCATCAAGCCATGATAATAAAGAAGGGGATTGAGCTGGAGGATACAATGTAACATGTTTTCTTTCATCTCCATGTGAAATAATCATACTTCCTAACCTGCATCCAATGTAAGCATCTACAGTGGCTAACCATGGTTTGCCTAAAATTAATGGATGCCCTCCTAAATTTGTTTTTGGCTTCAAAATCAGGAAGTCTATAGGATACTCCCATGAATCTAGTGAGACAATGATATATTCCAATATACCTTCTGGTACAACTTTAGATCTATCTGCAAGTTATAGAACTATAGTGGCAGGTATAATGTTGTTTAATTTCAAATGTTTCATAGTCTCTGTAGTCATAACATTTATAGCTGCTCCCAAGTCTATTAAAGCATTTGGCACTGAAATTTTTTTGATCGAAATGATAACCATAGGGATCCATGGATAAACATATTTTTCAATGGTTGTATTTGTAGACATGAGACTAGCTAAACTTCAAAATACCTAAATTGTGGCTGGATCTCTTTTTCTTCTGCTAGATTTCTTGAATAATTCCTTTATTGTCTTTGCATATATTGGAATATCTTTAATTTCTTGCAAAAAAGGAATTTTGACATATGTGTTCTTCAATTCATCCAGAATATCAAAGTTAGGCATAGATATTGGGATTTTCTATTGTACTAACCTCTCTGGATATGTTGGATTCTGAGTCATAATAGATTTACCCTTCTGAATTTGTTGTTCTCACTGAGATTTTTGCTTCTCCTTGTTCAATTTTTTCTTCTATTATTGGAGGAGAAGATTTATGTAACACCTTCCCAGATCTTAAGTGGACATCTTGTATGGGAAGAATATAATAGGTAGGATAATATGTTGCCTCTTCCACATTCTATGCTAGTTTATCCACTTTGTTACTTGGATTAGCTACTGGCTGAGCTGGCAATTGTGTTGGTCTAGGAGGTGTTGGCCGGATAAATCGTTCTTGCGGACAAGACCGATCTCCCTAGTGTCAGAAGAAAATCTAGCAAAAAACGAACAACTAAGTTTGTCTTTCTCTAAGTATATTCATTTTACAAATAAATGCTATGAAGGTGTCGATCCTACCTTAGATCCAAATGCTTATTTGCGGTCGTAGTGCTTCCGTTGCATCAATAATCCTTCGTTGCAACAAGGGCCCTTTTGTCACAAGAAAGTATCATCTTTCGTTGATCTGCAATCACAAACAAGAAAATATCAATAGCACCTGTATAAAAAATAATCATAAAACATACCTATCATAGTGATCAAGGAATCTATGAAATAAACGATCAAACGATAGCTTATTGATACAAACAATCAAACGACAATTTATTGAGAAAAACAGAACTTGATTGTATTAATCTTAAAATATACAGAAGAACCTTACAACCTTAGCCTTGATGTTCGAAAGGTCTTCCCGGGGTCCGAAGCAGGAGTCTCCTCTACTTTGATAAGTCTTGCACTCTTCCTTCAGGAGCAAAAAGAGGTATGTGATCTTTCCTCTCAAAAGCTCAGCAGAAGGAAATCTAAATCTCAACAGCACTTCAACTCAAATATTTTACCCATCAAAATATTCTTCAACCCTCCATTAGTTTCCTTAACATAAAAACTTAACCCCTTTGAGGCTACCCAATGCCTCCTTTTATAGAGCAGATGAGGAGGTTAGGATTCCACCTTTAAAGGGATAGAATCCTCCTTCAAAGGGATAGGCTCCTCACATCAAGGGATTAGTTCCTTAAGGTGTGGCATACATGCACCTTACTAAAGCGTACTCATCCCCAAAAAATCTCATCCAGAACCTTCTAGAATTGACCAAAATTCAAAATTTTCAGTTTAATTTCATGCTTTTTTTATCTTACAGGGGTTCCGTAGGCATAACACTCGAAAAATGCGTTCTAGAACGCAGTTCCTCTTCACATTACCTGCATACCCTAGCTAGGAACGCAGGCAGGCTTCATGTTACCTGCGTACCCAAGGCTTTTTTGAGTTTTAAGGGTTTTTCCTCCATTTTTAGGGCTTGGAATGAGGAACAAAGGTTGTAAGACTTGCAGAGGAGGTAAGTATGAGTGTCAATGAGCTCATACAGTCAACAGAATGTCAGGGTGACATTTTTTAGTGTAACATATTGCCCCCTAAAGTGCGAAGTCTGAAATAGATGAAGATGAAGTCTGTCATATATGAAGAGTGAAGTACTTTATCATTTCAAGGATCATCCTGTGGACACCCCAGTCGGAACCTGTAAAAAAATTCAATGCAAAATATATATATGTAATCATATCATCACTGAGGTAGGCATTCCCATACTCAGATCAAAACTAACTAGAAACTACCTCTAAATTGTTCTGATACAGGAATGATTTTGAATACATCACAGTATAGACATATGTCGACACAGCATGGACGCAGCCATCTGTTTATAAATAGTCTATTGTATGAATGATAACAAAATTCCTCGCAGCCTGGATGGTGGAAACTAGATCCAGGGTCTTGATTTTCGCATCTCGAACTAGTACGATTCTATCCATGCGATTAAATGTGTTGAAGTCGAACATGGTAGAAACCACTTGATTACCAGTCAATGATGTGAACTGTTAACAAGTGTGAGAGAAACCACCAGTAATGTCAATGGCTCTCAAAGTACCCAGCACAATCCATGAAATGTGAATGTATGAGCTGAAGTCGAACATCTCACGGAATCATTCGATCGAAGGTCAATGATGCAACCTGTCGTCGAAGGCGAGAAACCCGCCATTGAGGCATGCAGATTTCAAGGTACTGACCATTTTTGTATCAACTTCCTAGATAATGTGCCGATGTCGATAGAAAGTGATCTATCGTAGGCAAGCTCACAACGCGAAATCATAGATCAAGTTTTGAAAATATATTGGCAAGGACTGACTCAGGGATGGTAAAAAATGGATGACAGATATTTTGCAGATGAATGATTTATTTGAACTGTCCTCTTGAACACATAACGACACTGCAGATGGTTTGGTGACAATTGACCCAAAGCTAATACCCAGAAATCGGCTGAAGACTTTCAATATGGTTTGATTAACTGTTAGGCAAAGGATTTCCCAACCCAGGTGGACAAAAAGTGTCGTGTTCAAGAGTGGTTAACGGCTTTTCGAATAATCAAGATGTAACAAACAGGTTCGTTTTTCTCTCTTTTCCCCCACCATTTCTGGCAAGTACCTCTTTATTTTTGACAAGCTTGAGGAGGATAACATTTGCTTGTTTATAAGCTCATCCTTCGGATGAGTCCAACTTAGTTTAAGATTTGAACCCTAAGAAGGAGTGGTTCGTTCTTGTTGAAAATTAAACAGGTCCTTTACTGTTAAATTTTAACGAGTCCAGTATAGGAGAAACTCGGTGTTTTTCAATTTTAGGGAGTCAGAAGAAAAACTTAAGGAAACTCCATGGGTGTACTTTTTCGTAAATTTAGTCTCTCGAGCCCGAAAAAGGATAAAATAATGCGGGAGAGAACTCTATTGACCGTATTTAGTCAACGTATACCTTTTTCGTAAATAGTCCATTTCAGTCCGTAAAAGGGGTAAAATTATACTGAAGGGACGATTATTCATTTACTTTAACGAGTTCGAATAATCAAGTGCTCGACAATATTTTCAATTTTAGAGAGTCTGAAAAGGGCTTAAAAGAGGACTCTAAGGCTTCGCTTTTTCAGTAAGTTTTAACGAGTTCGAAAAAGGGATAAAAATGTACTCCTGTGGCCGACTTTCAATTTAATTTATGAGCAGGAAAAGACGGAAAGAACTCGGCATTTTCATGTATTTTACGAGAATGAAAAATAGAAAAATAATCTCGGGATTTTCATGAGTTTAACGAGTCTCGAAAATAACCGAAATTGACTCAAGATAGGTTTCATTTTTACACAAGCTTGAAACAAAGAGAAAATTGTGCTTGATGCCCCCTAAGCGTAACTGCTAGAGCGCATGCCCCCCCAGCTTCATTTCATTCAACTAAGTAAACTGCTGGATGGAATGAAGGTTCATTTACGAGATCATATGAAAGACCTGACCTAATTATGCAAAAACTAAAATAACTAACCTAAATATACGACTTAACATTTATGAGATCTAATCAAAGACTCGACTCAATTAGGGGAGGATTTGTTTCATTTTTTAATGAGCTTGACACAGGAAAAGAACTATGCTCATGGCAACGTGTTTCATTTTTTAACGAGGTTGACACAGTAAAAATAACTATCCTCACAAACTACTTATTTCTAATCTACCTACATAACCTACTGATTCATTTTTTAATGAGGTTGACATAGGAAAAGAACTGTCCTCATACCTAATTCATTTGTTAATGAGGTTTACTTAGTAACAGGAACCATCCTCATGACCAACTGATTCATTTTTTAACGAGGTTGACACAGGAAAAGAACTATCCTCATACCTGATTCATTTTTTAATGAGGTTGACTCAGTAACAGGAACTATCCTCAGTCCAACTGATTCATTTTTTAACGAGGTTGACACAGGAAAAGAACTGTCCTCATACCTAATTCATTTTTTAATGAGGTTGACTTAGTAGAAAGAACTATCCTCTGACCAACTGATTCATTTTTTAACGAGGTTGACACAGGAAAAGAACTGTCCTCAAAAACTATTTATTCTAATATACTAATCTACTCTCTAAAATCTACCTATTGTTTCATTTTTTAATGAGGTTGACACAGGAAAAGAACTGTCCTCGTAGAAGCTTGTTTCATTTTTTAAACGAGCTTGACATAAGAAAAGAACTATGCTCTCGACTAACTGATTCATTTTTTAATGAGGTTGACACAGGAAAAGAACTATCCTCAACGCCGACTGATTCATTTTTTAACGAGGTTGACACAGTAAAATGAACTATCCTCAAACTCACTGATTCATTTTTTAATGAGGTTGACACAGTAAAAGGAACTTTCCTCACTCACTGATTCATTTTTTAACGAGGTTGACACAGTACAAGGAACTCTCCTCACCCTCACTGATTCATTTTTTAACGAGGTTGACACAGTAAAAGGAACTTTCCTCAGACCCACTGATTCATTTTTTAATGAGGTTGACACAGTACAAGGAACTCTCCTCACTCACTGATTCATTTTTTAACGAGGTTGACACAGTACAAGGAACTCTCCTCACCCTCACTGATTCATTTTTTAACGAGGTTGACACAATAAAAGGAACTTTCCTCAGACTCACTGATTCATTTTTTAACGAGGTTGACACAGTACAAGGAACTGTCCTCAGATCTATTTCTAATCTACAGCCTGTTGGAGGTTTCCTCAACACAAATAAAATTTACAGCCATGGTTGGTTGGTTGACTTCTTTCTTATCTTGCTTCTTCTTCTTCTTCTTCTTCCCTTTCTTCTTCTTCGCCACCTGGTTACTAGCGTTAAGGCTTTTACCAGGCGAAGAGGAAGAAATGGAGGAAGAAATATTAGACGAAGAAGGTAAAGGGTCAACAGAAGGTTGGTGATGTTGAGATGGTGAACTCTGTTTAGGTGAAGCATTCGGTTGAGGTGGAAAAATTGAAGTATTCGGGGCCAACGAAGTTGAAAATAACCATATTGGTAAACCTATTTAAAAAATAGGTAATGACAATGTAGCCATATAAGGAGGACCAACATTTCCAAAGCAAGGAAAAGTACTAGGATTCTCGTTAAGAGGGATTCCTTGGTTGGTAAATTCCGGAACAGTTGCCATTGTATTCAACTTCAATGAATTTTATTAACAATTTAAAACTAAAATTAACAATTAACAATTCACACCTAACAATTAAAATTCACAATTCACACCTATGGTCTCTTAAAAGTAAAAACAAACAAATTAACACGCGCTATCAAATCTAAGAGTCAAACCACACACAAATAGTAACTTCCCGTACTAAAAACACTAGTTGGTGATAAAATCCAACATCGTAGAATTTAATATAGAAAGGGCGGTTGGAACAGTTACCCCGACAACCTGCTTAATGAAACATACTGGCACAAGTTTCTTCACAAAACCATCTCGAGTGAAGAGAACTCCCCAGTGGAGTCGCCAATTTGTTGGCCGGATAAATCGTTCTTGCAGACAAGACCAATCTCCCTAGTGTCAGAAGACAATCTAGCAACAAACGAACAACTAATTTTGTCTTTCTCTAAGTATATTCATTTTACAAATAAATTCTATGAAGGTGTCGATCCTACCTTAGATCCAAATGCTTATTTGCGGTCGCAGTGCTTCCGTTGCATCAATAATCCTTCGTTGCAACAAGGGCCCTTTTTTCACAAGAAAGTATCATCTTTCGTTGATCTGCAATCACAAACAAGAAAATATCAATAGCACCTGTATAACAAATAATCATAAAACATACCTATCATAGTGATCAAGGAATCTATGAAATAAACGATCAAACGACGGCTTATTGAAATAAACAATCGAACGACAATTTATTGAGAAAAACAGAACTTGATTGTATTAATCTTAAAATATACAGAAGAACCTTACAACCTTAGCCTTGATGTTCGAAAGGCCTTCCCGGGGTCCGAAGTAGGAATCTCCTCTACTTTGATAAGTCTTGCACTCTTCCTTCAGGAGCAAAAAGAGGTATGTGATCTTTCCTCTCAAAAGCTCAGCAGAAGGAAATCTAAATCTCAATAGCACTTCAACTCAAATATTTTACCCATCAAAATATTCTTCAATCCTCCATTAGTTTCCTTAACATAAAAACTTAACCCCTTGAGGCTACCCAATGCCTCCTTTTATAGAGAAGATGAGGAGGTTAGGATTCCACCTTAAAAGGGATAGAACCCTCCTTCAAAGGGATAGGCTCCTCACATCAAGGGATTAGTTCCTTAAGGTGTGGGATACATGCACCTTACTAAAGCGTACTCATCCCCAAAAAATCTCATCCAGAACCTTCTAGAATTGACCAAAATTCAACTTTTTTAGTTTAATTCCGCGCTTTTTTGACTTTACAGGGGTACCGCAGGTATTACACTGGCAAAATGCATTCTAGAACGCAGTTTCTCTTCACATTACCTGCGTACCCTAGCCAAAAATGCATGCAGGCTTCATGTTACCTGCGTACCCAAGGCTTTTTTGAGTTTTAAGGGTTTTTCCTCCATTTTTAGGGCTTGACATGAGGAACAAAGGTTGTAAGACTTGCAGAGGAGGTAAGTATGAGTGTCAATGAGCTCATACAGTTAGCAAAATGTCAATGTGACAATTTTTAGTGTAACAGGAGGTGGTTGGTTAGTAGGCAACTGAAGCTGCTAAGATTGAGTTAACATTGGTTGATTTTGGAGTGGAAATGGCATTGGTTGATGTTGCTTGAATTTTTGGTATTGAGGGTATGGTTTTTTATATTGATACTGTTGAGGGTACATATGCTGAGGTGGCTGGTTTCCATAACCATATCCCCTCCAACCTTGTGCAGGTTGGTTTTGATATTGTTGTGGAGGCCAAGCCTACCATGGCATTGGAGTGTTCCACGAATTCTAAGGATATTGAAAATTCTGGGGGTTTGGTTGAGGGAACTGTTGAGGCATCCTTGGTTGCCAAGGTCTCCTTGGTGCCATATAGTAGAGAGAATCTACCCCTTGCACTTATTCCATTTTAAACTCTTTTAATTTAGGACAATTTTCTGTTGCATGTTTTTCTGTGCAAAGTCCACACACTTGTATACATTGCAAAGGACATTCCCTAAGTGGATATTTTTGCCTAAACTTTGGACAAAATATTGCTAAGATTTCATCTTGTTCTTCCTTTTTCTTCTTGGCTTTTAAGACATCTACTTGTGTTCCCAAAGTGCCTAAGAGATCTGTTTTGAAATTTTCTAGTAAACTTCCTATCTCTACTCTTGTTACTGCACTTGATGTAGATTTGGAAGCCCTTGATGTAATATCTCTCTTTCCACTCTTTTCTCTTCCCTTAGAGTATTTCTGACAAAAATCAACAATTTCTTCAAATGGTAAATTGGAGATATCTCCTTTTCCCATCAAATTGAGGATATATAGATATTCATCTATGATACCCTTAAGAAAGATTGTACGGATGGTATCGGGATTTAGAGAACGTTGTTTGGATTTCTGCAAATCGTAAAGAAATATTTCCAAATATTCCTCCAAAATTTCATCTTCATGTTGTGTCATTCTAAAAATGTCTTCTTTTGAGTCTCTAGCCTTGTAGTAAGCTTGATATTTTTTAAGAAAAAATTTCTTAATATCATCCCAAGAAGCTATTGTATGTTCTCCTAAACCCATAAACCATTTCAATGCTATTGCTTTCAGAGTAGCAAGAAAGAGTCGAAGCTTGTGTGTATCATCCGTGTATCCATAAGTTCTTCATATGATATCAAACTCAAACATGAATGCATCAGGATCTTCTGTTGACATTCCATAAAAGTTAGGCAATACAGAAGGTGGAATGTTTTTCATTTTCACTTCTTCTCCTAATATTGCTCTTGCATCTAATATTAGAAAGCCAAAAGTAGATTCCTGATCATTATTGTTTTCTTGTTCATTATCATGTTGTCTTTTATTTTGATTTTCTCTTCTTGCATCTTCTTCTATCTTTCTTAGTGCTTATGTTCTTCTATCTTCATTTTTATTTCTTTCTTCCTCTCTTTTCTTCTCCATTCTCTTTGTTGTCTCTCATGTTCAATTTTATGTTCAAGAGTTATAAATGGTATATTGGATCCTTCTCCTTCTTCATCGATTTTCTGTTCAAATATTTGCAGGACAGGTTTCTCTAATTGTTCAACAACTTGTTTTCTTGTTTCACTCTGTTTCCCTAAGGAAGGAGGTTCTTTTTGTGATTGTTTTCTTTTTACCTCCAAGGATAACAAGATATGTCTTTCAACTAGAGTGAATCTTTGTTCTGATCTCTATTTTTCCTCTAACTCTTCTATAGTAGGTCTTCCAACAAATGGTGTTGTTAGTCCTGTGGATGGATGAGTTTTTGGGGGGTTTTGTTTCACGAATCTATCCTTATGATCTCTATCTCTAGGCATAAAGAAACATAAATTAAAATAAAATCTATGTTTTTGTTGTTGTTATATATATATATATATATCTTCCTAATTGACCATTTCTAAATATGCTTCCCTGACAATGACGCCAAAAATTTTGGGTTGTTTACTGGGTAAAGAAACACACATATTTATTATCAATCTGGGCTTGTAGGACTTAGAAGAATCTCTAAGATATATGAGTTTCAGCTATGATCAAGTTAGAATATGATTTATTAATAAAAAATGAAATGCATATTACAAATATAAATTTAAACTAAATAATTTCTAAATTAAATTATGTAATCAACAGCAGAAGAAGCTCCTAACTTAGGAGAACTTGTTTGTCCTTCTCTTACAAAATTACTTCATGAATTAGAAACCAAAACCACTAATGAGAAATAGATCAAGATGAATGAAACAATAACTGAAGAGGCTCTTAACTAAATAGATATTGGTTTTCCTTCATTAAAGATTCATTCATCATTAATACTTTTGTTAAAAAACATGAAATTCATAAAATCATTAAAAAGCAGGAAAATATGAGTTCTAGCTCTAGATCTTAATTAGATAGAAAGAATGTTTAACTTAAACATTGGATTTTCCTTTCATATGCAGAATAGGAATTCAAATTAGATTCATCAGCACTCATAAAAAATCATTATTTATCTAATTAAAAAATTAAGCATGAAACAAACTAGTTCAGAAACTGCAATTTAAAATAACTAGAAAGTGCACTTAGCTGGGTGTGGGGGCCCTCTACCCTTGCCTCGCACACTATAAGTACTTTCAGTTACTAAAAATTCAGTCAAGAATTCACCATATAAAAACAACAAACAAAATAGAACAAGACTTTCAATTAACTCTCCAAAGTTTCAGAAATATCAAAGTTAAGTTACACAGATTCTACATATGAATGCCTTCAATGTATTAGGATTAAATAAATAAAATATGAAACAAACTCATCTAAAATGTCTCCTATAGCCATGGAAAACCTTATCCTATCTAATCAGGTTGAGATCAGCCATCTAATCCCTCAAAATCTGGAAAATCCCATAAAATAAGAAATTTGACCTATTTCCTAGGGATCTCCATAAAAACAGGTCCTATTTGACCGCCTTTGTTCGGGCTTGTTTAAGCTTGGTTTGACTAAACCAATAGGTGTAAATTCAATATTAGTTCCCAATATTTATAGAAATATATCCAACTCGAGCCCAAGTGTCCTGCAAATATGACAACCGTGAGGCCATTATGGGGATTTCTGATCTAGTCCAAAAATGCACTTAAAATTCAATTTTCATAAAAAATTCAAAGAATTGAAAAAAATAGTTTAAATACCTAGATATGCATTAATATTACAAAATAGAGTGAATATTATGGTTTATGGATGGATAAAATGGTAATAAAATTTATTTTCTTAAACAAAAAGAGATAAAAAATGAGGGCCAACAATCACCTATACAAAACATGGTTGAGAATAGGAACTGAGCTCTTCTCTATTTGAGAAACCAATGTGGAGGCCATGATGAAGAATATAATCCCCACTACTCTTATACACTTCCATGGACTAGCCTCTCAAGACCCTGGCACATTCATGTTTGATTTTATTGTAGTTTGTAGGACCTGTTATTATATTTCCTATGAACAGAAGATGAAGTTATTTCCCTCCACCCTTAAGGATGCATCCTTGCACTCGTTTATGAGCCTACCTAGAGGCAACGTCACTACCTAGGCACAAATTCAATAAGCCTTTAATGATAAGTATAGGGATTATTGTAGGTCTAAGGGGAAAAAAGAGGATATATTTAGTATGACCCTAGGGCCATATGAGTCCTTAGAAGATTATAAGGAAAGGTTCCAACTTAACTATAGGAGGGCTAATTATACCCTTGACCTTGAATCACTCAAGCTTGTACTACTGTGATGGATTAGGGAGGTTGTAATGGAGACCCCCAATATTTTTTCTGATGGAGATATCTATTAGCTGACCTATGATGACATAAAGACATTATTCAAGAATCATTCTAGGGCTGCAAGGAAGAAAGGTAGGTCAATTCAAGGCCTGGAAAAATGTTCTCCCTCCACCTCAACCATCAAACAAGGGATAGGGAGTATGCTAGAATATTTCAAGAGTGAGATGTTGCATAATTTTTCCTTACATATGGATACTATGTAGATTAAGAGGAAGCAAGAGGAAGTAAAAAGGTCACTAGATATATTTTGCCCCAGATGCATCGAGAAATACCCCAGAAATGAGTGTCCATTGAACAACATAAAGGTCTACTCTAATTCCGAGGAGAAACATGCAACGAATAAATGAACCTCTCTTCCAGACCTAAAGGTTGTATACCAAGGGGAAGAGAATGTCTTGGAGCAACTTTTATCCATCAACCAAAGGAGGCTAAACGGCCCTCATCCATAGCAACAAGGCATAAAGGTCGCACAATATCCTTCTTACAATCCAAATCAAAATGAACCCTCCCAACCTTGGTATCCTCCAGCTCACTGATCATGGTCCATGCCCCCTCCTTTGTCCTATACCCTTAAATACCTTCCTCAACTTGTCAATCCTTCCACTACAAGGAAAAGATCCTCTAGTGGATGTTTTTGAGGAACCCCTTCTAAAAATACCCCAAACATCCGTTTGTAGCGGAGGTTACTGGAGGAGGTTGGCAGGTGGAGGCTTTTGCAGATTTTTTTTCGTCTGGTGCACTTATCATCCTAAACTGCACCGGTGCGTTAGACAAGACAAAGCACCAGTGCGAAAAAAACATTGGCATACTGGGACACCATGCGCTCCGTACAAATTCTCTTGGTGCGTCTTATTACTTTAGCGCGCCGATGCTTTACAAATATTTCGCACTGATGAGTCCTAAAAACTCGTGAAAAAACTGAAACTGCCCAGTGAGGTCTTAAGAAACCGCATCGGTGCGCCTATAAAACCCTGCGCATCGGAACATGGTTAAATAAATAAAAAAATTATGGCCAAAAAACCACATTTTTCACTTTTCAGTGCTCCAGAGCTCTCATGCACCGGTGCAACTTTTCCTTATCTGAGGTGCCCTGACATCGGTGCTCCCATTGCACCCATTGCACCCATTTCACATGTTGTTGTTGTGCATTTGCCACAATCTCCAATTTAAATTTTGCAAAACGGTGGGAAAATTTAGTGTTGCAAATTCTACAGCCAATACGCCTCCTTGATGGCTAAATGTACAGGTATTTTTCTTGTTTTTCCATAATTAAGCCTTTTAGCGGATTATAATAGTAAATTAGCTTTAAATTAACCTTAAAAAAAAAAATCTTCCGCGTGGTGTGCTCGAGCCGTTCGGCTCGCACCGGGATTATTTAAAATTAAAAAAAAGTGCGGTGCGATCGGTTACCTGGCCGCACCGTTGACCCTGTCAAATAGTGGGAATGCGGTGCGTTGATGGAAATATCTGCCGCAGGGAAGGTAATTTTTTCAGCGCACTGCATTCCAGAATTTCGACTTGGTCAACGGTGCGGCTTGGTAAAATACCACACCGTTAACTATGTATTGATTTCAGGAGGGTGGTGCACTGACCAAACTATACATCCCAGGGCATATATTTTGGTCATATCATCACCCTCCCGACACTAGTCCATAGTCAATGGTGTGGGATGTTATAGCACCACACCGTTGACTTTGGAACAATGCCAGGAGGGTGGTGCACTTAAAATTTGCAGGTGCACCGCCTTCGGTGCACGACAATAAAAGACGCACTGTGATCAGTGCATGCCTGTTTTTTGTGGCGCACCGACTGTTATTTTATTTTATTTTTAAAAAAAAATTATATATGTATATTCCTAAATACAGGTATCATTTAATAAAAAAATTGTATTTAGTATGTCAATCATTCAGAGACCTGAAAGGAGAGAAGAGAGGGAACGACAACAACAACAGGCGGACCAGTATAACATGGTTCGCCTATGGGAGGCATGAGAGAGGGAGAGAGATGCGTACCCTTACCTTGTTATAACAGCTACCTAGGGGCTCCTAAGGTAGGTAGGCCTCCTCAAGTTCTACGAGGAGGCTACTTCCATAAAGGTCCATGGTTTGTTTTTGCGACATCTTATCTGCAGGTGGAATGCCCACCTACAGGCTTTCCGGGTTGGTCCTAACCAGTGGTACGGGCCCACTAAGGAGGAAATATATTTCATTATAGGGCTATTGAGGAGAGGGGTGGATTTTCCCTTGTTCCTAGAGGTTCCAGTTGGCTATGCAACATGGAGTCAGTTGGTGTACTCCCAGAGGTACATTAACGCGGATATACTATCTCCTTCATATTTTCAGGTCTCCGGAGGTCAGTTACTATTGCTGTATTTGGTAGTGAGGAGGTGAGATGCCTCTCACTTTTTATTTTTAACATTTCACACAACACCAGTGATGAACAATGCATTATTTTCCCACTTCTATATTATGTTGATTCTTTAGTACAAGAGCCACGACTTGTTAGGTGGTCTGCCATTTTTTTGTGGCAGTTCTGTACAACCCTAGATAGATGTCATGCTCATGCACAAGGGAGGGTCAACTTCCCTTTTTATTCAGAGCTATTTTGTTTATTTTTTGACAGGTTTCTAGAGACGAGGCCTACTTTTGTTCGGCAGCCTTGTAGGCTGATGCTAGATGCATGGATGCACATGTGGGGACAAATGATGCCCAAGAGGGGTGAGACTGAGTTTTCCGCGAGGATATTGCATGATGCACTCGAGTTGCTAGCTAGTGTTGACGAGCATCCATTCATTATGGTCCCCTATACTGATGCTGGTTTGGATTGGCAAGGGTGTGCCAACATCCTCTTCACAGATGATGAGCCTCTGGATGATAGAGGAAATATTACTGTTTTTTTTTTAAATTTATTCTAACATGTTATTTAACTTGTTTTTATTAAATTGTGTACTGAAATTGTCTAATTATTGTTGTGTACTTGTATATATTTTGCAGGCATTGGTTCTTTTGATGGCGAGGACATGCCAACACCACCAAATGATCCAGGTGTGGATCCTGATGATGATCAGGATATGGAAGATGCCGAGGATCATGAGGCCGGTGTAGACAGACCTACTCCTATTGGTGCGCCAGTATCTCCTTTTACTAGGTGTGGTAGGCTTGATAGTAGAATGACGATGGAGTTGGGTGACCGACTCTATGCATTGTTTGTTGAGGTGGGAGTCAGGCCCGCTACTATGAGAGACATAAAGACCAATGGTAGGCTGGTACATATGTGGAGAGGCATGCCACGTGACATGTACAACCTGATGCGACATGTCGTAGGAGCTACGAACTTAGTTACGTGGCTGAGGAGGGCCCTTGCACGTTATAGGCGTGGTCGAGACGTAACACGTGATCGATAGTCTGCGAGTAGCGACACATCATCTGATGATCACGATCAGGGGAGTGATCATCGTTCACCTCGCACCGCGCCAGATGAGTAGCCTCTAGCATCGACCAGCAGTCATCATGGAGAGCAGGCTAGACCATCGGCCACGTCGAGTCAGCAGCCTGCAGCATCCAACAGTACTCATGATCATGAGCAGGTTGGAACATCAACCATGTCGAGTCATCACGATGAGCAACCAATAGTTGATCCTGATGAGCATAAGGCACCAGAACTAGATCAGTAGGCACGTGATGATCAACATGTATCTGAGCTTGTCGAGGTTGCACCATTGACTGAGCAGGCCTCGACTAGTACTACTATTGATGTTGTACCATGCCATTTATATTATAGTTGTATATTTTTGACATTATATATATATATATATATATATATATATATATATATATATATATCTATGGTCCATGTATTTTATGTTCATGTTGCAGTTGTACTTAATTTACATGTTGGTGATCATCATGATGTGTATGTTGCTAGGTCATGTTAGATATGTTCATTTAATGTGCAGCTTGTAGATAGATGTGTATGTGATAACATTTATTTGACATGAGATGTATATTTGATGTTTGTGTTGTGATGATGTTATACAATGCTAATTGTGTTTTGTTAGATGATCATGATCACGATGATGTTAGCGATTTTGAATGTGTTTTTTATTCGAATATGATTTTTATACAATGGTTATCATGATCGTGATGTTTATCAATTAATTTAATATTAAATGGCCATGATATTGTAAAATTGTAATTGTAATTGTAATTGTATGTAAAATATTTATAAAATTTTAATTGTATTATTGTGAAATGATTGTAATTGTATGTAAAATTCTAAAATTGTAATTGTAAAATAATTATATTAATGTGAAATTGTAAAATTTTAATTGTAATTGTAATTGTATGTAAAATATTTGTAAAATTTTAATTGTATTAATGTGAAATGATTTTATTAAAATTTTTAAATTTGTAAATTTGTAAAATTTTAAATAATTGTAAAATAATAAATCTAGAATAATATGAATTTTTGTAACATAATAAAGTTTAGAAAATAATGTAAATAAATTCATGTACTTTAGAATTTCATTATTTTATTATGATCTTACATACAAAAAAAAATAAAAATTATATAGTACGCCATTGTTTTTGAGATCAACATAATTGCAAATTATCAAGTGAAATATTGATTTTGACATTAACACAATGCCAATTACCAATTAATTCAAAATACATATTATAATGTTTCGAAAAACCCATCTTAAAAAGTATAAATATTGATGAAATAACACATGTACAATATCACTCTCGGTTCTCATGATCACCCTCATTATCTTCCAGCTCGCATGGCATGATAACACTATTGTTCTCAAAAATATGTTTTGATTTAGGGTCATGTCTCAATACGAACCACCAATCCCTATCCAACACATCTGGGTAAAAAAATACGTGGTTGCAGTGTTTGGGGAAAACATAGGGCTTCTTAGCTTTATCCCCACATCTTTCTAGAGTTGATACATATCAGCCTACTATCGCGATCTTCCTTTACATTATTTCGATCAAATATGTCCCACCACTTTCACCTAAAAATAACACATTGGAAAGAAGAGAAATCCATAACAATGATCTCTTGTATCTTTTTTACGTAACCTAACATCCCTCGTAATAGGTTTTGATCACGGTGGCTATATCGGCTAGATTGATCGAACTCGACTTCCAATCCACAGTCTTGTATGGTGTGTCCAACATCAGCATTTTCTGTGCGAAAATGGTGTCCATATGCCCACATAGATGGGAAAAAATGCACCTATTATAAAAAAGTTAAAAAATCATAGTGTCATGTGTCTTATAATAACCCAACAGTTAAAATATGAAATATAGATGTAATTACATTTGAAAGGTGCATTTTTAAGTTTCAAATTTACAGATAAATTAAATAGATTATTACCGAGTTGCTGCACCCAATCCCTACTTTTAGCGCATCCTCTTCAGCACGCAGGTAACGACCAGTTGCACCGTATTTCTCTCTGACTTGGTCAACAACCCAACTGTTGGGGCATATTTTTGGCATATTTTCTTTTAAATGATCGAGATAAGGCACATTTATACCATTGAACCATCTGAATTATTTCCTATCACTCTCCCATTTCATCCTCTTTTGTTCGTACAATGCGACCCACGGTTGTGTCGCTTCGGAATTGTAAAGAGAAAATTTATTGATTTCTTCAATTTCTGCATTCGCTGATGAAATCAAAACGACATTATATAGTACATAGAGATAAAAATATACATTATATCGAAGTTCAACATGAATATTTACTTTGTGTAAATTTGGAAAATTATAAGTCGCTTACTCTTTATCAAGTGCTTTTTTCCACTCGTTTGGAGAAACTCCCCTTCTCTTTTGTCTTCATCCCTTTCATCATCCCAAATCACCGCACCTGGTTTGTTGTCGATATTCTTGATGTAGTCACTGGAATAATAGAAATACTCATACGATATGTACCCCTCTGCCATAGACCCCTCGGGTTTTTCCCTTTGTCGAACAAAAACTTTCAATTTCTTCATGTACCTCTCTAAGAAGAACATTCAATGACAAGAAACCACCCCAACTAATTCAACCTCATCTACTAGGTAGATTATAAGATGAACCTGCAAGTCCATGAAAATCGTCGGCAGTTCCTTCTCAAACATAAAAACAATCTCAACTATCTCTTGACGCCATTGTGGAATGCTAGCCACATGAATCTCCTTTGACATGATCCAACGTACAAATGCAGATAATTTAGATATGGCACGCCCTAGGTCTTGAGGGAATTCATGTTTCACACACCCATGCATGAATAAAGGATAATGACACTGCAAATTTATAAACACATGCAATAATATACAAAATTAGTTATGTTTTATGATCCCTGCATGGGATAAAATTTATTAATACAACAAATAATAAAATCATGCTTTTGACATTATACGTACTCTTAGAAGATACAAATGGTCATGTGATTTCAATCCTGAAAAATGGTCATCCACGGTGAAGTAGTGTCGTAGTGAAGACCCATATGAAGAGCACCCTCACACCCATTATAACTTCCTTTGCCAAATAAAGATCATATTTTTTTTTAAATCCAGGGGACATCACCTTCTTTGAAATACCATGAATTAGAGGGACCAGCGCCTGCCTCTAATCCTATACTTTCTAATCGTCTTGGCCAATGTTTCTTTTTAGTTTTTGAAGTACTAAGATCTTTCCTAACAGCCAATGTGTCACTTTTTCTCGATGATATGTTCCTCCATAAAGAAGATGAAACATTTTTAAATATATGCATGGGATATAATAAGTGGGTAATCTTAAGATGCTCCCAATATGGGAGGTTATAAAAGATAGATTTCCTTTTCATCCTAATGGGAAATTTTTCAACATAGGTGTTGAATAATTCAATATCATCGAATATAGGCTCCCCATTTGAATCGAACATTTCTATGAAATCCTTCTCCTTCTCTCTCTCATACGCTCTAAGCCATTCAGCTAGTGTCGTTATTGGAGGCCTTTGGGTTCTCTCTCGTTTACCATTGAAAGTGGATGCTGCTCTTATATAAGGGTGTTCTTCTAGGAGGAATACCCTGGAGCAATCATACACTGGCTTTCGTAGGTCCTTGGACCATCTAGCTTTCAAAGAAGGTCCATAACATTTACATCCAAAATACCCTTTTGTTACAAGACCTGTGAGATTATTGTATACAATTTATATGCATGGCACGTTAAAGAATATCATGAAGATCAGAACAACTACAATGAATTAAATAACTAATATGTGAAAGAATATTGTTACGTATTTAAACAAATCAATAAACATGTAATTTACCAGAGCAAACTGCTAAGCCTGGATAATCATGTGTCATGTAAGCACATATGCCATACAACGTAAAACTCCTCTCTGTTGCGATGGGTCTTGATACATCGTATATATTTATCCATCCCATAATTCCTTCAATTCATCTACTAGTGGTTATAAGTAGACATCCATATTCTTCACTTGTCTTATACCAGGGACTATGAGAGCCAACATAAGATGTTCATTATTCATGGACAACCATGGGGGGATATTTTTATTGATCACTACTATAGGCCAAACAAAATAGTTGGTGTTATGGAGGGAATATGGGTTGACGCCATCCATTGCTATGCTGAGTCGTAGACTTCGTACTTCAACCTTGAATTTTTCGAGCCATGTATCCTCTATATGCTTCATGGCTATTGAATCAGTTAGGATTCGCATAACTCCCAACTCACTTCCATGTGAGGCATACCATCCTTGCAACATAACTAATTCTTTGCAACAAAAGAGCCTTTGAATCCTTGGGATTATAGGCATGTGCCTCAATATCTTAAAATGAGGACCACGTGATTTACCCTTCATTTTTGATTTATCATACTTGTCATGCCCACATTTTGGACATATCTCTTTGTCTGCATATTATCCTCTATATAGAATACAATCATTTGAACATGCATGATATGATATGTACTCAACACCCAACATTTTCAACAATTTATTTGGCTCTTCGTAGCTACTGGGCAAGACATTATCACTTAGAAGAAAATTATCTTTGAATAACCTGTAGTTGGTGATCACGGAAAATATTAATAAATGTACGCTAATGCCGATATAATTATTAATGTTCATAAAATTGACCATTTGTAATGTTCATGGTGTACTGATTATATTTATCAAATTTATATAAGGGAGAACTTTATGGTAACTTACCTCAAAATTTTCGAGAAACATGCATTCGACAAGCCAAACTTTGATTTCAAGTTTTACAGTAACATCGTTGTCTCCAACTGGGTAGACTTTGACTGATTTTCAGGGCCAAAGAGAGGGGTGGTGGAAGAAAATTTAAGGCTTTCGAAAAAGGTGTCAGCAATATCAACATCATCCCCTAGCTGATCATCATTTTGGAATGAATCTAAAAACATTGTCTCCATGGCAGTCATATCCCTTAAGTAATCATCCATACTAGCCTATATTTGATTGCCTCCATTTCCAGCTTGTGAAGAACTACTATTGCTATAGTCATTCCTAATTGGTGAAACTGGACGTAGAGGGAATTGAATCGGTGGTTGATTCAACCATTCTTGGTATCGTTCCTCTCCGATTTTTTCTCTTAATTCAGTATTCTCTCGATTTGAAATTGTTGTGGGGTGCAATGGAAGATGGTAGGTAGGTCGCTTATCATCACTAGAATCCTAATAATTTAGAAAAATATATTTGAACATGATTAGTACAAAATATATGATATAAATTAGTAAGCATGTTGACAATATTGCATGATTAATTGGTTTGACGTTGAAATAATTACATTAATCAATATAACAAACAATTATAATTATTACCATCATTGTCCCAGAATTGTGGCTAGAAGACACAATATTGTTACAATTGGTAGGGTGAAGCGGCTGTCCATTTTCATCTACCAAATGTTCCTTGCGGTATGCTGCTCTTGATAAGAGCTTCCGACTTTTTGGAGCTGTTTGAATATTTTGTGTATTTGAACTTGATTTTGAATCTTTATGAACTTGAAAATTTATATACATTATAAATTTAATTAAGATGTGCATGATTTACATGGATAAAAAACATCAAATCAATTAGATAATGAAGATATAAATAAAATCTGAAGTAAATATTATGTCTCGAGATGGATAGGGAGAAATCCACGATGGACTTTGAGAAATATTATGGAACGAGCTGGATTTTGAAGAATTGTCCAATCGATATAATTATGACATTTCCTTCCTGCATTTGAGAAAAATCAACAATTAATTCTACTGTACACACCTAAGAGTAATTTTAGTGCCTTAAAAATGGACTTCTTGCTATCGGTGCTAATGTACAAATAACTGCATCGGTGCATTTTAGTTACCGCGCACTGGTGCCGTGTTTTCAACGGACGCACCGGTGTGGTGCTATTAAGTGATGCACCGGTGACGAACAACCACAAATAAAAAAGCGCAATTCTATTTTTTTAAGTGAAAAAAAAGTGGTAAATTGAAAAATGGGCGGCAAAATATTTTCAAAAATATAATTTCATAAAACAATTCTTTAAATACTAAACACTTTTCATTATTTCACTATTTTTCCAAAACTTTTCAGCTAGATATTTGCAGGAGACATACCTGGAGCAAAAGAGCACAAGAGCACTATGGAGCAGTGAAATACATTTGAACAAAAGTATTCAGACCATCAAAATTCCAAACCTCTGGTGATTCAAACCCTGTAGCATAGAATTTCAAACAATCTCATGATTAAATTTTATTATTATTTTTACATTTTCTGCAGTTTTTTTTACGCAGTAAGTAAAAAATTTCAATTTGTTGTTCATTTTCAGAAGACAAAAAAAAATCCATTTTTATCCTAAACCCTTCATTATTTTTGTTTCTACTCTTTCTTCTCCCTGTTTATGTGATTTTAGAATTAGGGCTTTTTATTTTTGATTTATAGGGTTTGTATTGCTCTATATAGGCCTATGAAATCCAACGCACGGGAAGACTTGCATAGTCAGATCCCAATCCATGTCGGCCCTTGCGTGAATTAAAAAAATAGAATTTTTTTAATCGGTGCGCCCGACGTAACCTAACGCACTGGTGCGCTGGATTATCCCAGCGCACTGCGCATGTATTGTTTGATAATATTTATTTTATTTTATTTTAAAATTCATGCACCATATGTCAAATAGGGCACCGGTGCACTATGCCATTATGGCGCACCGCGAATGTACTGTTTTGCAAAAATATTTTTTTATTGTGTTAATCAGTGTACCATGTAACATATAATGCACCACACCTGGTCTCCTTGTTGATAGAGAGCACCGTACGGTGGTCCCTTGTTTGCGCGGGGCGTTTATAAGAATAGGTCGCACCGCCCCCTCCACGACACCATATTCTACAAATACTAACACTATACAATTTTTATTATTTTTTCTGTGTTAATCGGTGCGGTGGTTGACATGGAATGCACTGATGCTCCTTGTTGCAATAGAGCACTGTACGATTTTTATATTGTTTGGGCGGTGCGTTTATAAGACCACCACGCACCGATGTTGATGTGTACACCATGAAAAGTTCACTGGTTTCTTGATATATTTTTTTTACCTAAAAAGTTGACAATTTATTTATAAAATATATTAATGAATGCTATGGTATAGGTTTCATATTGATAAGGAAATGGCTGACAAGAGATCAAGCGACAAAAATACTGATAACACATCAATAAAATAAAAAAAGGCAATTTCTTTGTAAATTATTTACAAAAATTATTATTTTTGAACTATATGTAAGTTTAACTAATATGCATTTTTTACCGTGTATCATGCAGAGCCACAAAATGACGAATCTCGATAAGATTATTTCTAGTATAGGACCAGAAAAGCATAAAATCTTGATGGAAAAATTGGAAAAGGATGAATCAGGTGAATGAAAAAATATTATCGATCCAATATGAGTTTCTTTTTTTAATTTTCATTAATAATATACTTAAAAATATTAGATAACATGTTTCAAACAATCTATTAATTCACATATGTTTAATGTTCTACATCGACCAACAACGAAGAAAAAGAATGTTTTTCTAAGAAAAGAAAAAAAATAGAACATGCAAATGAAAATGAATTGCTCCTTAGCTCATCTGGAGTGGTGCTGGAGGTTAACGAAAGGGGGAAAAACTTTTACAAAACTTTGAGGGATCTAGGGGAACGAATGTATAGACGTTCTTTCCACTTACAATAAAAAAATAAATCCAATGATTCCAAGAACCAAATTTTATTTAAACTACATGATAAGTTTCAAGAGAATTGGTTAATGAGACATGTCAGAATTTTAATAGCAAAAATGTACAACAACAAAAAAGAAGGAATGAAAGAGTATTATTCTTTAAATTTTTTCTTAGAATTCAGTCATAAACATCATTTAGCATTACTTTTGTTATATTCTATTTTTCATATATGAATATAAAAAATAAATATTTTATTGTCATGTTACATTTTCAAATATTATGTAAAATCTAATGATACAAGAAGAATGTTCAAAAGGTCTACAAGGAGATGGTCAAAGAAATGGAAAAAATTGCATCGCAGGATGATCAATCTCAACAACAATGTGCTTCAAATGAAATATGTAATCATTAAATTTTTCGATCATTAGGTACAATAAATAAACAACTTCGCATTGAATATTAATTTTCAAGAATTTTCTTGCAGAAAAGAAAAGAAAATGGAACCCATTTAGCACATAAAACAGAAAGAGAAGGAAGAAAAGGGTTGATATATAAGTTTATGAGTAATTGTTACTTCCTTATAACAAGTTAAGTAGATTTAATTTTTGTATTTTTTAACTTGTTTTACGAAAATCGTCATTGAATGTCTTCAAACTGGTGCCAACTTACAAAGAACCATTAGATGAATTGATTGACATTGGGTTAAATATCGGTTGTCAGTATATGTTGGCATATCAGAAATTAATTGTGGAATTTGTAAGCATCTATTGATCTTGTTTTACTTACCTCCATATATAATTAATAGAATAAAAAAAACTTTTATATTAAATATATTATTTTTTATGGGGTATAAAACTTGCAAGAAACAAAGTATGGAACTCTGCCAATAGATGAAATATTGAAACATGGCATACTACATGGTTTTGAAAGAATGTATGTAGTTCATGAGTCAATTGTTGCTATGGTACGTCGTTTCTTTTCAATTTACATTGATGTATATTATTTAATATTTCAATTTCCATTATTATCACCAATGTATATACACTCATTATAGTTTATTTTTATGTTTGTAGATGGAAGCTGAAGAAGAAGAAAAAGATCAAAACCATGAAAAGAACATTCATGAAAAATAACCCAACTCATGGAAGTAGCTCTAGCAGTGACAACAATTCATGTGAAGAATGATGATAATTTCATTATGTTTGGATATCAAAGCAAGGCGTTGTATTTTTTTAAATATTTCTCTTGTGCAATCAGACATTTTATTAATGTATTTGGACATAGCCCCAATTGAAAGACAAAGGGATATCAATCACCGATTTTGTATGACAAAGATTGTCTTATATATATATATATATATATATATATATATGTTTTAATTTATTCTATTGTGTTCTCCATTGTTGCTATGAAATCTAACACCCCTGATTAAATTTATGGATGATTAAATATTATAATGAAGAGATGTGAAATCTGATGATATGATATAACAAATTAATCCAAGCATCACATTCAAATGCACTAATAAAAATTTATTTGATATGAATACTGTTATAATATATGTGTCGTCTTTTGATGAATAATGAATTTTAAAAAATCACAATAATTATGATATGATATAACAAATTAATCCAAACATCACATTTAAATGCATTAATAAAAATTTAATTAATATCAATACTGTTATAAGATGTGTCGATTTTTTATGAATAATGAATTTTAAAAAATTACAATAATTGCACTGTCATAGGTCGACGTTTCTAAAAAATACAAAATGAACACTGATGCGTGTTAGTTACTGTACACTGGTGCGTTTGTATGATACAGTGCACCGGTGCGTTTCTACGACCTATGGGTACCGCAAAAATACCAATACCAATTATAAATCTCGGTGCACTTGTGCGATACTGTGCACCAGTGCTTTTATGTGAGATTGCGCACTGACGCATTTCAACGACCTATTGGCACCACACAAATACCAATACGAATTAGAAAAATCGGTGTGTTTGTTTGATACTGCGCACTAGTGCACTTTTATAAGACTACATACTGGTGTGTTGATATGGCATATGGGCACCGCAAAAATCCCAATACCAATTAGAATGGCCCCGTGCGTTGTTTCACCTATAGTGCACCCAATGTGGTTGTATACCTTTACTGCCCAATGCCTGCACCTTCGAATGCCCCGGGGCGACCATCTATATTACACGCACTGGTGCGTTGAAACCTTAGTAGCACACTGATGAAAAAAACATCCGTAATAACATCCGGACACCCAGGTTTTTTTACTTGTGTTGAAATTCCGTTAAAAGCTCTGCAAAAAACTAAAAACGGATGTTGTAGAGAATTTTTTTTTTACAATTTTGGCCAATTTTATAACAATAAAAACCTCCTTTATAACCTCCGCTAGAGGGTCTTTTCCTTGTAGTGTCCTTTCCAACTATATCAAACTCAACCTCCTTAATGGGGCAACCCTTCACAAGGATGGATGCCTCAGGAATCCAAAACTCCTACCTTAATGCCTCCTCCTCCACCTCAACCATAGCTACCCCACAATAACCCATCGAAGCAACCTCATATGCCTTCCCAACGCTATCTAAAATTGAACAATAAGAAGGAACAATGGGTCTACAGTGGGGAAACATATTATCATGCTTATATCGTGGAAATCAAAGATATCAACCTTCAGTCTAGAAAGGTACTTCCAGATTCTCACCCACCTTCTCCACTTGAATATTTTGAAGAAGAGAAGGAAGACAATACTCCTTAAACCAATATACCTCCCTATCCACTTTCATTTCTAACATGGATGTATTTTGATTGATTCAAATAATGAATTTTGGTGCCATTTTTAGCTTATAAAGCTTGGTTTCCTTCATAGGAATTCGTGTTTCCTTCATCTTGGCCATCCCTGGAGCCTCAACACCCTCTTGTACAATTTCTTTATTATCTTTGAATGTCTCTTTCACCATCTCTTATTTATGCATTTACTATTCATGGTTTTTTGTTGTAGGTTACATTGGTTAAATGATTTAAGGGAGTTGTTTTGAAATTTATTTATAGATTCATAAGAATTATGCATCAATATAACAACTTTTAATATTCATATTTATCATTGAGCTACTTGGATAGGTTTACTAGTTCACAAATCTAGAATTTCTAGAAGTCCCTTGTAGAAAAATAGTAGTAATTTTATGCTATTTTTTAGAACATGTTAATGAGATTCATTTGAGTTGATTCCACTTTTATTTGGTCACAAAAACATTCAAGTTAATAAATTTTTTTACCCCATAGAATTTTCACTTGATTTGTTTAGGAATTTTGTAGGTTAACTAGCTCACTAGTTATTGAATTTCTGGTTTTTTGAGTCGTAATTTTCTGCTATTTTTTAGCATGTGTTAACTGGGGTATTTTGGATTGATTCCAATTGGAATTGAGTCCTAATAAATCCTAATTAATAAAAAAAAATTTCCCATCTCATTCGCATTTGATTTACTTGGGAATTTAGAAATTTATCTCGCTCCTGTAACAAAAAAGGGCCTCTTGTAGCACTGCTATAACACATGTAAACTTGACCAGATATGCTCCAAAAGCTTGGTTTTTGCTTCTTAGGCTTGAATAACGATCCCTATGATATGAATATGTGATTTAGTAAGACGAAAATACCTCTTAAGCCTTTCCTCTTCTCCATTGCAATTTACCTTTACAGTTTGGATTAATGGACAGATTCATGACTTGAAGAGCATAATGATGATTTTCATGATTACTTTATGAAGCACCTGATGAAATTTGTTGAAAAATATATCTTGAATGTAGTGATTGAATAATGATTTAATTTTTTGGTTTCCATTTCCAACATTGCTATTTTTATTTATGCAAATAAGATTAACATTTACATTCATGCAAAGTAGAATAACCTTTCCTTTCTACAAAAGTAACTAGGATTTCCTCTCTACAAAAGTAATTAGTTTTCCTTTCTAAAAATAGAGTAACATTCCTATTTCTACAATTATTTTAGACTTGGATTTCATGGAATTAACTTCATTGCATCATATTAATGAAATAATGACACATTGCATGTTGCACATATAGTGTTGACACCTCTTAAGTTTGCACAAATCTCGTGTTGATAATTTAAGTTGGTAGCCTTGGAAGTTGCAACATTCTTGTTGCAATATATGGGCTCATCACTTTTTGGTGGTGTTGTAAGGGAGGTGTCAAAGTATGCATTATTTTTTTCCATAGTTGATTCATTTCTTTTACTTTCTGCAAGAAAAATAAATAAATTCATTAGGCATATTTCATTTCAAATAGAAAAATTGCATTGCATTAGAATCCTTGTTCAAAAAAAAAAAAAAAAATTCTTGAACACAAAACCCCTCCATTTGATCATGTGGTGCAGTAATAACCACATCACCATCCACTTTTGCAGGTAGAGGAAGAATAGGTGGCATATAAGATAGAAGAAATGGATGCAGATGATGACAAGGAAGAAGATCATCTTGGATTTCCCATTTAAGATAATGATATCAATGTTCATATGAAGAAAATCCCTCCATATTTCTTTCCAAATTCCATGGTATGAGGTCAGAGGATCTGGAAAACTTTCTCTTTGAATTTTAAATTTCTTGTAGATCTTATGGTTACTTATTAAACACTCAAAAATTGAGATTGTTTCCGACAACATTGAAGGGTAGAGCTCTTAAAGGGTTCATGAGTTTAGGGATTAATTTAATAAGATCATGGAATGATATGCAAAAGATATTTCTAGAAAAATATAAATACCATGATATTAAGGAAGAAATGTTTAGAATGACTCAAACATAGGATGAGAGCCTTGAGGATCTAATAGAGAGATTTATGTATAATGTTAAGAGGGAAACTTTGCATCAATTATGATCTGACACACTAAAAACTCTCTTACTTAGAAAAATTAGGGATGAGTGGATTGATATCCTTGATCTCATGAGTAGAGGTGATGTATACCAATTATCATTTGAAAAAAATTGTGAAACATGAAATCGCATCTCAAGAGGAAGGGAAACAGTAAGTAAATTAACATCAATATCGATTAAGTCAAGATGAACTTGGAAATTTTCTTGATAAATTTAAAACAAAAATTATTTGCAATCTAGGTGAACAAGTAGAAATTCTAAGAATGAAAAATGAGAAAAAATATGATGTTGATATTGTGTTATCCATGCAGAATCAAATGCTACTAAATATTTCCCATCATTACTAGGGTTGAAGGAAGTTTACCAAGAGGACGATGGAGCAAGTCAATCACCAAAGAAGCTATGTTATGTAGCTCAAAGAAGAACATGGAAATCTAGTGAACTTGATATGATGTAAGAATCTAATTCACAATTTCAAGCTTATGCACAACCATCTCAAAGTAATTGGAACACACTCTTTCCTTGGCAACCTTGGTCATCTCAACCCAAAAACCAATCTTGGCAATAAGGTTGACAAGGAACTTATGGGAGAAATCCAAAATATCCTCAATATTTTCCTCAATATCCTCCATACCAAAATCCATGCTATCCATACCCTCCACCACAACCACAACCTCAACCACAAGCATCTAAAATAGCCACTCCTGCTCAACTACCTATAAAATCATTTATGAACCTAAACAATCTAGCAACTCAACCCAATTACAATGTCGAGGTACAACACTTCAAAACAACTCCTCTTGATCTAAATGGTATTCATCTTAGATTAGGAAGAGTATTTAAAAAAGAGATTTTCCAGATGTCATTGAAGAATAACATCTAGAAGAAGAAAATCTACAAGAATCATGTATCACATTTTATGGAGAGCAACCAATGGACCCTAAAATTGAAAAGTTTCTATTATGCTTACCATCAGATCCTTTATTTGTGAAAAGGACTAATAAAAAAAAAAAAATATTTTAATGGCATGGAAAAATGATACATGAAGAATGATCCATATGGGAAAGCGAACCAAGGGCATCAAAGTTGTATTAAGGTTTGGTTCCAGAAAATTAACAAGATGGAACATTGCTTTCTTCTTCAGTTGTGCATGATATCATCAAAGTCAAAGAATTTGGTATCAAATATTCAGGTACATGTCAACGCATATATTTCGATCATACACATGATTTTATCTATCATCTTGATGTGTAGATGGATCCATTGGAATTATTCCTATACTTGAAAGAAATTTTGTTTTTTCAAGTAGAGTAGGATAGAATAAAAGAAATGAAAAAATGAAAAATTAAGAGGAAAAAATAAAATCTCAGGTGAAAACCTCTTATGAGGTGCCTAATATTGGCTCATTAATTGAAAAACTCCATGAGGAGGTCAATGGGTTGGAAAAGAGAGAAAAAAAAATAAAAAGAAAATATCCTAGGTGAAAACCTCCTTTAAGGCGCCTAGGAAGACTACTAGTTGAAAATATCATTGAGGCAACTAGTAGGCCTAAAAGAAAAAAATGAAAAAATAAAAAAATTTCCATGTATCTGTCTCTGATGAATGCAGTTTCTCTCGAACATTTGTAATCAACAAGAATAAGTTAGCACCAAAAAGAAAAAAAATGATCAAAAGCCTAGTCAAAGAAAGTCATACTTGGGCTTTCTTGTCCTTTTCTTAGATGCTCCAAAAATACCAAGACCATGTCAATCCACGAACCTAATCCATTTACAACATCCACCCATAATTTATAAGCCTTTCCTGTTCATTTTCCTCGATGTCTTAAAATGCTACAAGAGGGTTATGTTTTGCTACAAGAGGACAAAATACACAGAGAAGGAAATTGTTCTTACCATATCTTGAAAATTTTACATCCATTGGCTGAGTTTTTTCATGGGGAGATGCATATGGATTATGGTAAAATGCTCAAGAAATTTCAGAAAATTCCAGTGAACACTTTTCGAGAAATAAACCTCCATCACATACATCCATTTTTTTATTTTTCTTGATATTCGTGCATCCATTGGCCAAGATAATTTATGGGGAGATAATTTATGGGGAGGTGAATAAGGATGATGGAAACATGATAAAAAAAATTCAGGCCAGATCCTATTTTTTCCTTCGGGGAATGAAGAAATAAGTCTACCACACCTCCATCACCCATCCTCCACACCATTTAGTCGCTTCTCCATCCAAAAATTCATCTTTGTCCATGAAAATTCCCCAATTTTTCCCCTTATTTCATTAATTTCACCAAAACCAAAGCTTTTATCCTTGTCCATAGATTGACCATGAATTATTAGTATTTTTAGAAGCATTATATGAAGGATATTGTTGTTATAGAAGGTTTTTTGTGACTTCTACAGGAAGAAATACATTCCTGTAGTAGCCAGCAGTTACCTTACAGTACCACAATTGAGAGCACCAGAATGAAGAACCAATCATCATGAAGACATTGGAAAGTCATTTCCTAAAATTTTGAGCAGCTACAGGACATATGTAGATTGATATAAGATCATTTTTATTCTCCAACAATAGCACTTGATCCACCATTAAAAAAAAAATAAAAATTGACAGGCCTCTATTCGTCAAGTACATGTTAAAAAATATTTCCAGAATAGAGCCAATGCACAGAGAAATAAGCATGGGAATATAACACCGCAATGAGGCAGAAAATCAACCATTATTCCCGAAGCAACATACAAAGGAAATGACCTCTCAGAAGATGCTCAATAATAGCCTAACTCATGTCTAGATCTATCGTGAAACTATCAAAGGATCAACACATCAACAAGCAACCTTTGACAACATGCATCAATGATGAATTAGACCACCATGCAACACCTGCAACATAATCTTTGGTTCCAACATCACCTGCAAAAATGCACCCAGGTTAAGGCTCAGGTATGCAACCCTCTAAAAATTTCCTTTGAACTTATTTTAGCTTGAAAAATGTTGCAAGTATATGAAGGAAAATGTTTTTTTTTTTATAGCCAAACTGAGTAGCAAAGAAACGTCGGTCTTATCTGGAGGATAACTTCACCTTTCCACCAACACACTCACATGTGTGGGAGAGGAACATGACAAAAGTGAAGAGGACTTGAGAAAGTGGGTTGTTATCATTTAGTAGTGATGGAGAACAAGGAGTGAAAAGGGGTAAGTGAGGGCCAACTCAGTTAACTCAAATCACTTTGAATGTATTTTTCATGCAATGAAAAAAATGAGAGAAAATTTTGAAAAAAAGAAAAAAATAATGAAAAAATCAATATCAAAATAGAAAGAAAAGACTAAAAATGTGTACCCACCACCTCTTGGAATGTAAGGAATAACTGCTACAGGATTCAGGTTGGTTGCTATAGGAGAAAATATAGTTTCTACAAGAGGAACATAAATTCTACAGGAGGAACATAACTGCTACAGGAAAAACATATTTGGTACAAGAAAGCCATATTTGCTACATGAAGGTGTTATCACTCCACTAGATTCCCAAGGTTGAGGAAGGAATCCCAACAGAGGTAACCACAAACCAAGCTTTTGAATTGATAGCTAGCCCTATCAAGCCAGAGAGGGCTCTCTCAAAAAGGGTCACAATAAGGAGGGCTGGAGAAATTAGGGTTTTAGGCTAGGTATGATATGCAGGGGTTGTTTTGATTTGGTTTGGTTGGGTGAATCAATGGATAATGTAATTAGGTCAAGGAAAGCTAGGTCAGGGAAATAGAGTTAGGGTTGCAGGGATGAATGGGGAAAGGTAGGTATAATTCCAATAAATTTAAGAGAATGGTTATGGAATGGTTTATAAAATGTAAGGAGGCTGAGGGAAGCATAAGATATGTATTTCTCTCAGACAGAAGATTTGAAACAAAATATGATCAGTTACCCAAAACAGATCATGGCTAGCATGTATTCTGAATTTCACACTTATAAAGATCATAATCATAGATATGAAAGTGAAGATAAACAAAAAATTCAAACATATGTGACTGAAGAAGAATAAATGAAAGGCATTTAATAGCACAAGTATCCCATAAATGTAGCTACAAGTCCTCTTTATTAGCTTGGACAAAACTGAGTACAAGTTCCCTTGATCAAGTAGAAAAATGAAACTGATTCCAACTATTAAAATTTTTGAAAATGAGTAAAAAATGACATGATATAGGCCTCAAAAAACCTCTCTCAACCTCAGGGTCGAATCCATGAGAGGAGGAGCTGATCCACTAAAGTTTGAACTGAAACCTAGAATGTAGGGTGGTCAAAGTGACTCATCTCTAACTTTTGTGAACTGATTCATTACACCTCATTTGATTTATTTGAACAATGTATTTACCATATGAAATAGTAAAAATGTGATAATTACATTTCCATCATCAATTATATGAGGTAAAAACATGATTCCCCAAGGGAAAATGCAAATTTGTAGAACTCAGAAAACATCAGTCAATTGTTAAACACGCAATGCCATTTTACCCCAACTTGCAGGATATTTTTGACTAGGGTTCATGTGTCCAAATTGGATCCAAGATAGCTCATTGTAAATATTATCCTGTCTACTTTCCAAATCTACATTTGGTTTTCTGATTAGAGTTGATTTTACTTGTAAAAAATCACTTCTCCCAAGACTGGTTAAAAAGTGAAGAGTGAGGGTGCAGAAATGAAGAGTGATGTTGCAGGAAACTTTTGGAAGCCTTCCTCAAATCCAAATTGAGCTCAAGATATCTCATTGGAAATATCTATTTGTATAGTTATCATTTGACACATCAAGAAATTCATTTGGACATTCCAGCTAGTATAAAACGTCATTTTTCCAAGGTCGCTTGAGAAGTGCATCAACTCTCCCGTGGCACATGTATTTTTGAAATTTATCCAAAAAAATGTCACCTGTGTAAAAAAAAAATGAGCTTTTCTTCCTTGACATACGATGGACAACAACCTCTCTCACTTTTGTCAAATTCATCTTTGTTTGGTCAGAAACACAATTTGAAGAAAAACTGGCCTTATGAGTGGTGAATGACTTGACCCTTGGAATGCTTTCTTGGTAAATGATGGAAACACGATCTTATGAGTTGGAATGGCCTCATAATTACTGATAGGACCTACCGTATGCCTCCTCTGCTCAAATTTCTCATTTCCATAGCAAACCCTAGCTCAGTGGGAGAGGAAATTAGGGTTTGGTGCTTGTGAACAATGATGACTTGGGAACCCTTGAGAAAAATGGTTAAGAAACGAGGCAAGGTCAATGATAATGATGGAGATGAAGTGAAAGTAGAGTAAAATAAGGTGGGATGGGTGGGATGAAAATACCAGTGCTAACAGAAGGAACAAATCTGCTACAGGATATTGACAGATTGCTACAAGAAGTTAACATAGGGCTACAAGAGAAAAAAGTTTCTACTAGGGTTTTGGATAATGATTAATTAATTGCTACAAGGTTCAAAGAAACACAACAAAGCTACAAAGGATTTTCTACAAACATGTTAAATTATCCAAGGGTGAAAGATATCCAAGTCACTAGTTTGGTTATCACAACATTCCTTTATTTTGCTTCAGTTTATTGACCATAATTTCTCCCTCTGTAAGAATAAAGAGCTCTCTTTTAAGTGTTTTAAATTCTAGAATTTAATGAGAAAAGAGAATTTTTATTGCTAGTTAAGGGTCTTCATAATAATTTGATGGATAGTATGATGCGTCATGACCAATAATTTTTATCGAAAGTAAGAATCTTGGACTTCAATGAGAATGAAATTAGTAATGAGGTAATGGATTCCAGGAAATCCTTATGTTAGCAAGGAGAAGTGCCAACGGAATACCATGAATACAAACCAAAAGAAAGGTGTTTCCCTCACAAATAGAACCATTACAATTGAAGAATCACCCGTGAAAAAGAAGCTTCCTAAACCTACATTAAAATTTCCATGGGAAACTAAGATAGGGGAAGAAATGAAAACGTAATAATATGAAGAAGAGAATTAGGTGAAGCAACAAATAGACCAACAAAAAAAGAATGAAATAGGTCAGCATATATGCATAACCACATGGAAAGGAGGATGAATAGGTTGCTCAGGGATGAGCAACAATTTTAGTAGGGGGGTATGATGGACATCCAAATTAGAACCAAATTAAGGTCCATCTAACCTTTCTTAGGCACATGAATGCTATATTAAATACATCCTTCTATAATTAATACTGTTTTTTTTTATCTTTAATATGTTCTTAAGAAGGTTTAGATACAATTGCATATTATGTTCCTAATATTATTTATTTTTGTAGAATATTGTGAGAATATTGGGAAGATTATGAATATTTGGAGGAGGAGATAATATAGGGACTTGATTCCTACTACAGGAGGACCAATATTGGATAATAAATGAAAAAAATATCATGAAATTATTGAGAAATTGTAGTGCTCCTGTGATTGATAAAATATAGGAATGTGTTCCCTCTCATTTAATGCAGATTCCTAGTGTTGGGAACAAGATCCACTATTTGAGGGATTTTGGAGGGGAAATCTTCCTCATTTCAAGGAGAATGATTCCCCGTCCATTTTTATAAGTACCATTTCATATTTTCCTCTAGAGGCATCTATTTCTTAGTCTCCTTGTGGAGAAAACTTGTTATTTACCAGCTCCACTTTAAATTCTAGTAGGGATGTACTTGGATTGATTCAAATAATGAAGTTTGTTGCCATTTTTAGCTTATATAGATTTTTTTCCTTCATAGGAATGAGTTTCCTTGGGCTTTTCCATCCTAGGAGCCTCAGAGCCCTCTTGTACAATTTCTTTATTTTCTTTGAATGCTTGTTTCACTTGCATTTCTTATTTTTTCATTTACTATTCATGTTTCTTTTTTGTAGGTTACATTGGTTAAATGATTGAAGTGATTTTTTTACAGGTTATTTACAGAGTCACAAGAATGATTCATCCTTATAACATATTTGAAAATTCGTATTCATCATTGGGCTACTTGGATTGGTTTACTAGTTCACAACTCTAGAATTTCTAGAAGTCCCTTGTAGAAAAATAGTAGTATTTTTATTCTATTTTTTAGAATGTGTTAATGAGCTTAAAATTATTGAAGTGATTTTTTTTCCAGGTTATTTACAGATTCACAATAATGATTCATCCTTAGAACATCTTTAAAAATTCATATTCATCATTGGGATACTTGGATTGGTTTACTAGTTCACAACTCTAGAATTTCTGGAAGTCCCTTGTAGCAAAATAGTAGTATTTTTATTATATTTTTTAGAATGTGTTAATGAGATTAATTTTTGTTCATTACACTTGTATTGGGTCACAAAATAATTCAATTTAATAACAAAATTTTTCCCTATACAATTTTCAGTTTATTTTGTTAGGCATGTTGTCGATTAACTAGCTCACTAGTTCTTGAATTTTCGGTTTTTAGAGTAGTAGTTTTCTGCTATTTTTTAGCATGCGTTAACGTGGGTATTTTGGAGTGATTCCACTTGGAATGGAGTCCTAATAAATCCCAATTAATAACAAAAAATGTCCCATCTCATTTTAATTTTATTTACTTGGGCATTCGGCAAGTTATCTTGCTCATGTAGCAAAATAGGGCCCCTTGTAGCGCCTCCTGTAGCACTCCTATAACACGTGTAAAGTTGACCATATCTGCTCCAAAAGCTTGGTTATTTCTTCTTATGATTGAATAATGACCCCTAGTCTATGAATATGTGATTGGGTAAGACCAAAATAAATCTCAAGACTTTCCTCTTATCCATTTCAATTCACCTTTGCAGTTTGGATTAGTGGACAGATTCATGACTTGAAGAGCATAATGCTGATTTTCATGATCGCTTTATGAAGCACCTTATGATTTTTTTTGAAAAAATATATATTGAATGCAGTGATTGAATAATTATTTCATTTTTTGGTTTCAATTTATAACATTTCTATTTCTATTTCTGCAAATAAGATTAACATTTACATTCATGCAAAGTAGAATAGTCTTTCCTTTATGCAAAAGTAACTAGGATTTCCTCTCTGAAAAAGTAATTAGGTTTCATTTATGCAAATAGAGTAACATTTAAATTGCTAAAATTATTTTAGACTTGGATTTCATGGCATTCAATTCATTGCATCAGATCAATGAATGAATGACACCTCTTAAGTTTGTACGAACCACGGGTTGTTAATTTAAGTTGGTAGTCTTGAAAGTTTCAGCATTCTTGTTGCAATATTGGGGCTCATCAGTCCCCACTATCAATGTTGTTGGGTAGTTGTTTGATATAATTCTTCGGAGGGCAATCTCCCCAAAGTATTTCAATCATGGTAGCTCAGTAATGGAAGCACACATTAACAATATTGTAGTCCACAACACCTTGTTTGACCTTGCGGCTAAAATGAATGTCATGACCAACTAAACAATGTTGAAACTCACTCTCAAAGGAGTCTTGAGGAATAACACTATATTACTAAAACTAAAAGATAGATCCACAACATCCCTTGAAAGCTTTATTGAGTATGTGATGGTCTTTGTCAACTTCTGAGAATATCCCACATATTTCCTAGTCCTCCAACCCAAAACTAAGTTTAATGGGTACCCTCTCATCTTAGGGATACCTTGGTTAGAAATTGTTGATGCTTACATTATTTTTAGAGCTGGGAACATGACCATTAATAATGGGCAGCTCTCAAAGAAACTTGTATTATATCTCTCTTCTAAACCCTCCATTGAGCATGATTTACCCTTGTGGGTATAGGAAGAGGAAGAAGAAGACATTAATCAGTCATCCCTCTACCCACTTTGTACCTTAGATATTGCTATAGGGAGTAGGCAGCTAGATGAGGATGACCTTATCGATCACTTCTTGCATAATATACCTCCTACTTCCATGCCAATTAATGAGCTAATGGAATAATCCTTAGATCAGTCTGATAACAATCCATGGAATGAACTATGATTTGCTAACTATGACCTAAATCATGCCAATATTGTGGAATTCATCCCATCCAAAACGCTAAAAATCAAAACTTCCCTCTTATTCAAGAAAAAATATTAACTATGCACTATGTTGAGGTAGCATCTTGATGCCTTTTCTTGGGACTATAAGGAAATGAAAGGGGTGCATCCCTCTTTTTGTACTCATCATATCTACTTCAAGGAGGGATGAAAACCTGTGTGCCAACCCCAGAGTAGAATGAATCATGCCCTCAAGGATATTGTAAAAGAGGAACTACAAAAGTTTTTGGATGTAGGGTTTATTTACTCCATTTCAGATAGTGAGTGGGTATCCCCTCTTGTCACAGTACCCAAGAAAAATGAGAAGTGGGGAATTTATGTCGACTATAGGGAAATCAAAAAAGCTACCAAGAAGGACCATTTCCATTTTCCTTTAATTGATCAAGTCCTATATGGCCTAGAAAGGAAGAAATTATTTTCATTCCTGGATGGGTTTAGTGGACACAATCAAATTCAGATCAGCCTTGAGGATTTGTATAAAACCACCTTTACATGCCCATGGGGGAATTTTTCCTATAGATTCCTCCCATTTGGTTTGTGCAATGCTCCTGCTACCTTCCATAGGGAAGTGTTGAGTATCTTTGCTGATCTCATACATGACATTGTTGAAATCTACATGGATAATTTCACACCTTATGGAAATGATTTACAGGAGGCTCTTTCGAATATGTGTAAGGTATGAAAGAAGTGCATTGAAATGAATCTTTCACTGAGTCTCAAAAATTGTGAATTCTTGATGAATGCAGGGGTTGTCCTAGGTAACTTCCTTTCTAAGGAAGGGATCCAAGTTGACCCCAATAAGGTTGCCATTATCAAAAGGGTTCCTATCCCTCAAAATTAAAGGGATGCCATAATTTGTTTTGAGCTAGTTGGGTATTACAGGAGGTTCATTAAGAAATTTAGAAAATTGGCTTCCACCGTGTTTGGATTTTTGGTTGAATATTTGTAGTTTTCTTGGACAAATATATGTCAAGAGGAATTTGAAGGACAAAAAGAGAAGTTAACCATTGCACCAGTTCTTAGAGGTCCCAATTAGGCATTTCATTTCCACATCCATACTAATGAATCAAACAAAGTTGTAGGATAATCTCTAGGACAAGTGGAATACAAATTTCAATATGCAGACATTTCATTAGCAAGAACCTCTCCAAAGTTGAACTCATTTATACAATTAGCGAAAAATATCTTTTAGTTGTGGTGCACTCTTTGAATAAGTTTAGGCATTATATCACAGGATATCAAGTATTTTTTCATACTAATCATGAAACCATTAAATATTTAGTGAATAAACATAATGTCAATGCTAGAATCATTATATGGTTGTTATTATTGCATAAATGTTATCTAACCATTGTTGACAAACCAAGGAAAGAAAATGTGGTTGCAGATGTTTTGTCTAGACTAACATTGCCTACATGAATGAGGAGGTGGTGGATGATAAACTTCTGTATGAACATCTTTTTCTATGTCGGTGTTATCTCATTGGTTTTTTGATATAGAAAATTACTTGGTTTCTAAGAGTTCCCTCCTAATATATCCACCAAGGAGAAGATAAATAATGTTAGAAAAAGTGCCCCTTTCACCTGGATTGCGGGAAATCTCTTCAAATTGGGGCTAAATAAGATCTTGAGAAGACGTGTAAGAGAGTATTAGGTCTTTTTCATCCTCTCAAAATTCCATAATGGGCCTTGTGGAGTTCATTTCTCTTCTAGGAGGGAAACCTTCAAAGTTCTACAAGTTGTCTACTACTATCCTACTCTACATAAAGATGCAAAAAGATACATTTCTATATGTGATGAGTGCCAAAGGATGGGAAATCCTACACCCAAGGATGAAATGCCTCTGCAACCTCAATTGACTCTGGATCCATTTGAGAAATGAGGCATGGATTTCAATGGGCCCATTGATCCCCCATCTTGGAAAAAGAGATATGTCATTGTGTGAACTGATTACTTGTGAAGCAAAGGTAGTAAAGGAATAACTTGAGAATAAATTGATTTAAATTATAATAGAGGAAAAATTTTACAATTTATATTTCCAGGGAAGTTTGTCATTGATCAAGGAGCTCGGTTTACCTTGAATCTATTTGAAGGCATCATGGAGTAGTAGCAAGAGAAATTGGGTAGATTGGCTTGTAGATGCCACTTGGGTATTGTTGGGAATCATGATTGCCGTTAGACCAAAACCTGCAGGTGTTAGTCAACGATCGCATCGCCATAGATAAGGATCCATGAGAGGCGGTTAGTCCATGTCGCGAGACACACGAGGAGCGTTGGTTTATCCAATTTCCAACAATATCCCCCCCCAACGTGAGCTGAGTGTGGATCGAACTCATGACCTACACTCTGATACCACTTGTTGGGAATCACGATTGCCGTTAGACAAAAACTTGTAGGTGTTATTCAATGATGGCATCGCCAGAGATAAGGATCCATGAGAGGCAGTTAGTCCATGTCGCAAAACACACGGGGAGCGTTGGTTTATCAAATTTCCAACATGTATATAATACCACTTGGAAAACTACCAATAGATTCACTCCTTTCGAGATAGTTTATGGCAAGAAAACCCTGATTTCCATTGATTTTTAATACAATACCTTGAGGATAGCAACACAGTTGGATTTGTACGTCACTACAACTCAGCAAGAAAGTATTCATCAGAGTCAATCTATTTGGAATTTGGCATGCAATTCTATTCCCTCTGGCTAGAAGAAGAGCACCAACCATCTAAGCTCTGTCTTGAATCCATAGGTTTATTAGAATACAATAATTCACTGAAAAATATTTGAGAACATTTTGGGAAGCAACAATAGAAAACATGGGAGGGGGTTTCAATAGAAGGGATCCCAAAAACACTAAAAGAATCTATCAACATCCACCTAAAAAATATATCTTCATGAGATGCCAATGGATGTGGTTATTTGAAAACATGAAAGGGTGTGATGATGGGAAAACCATGAATTTTCTATGTTCCTTCACTCTCAAGGGGAAGATAATGCTACCACGGTTGTAAGAGGACCTACCATCCATTTGTATGTAGAGTTCATTAGAAGAGTGACCACAATACCAACAAGAATTATATGGGGTAAGGAGGATAGGAAATAATCCATCAAAACAAAAATATTTTATGGGGATGTGCTTAAGGATTATGGAAACATGCTCAAAACATTTCAGGTCAATCCAGTCTATCGTTTGAGAGATATGGATGAAACAATTCTGCTACAAGAGACTATCCTAAAATGCTATAGGAGCAACCAAAATTGCTACAAGAGGGATAAAAATTGCTATAGGATTGTGATCGGAATAGAGAAAGGGGTCAAGTCATATGTTTTCCTTTTGGGAATTAAGAAATAATTATACAACACCTCCATTATCCACCCTCCATGTTAGCCTCCACAACAACCCAAGGCTGATGAATGGATGCCGACGGAGGTAACCTCAAGCCAAGCTTTCAGTTTGGTAGCTATCCAAACCAAACCAGAGAGGCCTCTCTCTATGAGATCACATCCAAAGGGTTTGACTGGATAAGGAGTGGATTTTAGGCTAGTTAGGTCAGCTCTAGGGTTTTGAAAGTTTGATATTTTTACTGCTGGATTAGGGAAGAAAACCAGATAGCTAGGTCAAATGTATTAAAGGGTTACAACTGCAAATATATAAAGAAGAAAGGTAGCAATGATTTAGTGATGGATTAGGGTTGTGTTAATGTAGGGTAGGTTTTGAAAGAGTGGAGAGGATATTAATGAGCATGCATCATGAATTCATTAAAACTGAAGGAAATAAACATGAAATGATTTTCCCAAACAAAACAGAGCCACGAAATAATTATGCTTATAAAACTGTTAAGAAGATCACTGAGGAAGGAAAGGCATGGAAAGAGAATATATATTTTATTCATAAAATAATATAACAGAGAAGAAACAACATCAAAAACTCACTGCACAGGAATTCATAGATAATAGTTGCAATTGTTCCTTTGAATTTCTGAATAAAAGCTGAAGCACAAGCTACAATTGTCTCAAACCTCTAATTTCCAACCAGTCAAATGACCAAGAAAAGCATACATATAGAAAAAATATCATTTCCCCACTCTCAGGGGTCAAATCCATGAGTCAAGGAACTGATCATATGCTCCTCTCACCCAAACCCTAAAGACTAGGGAGGTGAACAAGACTCTCCCTAAGATAGAAAAATTGATTCTTTTAACCATTTATGACATTTACAAGCATGTATCTACCTCATATTTAAATTTAAACAACTTAATTACAATTCTCAACACATCATTAAATCATCAATATTGAACAATTACATGAGAAAAGGCGAAACTGGACCAAGCCAACTGCAAAAATGACCTCCAAGAGAAAACATAGCGAATTCTACTGAAAATGTAGTGTGCCACGATAAAATGTAGCGTGTGAGGGAAAACTGAGTTTTGGAAGCCTCCTCGGAGTCCAAATGTTGATATGAAAATTGGTGGAGATATATATTCTATTTGGCTACATGATGGAGTATTTAAGCACTAAAATTGGCTAATTTTAGCCCCCCAAAATTTCCTTCTCCCATAGACACTCTGAAAATGTAGCATGCTCTTCAAAAAGGAGGCAGAAAGGTCATTTTTGAGTGGTTTTTTGACTTTTTGATGTGCCAGGAAGGGCTGAAGTGGAGCTCTAGTTTACTAGGATTAATGTAGAGGTCAAAATGAATCCAATGATGAAAAAATTCTGTCATTTGGAGGCCTCCATAAAAACGTAGCGTGGGCCACACTGCATTTTTTACAGTGTGATTGTTTCACAAAATAGTGAAAAATTAAAAAAAATTCTGAAATAAATGCGATCAAAGGTAGGTCCATATCTTTCGAACCATAACTCTTTTTCAAAAAATGAGAGATATTTTTGTTATTTTTCATGTTATGAACAAAATAATCCAGCAGTGTTAAGAAATGCTTTCCCATTTGGTCAGACTCAAAGTTTAAATTCGATTGCTCAAAAATTGGAAAAACGCAACGTGCCTAGAGAAAACACAACATGCTTGGGAAAAGTGAATTCTGGAGGCCTCCCCGAGGTAAAAATAAAGGTCTGAAGGTGCCATAGGAAATATTAGGATTTATACTACACAATGGAGTCATCAAGCACTGCAAGCACCTTTTCCAAACCCCTGAAAACTTCTTGAAGTCAAGCTATCTAGAAGTACAGAAAACCTCCTATAGCAATTGTGTTTTTGGAATTTATCCCAAAAAATCATACCTGTGTATAAACTGAAGTAGGTTTTTGTTCCTTGGTCTATTATGGAAAAAAAATATTTCACTTTTGTAAAATTCATTTTTGGTTAGAAACACATTTTGAAGCAAAAATTTTCCACATGTGCAATGTAAACCCTAGGCAGCCCATATCTTGGAAAGGTGAAGCTATGATTTCTTGGACTTTGGTGAGCTCATACCTACTGATCTGATGTGAAATGTTAAGTTATTCATAATGACCCTCATCAATGGAGAAAACCTATCCAACAGTTGACCAAAAGGAAACACTTTCTTAATGGAATCCTTGTAGTGACATTTGATGAATTATTTGTAGTTTTGCACATCAAGATCAAGGCTCTTAAAACATTTTTCACCACTATTAGGTATCCCTGTAGCTGTATATATAGATTTACTTGTGATTGTGAAGCTCGCCCATGCAATTATGATCGTGTCTCCTGTTATCACAAAATAAGACCTGATAGGCTGCCAATCAAATCAATCTCATGTAACTGTTTCAAACCAATATTTTGATTGAGGCTTAGCCTCCTCAACTTGAGAGGGCTCTCTCAAGGGTTAATTATTTTTGATAGAAATATATATGGCTAACTCTATGTGGGGTAATAAGCAGATAAATGATAGAAATTGGTTTTAAATCACATTAGAAAGTGCACATTGGGCTTATGGAGTCAAAATAGCTTTAGTAAAACAAAACAATCTACTCAGCATGGAAGTCAAGGCATATCGGATTTCTAGTCCCGAGAAATACATGTGAAACTGTAAAACACACAGTCAGTTTGTCTATGAATGAAGTCATAGAATCAATGATGAATTTTGAGTAACATAAGAAAACACCACTGCAATAGGATAGTAAAAATATTCCATTAGAACAAGAACACACTAGAACTCTTTATGAATCTTGAGTTGGCTAAGTAGAAAACTTTGTCTTAAGCTGAAACCCAGTCACTTACAATAAGCACAGTATTTTTGCTAAAAAATGTCCAACCCCTGAATATTTGACTTTTTGATCTTTTATAGATCATTTACAATATAGGATAACCTTATCCCCAACTAGATACATTGAATTCCTACTATTTTACACCTTTCGTAACCATATAACATGGTATTTATTACAAAATGACAGCTGCAAACCTAGTGAACATTCCTATTACAAATAGGACTCAAACTCCTTAACTCTACTCATAACAACCTTATATAAACTAGATTACATCATTTTCCAACTATATTCCCATAATGTCGAATCCAGATGATAAGATCCAACACTTTATGACCTTAATGCTGATCTCCTGCAAACTAGGAGATTGTCCCCTGTTTTTTAGGCTTAGGATTCTTTGTGTTCTTGAGACACTCTTACCACTATGAACCCATGACTTCGAGGTTATTTTCTGTCAGGAACTGAAGTAAAATATGCCCAAAATCATCCTTAAGTGCCAGCTGTACAAAATAACCATCAAACTGTCCAAAATAGCAAAAACATACATGTGCTACGAAAACAATACAGTTTCGTAGCGCAGTCTTTTAACCCATTTGCCTTCAAAATTTTGGTTTTTTTTTCTCCAGGGTTATCTTAAAATTTACTTAACACAACTTCCCTAACAGTTTCAGGTCATAATACATACATTTTCCCTCCAAAAATTTATGTAAAAGGGTGAAAAAAGCTACTACAACAGTTTCGTAGCGCATTTCACCCTTTTTGCACTGTTTGTGCTATGAAACTGCCGAGTGAGCAGTTTTGGCAAAATATCTTCAAATTTCAAACCAAAAATGTGCCAAAGCTCCAGAATACCACTGGCCACATCAAAACAAACAGTCATATGAACTAAAAACATAATTTTCATGAGGCTTTTTCTTCATTTTCTCTTTGATTTAGCCTTTGAATTTTTAATAATTTGTCATTCTGCACCTTTGTTTTTTAGCTCATCCTGAGTCAGGTCAACTGCAGCTCCAAATCCTCCACTTGGTCTCTTATTATTTTATTACTGGCTCTCAAGTGAGTATTGATCACTATGACAAATTTTTCTTCCTTGATGGCTGGAACTTTCCATGTAAAAAACTGTTCTGCACTGCTTGGAACCTCAGACCTAGAAACAATTTGACCTTCCCAAAGTGCCTTCATTCTTTTGAACTCTGTTTTTTCAATACTATGCTTTCTGGCCCTCTTTTCATCATTGCAATCTCTTGGTTTTCTAGCTTCAATCTCCCCTCAAGATGTTGACACTCTGTCATGCGTTCTTTTCCCTTCATTATCTTGCTGGCTGCATGCTCCACTATTGGTGATGAGATATCAACCACGTCTTCAGGGAATATTTTTGTTTCAAAATTTTCTTGGACCTCCTTTTTGCCTTCCTTGAGCTTCTTAGCATGCCTAGTTAAAGGCTTCCTTGCTTGAAAGATAAAGGCTGCATTTTCACCCTCAAATTCAAGTTTCTTAGCTGACTTAGCCTTTTTTTGTTCATGTTCATCTACTCCAATGAAATTAGCTTGCACAATGGGTGTCTCTTCTATATCAATTGCATGAAGAATGTCATCTAAATTTCCTTTAATTACTGGGCTGTCCTCTTTACTTGAAACAACTATTTTTCCCTTTAATGCCACTGCTTGGCTTCTTGTCATTCTCTCGATTTCTCGCTTGCTAGCAACTTGTTTATGTTTTTCCTCTTTGACCCCTTTTGACCTTCGTTTTGCAGGTGATGGAGTTTCTGCAACAAGAACTTGTGTCTTCTCTGTCCTTTCCTCAACTTGTTTCCTTGGTTTCAACTTTACAAACCTCTTTGACTTTACAACCACGTGCTGACTAGAATCTGCTACTAGTATTGAAGGAGTTCCTTTAGGTTTAGGGTTTCTAGCTGGGGTTAGGTTCTCCAATTCAAAACCATTCATAAACAAAAAATAAGACCAATCCCTCTTTATTTTCTGAAGCTCATTCAACACCAATAACTTTATCAAACCATGGTGAAACAAAGAGGTTTCACAACCATCAGAATTGGTTTGCACTTTATTAGACATTTTGGCAAGGCTCTTATGCAAGTAGAAAGGAAAATCTAGTGATATCATACCTGTGAAATGCAGAAGTAGCTTGAAATGATAAGTATAAAATTTATGGTACATGCCTTCACATGTAAATTATATTTGAATGTTGAACAACAGCTTGGCATAGGTGTCTTTGATACAACTTCTAGGTATTGCATTATTCAGGTCCATATCTGCATACTCATGTTTCATGAATTCCTTGCATGGTTCCATGTCAAACTTAAAACCTTTAAACCAAGTCTCTTGGCCCCTTGGTATATCTGTCACAAAATAAATGATCTTAGGAGTAACTGGCATATTTAACATCCCAATCTTAGTAGTTGTTCCACTGAAGTGTAAGGCAAATTCTTTAGACACCTGAGTGTGGCAACCCTGCAGCTTTTCACAAAACCGGAGACAACCTGCTTTGCTAAAAGCCTCCATCACTGTTTTATCTTCAATTATAGCCTTCACATTTTCAGGCTCATATCTTAAGAAATGTCCCCCTCTGTGGACTTTCTTCTCCTCTGCCATGCTTCTTTAGAAAAACCTGTCAACTTCTCTTGAATTTGTAAAACAACCTCGCTTGAATATATGATCAACCTCGCTTGATTATGGAACAACCTCGCTTAAGAATTGGAAGATAGCCTTTGTATAGAACACCCACGGGCTTAGCTTGATAGCTTTAGAGCTTAAACATTTGTATGGAAGCAAATGAAAATGAGAATGACCAAATTAGGCAAGAATTTGAATTTAAGGTGTCATCTCGTAACTGAATGATGCTTCTGTTGGCAATATGATGTAGAGTGTTGTCCTTGATGGAAACCCACTTGATGAAGATGATGGCAACCTACTTGACGAAGTTGTTCTTGACTTGATGAACTTGTTAAATGCTGTAAATCTGATGTATCTACAATGAGTACAGAAATGATGGAAGGAATGTCAGTATGTGCCAGAACATGATGAAAAGAGTATGTCTCAAGGCATATGCGGATTTGTCTAGACGAAGTAGCGTATGCATGCGGGAAATAACGTGCCAAGTCGCGTATGGGAAAAAGGGCTCTAAATTTGTAAAACCAGGGGTAACTACCATGGTATTGACCCATTGTATTGAATGATGGTTCGCCTATGTGATCCCGTCCAGGAATACCATTGGAAGTTATGTGGTTTTGACTCATGGTATTGATGAAGGGTAACCCTATATAAAGAGAAGAAAATCATTGTGAAAAAAGGGTGTGCATGTGTCTAGGCTTTGATGAATACTTCACTCTGAAGTATATATGTATGGTTGAACCCTGTTTCTAATTGATAGATCTGAATCTATGATGCACCTATGAACATGATGAAGGCTCAAGATCTCTAGATCTAGAAATGGTGAATGTCAAGTATGATCTGAAAAGAAGTGAAGAAGAACTGGCGCAATCCTGTTGAAGAGATTGAAGAAATTTGGGTAAGTTCATAGATCTGGTCTGTACTGCAAAGTTTATCTTTTATAGATCTATATGCGGGTTAGTCTTATGAAAAGCGTGTATATACGCGGGTCTGTGGAAGGAAAAGCGCGTATGCGCAGTTAGGCTTTTTCCCTGAAAAATGCACTGAAGTATACGCGGGTTCGTCTTATGGAAAGCGCGTATATACGCGGGTCTGATTAAATAAAATCGCGTATGATTTCTGATCTAATGGTTGTTGAAGGTTGAATGTGTTTCTGCATATCTATTCTGAAGTCTGGGTTATATCGATATTCTGGTTACAGTGGTCTCACTGTTCTGTTTGAAGCAGTGAGCAAGGTATGATTGTTGATAAGGGAAGGGTTGTGTTGAAGTGTGAAAATTAATGAAACGTGGTCTGCAGTGGTGCTGAGGGTCGAAGACTTCAGTCAGGGGGTTGTAGCTCCCTTCTAGGAGAGGCTGGTAAACGAGTTCAGGGGGTCGTAGCTCCCTTCCAGGAGAGGCTGGTAAACGAGAGTAGGGGGTTGTAGCTCCCTTCCAGGATAGGCTGGTAAACGAGAGAAGGTTGTAGCCTTCTGCAGGTGGGTGCCTGCGTGCTAGTTTGAGTCTGCACCAGTACATGATTGTAAGAAGTTTTCTTAATAATAAATTTTCAAGGCTGAAACAACGGCAGCGGTGGTTTTCTCCCGAATTGGGTTTCCACCTAAAAATCCTGGTGTTCATGTGTGTGGCATATGTGTGATGATTATTCTGTTCTGTCTGCACCTGTTTACTGTTTCTGAAATATCTGATGAATGAATAATGCAATGATCTGAGTTAAGATTCAAACACATAATTAGATCTCTGGACATACGCGAGTTCTGTAAAGGATATCCGCGTATATATGCTAGTTTCCTTCAGTAAAGTAGCGTATGGGTTTTTAGAAAGGAAAAAGTAAAAGTTTGATTGTCTGCACTAAATACTGATTCACCCCCCCCCCTCTCAGTATTTTTCCCAACAGCTTCACTCATGCCCTATCATGACAATGATGACTATGAGATAGGTAAGTACATTGAATCTGATCTCTAACTTACTCACCATACCCCTTTCCTATCATTCCCCAACGGGTTCTGACAGATTTTGGCTTAATTGACAAGACGGTTAAGAAATCGCGCTTTTGTAGCGCCCATAGTGTATTTTTTGCAGTTTGCGCTACGAAAGTATCTGTGCGTTCGTAGCGCAAATCCTATTTTTTGAACTAGCGGCACTGTTATTTCCTAAATCTACCTCAGGTTGAAAAAGGTAGAGTTTAGGGTAACATCAAACCACGCTTAGTCTAGTAGCTAGCCCTACCAGAACAGGAGAGGGCTCTCTCTGGGTCAATCTCAACGAAAAGTAATCAATGGGGCTTGATATGACTGAAATAAAAGCTAATTTTAGGCTAGGTATATAAGTAAAGAAGTTTGAGTTTGATTTTGGGGGGTTTTGTTGGATCAAAGGGAAAGGCAGTTCTGGGTGCGGGGATTAGGCCTAGTTTTTGCAGAGTTCTGATTGGGGCAAGGAAGGCAATAGTTTTGATGCTTTAGCTTGAGAGAATGGATAGATCAGAGCAGTGAGGAGCTGAAGAGGGCAAGAGGGTTTCAATATTCCTCCTCAAACAGATGAAAACATGAAAAACTAAACAAAAATGAAGGCAGAGCAAAGCAAACCAATGAATTCTACTTTTATAACTTGTTTGTTCAGTTTAAGAAGAAAGGAGAATGAAAATGGTACACATAAACATCAATGAACTTACAAATACATGGAGAAAAAAACCATCAAAACACAGAGCCACAAGGATCCCAAAGAGGGCTGCAAACCCTGGTCTATTCCTTTGCCAAAATTGCAGAATGAATGTACAATGAAGTGTTGAGCAATCCCAAATGTCCAAACCTAAAAATGAATGAGAACATACATCATATAGACAAGCCTAACCCATTCCCATGCCTCTAGGGGTCGAGCTCATCATTCTAGGAGCTGTTTCAACCATATCTAAACTAGGAACTAGAAAATAGGCCATGAAACAACTTGCCTCTATATGCTAGGAAACTGATCCATTCACTCACATTTCACCTTTTGGTGAATGAATCTTCTAGAACAAGTAAGAATGTGCCAAAATTACATCATGGTTATGAAATTACATCAAGGTATATCAAAAGTTACATGAAAAAGTGAAACTAGCCAAAACTAGGCGAAATTCTGAGCTGTGGAGTGAAAAATAGGCCAAAATCCTCTATGCGCTGCGCCCAAAATCTCTATGCGTAGCACAACTTTGGATCTTATTTTGAGGCCCTTCCTGAAGTCTAAATTGAGCTCATGATAGCTCGTTGGAAATCCCTTCCTGTCTGCTTTCCAACCCAAGTGGAATTTCTGGATTGTGTGCCCATTTGTCCCTCCAAAAGTTCAATCTCCCAAGACTGGTTCCTGTGTGTGCAAAAAGTGGCAGAAAGGCCATTTTTAGGGTGTTTTTGACCCTTTAGGCAACTCAGAACTTGATGAAATTCTTAGGCCATTCCTGAGCATGCATAAATTTTCATAAAAAAATCTAGAAATACCAAGTTTTCCCTCTGAAGAGCTGCCAATCATAAGCACGCGCAAGGTGGCGCTACGCGTCAGACAGAAAAACCTGTTTTGCGACCCAAAAATTCAAAAATGAAAAAAAAATTCCCAAATTCCTTGAAATTTGGGCTGTAGGTCCCTGATCAAATGCTATGCTCAGCCAAAGAAGCTTTCGGCCAAGGTCATGTCTTTTCACGCCTCCTCGATGCTTTCTTCATCTATGTTGCCTGAGGTGAATATGAAGAGTTTGGTGTCTTTGTCTTGATTGCCAAATGTGTCAAAGTCAATATGGGACTGTGGGAAATAGGACAGTGGGGATAGTGGACTGTCAAGTGAAAATAAAGTGTGAGGACAGTCACTTGACTGTGTTTGGGAATTTGGGATTTAGGAATTTTTTATAAGTGAAATAGGAAGTGGTAGGGTTTAGGGATAGGAAAATAGGACTTTAGAAATAAGTGATTTGAGTGGTTTTATAAGGGAATAGGGAAGGGATATTAAAAATGATGATATTACAATGAAGGGGAACAGAACCATAGGTGAGGAATGGTTTTTGAACTATTTGGCACAAAAATCACACTTTAAAATTCAAATACAAACCCTAAGGAGAAGTTTTAATGAAATGATAGGGTTTATGTTTTGATATTAAAAATCCTCCAACCAATATTCAAACAGCTCCAAACACTGACCAAAGGTAATAGCAAGATGATTTACACTTACACGGAGCAACAGAGATTGAGCCGTTTTGATTTTTTGGAAGCGGTGATGAAATTTTAGCTTGTCGGCCCTGTGCGTCGCGCGCACAACCCAGTGCACCGCGCAATTTATATGCGCTGCGCAGGAAAAAAAATACACTATGAAAAGTGGATATATGTGCCACGCACTTTATATGCGCCGCGACCTTCACCCAATGCGTCGCACACCAACCCAATGCGTCACACCATAAACCCAACGCGTAGTGCCTTTTTGCAGGAGGCTTTTGGAGGCCTTCCCGGTGTCCAAATTGGACGTGGGATAGCTCGTTGGAAATATTATTGAGTCTAATTTCCAAAAAAATTGTAATTTTTTAATTTGGAGTTCATTTTCCTTGTCAAAAATCAAATCTCCCAAGACTGGTCAAAATGAGCAGAATGAGGCTGCCTCAAGGCAGAGTGCTGTTGCAGTCAACGTTTGAAGGTCTTACTCAACTCCAAATTGAGCTCATGATAGCTCATTGGAAATATATTTGTGTCTAGTTATCATTTGACTCATCAAGAAAGTCATTTGGCCAACCAAGCTAGGAGAAATATTGATTTTCCCAAGGTCACTTGAGAGGTGCATTCAATTCTCCTGAGGAAACTGTATTTTTGACATTTCTATAAAACCATGATACCTGTGTAAAAAGTGAAGGATATTTTCTTCTTTGGCATGTTTTGGAAAAAAACCTCTCTCAGGTTTCCAAAATTCATCTTTTATTACTCTGAAACATCATTTGAGTGAAACCTATCCCGATGTGTGAAACAAGGGATTTGTCGAAATGAAGCGAAATAGAGGATAAGGGAGCTTCTAAATTCTTGAGAAAATTTTGGAAAGTAGGAGGGATGTTGGGGAGTAAGGAAAGTGGAATTTCAGAGATTGAGTGAGGGAAGGGGTCCAAAAGGGAAAACCGAGGGCCTAGCCTAGAAAATTGCCAAGTTGTAGCAAGAAACTAGGGTTTGTGCAAAAATGAGGAATTTGGGGAATCTCAGTGATGGGAAATGTTTAATAAGGTATATTAAGGATAGGGGAAGGTGTATGAACATCAGGATACAAGTTTGGCTGATGATTTGACCATCCAAGAGAAATTACCTTCAAAACCCTAGGAGAGGGAAATGAACCTTACTTAGGCACAACTGAAGCATGAACAAGGTGTAGAATGACCCAGTGGAACTTGACATGATGATGAAAACCCTCTGAATGATGGTACACTCAGCTGAATGGTGACGTGGACCGACATTTGGACAAATTTGACAGGAGTAAAAGCAAACCCTAGACCTAATACCTAGTGACCAAATTTTGTTTGAAGACTCTCTGAAATGACAAAATTTGACCTTGACACCTTAAAATCACCTTGTAAGAGCATGTTTGATCACTGGAGGAAGGCTGCAAAGGCTGACACTAACATGGAAAAAAACCTTATGAAATGATCCCTAAATGGAAAATGTAAGTATTTGATCATGGAATGGACCTCTAAAGACTTTATTTGAAATCAATGGTGACCTTTAAACTTATAAAAAAATCTGAATTACCCTTAACCAAAACCTAAAATGACTTTCAAACCCATTTTGAGACCATGATAAAAAACAAAGTTGACACAATGATGTTTTGAAAATTTTTGTGTGATAACATCTCCTTTAAGATTAGTGGCAAACAAACTTGTGAGCTTGACATGGTATTTAACTGTTTGAACTTGCTCAAAAAATCTCATACACCCAACATTATGAAATCACTACTTGGAAAGTGGAGAGGACATAAGCTCATGTATGTTTACTGTTTTATATCTTTCCATGTGGCCTCCCTCTTTATAGGGTTTATTTTCTCCTTCCATGTTTCACAATTTACAAGGTAAAGCCTAGTGGGAAAAAACACAGGTAGTGAGTGATGGGAAGGGATAAAGGGTTTAGGGAAGGGGTATGAGGATGGGAAAATTTAGGGAAGTGGGTAGGAGTTTTAGGGAGCTGTGGGAAGTGGAGGGGGGTGAAATAGGTATAGGGAATGAGCTAGGAAAATTTAACACAATCCAAACCCTAGAATCTGCCCAAAACACAACATAGAGGTAGGGTTTGGTGTTTAGAACTTGGGAAATGGGAATAGGGGAATTCCAAGGTTATGGGAGTTTTTTTTAGTGCGAGGGAGGGTGTAGTATGCTAGGGATAGTTATATACACCATGAAAATTTGAAAACAGGCTTCACCAATAAAAACACAGAATGAGGGAAAAATAGAGAATTGCACAACCAAATCAAGGAATGCAAGTGATAGGAGGAGTGCCAAGCCTTCAAATTAATTGTAAAGCACTGCTAGAGTCTTGAATTTCCCTGAAGAATACTTGGAAGCTTGATTTTTGAGTGAGAGAAGGAAAACACAACGTAGGAGAGAAAACAAAGTGTGCTAGTGAAAGCGCAGCGTGGTAGATCCAAAACGCAGTGTGCCACCTTGAAACTGCTTCTCTGGAGTCTTGTTGGGTGATGAGAGTACCGAGGTTGTATTTTTAGGTGAGTGAGAGCTCTTTATAAATGAAATTAATGAGAGAAATGAATTTTATGGTCCTTTATATTCTTTTGGAGTCTTTTCTTCATTGAGGTGTGGTGGCCCACCAAGTGCATTTCACTTGTGCTTTGGAAATCTATGCAAATTTAAAAATTAGGAACTTATTACATCATAATTGAATAAAATTACATATGAAACAAACTTCATTGAGAAAATCCATATTACTGCTCCCTCATTTTCCGGTTTTAACAATGAAATGATTGAGTTTGGTGACTTTAACCCTAATGACCTAATGGTGACACTTAGTTGAATGAGAACAATGGTGACCTGACTGAAATGAATACGAAGACCTTGGAATTATAACTCATCGAACTGAGAGATGGCAATGGCTAGCAGGTGAAATTTTTTTGGAAGGAGCAATAATAGCCCTAGACACACTAGCGAGTGATCAAATTTTTATTGAAGACCTACTGAAACCATAAAAATTTGACTTGAAACCATAACAAAAACTTTTAAGGAGCCCATTTTATCACTGGTAATAGGCATAATTGAATGACACTAACATTGGTTCCAACTGGGGATGGAAGCTCCTTGGAGGTGTCAATAACACCATAGACCAAGTAGCCTTATCCATTGGGTATGGAGTCAAAAATAAAAATACTAAACTCAAAACTGAAAACTGACTGACAAACTAAACTGAATTTGAATTAAAAAAACTGACTACTCATTGAAACAATACTTACGAAACTTATTGATGGAAACATATCATCAAGACTTGAGGGCTTCAAATCCTAATGACAACCACCCACTTGTTGAAGACGTATGTACAATCATGTGAAATGATCCTTCTATTGTAACCAATCTAGCAAATGGCTACTTACTTGAATCCCACTCACACGTTCCTTGAGCAGGTAGAAAAGACAAAAACTAGACAACTCCAAATATCCAGTGAAAATATGCTCATGATCCATAAATACAATAAAAATAATATCCCCTGTTAGCTGTACCAAATCAATAAAATAATCCTCACAAATCTAAAATGTTACATTGTCTTGAAACTCAATAGAAACACAAGCACTCCTTTCATTTTTTGATCCTGGAGGAAGATCATCATGTGCAAGAGGCTCTTAAACAACCTCGTCTTTATCACTGCTCTCCTGATATGAATGCAAATTCTTAGATGCTCTTTGTAATGAGATTCTTGTTGAATAAAACAATGAAGTTGGTTGCTTGATCAAATTTTTATCATCGTTGTTTTGAAGCTCATAGCTAGCTAATGGAGAAAAAATTTGACTACAAAAATCATCCAAAACATCAACTATTGGATCATGGAAAATCCGAGAAGGCTGCTGCAACTTGTTATACATTGGTTCCAATGAGCCTGCATGATTTTTTATAGGCTTGTCATCCTTTGATTGAGATATATTATCAAAAATTTTCCTCAAAAACTGAAATGCATCAAAACTTAATGGTACAAAATTATCCTGCATCAATTCATAATACGTTTCAGGTTCTAAGCTTTGATCTGTGGTCTGAAACTCAATTTAACTCAGTGGCTATGATTTTGGAGTGAAATAATATTCAACATCACAAGTGATATCCTCAACCAATTCATGAGAAGGCTATCCATTTATACTGTTTACAACTCGCTCATCTTCTTGCTTATAGTTTTCTCTTATTTTTGCAAATGAGGAGAGACACAAGGGTAAGGAGTCTTGATCCAGAAGTTCATTGTCTTCACCATGCTCCATATCAAAGCTGAAATATTGTTGATTTCTAATCTAAGGAAAGTTTTCACTCAGTAATTGAAATGAAGCAAAACACAAAGGCAAATAGCTTTCACTTACTTTGAAATTTTCTGCATTCTCTTCATTGTTGTCATGATCGATATGTACAGGCTGAGTTCTATATTTGAGTTGCTGTAATTGAACTCCCTCCTCCCGAAAACATGCCAAATATTTCCTTGAAAATTCAAGCTCGATTTCGACAACATAGTCATCATCATACTGATTATACTTGGGTAACTCATCAATATAAGTAATGTCATCAAACATACACATTAGATCAACAGATTTCTTGTTCACAAATTGATCTACAAATCCATTTTCATGATTTTCCATAAATGAATACAAACAACAATCATTTTCTGATCTGTGGTAACTGGGATTAGTAGGAGAATGTTTAGGGCCAACAACCTCTTCTTCTGCATAAATTGGAACATGGTGCTGTTGAACAAAAAAATCATTTCTTATTATGATTTTTTGCATCATTTCTTCCATTATACTTACCAAAATGTTGAGCTTCTCTTCTGAAGATGTCAAGTGCTCCTTCTCTATGTTCTCCCTCTCTTCTACTTCAAACTTTGACCTTTTGACTAGCAAATTAGTTTCCACATCTATCACATTTTCCTACATTTCTTTGAGTGTTGTAATGTTCCTTTCTCTCAATTGAAACTCCATTTTTGGATCAAAGGCATCCGAGTAGTGTCAGAGAGCTGAACCGGGAGGTGGTTTTATATTAGCAGGCATTGAATGATATACTTGATTGAATTTGGCTGAAAAGTGTTGCATTATTTCCCTTGGATGTCTTTTCAAATGATTATATTCTTCTATAATCAGAAAATGATTCCTCTTGATCACCCATTTATCAAGGAAGACTTTCACAAACTGATGGAAATCGAAAATTCTTGTAGCTAGAAAGTTTTTGAACCATTTCTTAGCTTCGCCTTGCAAAGATAGAGAAAAAATCCTGATACTGACATCATCTTCTTCAACCTCAAAATGGTCGAGAAAATTTTCAAAAATTTGAGTGTTTCTCCGCAGTGATGTTACCATATTCTCCATCAAACATGGGAAGATATTTGTAATAGTTTTCAGGGAAATCATGGAGTATAGGAGGTAATTTGAGTGGCTTATATCTATTTGGAATATTACAAGGTATAGGATTATGTACAAAATTTGTAAGATTAGTCTTGATCACTTGAGGCTCATCAAGTTGAAAATGATCATCATGAGATTTAGCAGAAGGGTCTTGAACAAGATCAAAGGTGTATGGAGAGTTTGTATTCACAAACTTCAAAGGAAAGGAATCAAATATAATAAAAAAATAATAAAACTTGGAAAAAATTCTTGACATTCTCAGGAAAAGAGAATAAATACTTCACGACAAATAACGTGATGTTTTCAATGAAAGTCCAAGTTGAATACATGATCTTCCCATGTTGCATTTTCATGTTTCTGTTGGTAAGGTTCATCCTCTAGTGGAGCCTTTGGATTTGATTTCGAAACTCATTTGGAGTCGCCAGATGGATGATTTCAGCCTTCCTGTTTCTGATCATTGTCCACCATCAGCAATCAAAACTGATCATTTTCGTGATTTCCAGGGGAATATTTGTCACTTCGCTCCCCAAAAACGAGGCCAGAAATGTTAGCCTCCACAACGTCCCAAGGATGATGAATGAATGCCGACGGAGGTAACCTCAAACCAATCTTTCAGTTTGGTAGCTAGCCCTACCAAACCAGAGAGGGCTCTCTCTATGAGATCACAACCAAAGGGTTTGACTGGATAAGGAGTATATTTTAGGCTAGTTAGGTCAGCTCTAGGGTTTTGAAAGTTTGATAGTTTTACTGCTAGATCAGGGAATAAAAACAGGTAGCTAGGTCAAATGTATCAAAGGGTTACAAATACAAATATATAAAGGAGCAAGGTAGCAATTCTTTAGTGATGGATTATGTTTTTTTCAGTGTAGTGTAGGGTTTGAAAGAGTGGAGAGGATATTAATGAGCATGCATCATGAATTCATTAAAACTGAAGGAAATAAACTTGAAATTATTTTCCCAAATAAAGCAGAGCCACAGAAGAATTACGCGTATCAAAATTTTAGGAAGATCACTGAGGAAAGCAGGGCATGGAAATATAATATATATATCATTCATAAAAACCTATAACAAAGAAGAAACAACATCAAAAAATCACTGCACATGAATTCCTAGATAATAGCTACAACTGTTCCTATGAATTTCTGAATAAAAGCTGGAGCACAAGCTACAATGGTCTCAAACCTCTGATGTCCAACTAGTAAAATGAATAAGAAAAGCATACATATAGACAAAATATCATTTCCCCACTCTTAGCAGTTGAATCCATGAGTCAAGGAACTGATCACATGATCCTCTCACCCAAAACCTAAAGAATAGGGAGGTGAACAAGACCCTCACAAATTTATAAAAATTGATTCTTTTGACCATTTATGACCTTTACAAGCATGCATCTACCTCATATTTATCTTTAACTAGCTTTATTACATCTCAAAACATCATTACATCATCAATATTGACAAATTACATGAAAAAAGGCGAAATTGGACCAATTCAATTGAAAAAAATGACCTTGAGGAGAAAACGTAGTGAATTCTGTTGAAAACGCAGTGCGCCAGGAGAAAACGTAGTGTGTGAGGGAAGACTGAGTTTTGGAAGCCTTCCTAGAGTCCAAATATTGATCTAAAAAATTTTGGAGATAGATATTCCAGTTGGATACATGATGGAGTCTTCAAGCACTAAAATTGACTAATTTTAGCCCCCAAAATGTTCATGCTCCCACAGACTCTTTGAAAACGTAGCGTGCTCTTCAAAAAGAAGGCAAAAAGGTCATTTTTGAGTGTTTTTTTTTTACTTTTTGACCTGCCAGGAAGGGATGAAGTGGAGCTCCGATTTACTAGGATTGATGTATAGGTCAAAATGAATCCAATGATGCAGACCTTATGTCATTTGGAGGCCTCCATAAAAAACATAGCGTGGGCCACGCTGCGTTTTTGACAGTGTGACTATTCCACAAAATAGTGAAAAATTCCAAAATTTTATGAAACAAATTGGCTCAAGGGTAGGTCCATATCTTTCTAACCATAACTATGTTTGAAAAAATGAGAGATTTTTCTGTTATTTGGCATGTTATTAACAACAACCTCCTCTAGTTTTCAAAAATAATTTCCCATTTGATCATAATCAAAGTTTAAGTTTGATCGCTCACAAATTGGAAAAACGCAGCATGCCTGGAGAAACAAAGTGTGCTTGGGAAAAGTGAATTTTGGAGGCCTTACCGAGGTACCAATAAATATCTTAAGATTCCATTGGAAATATTATGATTTTATCTACACAATGGAATCATCAAGCGCTGTAAACACCTTCTTCAAGCCCCTAAAAACGGTCTTGAAGTCAAGCTATCCAGAAAACCTCCTGTAGCAATTGTATTTTTGGCATTTCTCCAAAATAATAACACCTATATATAAAATTAAGGAGGTTTTTGTTTGGTGTTCTATTATGGACAAAAACCTCTTTCAATTTTGTAAAATTCATGTTTATTTTGTAAGAAACGCATTTTGAAGCAAAATTGTCCACGTGTGCAATGTAAACCGTAGGCAACCCATATCTTGGAAAGGTGAAGCTATGATTTCTTGGAATTTGGTTAGCTCATACCTACTGATATGACCTCACATGTAAATTACTTCATAATGACCCTCATCAATGGAGCAAACCTATCCAAAAATTGACCAAAAGGAAACACTTTCTTAATGGCATCTAATTTGTAGTGACCTTCGATGAATGATTTGTAGTTTTGCACATCAAGATCAAGGCTCTTAAACCATTTTTCACCACTATTAGGTATCCCTGTAGCTGTAGATATGGCTTTAGTTTAGATTTTTAATCTCATCCCTACAATTATGACCTTGTCTCATTTAATATTAGTTGCAAACAAGCTTGTGAGACTGGCACGACATTTAACTGTTTAAACTTGCTCACAAAATCGCATAAACCCAACATTATGAAAGAACTGCTTGGAAAGTGGAGAGGAAATCATATCATGTTTGTTTAGTGTTTCATATCTTTCCATCTGGCCTCCCTTGTTATAGGTTTTCTTTTCTCTTTTCTTGTTTCACAATTTACAAGGTAAAGCCTAGTGGGAAAAAACATGGGTAGTGAGTGATGGGAAGGGATGAAGGGTTTAGGGAACGAGTATGAGGATGGGAAAATTTAGGGAAGTGGGTAGGGGTTTTAGGGAGCTATTGGAAGTGGATGGGGGTGAAATAGGTATAGAGAATGGGCTAGGAAAATTTAACACAATCCAAACCCTAGAATCTGCCCAAAACACAATTTAGAGGTAGGGTTTGGTGTTTGGAACTTGGGAAATGGGAATAGGGGAATCCCAAGGTTATGGGAGTTGTTTTTGAGTGTGATGGAGGGTTTATTATGCTAGGGATAGGTATTTACACCATGCAAATGTGAAAACAAGCTTCACCCACAAAAACACAGTGTGGGGGAAAAATAGAGAATTGCACAACCAAATCAAGGAATGAAACTGATACGAGGAGTGAAAAGCCTTCAACTTACTTGTAAAACACTGTTGGAGTCTTGAAATTCCATGAAGAATAATTGGAAGCTTTATTTTTGAGTGAGATAAGGAAAACACAATGTAGGAGAGAAAACACATTGTGCTAGTGAAAGCACAGCGTGGTAGCTCCAAAACGCAGAGTGACACCTTGAAACTGCTTCTCTGGAGTATTCTTGGGTGATGAGAGTGCCGAGGTTGTATTTTTAGGTGAGTGAGAGCTCTTTATAAATTAAATTAATGAGAGAAATGAATTTGATGGTCCTTTATAGTCTTTTGGAGTCTTTTCTTCATTAAGGTGTGGTGTCCCACCAAGTGCATTTCACTTGTGCTTTGGAAATCTATGAATATTTGAACATTAGGAACTTATTACATCATAATTGAATAAAATTACTTATGAAACAAACTTTATTGAGAAAATCCCTATTAATACTCCCTCACTTGCAAGTTTTATCAATGAAATGATGGATTTGGTGACTAGAACCCTAATGACCTAATGGTGGCACTGAGCTGAATGAGGACCATGGTGGCCTGAATAAAATGAATATGAAGACCTTGGAATGATAACTCATCCAATTGAGAGATGGTAATGGCCATTAGGTGAAACATTTTTGGAATGAGCAGTAATAGTCCTAGACACACTAGCCAGTGACCAAATTTTTATTTCAAGACCCACTGAAACCATAAAAATTTGACTTGACACCCTATCAAAAAATTTGAAGGAGCCCATTTGATCATTGGTGATAGGAAGAACTAACTAGCACTGACACTCCACACCATTTAGTCACTTCTCCATCCAAAACTTCATCTGTGTCCATGCAAAATCCCCATTTTCATCCCTTCTTTCATTACTTTCACCACAACCAAGGTTTTTGATCCTTCTCCATAGATTTATCATGAATGATCATGTTTTTGGAAGAATTATCTGAAGGATATTATTGTTATAGAAGGGTTTTTGTGATTGCCATAGGAAGAAATGCATTCCTGTAGCAACCCGCAATTACCTTACAAGACCACAATTGAGAGCACCAGAATGAAGAACCAATCAACATGAAGATATTGGAGAGTCATTTCCTCAAATTTTGGGCAGCTACATGACCTATGCATATTTCTACAAGATCATTATTCATCTCCAACAACAACACTTGATCCGCAATAACAAAAAAATAAACTTGTGATTACAAGCCTCTATCAGTCAAGTACATGTCAAAATATTTCTAGAACAAATCCAATGCATAGAGAAACAAGCATGGGAAGATAACACCACAAGGAGGAAAAAAATAAACCATTATTCTTGAAGCAACATACAAAGGAAATGATCTCTCATAATATGCTCAAGAACAACCTCACTCATGTCTAGAGATACCATGCAACCATCAAAGGATCAACACATCAAAAAGCAACCTATGACAACATGCATCAATGATGAATTAGGCCACCATGCAACACCTGGAACACAGTCTTTGGATCCAACATCACCTACAAAAACACACCCACGGTAATGCTCAGGTATGAATTCCTCTAAAACTTTCCTATGAACTTATTTTAGATTGAAAAATGTTACAAATGTATGAAGGAAAAGGTTTTTTTTATAGCCAAAATGAGTAGCAGAGCAACCTCAACCTTTGTAGAAAATAAATTCACCTTTCCACCAACACACCCACATGTGTAGGACGGGAAGAAGAGAAAAGTGAAGAGGACTTGAGAAATTCGGTTGTAATCATTTAGTAGTGATGGAGGACAAGGAGTGTGAAGGGATAAGTGAGGACCAACTTAGTTGACTCAAATCACTTTGGGTTTATTTTTCATGCAATGAAAAAAAGAGAAACAATTGAAAAAAAAATAATAATTAAAAAATCAATAGAAAAATAAAAATAAAAGAAAAAAAAGGTAGACCCACCACCTCTTGGCATGCAAGGAATAGATGATACATGATTTGGGTTGGTTTCTATAGGAGAAAACATAGTTTCTACAGGAGGAACATAACTGCTATAGGAAGAACATATTTGCTACAATAAGGACATATTTGCTATAGGAAGGAAAAAATATGCTATAGGAGATTTACAGATTGCTACAAGAAGTTAACATAGGGCTACAAGAGAAACAATTTTCTGCTAGGGTGTTGGATAATGATTAATTAATTTCTACAAGGTACAAAGAAACAAAAAAGAGTTGCAAAGTATTTTCTATATACATGGTAAATTCTCCAAGGGTGAAAGGTATCCAAGTCAAAAGTTTTGTCATCACATCATTCCTTTATTTTGATTCAAATTATTGGCCATAATTTCCCCATTTCTAAGAAGAAAGAGATCTCTATTAATTGTTTTCAATTCTAGAATTTGATGAACAAAGATAATTTATATTGCTAGTTAAGGGTGTTAAAAAGAATTGTATGGATAGTATGATGTGTCATGGCCAAGAATTTGTATCAATAGTAAGAGGCTTGGATGTCAATGAGAATTAAATTAGTAATGAGGTAATATATTCCAAGGAATACTTCTTTTCACAAGGAGAAGTGCCAAGGGAATACCATGAAGACAAACCATAAGCAAGGTTTTTCCCTCACAAATAGAAACCATTACAATTGAAGAATCACATGAGAAAAAGAAGTCACCTAAACCTATATTATAAGTTCCATGGGAAACTAAGATAGAGGAAGAAATGCAAATAGAAGAGTATCAATAAGAGAATTAGGAGGCGAAACACATGGACCAACAAAGAGATAATGAAATAGGCCAACATACATGAAGAACCACATGGAAAGGAGGATGAATAGGTTGCTCATAGGATGAGCAACATTTTTAGTAAGGGGGTATGATGGGCCTCCAAATTACACACAAATTAAGACCCATCTAACCTTTCTTAGGCACGTGAATTATATATTAAACCTCTGCTTCTACACATAATAATTTTTCTTAGATTTAATATGGTCTTAGGAAGGTTTAGAGATAATTTCATATTATGTGCCTAGTAATTTTTATTTTTGTAGAATATTGTGAGAATATTGGGCATATTATGAAGATTTGGAGGAGGAGATAATATAAGGATTTTCTCCCTAATACAAGAGTACCAATATTGGATAATAAATGAACAAAATATCATGAAATTATTGACAAATTTTGGAGCTCTAGTGATTGAGAAAATCTAGGAATTTGTTCCCTGTCATTTAATGCAGATTCCTATTGTTGGGAACCAAATCCACTATTTGAGGGATTTTGGAGGGAAAATATTCCTCGTTTAAAGGAGAATGCTTCCCCATAAATTTTTATAAGTAATAATTCTAATTTTTCCTCTAGAGGCATGTATTTTTTAGTCTCCTTGTGGAGAAAAATTGTTATTTAGCAGCTCCAGTTTCATTTATATCATGTATGTACTTTGATTGATTCAAATAATGAAGTTTGGTGTCATTTTTAGCTTCTAAAACTTGGTTTCCTTTATATTAGTTTGAGTTTCCTTGGGCTTGTCTATCCCAAGAGCCTCATATCCCTCTTGTATAATTTCATTATTTTCTTTGAATGCTTGTTTCACCTGAATCTCTTATTTATACATTTACTATTCATTTTTATTTGTTGTAGGTTACATTGGTTAAATGATTGAAGTGAGTTTTTTTGTAGGTTATTTACATATTCAAAAGAATTATGCATCCTTACAATTTATTTGAAAATTAATATTAATCATTCATCTACTTGGATTGTTTTACCAGTTCACAAATCTAGAATTTCTGGAAGTCCCTTATAGAAAAATAGTAGTGATGTAGCTGATGGATCCTGGCAGCTCGGTAATGGATGTGCACATTAACAGTATTTTAGTCCCCAACACCTTGATTGACCTTGTGGCTGCAATCAATTTCATGAAAAATGAAACAATTTTGAAACTCAATCTCCAAGGAGCCTTGAGGAATACCACTACAATACTGTAGCTAGCAAACAAATCCACATTATCCCCTGAGGAAGTTATTGAGGATGTGATGGTCTCTATCGACTCCAGAGAATATCCCACATATTTCCTTGTCCTCCAACCCAAAACCAAGTTTAATGGGTACCCTCTCATATTAGGGATACCTTGGTTGACCATTGTTGATGATTACATTAGTTGTAGGGTTGGGAACATGACCATTATGAATGTGAATCTCTCAAAGAAACGTATATTATAACCCCTTGCTAAACCCTCTATTGAGCATGATTTAACCTTGTGGGTAGAGGAAGAGGAAGAAGAATACCTTTATCAATCATCCCTCTACCAAATTTGTACATTACACACTACTATAGGGAGTATGCATCTAGATGAGAATGACCTTATCAACCACTTGTTGCATAATCGACCTCCTACTGCCATGCCAATTAATGAGCTAGTGGAAGAATCCTTAGAGAAACCTGAGAAAAATCCATGGACTGAATTGTGCTCTGCAAATTCCGACTTAGATCATGCCAAGATTATGGAATTCATCCCATCCAAAACTGTAAAAATTAAACCTTCCCTCTTAGTCGAGAAAGAAGATAAATTGTGCACTATGTTGAGGTAGCATCTTGATGCCTTTTCTTGGGACTATAAGGAAATGAAAGGGTTTCATCACTCATTTTGTACCGATGATATCTACTTCAAGGAGGGATGAAAACCTGTGTGTCGACCCCAGAGAAGGATGAATCATTCCCTTAAGGACATTGTAAAAGAGGAGATGCAAAAGTTGTTGAATGCATGGTTTATTTACCCCATTTAAGATAATGAGTGGGTGTCCCCTCTTATCACAGTACCCAAGAAAAGTGGGAAGTAGAGGATTTATGTCGACTATAGGTAACTCAACAAAGCTTCCAATAAGGACCATTTCCATTCGCCTTTCATTGATCAAGTCCTAGATGGCCTTGCAGGGAAGAATTTATTTTCATTCCTGGATGGATTTAGTGGATACAATCAAATTCGAATGAGCCCTGAGGATTTGGAAAAAACCACCTTTACATGCCCATGGCGGAAATTTTCCTATAGAGTCCTCCATTTCGTTTGTGTAATGCTACTGCTACCTTCCTAAGGGAAGTATTGTGTATTTCCACCAAGGAGAAGAGAAATATTGTTAGAAAAAGTACCCCTTTGACCTAGATTGGGGGAATCTCTTCAAATTGGGGCCAAATCAGATATTGAGAAGATGTGTAAGAGAGGATTAGGCCTTTGAAATCTTGTCAACATGCCATAATGAACCCTGTGGGGGTCATTTTTCTTCTAGGAGGGCATCCTTCAAAGTTATACAAGTTGGCTACAACTAGCCTACTCTACATCAAGATGCAAAAAGATACATTTCTAGATGTGATTAGTGCCAAAGGATGGGAAAGTATACACCCAAGTATGAAATTCCCCTGCAACCTCAAGTGAATCTGGAGCCATTTGAGAAATGAGGCATGGATTTTATTGGGCCCATTTATCTTCCATATGGGAAAAATAGATATACCATTATGTGTATTGATTACTTGACAAAGTGGGATGAAGAAAAGGCAGTAAAAGCAACAACTGAGAAAAAAGTGTTGGAAACATTTGAGCACTACATAGAGGGGTGGGGGGGGGGGGGAGTGGGTGAATCAGTGGTGTGAATTATATGGTATTTTTTTCTTTTATCAAATTTTTACTGAATCACACAATTATTCACCAACACCACATTAGATTATTGTTGGAACGAGGTCTCCTAACAAGCTGCGAAACTGGTCCATTTTGATTATTTTTTATTATATTTAGTATAGTGCAGGGGTTTTGGGGCAGGTCAAAGCCCCAAACATATTGTAATGGGTCAAAGGGTAAACTAGGGGTCCGAAAACCATGGGTTGCAGACCATAGGAATGTTGAGGCTAGATTGTTATAAATAAGAGATGCATTTGGATTGTAAAGGATAGGAATTGATGAGCTATTGATGTGATTTGTGGTTTAAGCTATCTGTTTAGGTTTTTGGGGAACAGACTCCTGCTGGCCGTGTGCACGGAGATCCTAGTCCAGCTGTGTGCGGACCCTGCTGCTATGTGCGCAGGTTGGGAAGGGAATTGGAAGGGAAGGTTGATGAATGAATGAGTGCGAAGGATTGTTAGAGATCTGAATCTATGAGTATTATTGTATGAATTGATGATAATTGCTATGTTATGTATTTTATGTCTTGTCGCTGTGAAGGTTTGTGTACTGAATGCTTGGATCTAGATCTATTTCGCTCTGTTTATATAATGCTATGTTGATGTTATAGAAAGCATATAATTATAGATCTAGTGCAGGTGGATGCAAATAGATACATAATTAAACCTACGAAGAAACAAGGTAATCTAGGAATTACAGAACAGAATGTAGCTCTACTTGCCTTACCCTTCCTTTCTCAGGGTGCGGAAACCTGGTTCTAGCACCCGCCCATACTACTTCGGGTGAGACTGTGACCTGCGAAAGCAAGTCACTGCCGAAAGGGCCAGTAGTAAAGGGGTTTATTGGAAAACCTTGCACACCGAACCTGGGTCAGGACCCCTCAAGCCAACAAATGGTTCCTTTGACGGGACGGGAAGAAGTCTGAGAGAGGAATCAGGTAATGACAAGAGAATATTGGAAGCTTGAAATAAAAGAGATCGAGGACTGGTTTTAAAGACAGATCCAAGAGTTCGCAGTAAAAGAAAATCGCAGTGAGAAGTTAACGGCGGAAAGGTGGAAAAATAGGTACGTCCTTACTGAAAGCTACAAAATATTCTTTGTGAATTTATTGAACTCCAACAGTGGTTGGCCAGAGTGGTGGAATTCCAGAAGTGCTGGAAGGACGAGCGGGTCACTTTGTGGACCCCCGAGTTTCTTTAACAACTTGAGAAAACTGATAATACTATCACACGCACAGTGGATCACTAGGTGGATAGTGTGTTGGGAGGATTTGTGATGGAATTTTCCATTGATCAATTTGTATCATACTATGAAGCCAAACGGTGATTTTTCATAGGATTTCGAGGAAAATTCCTGACGACATTACCATTGTTGATCAAGAAATTATTGTGCGAAAAAAATATTCTGTGTAGTCATACTGACTGAATGACCTCAGATCTAGACGAGAGCACGACCCGCAGTGGTAAATACTATGGGACCAACCTTGACGGAGGTAGATCCACCTACAATCCGTTGCAGGAACCAGTTGTGCAAGATCCCCCGGCTGCATCGCCACCTTAGATGCGCAAAGGTAAGAATTCGCCTATATCGCCACGCCCCCTAGATAGTGATATGGAAGTGCAATTAAAACTACCTACCTTCAAGGGGGTAGGAGACGAGGATATGGACCGGTTTTGGTTTATGGCAGAATCTGTCTAGACTGCGCAGAATGTGGAAAGTGACACGATCAAGAGGGCACAACTGTCTTTAGCATTCGAAGACAGAGCTCTGGACTAGTATATGTGATACGTTGCCCAGAATGGGACCGCCTCCATTCAAGATATCAAGGATGCTTTGAAGCAACAATTCCGGAAGCCGAAATCTTATTCCCATCTGGTAGCGGAAGTAAAGGACTTCAAATAAGGTGCGTCTGAGTTAGTATGGGAGGTTGATTAGCGATTGAAGAAGGCAATTAGGGAAGGAGGTTTTGAGTATGATGATAGAAAACATACGAATTGGTTCATCGCCATGTTGTTACCTCACCTGTGTACGCCGATGAGTCATTAGACCTTTGAATCACAGGAGAAAGCTGTAAAAGTCGCTATGAAATTAGAAGCTGCACCCCGAGAGGATACGTCAGTAGGGGTACAACAAATCCAGGAGCAACTTGGGGCTATGCATATGGAGATATAGAACCTACGAAAAGAGCGAGGAAAGGAAATATGTGTCTGCTCAACTTAGTGTTTCTAAATTGAGGTCATAAATTGTCAACCAGGGCTAGTAAACTGTTGAAGTGAAGTGCACTATATGTGCCTAGGTATTTGTTTCTCACTACGTTGTGTTTAGTGTTTTTTCCAATGTTTTTGGTTTTTTGTTTTTATTCTAAGAGGAAAAGAACTAAGTTTTGGCAAAGAGAAGTTGTTGGTCACACAAAAACAGAGCAAAACCTATTCTAAAATATGTATGGTAGTTGAGAACAAAAAATGCAATACTTTAACAAGAAAAAGAACTCATAGCATGAACTCAATAACTCATAACATGAACTCAATAACTCATCACATGAACTCAGTCCAATTCATTCATTAGAAATATGTTGGAATAACTTGAGAAAATGATAAGTTTAATGCAATGAGGTTATTCTAAGTAAACAAAAATCTACAATATCACAGAGAAAATCTCATCCATGGCTATAAATTTGTTGGAACACATTTGGAAAAGATAGTCTGCAACATAGTGAAGAATTCTACTCTAAATTAACCTATGACACTGAAATTAATCCATTCTACAACTCAAAATATCACTCTTAAACCTCATTCAAGAATTAGAAATCTTTTGGAATAGCTTTGGAAAAGAGGCAGTTTGTGAAATTATGAGAAGTTGTAGAACAGTAAAGACTTCAAAATGACATTACCAATTCTTGTTCCTATGATGATGATTTATTAGTAGAAATTAAGAACAAGAGTGGTTTGTAAATAATGAAGGCCGTGAAGTCTAATTTAACATCTAATAAAACTTAAAATACAATGGATAGCACTAAACTAGAATGAAATTGATCAAACTTGAAATACAGTGACCACAACTGTACTAGAATGCCATTATCCTAACTTGAAATACAGTGAACAGAAACTGAATTAGAGTGCCATTAATCTAACTTGAAATATAGTGAATAGAAACTGAACTAGCGCGCCATTAATCTCCGGAGTATTACAACTAGAATAAAATGCAACTAATCTCTAAAATACTACAGCCCTATCTCGTTCAGTATTAGTGATATTTTGGAACAATTTGTAAGAACAAGACTGGTTGTAATATTCAATGCAAGTGAGTACAAAAACATAAAGTTCAGAGAAAAACGCAACTAAGATCTAAAACACCACAGCTATGTCTCATTCAGTGTTAGTGATATTTTGGAATAATTCGTAAGAACAAGACTAGCTGTAACAATTGATGTAAATGAGCATAAAACGTAAAGTTCAGAAAACTATTTAAATTGAGAATAAAACAAGGCTAAAGTTACTTATCTAAACCATATGCACAGAGCTTCTCGGGCAGTAGGGGCCCTCTACCACCAGATTAGCATACAAATCTCCTCAAAATTTCCTTAGATCATGCAATGAAGTTGAATGTCTTTCATTAAAGGAAAAATACTTCAAAAACAGAGTATTACGGTCTTCTGAGATCTAGCAACAAAACATCAATCTAGCTAACTGTCTCTCGATCTCCCGAGTCATTCTTATAAAATAAATACATAAATACCCTTGAGAAGAAATAGGAACAAGTGTATTTTTCAATCAAAATCAAATTAGAACTCTTGTGGAACCCTCATACTCTTGCTGGAGACATCTGTAGAGTCCCTATCCTAGTAGGAATCTGCTTCTTAGCTTTGATCTTTTCCACGTGCATAACCACCTATAGATTCTTTTTCAGACTTCGTAGAGAGAAATAAATGATGTGGGAGTGTTGTGGAATTCAACCATATGCGTTTTTCCTTGAAGTGACACCTGTAACCTATGAGAACATGAAGATAGCTACGGAATAGGCGACTAGCTACAGAATGGCTGCATTCTGTAGCTGAGTCTAGTCAAAAATTACTACGACAACAAAACCATGAAAATATAGAAATTCAGTCATTGTATACATTCCTAAAGTGACTTTAATCAATCCTATTGATCATTTAAGCCTGTAATTGATAAGGGAAAAAGGAAATGAAGTGAAATTTTGTGAAAGGAAAGGACATCTTTGGGGCTCAACATACCCCCACTGCAAAGTTTTTGCATGTCCTCATGCAATCAACTCATATATTCTGAGACTTCTGCTAGTACATATAGGCTCCTTCTTCTGCTTTTTCTGATAGTCAATGGCCTCCTAGGCTTCCTTATGACCAACTTGAATCTCAAATTTATAATTGCCCTACTCAACTTTTTGTTTTTCTTCTTCAATTTCTCACTAGACTTGTACATTTTTTCCATTTGTAGAGAGATAGTTGTATTCATATCAGTTTTCAGCTTAACCTACTCCCTTAAAATTTCATTCTCATTCTTGATATGCCTATTGAGTACTTCTAACTCATATTTATCTCTTCTTAGCATATCAATTGCAGATTCTGGTGGGCTAGGAGTTCTGTCTCTACTTTCTGAGGCTCTCTTCTCTAATGTCTCAACATAATTATAAATTTGTTGTTGTGCTGGGTCTATCTCCGGAGCTCCTTCATCAAGATCCTACTTGTACTGGTACTCAGGTGATCTAGCAGTTGGTGTTTCTTCATCCTCAGTGTTTATAATTCTCGTTTGTCTAACCTCTGTTTTCTTCAATATACCTCTAAGCATGTGGCTTCGTCTTGGTTGAGATGGTCCTTCACCTCTCTCCTTGGCATACCTTCTTATCATCTTCTCATTTTTAAGCTGTTTCTTAATTTCAGTCAATTTCTCAGAAATGATCTCCTCACTGTCCTCTTGTATGGACTTACCAGTTTTAGTTTCAACAGCTTTGGAAATTTTCCTTCTCCTGCTTCTTCTTGTAGGTTTGCCTTCAGATGGAGATTCCTTGGGTTCTTCAAAGTTATTCCTCACTAAGAACTCATCCCAATTGTCTCCCACCTTTCTCAAATAATGTTCAATTAGGATTTTAACTAGACCATGGTGGTACAAAGTGCTTTCCAGGAATTGAACTCTCTTTTGAACATTAGAGGCCATTCTCTTCAAACTATGAAGTAGGAAAAAAGGTAAATTGATTTCTTCATCTAAGAAATGCATCATTAACCAAATATGATAAACATAGAGGGTACCAAACCTTCCCTCACAAGTTATAAACTTTTACAAAATGAGCAACATATTCCGCCATTTATTCTTCAGTGCTGAGCTAGGAATGCCCTTCTTAAAAATGGAAACATCCATACCTGGTGTTTTGAGCATTTGCCTCCATGCCTCATTATGAAATTCCCTATTTTTGAACCACCGTTCTCCTTGCCTGGGTAATTCCGCTGCTTCTGCAATAAAAGATTCTGTAATAGTGAATTTAACATCTCCTATTTCGACTTCTGCTCCATTGAAGGACCGTGCAAATGTTTTAGTTACCTCTTTATGAAAACCATTGATTTTTTCCAAAAATTGTAACCACCCAGCCTGCTGTAGCATTTCTCTAATTTGTGGGTAACCCTCTAAGTACTTGGTTTCGACTGGTTCGGACCTTACTATGAGACCCATGGCTTCCGTTTTCAACCTTCAATTTACTGCTCTTCTATCCATAGTGAAAATGGCTGTGAAAGAGTTGTGTTTACCCCAAAGGTGCTTTCTCTATTTATGCAGTAGGAATTAGCTACGGAAGGATGATATGAAGAGGTTATAGAATGAGTGAAATGTGGTGAGGGTGATTTACACGAATTAATTAGTTTGAGAGCCATCATGGGAGAAAATACCGCGGAAACATTTCGTGAGAAATTCAAAATCATCATTGAATACTTCGGCTGGTGACGTGACCGAATAGGTCACTTCAGTACTTAACCGTTAAGTTTTAAATGATGATTTGATATGGCGGAGTGGAAGGGATTTTGTCCAAATTTTTTATGATAGGTTTAATAGGCATGATCAACACGAATAATTAAAACAACTTTTTGAATCATACATGACCTAACTATACTATAACTTTCATATTCTGTCATCATAATAATTTTACAACTTTACCTTTGCCTTTCCTTTAATTTTTGAGGTTTTGATATGCTTTGTCCTCCTTTGAAAATCATTGATTCTTCAGTCTTCATAATTCCTTTGATTTTTCTTGTTGACATAGGTGTGCAGGGTCAATTTGCTGCTAAACAAGTGTTGCTAGATAATTGCCTTCAGGATATCTGGCTGCAGAATGTCTAGCTGGCTACAGAATGTACCTGTAGGAACTTTGAAACATGGAGTGGAATGTTGTATGAAATGGATCATGAAATATGGTGGAATGGCTCAGGAGTGAAGTGAAATATAATGGAATGAAATGAATCACAATTGTGAAGTGGAATGAACCATAAAAAGTGGTCTGCAACTCGTGATTTTTAATACTCAATCTGCAGAAAGAGCAAACTTAGAAATCTGAGATGGAAATGAAATGGACCATGAAATGGAGTGAATGAAGTATGGATGAATGGAGTGAATGAAATATGGATGAATGGAGTGAATGAAATATGAATGAATGGAGACATGATGGAGTGAGACTTATGATTTTGTGATAGCTGCTTGCAGAAAAAGAACAAATTTGAAAAGCTAAAGTGTCAGAAGGATTCTGATTTTCACTTTATCTTTTTTGTATAAACATGCTAATCAATGATTAGTTTTCATGTTTATGCTTTATTTTTTTATTTTTATTTTCATGCATTTGAATTCAGAAAATTCAACTAAGTTGATGAAGAAGAAAAATTCTTCTTCATTAACTTTACATCACTGTTTTCCTGGAATCTCTTGACAAATTATTCTCTTGAAAGTGGCTTATGATACAGCTTTAATCTATGACCATTTACAAGAAAAGTGACCTTCTCTTCATCTATTGTCCTGATTTTTATTGCTCCATTGTCAAAAATTCTCATAATTTCATATGGCCCAAGCCAATGTGTTTGAAATTTACCTTGAAAATCTTTGAACTTTGAATCAAACAAGAGAGCCCAGTCACCTTTTTTGAACTTTTTTTCCTTGATGTACTTATCATGCCATATAGTCCTCTACTGTTGAACTATACTTGTTTTATGGACTGCATCTTGTCTGATCTCATCCAATTCATTAATCTGCTCCAATCTGTGCTTTTGTGCCTCTGTTAGATCAAGTCCTAGCTGAACTGCCATTTTAAAAGTTTGAATCTGAAACTCTATGGGAAACAAAACTTGTTTCCATAAACAAGTTCATAGGGAGTATGAACTGTTGTGCTTCTCCATGTAGTTCTATAGGCCCACAAAGCTTTAGGAAGCCTGTCTGCCCAATCTCTTCTATGTAAATGAACAGTCGTTGTTAGGATCCCTTCAATGACTTTATTGGTAGATTCCACTTGACCATTTTCTTGTGGATGATAGGGAGTAGATTTTTTGTGTTTGATTTTGTACCTCTCCATCATTTGTTCCACTAGCCTTGATGTGAATTGAGCTCCTTGATCTGTAACAATTTCCCTTGGGACACCAAAATGAGTAAAAATATCCTCAAAAAGAAAATTAACTACGGATGCTTCAGTAGCAGAAAGTAATGGCTTGGCCTCTACCCATTTGGTAACATAATAATTTCAAACCAACATATATTTCTTTTGTCTTGATGGAGGACTAATAGGTCCCACAAAATCTAAAGCCCATTTTTCAAAAGGTTCAATATGTACCTGGGGCTGCAATGGCATCTCACCTGAAGGAGAAGGTTTCCCTACCCTTTGGCAATTTTCACACCTTTTGACATACTCTTTAGCATATTTAAAAAGGGATGGCCAATAATATCCTAAACGAAGGACCTTATAAGCTGTCCTCTTATCAGCAAAGTGTCCGCCACAAGGTTCATCATGACATGCCTTGAGGATCTCAAGCATCTCATCTTCCCAAACACATCTCCTAATGATAAAATATGGACCTGTTTTGTATAACTCATTAGAAACCCATGAATATTTTGCACTGTCATAAATGATCTTTCTTTTGTTTCTTGCATTCATTATTGAAGGAAATTTCCCTAAAACTAAATAATTAGCAATTTCAGCAAACCAAGGAGTCTAAGTAGAAATTGCAAAAAGATATTCATCAGGGAATTGATCTTCAACTGGAGTGTTGTCTTTAATGTTTTGGAGTCTAGATAGGAAATCAGCTACTGTGTTTTGTTTTCCAGGCCTATCTAGAATGGTAATGTTGAATTCTTGTAAAATCAATAACCATCTTATGACTTTGCCATTAGTAATTGATTTGTTCATTAGATATCTAATTGCAGAGTGATCTGTGTGAACAAAAGTTTCATAGCCTGTTATATAGTGTCTGAATTTGTTTATGGCATGAACAACAACTAAAAAATCTTTTTCAGTTACAGTATAATTTAACTCTAAAGGAGTCAAATTTTTACTCGTATAGTAGATGGCATAAGGAATCAAGTCTTTTTGTCCCAATACTGCTCCTAAGGCTGTATCTGAGGCATCTGTTGAAATATGAAAAGGCAACTTCCAGTTAGGTCCCCTTAAAATAGGTGCTTCAGAGATTTTTTTTTTCAGGGTCTCAAAGGCTAACTGGCAATCATGATTCCACTTGAATTCACAGTCCTTGGTAAGTAATTTGAAAAGTGGAGATGCTATCTTGGTGAATTTTTCTATAAACCTTCGATAATATCCTGTAAATCCGAGAAAAACCCTAACATCTTTTTGACAACTTGGAATATATAAGTTAGAGATGACTTCAACTTTTGACTCATCAACTCTAATCCCATCCCCTGAAATGTGATGTCCTAAAACAATTCCTTCAGAAAACATCATAAGACACTTCTCATGACTTAGTGAAAGATTTGCTTCTTTACATCTCTTTAAAAAAATTTCCAAGTTTTCTAAGGCTTCTTCAAATGTGTTTCCATAAACTGTGAAATCATCCATATATACCTCCACACAATCATGTATTAGATCTGAAAAAATTCCTAGTACTGCCCTTTGAAATGTTGCAGGTGCATTGCATAATCCAAATGTCAATACTCGGTAAGTATAGGTACCCCAAGGACAGGTAAATGTGGTTTTTTCTTGATCTTCAAGTGCTACTTGGATTTGATTATAACCACTAAACCCATCTAAAAATGAGAAGTACTTTTTGCCAACTAATGTATCTAATACCTGATCTATGAAAGGTAGGGGAAAATGATCTTTAAGAGTAGCTTTGTTTAATTCTCGGTAGTCAATACATACCCTCCATTTACCATTTTTCTTTGGCACAATTACCAAAGGAGAAACCCACTAACTATCTGAAATGGGATAGATAAAGTTAACATTTAACAATTTCTGCAATTCTTCTTTAACAATTTCCCTAAGATTTGGATTCATCCGTCTCTGAGGTTGTATGATTGGCTTACAATTTTCCTCTATGTAGATGTGATGAGTGCAAGTCTTAGGAATTATCCCTTTCATATCAGTGTACTCCCATGCATATGCAGAAGAATGTCTCTGTAAGATCTTGACTAGCTCTTCTTGTTGAGATTTCTCTAGGTTCTTGTTTATGTTTAAAGTTTTTCATGGAAATATCTCAATTGTAGAGCTGCCAAATTTATCCATGGAATAAAGAGACATCTATCTTGATGATAAAAACTCAATGTTGGATTCTTCTTGAAATTTTTCATGTTTGTATTCCGAAGAGGATTCAAAGTTTTCTAAGGTATTCAGAATCTGGCTATCTTCACTAATTTCTGAAATTGTGAAGAGAGGTTGTAAATATTCTTCATCCTCTATCCATTGAGTATCATCTAATTATGTAATTGTTTTTTCTAGACGATACAAGGTAAATTTCTTGGTTGAACTACCATCAGAGATGTACATATCACCGGATCTACAACTAATGAAAGCATCAGCTGTAGCTAACCAAGGTCTTCCTAATATAATAGGATGCCCTCCTAGATTATTCTTAGGAGTTAGGATCATAAAATCCACAAGATACTCCCAAGAATCTAGGGACACTGGAATGTCTTCTATTACCCCATCAGGTTTGATCACAGATCTGTCTGCTAATTGTAATAATGTGGGTGTAAAAAGAAGATTAGGAAGTTTCAGTTTTTCCATGATTTGTCTACTCATGATATTGATTGCTGCTCCTAAATCAATAAGTGTGTTTTGGATTTTAGTTCCATTGATGTGTATTTTAACAACTGGATTTCCTGGGTCTAGATACTTTGGAATAGCAATCTTACCCATCATGATATCTGCTATTTTTCCTCCCAGTTGAATTTTCCTTATCTCTCTTATTCTTTTTCCTGTTTTCTTCATGCTCAACTCCTTTATTGTCTTTGCTAAGATTGGAATTTCATTGATAGCTTGCAATAATGGGATCTTAATACAAAAATTTCTCAGCTCATCCAGGAAATCATAATTAGGCACCATAATTTGTTTTTCTACACCCCTATCAATTTGTAATCTTTCTGGAAAGGGAGGTGTAGAAGTGGATGTTGATGGCTGCTCTAATATAGGAGTTGAAATTATTGGTTCTTTTTGTTTTGATTTTTCAATATTTGGGTCTTGAAAAGATGTGTCTTCTTCAAGACTTTTATTTACCCATAGAGAATCTTCCTCAGAATTTTCTTGATCTTTTATGATTACAGAAGGTTTCCTCTTTTCAAGTATTCTTCTAGACCTAAGTTGAACATCACTAAGGTCTAAAGGAGTGATCAAATAAGTTGGAAACTGTTGGCCTTCTATCATGTATGTGTTTTGAGGATTTTTATTGTTGGGGTTTGGTATGGGTTGGGCAGGCAACTGATTTGTTTTCTGAGGAAATGGTAATGGAAGTGGTTGATTTTGATGTTGTGGATTTTGAGGATTCTGTTGAGGATTTTGTTGAAAATTTTGTTGAGGAGGGAAATGTGGATATGGTGGATAGGATGGTGGATAATGATAGTACTGAGAGTATCTTCCATAGGGATTTTGTGCTCCTTATGCCCAAGTATGAGATTGATTTTGAAATTGGGGCCAAGGTTGCTGCCAAGAATTCAAATTTTGTGGGGGTTGATTATACAGTTGATCATGGAATCCTTGTGTTTGAGGTCCTTGCCAAGGCTTCCTGGAGACAAAATTGAGAGATTCTATGGAATTCGTAGGGATTTCTTCTTGAAAGACAGCTTTAAGACCAGGAAGTGAAGGAAAACTCTTGGTCTCATGTTTTTCTGAACAAATTACACAGGTCTCTACTACTTTTGCATCCAAAGGGCACTCTCTCAAGGCATGCTTCTTTCTACATTTGGGACAAAATATTGCTAAGGCATCAGATTCAGCTTTTTTCTTGTTTTGTAACTTAAGGGTGTCTATTTGTTCACTAAGACTCCCTAAAATATAATATTTGAGTTCATCAAGCATATGTTCTATTTCTGCCCTACTTACTGTCCCAGAAGCAGACTTACTTGCCCTTGCAAGAGCAGGGTCTCTTGGTCCTTTTACAGTTTTAGATTTCCCTCTTGAAAGGTTGATACAAAATTCAGCTATTTCAGGTAATGTGAGCTGATATATATCCCCTTTTCCCATCATGTTAAGGATATCTAACCATTCATCCCCAATTGTCTTCAATAAGAGAGCTTTCAAAGTGTCTTGATCTAAGTTTTCCATTTTTTCTCTTTTGATGTTGTAGTTAAATCTCTCCAACAAATCTTCCAAATTTTCATCCTATTTTTGTAACATTTTAAGCACTTCCTCCTTATGGTTGACTGGCATACAGTAATCCAGATACCTCTCTAGAAATTCCTGTTTCAGTCTTCCCATGTCCTAATAGAAATGTTGATCAAACTCATAAACCATTTTAATGCTACTCCTTTCAATGTTGAAGGGAATAGTTTAAGTTTTTGGACATCTTACAAGTAATCATAGGTTATACATAGGACTTCAAATTCAAATAGGAAGGTTTTAGGATCTTCAGTTTTAAGTCCATAAAAGTTTGGAAGGACAGAGGGTGAAATGTTTTTCATAGTTGCATTGGTTTCTTCATCTACTATAGGAAGCCCAAAAGAGCTTCCCATTTCCCTTCTACCTCTTCCTCTGCCTCCTTCTCCTTCTGAACCTCTACCTCCTTCTCCTCTACCTCTACCTCTACCCCCTCCAAATAGTGTGTGTTCTCCATTAAAGACTCCTCCTCCCCCTTCTTCTGCCATAGTTGATTCTTCTGTGAAAGTTGAAAAGTTTATGTCCCTAGCAGGGGTTCCTGAATCTTCTTCTAAGACAGGTTTAGTGGGTAAAGTGGAAGGTATTTCTAATGGAATATCTGATCTTAAGTCCTCTAGAAGTCTAGGATCAGTAAAGGATGGAATGTGGGTTTGAGTTGGAGGTGTGCTGGCTCTTGGTCTTGGTGTAACAAGTGGTGTTATAGGAATCAAGATTCTGCTTCTTATGAATCTACCCCTTGAATCTCTTTCTCTACACATATCATTGTTTTTGGGAGGTAAGAAACAAGGCTACCTAGTTACACTTCCCCGGCAATGGTGCCAAAATGTCTGCTCAACTTAGTGTTTCTAAATTGAGGTCATAAATTGTCAACCAGGGCTAGTAAACTGTTGAAGTGAAGTTTGCAACATAGTGAAGAATTTTACTCTAAATTAACCTATGACACCGAAATTAATCCATTATACAACTCAAAATATCACTCTTAAACCTCATTCAAGAATTAGAAATCTTTTGGAATAGCTTTGGAAAAGAGGTAGTTTGTGAAATTATGAGAAGTTGCAGAACAGTCAAGACTTCAAAATGACATTACCAATTCTTATTCCTATGATGATGATGTATTAGTATAAATTAAGAACAGGAGTGGTTTGTAAATAATGAAGGTCGTGAAGTCTAATTTAACAGCTAATAAAACTTAAAATACAATGGATAACACTGAACTAGACTGCAATCAATCAAACTTGAAATAAAGTGACCACAACTGTACTAGAATGCCATTATCCTAACTTGAAATACAGTGAACAGAAACTGAATTAGAGTGCCATTAATATAACTTGAAATACAGTGAAAATAAACTGAACTAGCGCGCCATTAATCTTCAGAGTATTACAACTAGACTAAAATGCATCTAATCTCTAAAATACTACAGCCCTATCTCGTTCAGTATTAGTGATATTTTGGAACAATTTGTAAGAAAAAGACTGGTTGTAATATTCAATTCAAGTGAGTACAAAAACATAAAGTTCAGAGAAAAATGCAACTAATCACTAAAACACCACAGCTATGTCTCATTCAGTGTTATTGATATTTTGGGATAATTCGTAAGAACAAGACTAGCTATAACAATTGATGTAAATGAGCATAAAACATAAAGTTCAGAAAACTATTTAAATTGAGAATAAAACAAGGCTAAAGTTACTTATCTAAACCATATGCACAGAGCTTCTCGGGCAGTAGGGGCCCTCTACCACCAGATTAGCATACAAATCTCCTCAATATTGCCTTAGATCATGCAATGAAGTTGAATGTCTTTCATTAAAGGAAAAATACTTCAAAAACAGAGTATTACGGTCTTTTGAGATCTAGCAACAAAACATCAATCTAGCTAACTGTCTCTCAGTCTCCCGAGTCATTCTTATAAAATAAATACATAACTACCCTTGAGAAGAAACAGGAACAAGTGTATTTTTCAATCAAAATAAAATTAGAACTCTTGTGGAAGCCTCGTACTCTTGCTGGAGACATCTGTAGAGTCCCTGTCCTAGTAGGAATCTGCTTCTTAGCTTTGATCTTTTCCACGTGCATAACCACCTGTAGATTCTTGCTCAGACTTCATAGAGAGAAATAAATGATGTGGGAGTGTTGTGGAATTCAAACATATGCGTTTTTCCTTGAAGTGTCACCTGTAACCTGTGAGAACATGAAGATAGCTGCGGAATAGGCGACTAGCTACAGAATGGCTGCATTCTATAGCTGAGTCTAGTCAAAAATTACTACGACAACAAAACCATGAAAATATAGCAAGTCAGTCATTGTACACATTCCTAAAGTGACTTTAATCAATCCTATTGATCATTTAAGCCTGTAATTGATAAGGGACAAAGGAATTGAAGTGAAATTTGGTGAAAGGAAAGTACATATTTGGGGCTCAACAATCTGCACAAATATTTGGTGTATACGTTGCCGGGAAAGTGGGGAACCTGTCCTGTTGCGACCAGGATCAAGAGGATCTGCGCTATAGTGTGATGATTTTCGGGTAGCAGGCCTACATGATACGAACCATTGCCCTTGGCTGGGTGCGTATGTCCTAGAACTAAAGAAACAATGGTGTCGATTCTGCCCATCAATGGGACATGAAAAGCAGAACTATCGCACATATGACTTAATGACGGATCGTGGGAACTTATATCGGGTGCAATCGGACCCTGCATCGCCAAGACTTGCTGCACACTTTGGAGGATCATTGGCCCGAGGCAGAGGAGGTTGGGGAGGAAGCGCAGGCCGAGGACGAGGTCAACTAATCTGTTATAACTAAGGAGAAATAGGGCACTTTTCCAGAGAATTCCCTAATCCCACCAGGCCATTGTGTATAAATTGTAGACAGCTGTACCATGAGGTAGAATACTGCCTAATTTTAATAGCTAAGATGTAGGAAAAGCAACATACCCCTACGCATAACGTAAAGAGGGTTAAAAATGAGCTAAGGGAGGCAGATCCAAGTGTAAAAGTCATGACACGTAGTGGGCTGGACACCCAGAGAAATGAAGAAGGGCTTGCCTCTCGGAAAGGAGTGTCTTGCAAAGAACAAGCGCCATTGGAAGCCCCCACGCAGCCTCGGATCGAAGAAGGAATTGAGCCCTTTTTAAAGGCATGTCTTAAGTTGCTAAGGAACTCACAGGTCGTTGGAAATTTCCTAGCATTACTGAATACCTGCGTAGCTCGGCCCAATTTGATCCCTGAGACCAAGGATGTACACAAATTGTACGGCTATAAGAAACGCACCGTGAGAGAAATGCGATTAAATGCACAGATCAGAGACTATGAAATGGATCAGGTTATCTTATATCTTGGATCGGATGCCAACATCTTACCAAAACAAACATGGCAATGAATGGGAGAGCCTAAATTGTAATGGTCCACTATCCAGCTGCGAATGGAAAATCAACAGAAAATCATCCCTTTTGGTAGGTTACCGAAGGTCATGGTTGACATTGCAGGGGTCAGGGTCCTAACTGATTTTGAAGTAATAGAAATAGTTGAAGATGCGGACCCCTACCCTGCGCTCCTCAAGCTAGACTGGGAAATAGACATGGGTGGGGGTCATCAATCTCATGAAACGCAGCATGGTGTTCGAAAAAAAAGGTACGCGTGTCATAGTACCCCTAGATCTAGTAGAAGGTATGTGGTATACAGAGCCAGCCTATGAAAAGGAGGAATTAGATCAAATTTATAAGATAATTGCACATGATGAAGATCAGGTTAACCCCACGGATGAAGGAATGTTCTGTTGGGAAAAGGACAGTGAATGTTTTTCCCACTCCGATGAGGAGCTAGAGAATTGGCAAGGTCGGTTGCATGAGGTTTCGACGCTTCGAAGCCTTCAGACCATCAGAAATTTCCATCGCATCTCTACCACAGAAATAACCTTGCCCTACTAGGAGGATGTAGGTGATAATCAGCAGCCTTATGAACCTAATATTCCCATGGAACACAGGCCAAAAGCACTACCGCTAACCTGATGCAAAGCACCTACGCAGAGACCGGTATTCTTTACTCAGGGGAAGTATTGGAGTAGGGTGATCTTGCGTATAGGAACCCCAGTGGCCAGATGGGCTCCGAGGTCAGTCGACCTATGTGGATACCTGCTGACGTACAACACTCAAGGGTGCGATCGAACGTTGCCCGACCAGACTTAACAGGGTACCACTGACCTCACCACGCATATGATTATGGACCTATCTACAATCCTGTATATCCGGGAGAATCTGCGAACATCTCAAGTAATAAATAACATGAGGACGTATGATGAAACCTTCTCACACAAGGACGTCCCACCCACAAACAAAGTAAAGGGCTCGAAAAGACTGTTGATTAACTTGCAGTTACACCTCGCGTCAACCCTCGTTCAAGGTACGCAAACGACCTACAAGCGTCATCCATGGTCTGACATTCCATGGACACGACCTTGGGCACGAAGGATGACCGTCAGCACGTCTCGATTTAATAAGAAAAGACCCTTTCAAGCACGAAAAACAGGCGGTCGATCATCAATGCAGCCATTTATGATAAGCACGGTCCGATAGATCGAGGGTACGTGCCACGCATGAGCTACTTCGCCATTAAATAGCTTCGGTTGGGGTGCAGATAGCTGGAAAAATTCGGGTCAGGCTATTTATACACCCTTCAATAGGCCTTGGCTATCTGCATTTTGGTTTTTTGTGTTCATTCATACTTTCTGTAACGCTCATCTCTTTGTTAGAAAGATGGAACCCAACCAGCCAAAGGAACTGTTAAGAGGACCTGGGAATGCTGAGTGCAGTAATAGGAGTGAGCACAGGCTTCCGACAGAAAGGATTGTCTGCAAACCACGCTCAGAAGGAGCGTTGTGGTACAGGGATATGCTGCGACTTCTCCGCCGCTTCCGAATGCCGCCCACCAGAAGAAATGTATGTTCACTCCCTTGCGCTACCATAGTTCGCACTCCCGACCTAACTACTGGGGATGTTCAAGTAGACTTAGCAGAGTTACAAGGCCTATCCTCCAGAGTGTTGCGAGAGGTTTGCCGCCGTGACTGAGACAGGCGACATCAGTATGACATACCTCCAGAAGTATGAGCCCAACGGATTGTTGTGGTCACTGATGCAACACGTATTATTCAAGAGTAGCTGGTGTAGGGAGCCCAATTGGTTGAAACAGCTACGCATCTATGGATGGTAGTGCAACACCATTCCACACTTCAGCATGTCCAGTAGGAATTACAGTAGGTAGAAGCTGTTCTGGAGCAAGTCCTAGCCTCCACACCTTCCCCCGTCTCTGCACAGCACCTAGGCGCCATGGATAGGATTGAGGACCTTCACCAAGCCAAGAATGTTGTTTGAAAATGGTTGAAGCCATGGTCTGATACCGCACTCTAGCTTGCACATGATGCTCAGTCCGCCATCGCACGCCTCCACCGGCTGTTAGAACGGGTTGCTGCGGATACAGATGGGCCTGACTCTCTAGTGCTGGTCAACATTGCACAACAAGCTGCGGCCCAAAGTCAAGACTTACTCCCTCCACTTGTCCGCAGTCTGGATACCTTGCGTGCACAAATAGAAGCTGCACCAGTGCAGTGACTCGGGACGAGTCACAAGATTGTGTTGGGGGACCGTTGGAATGAGGTCTCCTAACAAGCTGTGAAACTGGTCCATTTTGATTATTTTTTATTATATTTAGTATAGAATAGGGGTTTTGGGGCAGGTCAAAGCCCCGAACGTATTGTAATGGGTCAAAGGGTAAACTAGGGGTCTGAAAACCATGGGTTGCGGACCATAGGAATGTTGAGGCTAGATTGTTATAAATAAGAGATGCATTTTGGATTGTAAAGGATAGGAATTGATGAGCTATTGATGCAAACTGTGGTTTAAGCTATCTGTTTGGGTTTTTGGGGAACAGACTCCTGTTGGCTGTGTGCGCAGAGATCCTAGTCCAGCTGTGTGCGGACCCTGCTGCTGTGTGCACAGGTTGGGAAGGGAATTGTAAGGGAAGGTTGATGAATGAATGAATGTGAAGGATTGTTAGAGATCTGAATCTGTGAGTACTGTTGTATGAATTTATGATAATTGCTGTGTTATGTATTTTATGTCTTGTCGCTGCGAAGGTTTGTGTATTGAATTCTTGGATCTAGATCTATTCTGCTCTGTTTATATAATGCTGTGTTGATGTTATAGAAAGCATATAATTATAGATCTAGTGCACGTGGATGCAAATAGATACATAATTAACCCTACGAAGAAACAAGGTAATCTGGGAATTACATAACAGAACGCAGCTCTGTTTGCCTTACCCTTCCTTTCTCAGGGTGCGGAAACCTCGTTCCAGCACCCACCCATACTACTTCAGGTGAGACTGTGACCTGCGAAATCAGTTCACTGCCGAAAGGGCCAGTAGTATATGGGTTTGTTGGAAAACCTTGCTCATAGAACCTGGGTCAGGACCCATCAAGCCAACAATTATCCATGCATAAAACCATATAAGTAGCTAAATCATCAACCATGTGAGAAACATAAACAATAGACAATGCACATCACATCAAGCACACATGAGACACAAGATTTATGGTGGAAACCCTTCCAGGAGAAAAACCACCCTTGTTGTTGCTGCTCTACTTTCAATTCTATTATGTCAAGAAATAGATATTTTACATAGTGTGTTGACTCCCATCAGCATGGAGATCCGATCTCATATAAAACATGCCAACCACCATTAGTTAGGAGAATCGATACTACTCGATAAAATGAAAATGCTCTGTTCTCTACATATCTCTATGGACTACCATCCACTAAAGGCTACCTTGATCAGCAGATCCTCGCTCAACTACCATTGGACTATCCAACCACCATTGGATTGAGAAACTTATTCCTTTTGTTGAAGCTTCATTATCACTACTCCACCCCCGTGAAGTCACTGCATCTCACCACCATGCAGACCTCCTTTCATGTATTTTCAAACTAGATCCCAAAACACTATGCTCAACTGAAAATAAACTCTGCATACATGCTCTCAGCAACAAGTTCTCATCATCAATCAATATAAAAGTAAATGCACAAAATATGTGCTCTCCAATAGAAATTGTGTCAACACAAAAAAATATCAAACCCTCACAATAATAAAATGTTGCATAATACAAATAGCATCATAAGACACATGGATATGTTATAAATGCATCATAATATTATGAAAAAAAAGTGTGATAGGATCACCAACATATAATCCAGCATCATACCAAATTCTCCCAACTCAAACACTACACCAACAACTCTAAATCTGAACCATATTGAATCATGTTTCAGATCTTCTCATTATTCTGTCATAGACTGAAGCGTATATGATCTCCACTAGATCTGAAGCATGCACTTCTTCTATGCAGCCTTCTCACTCACATACACATACTCCAACTCAATAAACTCACAATCAACCATCTCACAATGAGCTTTCTCCAATATAAAGATGAATTCAATTGCTCAACTCAATAATTACACAGAACTAATGAGCATCACAACTATGTTCATATGCTTGATTGGATCCAGATTCATCTCATTGACTCAATTAATCCACTATATCCACTTTAATTTTGATATTTTCAATGTTAATCACTTTCTGGAAGAAAATCGAGTCTGGAATTGCAATTGGGGCAATTTGGAAAATAGCCACAATATAACATCTACGAAAATTTCCTTAGAAGAACCTTTTGTTTCCCTCAATGTAGACCAAATTTTGAAAAAATTCTCATGAAAAAACTAATTTGGTTTGTTCTGCACAAAACCCATGTATTTTAATTTTTAGATCCATCCTCATTTTCCCATAAAATTTTCAGAAAAAATGTAACTTCTTTATCCAACGGATTCCTGAGTTGGCATGTGTTTATTCAATTTAATGTCTTAAGTTTCTATCATAATTTGATGAAGTGTGGTGCACTATATATGCTCAGATTCCCTTCTTTATTAATTTTTTTGTGTATTTTTATATATTGTTTTTGGGGGGTTTATATTTTATGCCTAAAGTTAAGAACTAGAATTGATCCAAGGCATGAAATCTAAGCTTCTAAATGAAATCTTTAAATGTTATGAAACAACTAAATTTGAAGGGAATTTAATGATGAAAACTTAATCTGAAAGAAGGAAGAAAATGAAATGTTATTTTTACTCTAAAATGAAGAATTGAATTAAAAATTACTTTTAATGAAATGAATGAAATCTAAAATCTAAAATAAGGAAGAAAAGGAAATGTTAATTAACTAATCTATTTTGCATAAAAATAAATCAAACTTTGGATGGTTAAAATATGAACTATGTTAGACTATTATAGGCCGGAAAAACATCTATGGAAAGCATATAATTAAACTGATTCTTCATTTAAACAAAACACTGTTCTAAATATGATTGAATTCTACTAATTTCTGAATGGTGTTCTAGCTGTCAACATAATGAAAATAAAATCATATCCTATTTTATCAATTGAAAGAATTAATTCTATGAAAACAAAGCATTTGATCTACTTCAAAAACAATCAAAATACAATTCTAATCTAACTTTGTCCTAGTTTTAAATCTATGAGTGATCAAAATATAAATTTAATCTAATTCTATTCTACATTCCATGGAACAGAAGCATAATATTTGTTACTATGAAATTGAAATGATTGTGCCAATTTAAATCAACTTAAACTAAGGCAAGAAAGATATGACAATGTATCTATTGCATAAAACAACATGTATAATCTTAAATCCTGTGGTTGATGTGTAATCAAATGCATGAATCTATTCAATTGGAAGATGACAAAGTCACATTCATGTAATGATTCAGGCAAGCATAAGATTTATTATTCAACTGTAAATCTAAACAACCGATTCAAAAAACATTTAAAAAATAATTGACATGAAATTAAATGACGAAACAATGAGAAATTAAACTACGAATCAACGAAAATCTAACTATGAAATGATGAGAATCAATTATGAATTGACGAGAATTTAACTACGAATCAACATGAAATTAAGCTATGAAATTGACAGTAAACTAAACTATGAAATAACTCTAAAAACCTCCTTTCTGTGCAGGGGCCTTCTGCAACAGAATGAGTGTGAAATCTACTTAGACTATCCACGCATCAGTGATCTGGAACTAGTCTTCTTTATTAGCAAAAATAGAGTTTAAAAGCGTGGCACAATATTATCACAAAAATTAAACTTATTCGTGGTTTCAACAGACCGGTATTTATACAGGGTCTTGAATTAACTGTATGAGACAATTCTACCTATGGAAAGAAAAATAAAACTAAGACTAGAAGTCTATTCAGAAGCAAAGTCTTCATGGCTCTTTCTCGATTTGCTATATAAGAGAAAATCGAGAATCTTTGTTCGCTGATCTCATTCCTTGACTGATCTTTGACCGCGAGTGTAGGAATGATTCATTCTCAAATTAGAATAGGTGAGTAGGATACGATCCATATGTGGACCATTTCAAAGCTACCCATATGACTTGCTTCTTTATTTACTTATCGAAACCTGTCAAACAATAATGGTGGCTGCAGAAACAAAGGTTAGCTATAGAATTGCACGAATTATGTAGCTAATTACAGGAATTCATCTAAATAATAAGAAACATTATAATATAAAGTAGAGATCGTATAAATGCCTTCTCAGATGTAAATATGTCAATTATCACTAATTGAGTTTATGGATTTATGAAAAAGGAATAAAAGATGGTGGAAAAGGATGTCAAATTAGGAATAGTTTTGAGGTTCAACATACCCCCACTAAGAGACCATTGCATGTCCTCATGCAATTTCCAAAATTGTGAGCCTTCACCTTTTACTGAATTTGTTCTGATACCTCTGCCAGTACATCCAACTTCCTCTTCTTTCTTTTCCTTGAAGTGATTGTCATTCTTGGTTTCTTCATGAGGAGTTTGTACTTCAAATTGATGACCTTTTTGTTCTGAAAAATATTCATTTTCTTCAGTTTCTTGTTCTTTTTAAACCATAGCCCCAAATGTAGAATAATATTGTCACTGATGACCTTTTCTAAGTGATTATGTTCATTAAGAGATTCATTTTATTTCTTGATGTGCCTATTCAGTATCTCTAGTTCATAGATTTCTTGCTTCAAAGTGTTCACTAGAGGTTCTTGTGGACTGGTAGGGTGCTCTTCAACACTTGTATTTTCTTCTGCATATATATTTTCCAAGGACTCAATGTAGTCATAAATCTCCTGCTGTACCGGGTCAATTTCTGGGGTCCTTATGCTTGGACTGTGTATAGGACTGTGTATAGGACTAGGACTATGTATAGAAGAGGCAGTAATAGGCGATGGTACTCGGAGCTCTTCATCTAAATAAAAAAACACTGCTTCCTTTGGGGATGTATTCTTTAAGGGTTTACGAAGTTTGGAGCTTCTCCTTGGTAGTGAAGGGCTTAATATTTCTGAGTTTATAACTTTTCCCTTTTCCTTTACATTACCTCTTTTTTTGAACCCACTCTGTTTCTTATTCTTCAGTAATTTTGCAATGGTGAGTTCTTCTTCTTCTTGCTATGGTTGAGATGAGGAATTGTCTTCAATGCAGGTATCAATCTTCCTCCTCCTACTTCTTTTGGTATTATCAGCCTTAGGCTGTTCTTGTGCTTCTACTTGAAAATGATTCCCGACTAGGAAACTTTCCCAGGAGTCTTCTATACTCTTTAAATGAAATTCAACGAGTATCTTTATTAGCCCATGATGATACATGGTATTGTCTATAAATTGGAATCTTTTATGTACATTTGCTGATATTTTCTTTAAGTTGTTCAATAAGAAGTATGGGAGGTTTATTTCTCCGTCCTCTAGGAAATTCATTAACAATCTGGCATGGTAGACAAACATACAACAAAATATACCCTCACAATTAACAAATTTTTGTATAATTAACACCATGTTCCTCCATTTGTTTTTGAGTGTCGTACTGGGAATTCCTTCTTAAAAATAGTAGTGTCCATACCTAGATTATTTAGAAAATTTTTCCATTCTTCACCATGAATTTACCTGTTCTTGAAACATCTTTCACTGGTTTTTAGAACTTATGTAACTTCTGATATGAAGGATTCTGTTGCCAAAAACTTTATGTCTCCAATTTCTACCTCTGTCCCGTCGAAGGCTCTTGCAAAATATTTGTTAACCTCCTTGTGGAACCCATCAAACTTCTCTATGAACTGAAGCCATCACACCTTCTGTAACATTTCCTTCATCTGTGGATAAACTTCCATGAAATTTTCTCCCACAAACTTGGTTCTTACTATTATACCTATGTCTCTGTTGCAAGGAGTTTTCGTCTTCACAACTGTTCCTTTTCGATGAGGTGGATTGAGGGTTTGGCTCTGAGTTAAGGGTGTCGAAAGGAGATTGTAGAGACATGTAGGTAAAATAGATATTCAGGCAAGGGTTTAGGAACGTGAATAAGTGGGTTACAGAATGAGATATGACAATTAATCATTAATGAATGAAATCGATCTTAATAATTATGGGATATGATACATATGGAGTGGTTGAATTATGGATTTTTGGTGTGAAATGAGTACAATCAATTTTAAAGATGATAATTTTTGAGGTGGAAACATATGATCATCTAAATTATATATACTAATGTTTTTTAACCTTTTTTTTTTTAAATTATGTAATATACCTTGGAAATAACCTTTGTTGAACTTCTTTCTGTCTTGATTCCTTAATGTTTTTTTAGCATGATCTTAAATTGGAGTCTTCAGTTGCTTCTGTTCAGTATGTCCTACTTGAATAGGCTGCAAAGTGTAGCAGAGCTGTAGAATGTGATGATAGCTGCAGATTATTCTGAGAGCTGTAGAAATGTAGAAATTTTGTAGCTACTCTTTTATTTCTTTAGAAAAAGAAAGGGAACAAAGAATTTGGGATTTTCAGAATGGAAGAAAATATAAGATGTCAGAGATGAGCTCTAATTTTCACCTTGTATTTTTTGTATAAGGATGCCAATCATTGATTGGTTTTCATACTTATAAAATTATTATACATACATACATACATACATACATACATACATACATACATACATACATACATACATACATACATACATACATACATACATACATACATACATACATACATACATATTATTTATTATATATTTTTTCTCTCTTTTTTTTCTTTTTTTTCTAGATATGAAAAGTAAAAAGAAGACTAAGTTGGGGAAGAAGAGGGATTCTTCTTCCCCAACTTTATATCAGAATTGTCTTGAATTTTTTTTTTTAATTCCTCCTTTATAATTGGTTTATGATATACCTTTAGTTGATGTCCATTCACAAGAAGAGGTACTTTTTATTCATCAATTTTCCTTATCCTAGCTGCCCCATTTTCAAAGAATTTTTTGATCTCATATGGCCCAAGCCAATGAGTCTAAAATTTTCCTTGGAAGTCTTTTAACTTTGAATCGAACAAAAATACCCAATCTCCTGAGTGAAATTTTCTTTCTTTTATGTACTTATCATACCATCTGTACCTTTGTTGCTAAACTAGGTTGGTTCTTTGAACTGCATCTTGCCTAATCTCATCAAGCTCATTGAGTTGCTCCATTCTGTGCTTTTGGGTTTATGATAAATCAAGTCCCAATCCGACTTTTGTCTTGAAGGTTTTGATCTGAAATTATATTGGAAAAACGACTTGCTTCCCATAAACAAGCTCATAGGGATTATGTCCTGTTGTATTCCTCCATGTAGTTCAATAGGCCCATAAGGCTTCAGAAAGCGTATCTGCCCAATCCTTCCTATGTAGATTTACAGTCTTTGTGAGGATTTCTTTTATCACTTTATTGGTGGACTCCACTTGTCCATTTTCTTGTGGATGATATGGAGTAGAATTTATATGTTTGATCTTATATTCATCCACAATCCTCTGTACCATCCTAGATGTAAACTGAGATCCCCGGTCTGTCAGAATTTCCCTTGGGACACCAAAATGAGTGAAAATATCCTCAAAGAGAAATGAAACTACAACATTTTCATTAGCAAAAGAAAGTGCTTTAGCCTCTACCCATTTAGTGACATAATTAGTGCAAACCATAATGTACCTCTTTTGTTTTGATGGTGGATTGATTGGTCCAACAAAATCTAGAGCCCATTTCTCAAAGGGTTCGATGAGTTCCTGAGGTTGTAAGGGCATTTAAACTATAGGAACATGTTTCCCCATTCTCTGACAGTTGTCACACCTTTTGACATACTCCTTGGCATATTTAAATATGGATGGCCAATAATATCCTAAATGAAGGATTTTATTGGTAGTCCTCTTATCAGAAAAGTTTCCACCACAAGGTTCTTCGTGGCATGCCATCAGAATTTCAGGTATTTCATCTTCTCATACACATCTTCTGATGATGAGGTATGGACCTGTTTTATACAATTCATAATTTTCCCATGAGTATAATGCACTTGTTTGAATTATTTTTCTCTTTTCTCTTGGAAACAAGTATGCTGGTAATTTTCCTGTAGCTAGATAGTTAGCAATGTCTACAAAAAATGGAGATTTAGTAGATATTTCAAAGAGATATTCATCAGGAAAATTATCCTCTACTGGAGTATCATTATTTCCATTTTTAATTCTAGACAAGAAATCAACAACTGTGTTTTATTTTCCAGGTCGGTCTAGAATGGCGATGTTAAACTCTTGCAGGAGTAATGGCCATCTTATGATTCTACCATTAGCGATAGATTTTTTCATTAAATATATAATTGCAAAATGATCTGTGTGAATAAAGGTTTCATATCCAGTGATGTAGTGTCTAAAATTGTTAATAGCATGGACAATAACTAGAAACTCTTTTTCAGTTACAGTGTAACTTAACTCAGCAGGAGTCAAATTTTTGCTTGTGTAATAGGTGGCATAGGGGATCAAATATTTTTGTCCTAATACAACACCCAAAGCTGTGTCTGAAGCATCTATTGAAATATGAAAAGGTATTTTCCAATTTGGTCCTCTTAAGATGGGCGCCTCAGATATTTTTTCTTTTAAAGTTTCAAATGCCAATTGGAAATCATGATTCCAACTAAATTCACAATCTTTGGTAAGAAATTTGAAGAGTGGGGATGCAATTTTTGTCAAGTTTTCTATAAATCTTCTATAGTACCCTGTAAAATCTAGAAAACTTCTAACAACCTTTTGACAATTTGGAATTGATAATTTGGAGATGACTTCAACTTTGGATGAGTCTACTTTAATTTCATCCCCTGAAATGTGATGTCCTAAAACAATTCCTTCAGTAAACATCATAAAGCATTTTTCATGACTTAGTGAAAGATTTTCTTCTTTACATATTTTAAGAACCTTTTCCAAATTTTCAAGAGCCTCCTCAAAAGAGTTTCCATAAACTGTAAATCATCCATATATACTTCCACGCAATCATGTATTAGATCAGACAAAATTCCTAATACTTCTCTTTGAAATGTTACAGGTGCATTGCACAATCCAAAAGGAAGTACTCGGTAAGCATAGGTTTCTCGTGGACAGGTAAATCTGGTTTGTCTTGGACTTCAGGTGCTACTTGAATTTTATTGTAACCACTAAAACCATCCAAGAATGAGAAATACTTATTACCTGCTAATGTATCCAATACTTGATCTATGAAAGGAAATGGGAAATGATCTTTTAGAGTAGCCTTATTCAATTCTCGATAATAAATGCATACCCTCTATTTACCATTATTTTTAGGTACAATAACCAAGGGAGAAACCCACTAACTGTCTGAAATTGGATAAATGAAGCTTACATTCAACAATTTTTGCAATTCTTCTTTCACAATTTCCCTAAGATTTGGATTCATCCTTCTTTGAGATTGTCTGATAGACCTAGAGTTTTCCTCAATGTAGATATGATGTATGCAAGTCTCAGGGTTAATTCCCTTCATGTAAGTGTAATCCCATGCACATGCAGAAGAATGTTTTTGTAATGTTTTGATTTAGTCTTCTTTTTGGAATTTATCCAAGTTTTTGTGTATGTTTAAATATTTTCCTGGAAATATTTCAATTACAGAGTTACAAAATTATTCCATAGAATATAAAGACATTTTTCTGGATGACAAGTATTAAATATTACATTGTTCTTGAAAATTATGATCATCTTCACATTGTGAAGATGTTTCAAAATTTTCTATTGAATTTAAAATTTGACTTTCTTCACTAATATGAGAAATAGTAAAGAGATTTTGTATATCATTGTAATCATCCATCCATTATTCATTTTATATTTTTGTAATTATTTTTGCTGGAGGATATAGAGTGAATTTCTTTGTTGAATTACCATCAGAAATAAGCATATCACCAGATATACAACTAATGAAAGCATAAGCTGTAGCTAACCAAGGTCGTCCTAAAATTAATGAATGTACCCCTAGGTTGTTCTTGGGAGTTAAGATCATGAAGTCAACTGGATATTCCCAAGATTCTAAGGACACATATATGTCTTCTAATACACCATCTGACTTGATTACTGATATGTCTCCTAATTTCAGTAATGTTGGTGTATATTGAAGGTTTGGAAGCCTAAGTTGTACCATGGTTTGTTTGCTCATGATGTTTATGGCTGCTCCTAAGTCAATCAATGTATTTGGAATCTCGATACCATTGATGTGTGTTTTTACAACTTGACTTCCTGGGTCCAAATATTTTTGTATGGCTATTTTTCCCATCATAATTTCTGCAATTTTTCCTACTAACTGAATCCTCTTTACTTCTTTTGTTTTTCTTCCTAATTTTTTTATGCTCAACTCTCTAATTTTTTTAGCTAGAAGATGAATCTCTTTAATGGCCTGTAACAAATGGATTTTGATACAACCATTGTTCAATTCATCTAGAAAATCATAGTTAGGCAACAAAATTTGTTTTTCTATCCCTCTATAAATTTGTAATATTTTAGGGAAAGGAGGGTTAGAAACAGATACTGATGGTTTCTCTATGATAGGAGTTGAGTTTATTGGATTTCCTTGTTTTTTATTTTCAAAATTTTGATTCTGTTGAAGGGATGTCCCTTCTCCATAATTTTTATTTTGCTGTAGAGAAATTTCTTCATCAAGATCATATTTTTCTTGAATAACAACATAAGACTTTTTCCTTTCTAATATCCTACCAGATATAAGTTGGACATTGTTAAGATCTAGTGGAGAAATCATATAAGATGGAAAATTTTGTCCTTCTATGTTATAAGAAGTTTGAGCATTTTTATTATTCGAGTTTGGTAATGGTTGGGTAGGTATTTGATTTGGTCTTTGTGGAAATGGTAATGAAAGTTGCGGGTTATGATTTTGGAATTGTGGTTGTTGATTATGTCGTGGAAAATGTTGGGGAGGATAGTTTGGATAGGATTGTGGATATTGGTGATACTGAGAGTATCTGCCATAAGGATTTTTCATCCCTTATGTCCAAGGTTGAGGCTGGGACCAAGGTTGCTGGTGGGGGATGATTACACATTTAATTATTAAAACCTTGAGTTTGTGGCCCCTTCCATGGTCTTCTAGAGACAAAAAAAAGAGGTTCTACTGGATGTGGAGATAATTATTCTTGGAAAACAACCTTAAGACTTGGTATAGAGGGAATTTTTTTGGTTTCATGGTTTTCCGCACAAATGACATAGGTCTCTATGACTTTTACATCAAGAGGACATTCTCTTAAGGCATGTTTCTTTCTACATTTAGGACAAAATAGGTAAGGCATCAGTTCCAGATTTCTGCTTGTTTTGTAATTTTAGGGTGTCTATTTGTTCACTAAGACTCCCTAAGATATATATTTTAAATTCATCAAGCATATTTCCAAGATCTACCCTAGTTACCGTTCCAGTTGCAGATTTATTCACTCTAGAGAGAATAGGATCTCTTGCATTTTTCCCAGTTTTTTATTTTCCTCTCGAAAGATGAATGCATAATTCAAAAATTTCAGGTAATGATAGTTGAGAGATGTCTCCATTTCCCATCATTTTAAGAATATCTATCCATTCATCTCTAATGACTTTCAAAAAGAGAGATTTTAAAGTATCTTGATCTAAGTTTTCCATTTTAGCTCTTTTTATTTTGTAATTGAATCTCTCAATTAAGTCTTCCAAGTTTTCATCCTCTGTTTTCTTCATTTTAAATACTCCATCCTTCCTAATAATAGGTGTGCAATAATCTAGATATCTTTGAAAAAATGAATTTTCCGTCTCATCCCATGTCTTAATAGATTGTGTTATCAAAGCCATAAACCATTTTAAAGCTGCACCCTTGAGTGTTGCAGGAAACATCTTCAATTTTTTATAGTTTTTTAAGTAGTCATATGATCTACATAAATCCTCAAATTCAAATAAAAATGTTTCAGGATCTTCACTCATTAATCCATGGAAATTGGGAAGGATGGAAGGTGAAATATTTTTCATTGCAGCATTTGTATCCTCATCAACTATAGGAAATCCAACAGAGTTATGGTCTTCAAATTTTCTCCTCTTCCTCTACCCCTTCATCCACCTCGTCCTCCACATCTTCTTCCTCCTATTCTTAAGGCATCTCCATTCAGAAATTCTCCTTCTCCAACCATTGTAGATTCCTCAGAGCTAATGTAGGGTTCTAACTGTAGAGTTATTTGTTCTTCTTCTGGTTATTCTATCAATGGGATATTGAAAAGAGTTTCTTCTTATTCTTCCTCACTAGGGATTTCTAAGTCTTGAGCTATAATATGTTCTCTTGTAGAGGTGAAAAAGGTTACTCCTTCTGTTGGAGATCTAGGATCTTCTTCTTTTAAGACTGCCTCAGTAGATGAAGTTGGAGAGTCTCCTGGTTGGATTTATAAACTTAAGACTTCACGGAGTCTATGACTTGTACTGAAATATGGAAACTAAGTTTGAGATGGTGGTGTGGCACTTTTTGGTCTTGGTGGAGTGAGTGGTGCTACTAGAATCAAACTTCTACCTATAACTATGAATCTACCACTAGAGTCTCTTTCTCTACGCATATCATTTTTTTAGATGTAAGAAATGAGGCTTCCTAATTACACTTCCCCGGCAACAATGCCAAAATGTTTAGTCTATTTAATGTCTTAAATTTCTATCATAAATTATCGACTGATGTTAGTAATCTGATGAAGTGTGGTGCACTATATATGCTTAGATCCCCTTATTTCTTACTTCGTTGTGTATTTTTATATATTTTTTTTGGGGGGTTTGTATTTTATGCCCAAAGTGAAGAACTATAATTTATCTAAGGAATGAAATCTAAGCTTCTAAATGAAGTCTTTAAATGCTAGGAACAAATAAATCTGAAGGAAATTTAATGATGAAAACTTAACCTGAAAGAAGGAAGAAAAGGAAATGTTATTTTTACTCTAAAACAAGGAATTGAATTACAAATTACTCTTAATGAAATGAATGAAATATAAAATCTAAAAGAAGGAAGAAAATAAAATGTTAATTAACTAATCTATTTTTCATAAAAATAAATCAAAATTTGGTGGTTAAAATCTAAACTATGTTAGACTATTCTAGGCCGGAAAAACATCTATGGAAAGCATCTAATTAAACTGATTCTTGATTTAAAAAAAACACTGTTCTAAATATAATTGAATTATAATAATTTTTGAATGGTGTTCTAGCTATCAACATAATGAAAATAAAATCATATCCTATTAAATCAATTGAAAGCAACAATTCTATGAAAACAGAGCATTTGATCTACTTCAAAAACAATCAAAATACAATTATAATCTAACTCTGTCCTAGTTTGAACCATTGAAGAGGAAGGAAGTAGAGCGATGGCGGCATAGCGTTGGTCTAGGGTTTCAAGATGTGGTTTCTACGCCTGTTCATCTGTTGCCCCTCATGGTGGCACCCATGGCGTCAATGGTATTGGGCCTGTGGGGATTTTGCCCTGGCGTTAGGGCTACTCTGTCGAAACCAACTTTCGATATCCTATCGAATACCCTGAATGGAAACGAATACAGTGCATCCTGCGGTGGCCATGGAATTCCATGACAGTACAAATCCTGTGTCCATCTGTGCTGAGATTTTTACGCAATAGAGCATGGGTTCTAAAGTTCAGTTTCCGGGGCTGGCATCTAAAGCCGGAGGTCACCAGATGTGTCGGGGTACTCTACTCCCCATGGTATACAGTACATGCTTCGGGACTTTGTGGAGGCAGAGTGCCTCACTCCCTGTGTTTTACGCAGATTTGCGCAGGCCTGTCATCATTCTGTGTATGTTGTCGAGCATTAGCTACAGATACACTTAGGCCTCTTATGCCGCAGATAGAACAAAAAAAAAGAGGAGCCAACATACTACCGTAGACTGAGCAACAACAAAGAGGAGTCGACATATGCGCCCCAGCAAAAGTGAATCGGGTAAGCACAAATCGTTTTCAGGTTATTATTAAACCCCCTGTGGGGAATAGTCTATTGATTTGGATACAGGATATAGATGATGTTTCATACCTGAAGCAAAACATCTGGATATCTTCCAGATATCCAAGCCATGTACAGTCCTTAATACATTGTGGAAGTGTTTTACAAGACTCCAACACACTCACTGAATACTCCATTTTCCCTGGCTCCACCATTCATCTCAATTTGAGGCTGAGAGGTGGAGCTGCTGTGCAGAACATATCTTAGGGTCATAGGGGACCCAGCTCATCCAAAAATGATTTCCCAAAAGGTCCCTCACATAGGAACATACTACAGGGGAAAAATAAAATATCATCTCTAGCAGTGCCAGCAGAGAATGGCCCCAAACCTTACGTTGTGGAACAACTAAATCATATGCCAGAACTGCAACTAGACATTCCAGAGATTGATGAATAGTGAACCAACTTCGAATCACAAGCACTAATCTGCAGATTCAACTATTTCTTTCCCAAACAAATGGATCTTTTTCATTGGATATTCACCAACTAGAAAATGGACAGTGAAATCCATCTTTATTCAAAAGGTTTTTTCATTATCATGTTCCTATCCTTGGAGACCAGAGACAAAATTCTTGAGGCTGGACCGTGGTTCTGGGGATCCACCGGACTCTTCACCATACCATGGTTTCTAGATTTTGATGCAAATACTATGGAGGTCTCCATAATTCCGGTCTGGGTTTGGCTATACAACCTCCCACTTCATTTCTGGAATGAAGTTGTTCTTGCTAGCATAGGAAACACCATTGGGAGATACATAAAAATTGATACCCAATGCTTGGAGGAGAGGATCTACACCTTTGCACGAATCTATGTGGAAGTGGACCTCAGTAAAGGGATTCCTAATTGTATCCAACTGAATCATAAACAACATAAATGCATACAACATATTGACTATGAAAACACTACATTCAGATGCAGAATATGTAGGAACACCAGGAATTTGAAAAAAACATGCCCAAAAGTAAAAAGAGACAACAGAAAAAATAAAAAGATAGGGAAAGATACCAAGGGATGGAAATTCCCCTCAGAAGAACCAGAGCAGGAGATGAAAGAAGAAGAGGATGCTCCCAACACAAATGAAAATATCCAGACAGAAACATATCAGAAAACACAAGAACAAGAGATGCAAGATCTTTCAGAACTTACCACTACAACCCAGCTGAAAATGGAACATGGGGCACCTGACAGTGGAGGAAACAAAATAAAACACAACTCAGAAACCAAAGATTCAGATAAGGAAAATGGAGCAACCACAACAGAAAATCAGCTCGCCTTAATTTTTGTCGCGCCAACACAAGGTCCTTGGCGTAAGGTCGAAAAGAAGAAAGGGAGAAAAATTTAAATATCTCCCCTTGTACCATGGTTCTACGATGCATCTAAATATCCTGTCTCTGACAACTATCTGCAAAGTGTAACATGTAATTTTGTTTTCATTAATAAAATTACGATTTTTTCCTTGGAAAAAAAAAAAAATCTATCCTAGTTTTAAATATATGAGTGATAAAAATATAAATCTAATCTAATTCTATTCTACATTCCATGGAATGAAAGCATAAGATATGTTACTATGAAATTGAAATAAATATGCTAATTTAAATCAAATTTAACTAAGGCAAGCAAGATATGACAAAGTATCTATTGCGTAAAACAACATGTATAACTTTAAATCCTATGGTTGCTGTGTAATCAAATGCATGAATCTATTCAATTGGAAGATGACAGAGTCACATTCATGTAATGATTCAGGCGAGTATAAGATTTAATAGTCAACTGTAAATCTAAAAAACTGATTCAGAAAAACATTTAAAAACTAATTGACATGAAATTAAACTACGAAACAATGAGCAATTAAACTACGAATCAACGGAAATCTAACTATGAAATGATGAGACTCTAATTATGAATTGAAAAGAATTTTGTTGGCAATATGTTTCTTGTATCCTATTATATGATTGTCCTTGATGGCAACTCTCTGACAAAGGATGCAGATAATGACTGTATGAAGAACTCAGAAAACCATCAGCAGTTCTATACAAGCAGAGTATAAGACTGAATGTACATTAATCGAAGCTTTGGGAGAATCAATGTGAATAAGGACGTGTTAAATAATGCGTGAATAAGTTTGGTATATTCATACATCCTAAAAAACCTCTAAAATTGGAGGGTTCTGGTCTCTTCGCAATATGTGTTAAGTATGGCTGAGTAAATCTGATTAAAGGGCTGATGGATTTGATTTCTGTAAAAGCACGAGCTAGCTAATCGATAAAGGATGTAATTCTGTATGGTGGATTCGATAGGGTTAACCTGCTTGCTGAAGAATGCAATTGAATGGACACGTGATCGCAGAACATGTTTGCTGGAATACATATGACCTGTGTTAGTAAATATGCCCTTTAATGTATATTTGCATCCACAAATAGGGAAGAAACCTATCCATTCCAATCTCCGTTGAAAGTATGGACCAGCTCGAATTATATATAACCTGAGTTACATTAACATAATCGCGCAGAGGAAGAACAATTAAAACTGAGTTATGCCTTCACAGAGAAACGTAGCAATGACGGAATACAGGCGGACGGAACCTTGAGCGAAGGAGAGGAACCACGAGCGGAATGAACAGTGAAGGGGGTTTCCGGTTTTCATCGCACCGCTTTCGATGGGAAAGCGGTATTCAAGAGGTTGGGAGTGATTCCATAGAACGATTGACACACGTCCCTGAATGAATTTGCAAAACCGCCATCACTGCGCACCATCGCGTGTTAATGTCCGACCAAGGAAGCCGCGCGATATTTTTGTGCGCCGTCGATCTGGAGGGGAGCCATCAGACGATGGCCATATGAGGAAGGTGCATGATGGATAACCACGGTATGGTGCGAGTATGTGATTGGATCATTGATAATATATGTGGGCCCGGTTCTAAATTATATTAATTGGGACCTTTTAAACTAAGGTTTGCGGGGTTAATAAAGGATATTGAATATGTGAAGTTTGCAAAATATGAAACATGTGATGTAATGAACGTGGGTTAATATATGCGTTGATCTCACGAACACATAAACCAGGGGTCGATATATCTATATATATATATATATGCCTTGGGGAGTTCTTAACTAAAGGAGGAAATGGATTAATATCTCAATCTCAGATTGAGATATTAAAAAGCCTTAGATTAATTAATTGCTAGACCAAGAAAATAGAACAATGAGAAGTTGACCCCGCTGGATTATCTATTTGATCTTGTCCAGGAATAACATCAGCTGTTGAGTGGTTTTGACTCATGGTATTAATAAAGGAAAAAATTATATAAGGAGAGGAGGATCACAGTACAACGTGTGCATGTGGAGGGGTTGTTAATGAATAAATCTCTTTAAGAGATATCTGCATGATTGAACTCTGTTTCTGATAAATATGAATCTATGATGCACCTATGGAGATGATGAAGGTTCAAGATCTCTAGATCTAGAAATGATGAATCTCTAGGAAGATCTGCAAAGAAATAATGAAGACTTGACGCAAGTCTGATGAAGAAATTGAAGAAATTTTGTGGATCTGAGGGTTGAAGTTTTCAGCATGAAAGTGGAATCCTTCTGCCAATACAAGCTGGTGTTAAAATCAGGGGGTCGAAGCTCCCTTCTAGGAGAGGTTGGTAAACGAGATCAGGGGGTTGGAGCTCCCTTCCAGTAGTGACTGGAGAACGAGAGAAGGTTATAGCCTTCTGCAGGTGGGTGCCTGCGTGCTGGTATAAGTTTGCGCCAGCAAAAAATTGTAAGAAGTTTTCTTTATCATAAATATTGAAGACAGAGACGACAGCAGCGATGGTTTTCTCCCAACTTGGGTTTCCACCTTAAATACTGGTGTTCATGTGTGTTGCTTATGTTTGATGGCTTATTCTATTATTACTGCACATGCTTACTGCTTACTAAAATTCTGATGAATGAATGATGCAATAATTTAAGTAAAGAATTAAATGCATAATAATATCTCTGATAAAAAGTTTTCAGTCAGCTCTAAATATTGATTCACCCCCCCTCTCAGTATTTTTCCCAACAATTGGTATCAGAGCAGATCCTTCTGAAAAAGCTTAGCCGCTAGAAGGAAGATCAAACAAGATGAACAATCAAGAAGGAATAGCATCTATCAGGCCTCCGCTCTTCAACGGAAACAATTTAATCTTCTGGAAAACAAGGATGAGATCCTATATTCAGTCTCTGGGAGCAGATGTATGGTCTATAGTTGAAGGAGGATATCAATATCCAGTCACAGTACCAACAGATCCAACGGAAAGAAAGAATTACGAAACAAATGCAAAAGTGGTCAATGCTCTATTGGGAAGTCTAACTGAATCAGAATTTGTCAAAGTCATGCAGTTGAATACAGCAAAGACAATATGGGACAAAATCATTCTAAGTTATGAAGGTGATGCAAAGGTAAAAAGTGCTAAACTCCAAACTCTCAGAATTCAATATGAGAACCTAAAAATGCATAATGAGGAGAGCATTGCCAATTTATTTTTACTTCTTGATGATATTGTAAATCATATGAGAAATATGGGAGAAACAATAACCGACTCTACTTTGGTTGAGAAAGTTTTAAGATCACTAACGACAAAATTTGAGTCAAAAGTTTGTGCTCTTGAAGAAAAGTAGGATCTTCAAAATCTTACTGTGGTGCAACTTCATGGCATACTAACTGCATATGAAATGAGAAGAGGAGGACCATCTGAAGTCAAAGAAGTCGTCTTTAGAGCTTCTACAAAAGGGAAAGAAGTACAAGAGACAGAAGGATCATGGTATATCTTAGAAGAATATGAGGTAAATTTTGTAAAGAAACTCCAACTTGGTACAGGACGGTTCAGAGGTAAGCTCCCTTTCAAATGTTTTGCTTGTGGAAGAGTTGGTCATTATGCTGCTAAGTGTCCTCACAAAGAAACACATGAAAAAGGAAAGGAAGTAGCAAGAAGGAATAAGAATCGATTTAGTACTATAAAAATTTACTATACTCATGAAGACAGTGATGGGTTATCAGGCAGTGAGGAAGAATGTGAACAATATCTTAGACTTCTCATGGCATTTGAAAAATAATCTAGAGAAGAAAAAGATACTTTTATGGATGCTTTAGAGGACAATGATCTTCTTTATGAAATTAATCAACTCAAAATATTCTTAGAAGAAATTAAATTATCCATAGAAACTCTGAAAAACCAGCTTGAAGAAAAGGAGAAACATAATGAGAAATTATAATATGAAATAGTAGGTATAAGAAAAGAAATTGAGAAATTAAAGACTTTGAATCTTAGATTCGCTAAAGGATCTGAAACCTTAGATGAGATTATCAAGGTACAACGTTCTCCTCTTATAAAGACAGGTCTTGGATATATCGGAGAATCTTCTCAGGCTTCAGCACCAAACTATCTAAAAGCAGCTATAGCCAGCATACAACATTATGCCACTCAGCAAGGGAATAAAAAATCTTTACAGGTAAAGCATGACACTCTCAATTCAAAGAACACTAACAGGAATACCTTTCAAGGAAACACCAATCAACAGGTAAATTCGAGTAGAAGATTTCATGATCGCAGAAATTTCTTCTTCAATGGACAATGTTTCTCATGTCACAATTTTGGTCATAAAGCTGTTCAATGTGCTGCATATAAAACCGTCATGACAAGAGAAGCAAGAAAGAAAAGGATTGATATTGGAACAAAGAAGAATACATATAACAACTTTTCTCCTCTTCAAAATGAATTTGAATGTGCTTATTGCAATAACTTTGGCCATAAAGAATCTGAATGTAGGAGCAAAGTCTAGCCAAAAGAGCATTTTCCTTCAAGCTCCAAAGTATGGAAAAAGAAGGAATTACAGGTTGAAAATTGTGGCATAGATTTATTTGCAGAAGGAGAAGAAAATAAATGGTACATTGATAGTGGATGCTCAAAACACATGACAAGTGACAAAAAAAAACTTCTTGCATATAGTGCTCTAGAAAAGGAAAAGAATGTTACATTTGGAAATGATACTCCTGCTGTCATTAAGGGAAAAGGATCTGTTTTTCTAAAAGAAAAGGTGAAAGATAATAATGTCATGTATGTGGATGGATTAAAGCATAACCTGTTAAGTGTAAGTCAAATGTGTGATCAAGGAAATGAATTTGTCTTTAGTTCAAAAGAATGTGTGGTACGTGATCTTGATACAGGTAAAACAATTATAAAAGGTAACAGAACTCCAAGCAACCTGTATGTATTAAAGAACTGCAAAGAACAATGTTACTTGAGTAAATCTTCAGAAAACTAGCTATGGCATGGAAGGTTGGGGCATCTGAGCTTCTCTCAAATCAACAAATCAAGCAAACTTAAAGCTGTTCGTGATCTTCCCAATATTACACTACCTGAAAGTATCATATGCAAATCTTGCCAATTCGGTAAGCAAACCAGAGTGACATTTAATGCCAAGGAAGGTTCATCAAGCAAGCCTCTTGAACTCATTCATACTGACATATGTGGACCTGTGAAGAAAAATTCACCACATGGTGAACAATACTATATCTTATTTATTGATGATTTCTATAGAATGTGTTGGATTGGGTTGATTAAACACGAAGATGAAGAATTTGAGAAATTTTATATCTTCAAAGCACTGGTTGAAAATGAATTAGATCTAAAAATCAAGTGTCTTAGATCTGATCGAGGAGGAGAATATACATCAGATGAATTCCTTAAATTTTGTGAACAACATGGCATAAAAAGACAATTTTCTGTAGTTGGCACTCCACAAAAAAATGACGTAGCAGAAAGAATGAATAGAACAGTTCAACAAATGGCTAGAGCTATGCTTCATGATTCCGGAACACCTGACACATTTTGGGGAGAAGCAACACATACAGCTGTAAATATACTTAGCAAGGCACATGTTCATGTAAATAGTGATAAAAATCCATATGAACTATGGTATGGTAATCCTCCCATTGTGAAGCACTTTAGAGTTTTTGGGAGCAAATGCTTTATCAAAAATAATGATGAAAAACTTGGCAAGTTTGAACCCAGAGCAGATGAAGGAATATTTCTTGGTTACTCCTCTAGGAGTAGGGCATATACATGTTACAATAAAAGACTTCGGAAGATTGTTGAATGTATTGATGTTGTTATTGATGAGTCTCCAGAATCTAAAGAATAAAACAAACAATGACAGAAGACGATGATGACATATATCCTTCTACATCAAATAGAATGATATAGACAAAGAAACTAATGAAGAACCCGAAGATGATTTATTTGAAAAATCTCCATCCAGATATGTTCAAAAGAATCATCCAGAATCTCAAATTTTGGGAGAAAAGGGATCAGGTGTACAAACAAGAAGGACTCTTGTGGGATCTTCGAGCTATCTGGAATTTCTATCCACTATTGAACCACAAAACGCCAATCAAGCCAGTAAAGATGAATGTTGGATTCAAGCCATGAATGAAGAACTTGATCAAATTGAAAAGAATCACACTTGGGAATTAGTACCAAGACCTTATGAAAAAAATGTCATTGGAACTAAATGGATATTCAAAAATAAGTTAAATGATAATTGGGATGTTATAAGAAATAAGGCTAGACTTGTTTGCAAGGGGTATGCTCAACAAGAAGGTATAGATTTTGAAGAAACTTTTTCTCCTGTAGCCAGAATTGAAGCCATAAGAATATTTCTTGCTTTTTCAAGTTTCCAACAATTCAAAGTTTATCAAATGGATGTTAAATCTTCTTTTCTCAATGGAGATCTAGAAGAAGAAGTTTATATAGAACAACCAGAAGGATTCATTTTGGGAAATGATGAAAATCTTGTTTGTAAACTTAAAAAGGCTCTATATGGTCTCAAACAAGCTCCAAGGGCATGGTATTATCGTCCTGACAAATATCTTCATCAACAAGGATTTTCAAAGGGGTCTGCTGATAGCAACTTATGTGAACCGAAATGATTGGAAGTAATGGAAGAGTCTAAGGAGTCGAAATTTGCTTCTCTGAAGGCAAAAAAGAAGAATTTGAAATGTCTTTACTTGGGAACTAACATTATTTTGGTCATAAGTACAACAAGCATCAGATGGCATATTCTTATCACAAGCAAAATATCTTAAGCAAATTCTCAAGAAGTATGGCATGGAAGAATGAACCTGTAAGTACACCGAAGATAACCGGATGCAATCTCGCTCATGATGATTCTACGTTGAATCAAATCCAAGAATACATCTATGATAGGAAGTCTAATTTATCTCACTGGGACTAGACCAGAAATTATGCATGCAGTTGGGATTGTGGGATGATTCCAAGCTAATCCAAAAGAGTCTCACCTTCAGGTTGTCAAAAAAATATTCAAATATCTGCAAGGAACTCAAGACTTTGGACTATGGTATCCAAAGAATGCTGATCTCACTCTTCATGATTACACTGATGCAGATTGGGCTGGAAACGTTGATGATCGGAAAAGCACTAGTGGTGGTGCATTCTATATGGGGCCCCGGTTAGTATCTTGGTTCAGCAAGAAGCAAAGCTCTATTGCCTTATCTACAGCAGAAGCAGAATATGTGGTTGCAACATCATGTTGCACTCAACTTCTTTGGATGATGCAAACCTTACAAGACATTGAAATCAAATTTTCACCTCCTATCTCCATTATGTGTGATAATACAAGTGCCATCAGTATCTCAAAGAATCTTGTTATGCATTCCAAGACCAAGCACATTCCCATCAAGTATCACTTCTTACGTGAACAAGTGCTTGAACAAAAGGTGAAGTTGGCGTATGTTCCCTCCAAAGAACAAGTTGTTGATATATTCACCAAACCTCTACCCAGGGAAGCATTCGAATATCTCAAACAAAAGCTGGGAGTAGTCTCTGCCATGCAAAATATCAGATCTACTTAAATACAAAAGATTAAATTGGATATGCGGATTTCCTGTAGGATAGCCACGTATATACGCAAGTTTATACACAGAAAACTGTGTATGGGTATTTGCTGACAAATTTTTTCTGGGTCAGCATTCTTCAGCACAGCTGCGGTGCTGATGAGTATCTCTAGATGCACAAGTTAAGGGGGAGCATTGGTCATGTGGAAAGGATACATTGTTGGCATTCTAATTATTTGTTGTAGTCTGATCCCATGCTTGAGAATTTTTTATCTTGATTGTATAAGTCATTTCTGTTATTTCATTGAATATTATGCTTGAAAATGCAACATGATCTCAAGGGAAGCATGGTATTGTCGATACAAAGGATCTTGATCTACCCTTTGCCCTTGATGTCAAAGGGGGAGAATGTTGCTGAATGTATTTCTGGTCAATGTTGCTGGTCATGGTTGCCATCAAGTCCAAAGGGGGAGATTGTTGGCAATATGTTTCTTGTATCCTATTATATGATTGTCCTTGATGGAAACTATCTGATAAAGGATGCAAATAATGACTGTATGAAGAACTCAGAAAACCATCAGCAGTTCTATACAAGCAAAATATAAGACTGAATGTACATTGATCGAAGCTTTGGGAGAATCGATGTGAATAAGGACGTGTTAAATCATGTGTGAATAAGTTCGGTATATTCATACATCCTGAAAAACCTCTAAAATTGGAGGGTTCTGGTCTCTTCGCAATATGTGTTAAGTATGGATGAGTAAATCTAATTAAAGGGCTGATGGATTCGATTTCTGTAAAAGCACGAGCTAGCTAATCGGTAAAGGATGTAATTCTGTATGGTGGATTCGATAGGGTTAACCTACTTGCTGAAGAATGCAATTGAATGGACACATGATTGCAGAACATGTTTGCTGGAATACATATGACATGTGTTAGTAAAGATGCCCTTTAATGTATATTTGCATCCACAAATAGGGAAGAAGCCTATCCATTCCAATCTCCGTTGAAAGTATGGACCAGCTCGAATTATATATAACCTAAGTTACATTAACATAATCGCGTGGAGGAAGAACAATTAAAACTGAGTTATGCCTTCACGGAGAAACGTAGCAATGACAGAATATAGGCGGACGGAACCTTGAGCGAAGGAGAGGAACCATGAGCGGAATGAACAATGAAGGGGGTTTCCGGTTTTCATCGCACCGCTTTCGACGGGAAAGCGGTATTCAAGAGGTTGGGAGCGATTCCATAGAACGAGCGACATGCGTCCCTGAACGAATTTGCAAAACTGCCATCACTACGCGCCATCGCGTGTTAATGTCCGAACAAGGAAGCCGCGCGATATTGTTGTGTGCCGTCGATCTGGAGGGGAGCCATCGGACGATGGCCGTATGAGGAAGGTGCATGATGGATAACCACGGTATGGTGCGAGTATGTGATTGGATCATTGATTATATATGTGGGCCCGGTTCTAAATTATATTAATTGGGACCTTTTAAACTAAGGTTTGCAGGGTTAATAAAGGATATTGAATATGTGAAGTTGGCGAAATATGAAACATGTGATGTAATGAACGTGGGTTAATATATGCGTTGATCTCACGAACACATAAACCAGGGGTCGATATATATATATATATGCCTTGGGGAGTTCATAACTAAAGGAGGAATTGGATTAATATCTCAATCTCAGATTGAGATATTAAAAAGCCTTAGATTAATTAATTGCCAGACCAAGAAAATAGAACAATGAGAAGTTGACCCCGCTGGATTATCTATTTGATCTTGTCCAGGAATACCATCAGTTGTTGAGTGGTTTTGACTCATGGTATTAATAAAGTAAAAAGCTATATAAGGAGAGGAGGATCACAGTACAATGTGTGCATGTGGAGGGGTTGTTAATGAATAAATCTCTTTAAGAGATATCTACATGATTGAAATTCCCATAAACTGACCCATGATGCACCTATGGAGTTGATGAAGGTTCAAGATCTCTAGACGAAACGCAGAATCTCTGTGAATCTCATGGCAGCAATAATAAAGATTCAAGGTGGGTATGATGAAGAACTTGAAGAAATTTGCGGATTCGAGGGTTGAATTTTCAGCATGAAAGTGAAGCCTTCCGCTGCCATTAAGCCGGTAAGCAACCGGGGTCGGTTTCCTTCCAGAGAGAGTAAGGAAACAGAGCGGGGTTGGAGCTCCCTTCCAGTAGTGACTGGAGAACGAGAGAAGGTTGTAGCCTTCTACAGGTGGGTTCCTGCGTGCTGGTATAAGTCTGCGCCAGCACAAAATTGTAAGAATTTTTCTTTATAATAAATATTGAAGACAGAGACGACAGCAGCGGTGGTTTTCTCCCAACTTGGGTTTCAACCTTAAATACTGGTGTTCATGTGTGTTGCTTATGTGTAATGGCTTATTCTATTATTACTGCACATGCTTACTGCTTACTAAACTTCTGATGAATGAATGATGCAATAATCTAAGTAAAGAATTAAATGCATAATAAGATCTCTGATAAAAAGTTTTCAGTCAGCTCTAAATACTGATTCACCCCCCCCTCTCAGTATTTTTCCCAACAAATTTAACTACGAATCAAGAGGAAATTAAGCTATGAAATTGACAGTAAACTAAACTACAAAATAACTATAAAAACCTCCTTTCCGTGCAGGGGCCCTTTGCAATAGAATGAGTGTGAAATCTACTTAGACTATCCGTGCATCAGTGATCTGGAACTAGTCTTCTTTATTAGCAAAAACAAAGTTAAAAAGTGTGGCACATTATTATCACAAAAATTAAACTTATTCCCGGTTTCAACAGACCGGTATTTATAAAGTCTGATGCAATTCCGCCTATGGAAAGAAAAATAAAACTAAGACTAGAAGTATATTCAGAAGCAAAGTCTTCATGTCTCTTTCTCGATTTTCTATGTAAGAGAAAATCAAGAAACTTCGTCCGTTGATCTCATCCCTTGACTGATCTTTGACCACGAGTGTAGGCATGATTCCTTATCAAATTCGAATAGGTGAGTAGGATACGATCCATATGTGGACCATTTCAAAGCTACCCAAATGTCCCGCTTCTTCATTTACTTCTCGAAACCTATCAAACAATAACGGTGGCTGCAGAAACAAAGGTTGGCTATATAATTGCACGAATTTAGTAGCTAATTACATAAATTCATCTAAATAATAAAAAAAATTATAACATAAAGTAGAGATCATCTAAATTCCTTCTCAGATGTAAAATATGTCAATTATCACTGATTGAGTTTATGTATTTATGAAAAAGGAAGAAAATATGGTGGAAAAGCATGTCAAATTAGGAACAGTTTTGAGGTTCAGCAACATGTTTGACAATTTCCTCATACAAGAGAACCACCATAACTTTTCTTTCCTGGCTCTATTATTTAATTTTATAAAATGGTTAAGTCAAATTATTCTCAACAATCAATACCTAGGAAAATACCATGGTTATCCCAATACCATGGACACCTATACCATGGTAATATCCAACTCAATACCATGGGTAAATACCTTGGTTATGTCAATACCAAGACTATAAACACCAAGGTAATATCATCTGTCAAGTTTCTACATATATATACCAATACCAACAATATTTGTACCATCGTAATAATCTACTCATGCTCAATCAAATACCAATTTAAATTATTTAACTTCCATACCAAATACCATGGAAACCATCCTTTGTAATAATGTATAACCAAACATTCATATGCATAATCAATGTATAGTCAATGTAATATTCCCAAATGGGAAAAGCAGGAATAGAGTGAATAAAACTAGAAATACAATAACTCAAAGCACGAGACAACAGTAGATCCATTCCATTATGATTATAATATCAAAATAGGTACAAGATCTTGAGGAAAATATCACTCAAGTTGGGCAAAAAATCCCCCCATGAAAGCATACACCTAGATTTAAAATGTTGTTTAATGCATGAAATACAGGAATCCAGAAAATTGCGCTGTCTAAGAGAGAATAGCAGGTGAAAGGTGTAAAAATATATTGCTGCTGATATAATGCTAAAAAAATGCTATGGCTAGAGATCCATGCTCCAAAACAGAATTTCAAGACAACCCAGAAAAGGTTTCCGGAAATACACACTATACAAAATTAATAGATTTTGCCCTTGGGATGAATAATCTATGAAAATAAATCATTGATGGGAGATGAATGATTTGATATACAAGATGGCTGATCCTCCTCCAACAGATCTCCTAAATGAAGGGATGATCCCCACACAGGAAACCCAAACACTCCAAATAGGGCATTAAACTCCCTACTGCAGTTGCTCTCCAAAATAACGTAGTCCTTGCAGGAAACTGCACTGTAGCTGATGGATGCTACTTGGACTGGTGCCAAAATATGTAATGAAGCCCTGAAGTCTTCCTCACAAGCCTCCAGATAAAAGGATGATCCCTCCAATGGAAAAATAGCTCAGAAAATGGAGATTTATCTCCTCCAATGCTACACCGCTGCAACACAACCCAACTCTAAACATAACTGCGTTGTTCATGATACTGAAGCTTGGCCAAAATGCCTGAATGTGGAAGTATAGTGAAAACTCCTTCAAGAGCTCCTCAATGGAAGAGGTGGGATTCCCGATCAGGAACACCCAGTGCTAAACAACACATGCAATCTTAGCTAAAAAACTGAAGAAAGCTATATGTCTAAACATACCATATATCAAAATATAAAATATACCAAGATGAATAATATGGCTTCCATCCTCTTCCTTTTATAAGATATGAGCTTCCAAACCCTAAGCCCCATTCATTAATGACACTACTTCCATGCAATGTGTCTCCATCTAAAACTGTGCCATCCCTCCATTAATGTCCACTCCTCCATGACAACGCTATTGATTTGGTCAAAGTTGACCCAGTCCACATGTTTAAGCCCCTGTTCACACCTTAGGGTGATTTATTAAGCTAAAAAGGTGATCCACTTCCACATGAGAAGTGGTTTTATTCTTCATAAAGAGATTTATGGACCTCCCTACCCATTTATTCACCTATCTAAGTGATAAAACAAAACTTTAATATTCCAATTAGCTGCAAGCTAATTTAGGAATATTACAGTCCTCCCCTCCAAAATGTTGCTTGTCCTCAAACAACTACAAGGATACTGCAAAATCTCCAATGGATATGTCTCCTCCCAAGAATACAAGTTTGATTTTGGTGGATAAACCAAATAGCTTTCATCATGAAAAAGTGGGAGATATATGGAAAGAGTTATATGTTGTCCATTGGCCTCCTAGAGGCATGGGATATGGTAAAATTTGGGTGCCTCAATCCCCATGATAAACTCCATTCTCCATGCTATAATCCAAACAAAGTGAGCCATCCTTGGTAGCTCATAGAAACACTCACCAATCCCCTACTTATGCAATGTTTAGGGGCTGCATGGCTGAAAATGAGAGATAAGATTGTTCAACTTACGTTGTCTCTCCCTCCATTTATGATAAATTTGGAGCTGCTGATCTTGGGATGCAATAATATAGTCCTCATGAAGCCAAATGATACTTGTAACCTCATGATCCCACTCATTGGTTCTAGGAAGCCTTCTTGCCCAATCCTTCATGCATATAGTGAATAGAGTGTCATCACCATATGGGCTCCAAAAGAAACATGGACTAAGTGTCATATGACATCTTGGATGGTGACAATAGTCCCTCAATTGAGACCAACGTTGTTATTCTTCTTGCTGTCTCAAAACATGATATGATAAGTGGCCATCCAACCACCTTCTTGTTGTCATAAGCTTCTCAAAAGCTTGAAAATGGTAGAGGACATTAGATGTTGGCTGAATATGATCCAAGAAAAAAATATCTTGCCCAAAGTCCTCCATAAAGTGGTCATCCCCATCACTGAATGTAGTCCCAAAAGGACCATGAAATCCACAAAGAGGTTTTCTCTCTTATGGAGCAATGTGCTAAAAATGCATGGTAAAGGAGTGCACATACATTGTTAGTTGATAAATAAGTATCAAAACACAATCTTTACCATATATTGTAGACAAGTTGGTGAAGAGGTTCATAGATGAGCCTTCCCATCTCTCCATCAAAAGGGGTCGTGATTGAAACAACCTTGCAAGGTGGTTGCTCTCCTCCTCATACATCAAACAAGCTACATATCTCCTGATATGTTGGTGCACATATTATTTGAGATCCTCCCAATAGAATCCCTCCATGATGATGTGATAAGACTCAATGAAGTCTACATGTTCTGAAGTTAGTACCTCATGTGCTACATGTAGAATCTCCTTCTTGAGCTTGGATTCTTTACTCAAGTAGATCTGATCAATGAAATAAATGACTCCATCAACCACTCTATACCTTCCATCTATCACTTTCCCATCAAGAACCTTACATGTGAAGAGGTTCTTGGAATATTCCACCAATATTTGGGACTCCCAATATGGATCTAGGCTTCCCAACAATGACATCGCTGTAGAAATATGAAATGAAGCTCCTGTCACATCATAACTCTCCTCTTTGACATGCTCAATTCCAAAGCCACATGTTGGAGTATTTTTACCCCAATTTTGCTGCCTCCCTTGCAACTTAACTTGCCCAAGACAAGTTTGAAGTACATGGAGGTCAACCTCCTCTCGAAAGGTATTCCCCATCCAAAAATTCCATAGTTTGGACAATGCATACAAGAATGTCAATAAGCTCTTGTCATACTTAGAAATATTCCTTATGTGTGGAAGTATCATTTGCTGATCCAAGGCTATGGATTAGCCCTTTGACACCATGCTCATGTCATCACAGATTTCTGAATCATTTTACAACTCAAATAGCTAAGTGGGAGATAGAAATGTCCATATCAGAAAATTTCTCACTCCTCCTTTGAACCCATCAAAGGTTCTTTGGGTTGTGATAGCTCCTCCCAAGGCTCCTTCCCTAGCCAAATATATCAATGTTGCACCATGTTGAGAGAACTATTTATTCATCTTCCAATTAGGGGGTCTCCCTGGTGGAATGCCTCCATGTAATGAAACATCAAGGCCTAGAGCAGGCTGTATATGTGAGTGGACTGATTTGTCCTTGTCCTTACTGCAAAAATACTCCTGCCTCTTCTGTGCATCAACCTTCTGAAATAGAGAGGGGTGTGTGCTCCTCATCATATGATGCTTGTCTCCCCTTTATCTCCTTCTATCTTCAAGATCTCAGAATCTGTCAATGATGGCACATGCTGCACATGGACTGTGCCCTGATCTCCATATGTGAGATTCTTTGGAACTCCTTGCAAGAGTGCAAGAGTTTCTCTCTTTGGATAAAATGCTCCATATTCCTCTTCATGAGGTACTGGATCTGCTACTGCTGTGACAACGTTGTTACATCTTATCTCCATATTACAACGTTGAGATAAAAGCTTTTGTTATGGATAAATTCCACAAACATAATTGGAAGAAAGAGCTAGAGAGAAAGAAGAAGTACTACATAGAAGAGTTTAACCCCACGCATAACCATCAACAAAAGGCGTACATAGGGGCTAATATTTCTTGGAGATCTAAAATTCTTATTGCTCAATTAAGGACTAATTCTCATCAACTCCGCTGTGAAACAGGGCGCTGGAAAAGGCCAAAAGAAATTTGGGAAGAAAGAGTATGTATATTTTGCTCCTCCGGAAAAGTGGAAACAGAGAAACATTTCATTCTAGAATGTGAGGCCTTCAGGGACACCAGGGAAAACTATGCAGGTATTCTGGCAGCTAATTCTTGGGATAATCCATTCAGCGAAGAGTTTGTCGATAAGCTGGGAGTGCTCATTGTAAAACTTCACAGGAAAAGGGCCGAATACAAGAGTCAGATAGAGAAGCAATCTGTCCCATAGGCTATTTTTAGCCTCGCGGACATTAAAAATTCTTTCTTTCTTTCTTTCTTTCTCCTCTTCCCCTTTATCATGAATGGAGGTTGTCTCTTTTGAAAACAAGATCTCCATGTCTTCCTTTTGAGAAGAGATCTCTTTCTGAAATGGGGATCTTGCCTCTAGAAAAGTATTATGCAAGTTTTTAATCCCCTCAATATTTTTCTGAAGTGGAGTTGGATTTATAGATCCTTCCAACTCATGCAAAGGTTTTGTGTTTTTATGCTTGGCTAACTCAACCAAGGAAGTTTCAGGGTGTTTTTTATTAAATTTATTTACTAACCTCCTAGTGAACCTTGCATAACTAGAAATATTTGCATCTTTTAATGAAGGAGATTCATAAAACCACTAGGCATAAGCCTTACCTTTAAAATGAAGTGCTACTACTCTAAGGGATTCATCTTCTGAAACTTGGTGTTGCTGCAAAAAGGTGTCTAGCTCCTCCACCCAAGTCGTAGCTGAACATTCGGGTGATCCATCAAAAGTAGATAGAAAGAATCTACCCACATCATGCTACTTGCACCTTGTGCTTCTATCATGGTTGCTAGGTCTTCTTTCCTCCTTGATCTTGAAAAACCCTTGGAAGTTTAAATGATCTCTAAATCTCTGAGTTTGAGATTCATACTCTTGAAGATAGTAACCAAGAGTGTCCTCCTTTGGTACATCTCCTTCCTCCATCTCTCTTGCCATGGCCCTAGGCATGGTACCATGTTGTATATCTGATGGTGTAGCTGAATTCTCACACCCATAATGTGAAAATCTGGAGCTTTCTTCATGTACAAGACCTCTTGGAGAATCTCTCCATCTCTCCATTCTCATCTCTTTGATGTCTCTGCTAATGCACTGCATAGTTTCAAGAAGAATTTTTGAAAACTCCTTCCCTCTTGATATTGAAGTTTTTCCTTCACCTATTCTGTAGATATTCTCCTTTCTATGAGAAGCCTCCTTAGATGACATGATGGTTGAAGTACACAGGCTAAGCCAAGATAATGCTCTGATACCACTGTAATATTCCCAAATGGGAAAAGCAGGAATAGAGTGCATAAAACTAGAAATATGCAGAAATATAATAGATAAAAGCATGAGACAACAGTAGATCCATTCCATTATTATTATAACAGAAAATAGGTACAAGATATTTAGGAAAATATTACTCAAGTTGGGCAAACAAGTCTCCCATGAAAGCATACACCTAGATCTAAAATGTTGTTTAATGCATGAAATACAGGAATCCAAAAAATTGCGCTATCTAAGAGAGAATAGCATCTGAAAGGTGTAAAAATATATTGATTCTGATATAATTCTCCAAAAATGCTATGGCTAGAGATCCATGCTCCAAAACAGAATTCCAGGACAACCCAGAAAAGGTTTTCGAAAATACACACTATACAAAAATAGCAGTTTTGGCCCTAGGGATGAATAATCTCTGAAAATAAATCACTAATGGGAGATGACTGATCTGATATACAAGATGGAAAATCCTCCTCCAACATATCTCCTAAATGAAGGGTTGATCCCCACACAGGAAACCCAAACACTCCAAATAGGGTAGTAAACCCCCTATTGCAGCTGCTCTCCAAAATAACGTAGTTCTTGCAGGAAACTATGCTGTAGCTGATGGATGCTACTTGGCCTGGTGCCAAAATATGTAATGAAGCCCTGTAGTCTTCCTCACAAGCCTCTGGATGAAAGGATGATCCCTCCAATGGAAAACTAGCTCAGAAAATGGAGATTTCTCTCCTCCACTGCTACACCCCTGCAACAAAACCCAACTCTAAACAGAACTGCATTGTACATGAGACTAAAGCTTGGCCAAAATTATTGAATGTGGAAGTATAGTGCAAACTCCTCCAAGATATCCTCAATGGAAGAGGTGGGATTCCCGATCAGGAACACCCAGTGCTGAACAACACATGCAATCTTAGCTAAACATCTAAAGAAATCTATATGTCTAAATAGACCATATATCAAAATATAAAATATACCAAGATGAATAATATGGCTACCATCCTCTTCCTTTTATAGTATATGAGCTTCCAAACCCTAAGCCCCATTCATTAATGACACTACTTCCATGCAATGTGTCTCCATCTAAAACTGCGTTGTCCCTCCATTAATTTACACTCCTCCATGACAACGTTGTTGATTTGGTCAAAGTTGACCCAATCCACATGTTTGAGCCCCTGTTCACATGTTAGGGTGCTTTATTAAGCTAAAAAGGTGATCCACTTTCACATGAGAAGTGGTTTTATTCTTCATAAAGAGATGTATAGATCTCCCTACCCATTTATTCACCTATCTAAGTGATAAAACAAAACTTTAATATTCCAATTAGATGCAAGATAATTTAGGAATATTACAGTCAGACACCTCCTCACATCCAACGTATGAAACAACATGATCATGAGGACCATGCCATCCTCTGCTCACACTTTCTATGCAATACCAACAAATCATAAATCCATCTACACATATTTGTGCTAGTAGATATCTCAAAGCCAATGCAATACATCATTTATGCAAGTCACCTGCAACCACCTATACACATGCATAACTAACACATACCATGGTCCATTAATCTACAACATGATGCTGACATAACTGTATGAAATCAAGAGTTGACATCAATTCCAACATATCAATATCATTTTAAATACTTCAATGCCAACCTATAGGACCTCCATCACACATGATCATGACCATGACCTTGTTGACATCAATGCCAACAAAAAAATGCCAACAAACTCTCCCTTTTCCATTGATTTCAACCTCATCAACATGTGATTTTTAACTCTATCCATCCAAGATCTCTCCAAATTCTCTCCCCATTTGACATCAATGTCAAATGGTCAAATCCATATGAATAGGTAGCAAGAGCTGAAGTACATACTGGAGCATACATCTCATAGCTGAAATATAAAGCATTAAGGATCAACCATGCCACCAATCATCATAGCAATAGGCAGCATAATATCCAATCACCATTCAGAGAAAAAAAAAACCAACACCACTAGAAAGAAAGAATAAATATTCTATCATAAGGAAACCATAAGCATCATATGCAACATCATCGTAATAGAAACTATGAGCAGCATCAAGTATGCATATTAGCATCATCCATCACCGCCACATAACAACATCATATGAGGCAACCACACATAGAATCTCACCCATGAATACATAGAAACAACTACCATAACATCTCATCACATGAGGCCAAGAACCCCACTGTCATAACATAGTATGAGGCATAGCATGAACACATCCAAGTGGATCACAATGCCAACAATGCATGGCTGAAGTAATAGGAACAAATAATTATCCACTTGAACACATGCCATCTCCAAGTTGTAGAGATACCAAATTTTCATCTAAAATTATCACTTTCGCTGCAAAAAATGCTTCCTTTTAAAGATAGAAGCACCATATGGGATGAGACTCGACATGACCACGAATCCAGTGACATATACAATGATAAATGCATGGTTGTAGCAGCTATACAATAGACCTCATGCATGATCGCATACGACCATAACATGACCTCATGAATCATGAATATAAGACCCAAGAGATAGTACAACATAAGTACATGGCTCCATGAGTGTTTTACATAATTTATCAATGAATTACAAGACTTCTATAATCATATTCTATGGATCAATGGTATATCATTACCATTACATCATCATTATCCCACACATGTGGCTACAAAATGAATCTCCAAAATATTCCTGTCATAAACATGACTCAAAATGCTATTGACTGGACCCAATACCAATACATAATGATGAGACAATATTAAATACATGGTTGTAATAAACTGCATATGATAGCCTATACATGGCTAGTACATGTAACAAGTCATCATAATACATCCTAGAATAATGATCACAATCTATGCATGGTTGCCCATGTTTTCAACCAGTTGTTAGTGGAAACCAAAAACATATACATGTCTAAAAATGTGGTCTTTTTTCTACTGATGAAAGACATATAAAAACTGCTACAAAACACATGAGTGGAAAGGAATGAAAAATACAAGATAAATCATGAATCTCAATACCATGCATAGCTCCCCCTGAGCTCAATATACCTCCAATAGACAGGTTGATCCTATAGACTTGAAAGTGCACGAGGCTAAAATGAACTCATCAATGTTGCTACAAGCTCCATCATAAACTCCCCCTAAGGTTATGCACCTCTCATGATTTTTAGTCCTCTATAAGTTTCCATGAATAATCATGGACTATAGGATGGAATTCTCTTCACTAGTTGAAGAGTTGAAGCTCCTTCTTTCTCCATACTGTATTAGGTTGCTTCTTCTCTTCTTTAATCTACTTTTGTTCTTCCCTAATCTCCTTTCTCTCTTGCTTCACTGTTTTAATGCTAGATCCTCTTTGTTTTTGCTGCTTTTGATAGATTTGTCTTAAGTAACGGGGAAAAAAACAATCTCTTTTCATATGGAAAAATCTATGGAAAATATAGAACTCCACATGGCTAAGAGGATCAACTCTTCCACTACTCATGCCAGATCTAAACCGTGCATGAAATGTGCTTCTCCTCCATTGGTTATATCTGCAATCACATGCCTGATGGAAAAACAAGTGGCATGAGTAACAATAACCATAAAAATCACGATTATACCTAAAGGCCATTCTTCTTGACTGCTGCAATTTTTGGAATCTTTGTTGATATGCTATATGTGATCTGCTCCAACAATTTGTTGCAACATGCCCAAACTTGTGACAGTTGTAACACTTTACATTATGCAAAAAAGGAATTAAAGGACTTTTATTTCTTTGAAATATTATAAATTTGTCACGATCATCTCTAGGAGCAAAGGATCTTCTGAATGTAGGCACTCCTTGAGATTATCTTCTTTGTTGTTGGTTTTGCTTTCTTTTTTTATGTTGGTTCTTTTGATTTCTTATTTGCTACTGGATCTTCTTCTTGTTTCCTTGGATCTCATTTTTGTTATTGGTGTAGTTTGCTACAAGTTTCTTGGGTTCTTCTTGGTGTTCTTGCCTGCATGCAAACCAGATTCACTCTTTTGAAATACAAGAAAAATTTTATCCATTGGTGATCTTTGGATCTCAAACAAATTATCCAAGACTATGGTGTTATTCTCCATCTTTCGCTGCTTTCTCAAGGAAACATCTTCAACTTCTAATTTCACAATCTCTTTCTCTTTATCTTGAAATTGTTTCCTCATACCTTCATCAACTTTTTCAGATTCTTCCAACTTAACTTTTAAACCCACAATCTCTTCCTTGAGCTTAGTCTCTGATGAACACCATCATTAGGTTCATTTTAAGGGGTTAATTGTCACCTTTTTAGCATAATTGTTCTCTCTTTCTCACATTTAATTACATTATTGTCATATGTTGCTTAGTGTAGATGGTGTATTAAGGGTTTTCATGCTTCAAAGGCCTAATGTTTTTTAAATGCAGGAAAATCAAGAGAATGTGACATTTTTTAGGAAGATTTCACAATCAAGGCTTAGAGTAGACAACAAGGAATGATTGTGGGAGGGTTGACCACCTCCTTAACTCCTAAAGGTAGCCAATATATCCTGGAGATTCTCCTCCAACAACTCAAACTCATAGACATCCAAGAAAGTGGAAGAGCAAGGGGATCCAAGCTCCACTTATCTCGAGTTCCAAGGGGACAAACCACCTACTTTTTAGGGAGCTATTGGTAGCTACCCTTTAGGATAAGTAGGGCAGAGCAAGACCTCACTAGGATTCAATTTTTGGATGTAGCTAGAGCACTCTTAGATATTGTAATGGATATTTCTGACTTTCATATGTTAGGTACAAGACTGGTTAAGAAATAAGATTAGTATTTGTTTTTTTCTCCACTGAGTTAGTTTCAGGGAGCTGAGCTTGTGGATTAGGGCACAATCCATTGGCCTCAGTCTCTCTTATGTATTTGTGTTTCCATTTCATGTTGTAGTAGTTAATCCCTTTTTATTTCATGTTGCACTAGTTAATCCCTTTCCATTTAATGTCTAGTAGCATATAAAATCTCAAAATTGTGTCAAATCCTCCCCCTCTCACCTCTTCCATTGGAGCTTGAGGAGGGTAGATCTTCACCACAAACCCAAAATTGCTTTTATTTTATAATTTCTTGGAAAATCTAGATAGTTTACTTTTCTTATCACAGACATGTTGTAGATGCAGAGGTAGATTTCTGTTTCAAGTACATAGGTAGGTTTATTTAAATTCAACTCATATTTTCCACCATTTTCATGATAGATTTGTCAATGATGAATGCATGAATAGGTAGTTTTCTTGTAGGTTTGAATAGATCAGAAGATGAGGACTTCCTCAACACCATTAGATTCATTCTCCACCCTTCATCAACCAACTTCCATCTAAGCCACATTCAACCCTTTTTTTGGAAATTTATACTAAATCACCGAGAGCCTACTTGGGGGTGCAAGACAGGATTTGTGAAGAGTTATGAGCTTGAAAAATGGGTTGGATACCCTTCATACACCTATATCCACCTTCACTCCACCTCTCCTACCCCTTTCCTCACCATTTATGGCCTTAAACTACCCTCGACCTATTTCCTGTAGCGTTTTAGGACATCCTGTAGCACTACAGGAAATCCTGTAGTAGATCCTATAACAGCACCAACCACTCAATTCTTCAGCCCAAAACCTCTCTTTAACCTCACCTAATCTTGGCATAACCTCCACTACACCTTCAGCTCTGAAACCTTGAGTCAGGGACCCTCTTAGGTCACCACACTTCCTCCTTCTCTTGCTGCAAAACAGAGTCATTTAGAAGTATAATCAACTCATTGATAGATGCATTGTTAAGCACAATAGTTAAGAATAAAATAAATAGAATTAAATAAATCATTTGGTTCAGCATGTATGCCTATATTAGTTTCCCTTTCTGCAATTTCAATTCATCAATTTAAATTATGAATGCCACTTAGTTTAATTTCCTTTCGTGCATTAGCCTAAGTGTGGACTTATATTTCTTGCATATAGCTAGATGAGTCATTATGTTCTAGAGTAGTTTCTTTCCAGTTGATAGAGTAATGGTCATGATGTATTTACAGTCTTATATTTCATTCAGAAGTGTGACAAAATTCCTTTCCTAGAAGTAACCCTAGTAGTAACACGTCATTGTAGAACTCAGAAGAGGATGGCATGAGTATAACTCATCTGCTGTGCATATAACACTGTCACCTCCAAGTTCGTACAAACCCTAGTTGATAAAGTAAAGTTGAGTAGCCTATAGGAGTTGTAGAACTCTTGGTGCTGTTACAACCCTGTAATTTACAGTATCACAAGGTGACTATGTACTTTCTCTTTGAAAATCCTTCATACTACGCATATATGTCAATATTCAAAACCTTTTTCAAAGAAAGAATAAAAGGAGGTAGAGGCAGCAGAGAAGCAGTTAAGGCAGAAAAACAATAAAGGTAGAGTCATAAACATGATTGGGTCAAGTCATTCACATTTGGGTTAGGTCATGAACGTGGGAAAAGTAACGAACACGGGGCAAGTATTCTATAAACAACTAAGAAATGAACGAGCACAACAAAATAAACAAGGTAGGTAAACCACATCAAGGGAGTGGTGAGGATCATTGGATCTGAGCAACGATCAACAACAAAGATTCAATCGCAATTGCAGATCGCAAGTTTTTCAGGATGGGCGAAAGGGTAAATGTTAAAGTCAATGAAATCCGATATGCGATGAAGTGGGACCCATTCACACATGGAACACAAATAAGCCTTACCTGTTGCCCGCGTTACACAGCCCGCAGGTTTTTAACCTTACCTCTTAAGGCTTATGCCAAATCTTGTTTTTTCGTCAATGCGATGAAGTGGGACCCATCATACCTTACCGCATTATCAAAACCGCATGGAAAACTATTTTCTGCCTTATTCCTTACCTTTCCCCTTTTCGCACTCCACGATGCTTAAGTGCCCGCAGATCGCACTTCGCACATTTTTCCACATAATTTTTAAGTCCCAATTACAATTTTCGATGCATTTGGCCCCACCATCCATCACACTTCGCAATGAATACCACTTCAAAAGATCACAACTTTACTTACCATACCTCATCGCATTTCGCAAGTTATAACTCATTCCATTTCTGTTAAAAGTTAAATATTGTGATCGCCAATGTGCGATATCGCATCGTGCATATTATAAATTTTCATTCCATCGCACTTCGCAAAATTTAAATTTCAAATCATATTCCCGAAGCATCTCCTATTCTGATTGCAATTTTACGATGTGGTTTGGTCCCACCATAATACTCCGCTCACTGCTAATACGCCCTTTGTTTGCTATCATTCCCATTCCATCACTCCACATCATCATCCTCCCGCCACGTCACCTCTGTACTTTTAATCACATCACCGATTCCATTCCACATATCATAAACTCTAAAATGTCCGATATGCGATATTTCCACGTATGCGATAAAGTTCAGGATTAAAATCTAAAAGTTTTCAGATCCGGTATATTGATATTTTATGCCGTTTTTCTTAGAAAAAGGGTCAAGTCGGGCATATGAGGTTTGAACATAATTTTATGAAGAAATAAGGTTAAAAAGTGGCAGAAAGGACTCTGGTAGCAAAAATACACCAAGGGTCGAGTCAGGAAAGGCGTCTTTACAAAATTGTTATGTTATAACGGCAGAAACAGAAAAGCCAACAAAGCCCATCAACATAATAACTAATCGATGAAAAGTAGCCAGCTCTACACCAGACTTAATTACCCAATGCCAGTTTTCTGAAGAGCAGGACTAGATGCTAGATCCACCACTAGTTACCTCTTCATGACCATCACAACCACCTCCAAGCTTATTCTTTGATCTTCCAAGGATCCATTGAAGCATTTGGATCTACGAAGAGTTGCCCAAAATTAATTCTAGAGGCGGTGTTGTTGTCAGTGATGTCTGATCAGGCCTTGCATGGCCACACTTGTCCATTTTCTGCTTAATTGTAATTGATGAAAGGTTTCCGAGTAAGGAAGAGAAACCGACTTAGTCTTTATTCAAATATTGTTGTGAAACCAGCTCCAAAAATAGAAGAAAAGAGATATCAACGCCTTAGAAATAAGCCACTTCGAGGGGGTAACCTCCAATACATTACATTAATGAACAATTCTTGGATGATACAAATGAAAAAACCTCCTATCTATATATAGGAGTCCATGGGGCCACAATGTAATCCTAGTGGGGCGACACTGTAATCCTAGCCGACCTAACAATAATAATGTAAGGGCACAATAATAACAATAATGGGGTTACAGGGGTACAACAATAAAAATAAGGGGGGCTACACTAACATAATAAGGGACTACACTAGTAATATAGGGACTTAACATGCCCCTCTCCTTCAAACAAGTGTTGTCCTCAACGCTTGATTATTTCTTGATGCTTCTATATAAAATTCTCATCCTCCCATGTGGAATCTTCATTGTGAAAGTTCTTCCACTATTTGTGATACTCAAATTGATCATACTTGTTCTAGGTTTTGTTTTGACTCCAAAGCTCGTAACTTCTTTCGATGTGATGTTGATCTTCTTGTTGTTTCATTAGATTATGCACCAAAGTTAGGTTATCCTTTGAGAGTTGGAGAACTTGTTGTTGATGCTCGATGTCATATTCCACTAATTTATCATCCATATTAGCTATTATTTGATCCTTCAAACCATACAACTTAGCCTCCATTTCTTCTTTTAAACCATCTATTTCATCTTCAGTTGATCTTCGTAAGATCTAAATTTGTTGCACTTGGTACCGTAATTTTGATATCTCATACTGCAATTCTTCCTCTTCATGTGTCATAGTATAGCTTTTTGAGAGCTTAATGGGTGTTGAATTCTTTTTATGAGGCATTTTAGAACCCAATACTGAAATATATGCTCAATAAGCCATTGGAATCACTTCAAAATAATTTTTTACACAAGACTTATGTAATTTGAAAAACAAATACACACCTTTTTCTTGATTTTGAGGCGCTTGATATTGAAATTGATTTATCTTAATAATTGCGGATCCTCAATATATAAAATTCATCCCTGTAGTAACCCTCTAAAGCTTCTTTCAAATGCCACAAGTCTGATTTGATTTGTATTCTTCAAGGAAAAGTTATGTCCAATCTCCGACAATGACCCAATTTTGGACTGGTTCAGTAGAGCGAACTTGTACGACTTGCCACGTGTCACTGTTTCCTCCTTTGCCTCTGAAATTGATAGAAAAAAAGCTAAAATCCATGTACTTGCGGCCACTTTTTATATCATTCCAATCCAATGCTCAGAGAGAGAGCTATGAATATTTCCCACGATCACCTCTTTGAGATGAAATTCAGAAGCCTCAAAACACCCTAACTTCCACAGATCATATCTCTGAAAATATTGCAAACCAATACTTGAAATTTTTCGAAAATGTTCCTCAGGATTTAGGCTTCACACTCTAAACATTTCAGCTTTTGACCCTTTGTAGAAAAAAATTTATTACGAAAATACTGTGATGACTTGTTTAGGTTAAATTCAGGAGCCTGCAAAATGACCTAACTTGCACAGATCATATCTCCGAAAATATTGTGAACCAAGGTTTGAAATTTTGCGAAGATGTTCCTCAGGATTTTTGCTTCGCACTCTAAAAATTTTAGATTCTGAACCTTCGTAGAAAAAAAATTATAGTGAAAATTCCACGCTGACCTGTTTCGAGCAGCGAAACCCTAGAATCTCAAAGCTCTGATACCAAATGTTGTGAAACCAGCTGCAAAAATAGAAGAAAAGAGATATCAACGCCTTAGAAATAATCCTCTTCGATTTGGAAACCTCCAATACATTACATTAATGAAAAATTATTGGATGATACAAATGAAAAAACCTCCTATCTATATATAGGAGTCCATGGGGCCACAATGTAATCCTAGTGGGGCCACACTGTAATCCTAGCCAACCTAACAATAATAATGTAAGGGCACAATAATAACAATATGGGGGTTATAGGGGTACAAAAATAACAATAAGGGGGGCTACACTAGCATAATAAGGGAATACACTAGTAATATAGGGACTTAACAAATACTGCTTGAATTTTCACTATCAAGGGTTGGAAAATTAGACCCTGCTGAAGCTTGCATTGTAAGAAGTATTAGAACGATGTAACTGTTTGAGCTAGGCATCAATAATAAGAGACCGTTCATAGGATTCTTGAGCTATGTTAATGGTGATGTTATTTCCTCTATGTTAATGTTTTTCCTTTGTCTTTTCATGCTGTGCATCAATTTATCTGATTTCAAAACATAAAATTTAGATTAAGATTTTCTAAGGGAGCACCTTAATTATTTCTATGTTTGTTATCTTAATGTTTTCCTCTAAGACCTGAATGTAGAATTCATAGATGATCTGCTCTGAATTCACATTGAACCTTAATCTCCTCCTCCTTTCCCATTTCACACTACTAGTAAGATATAGTCTGCATAGTTTGCTTGCCCTATGAATGCCCTTGAAAAGTTGATGCACAATTCAACCTTTTATGACTCCATAGCCCAATGGATTAGTTTTACAGCTCTGTCTATCCAACCACCCAACCAATCAAAACAGAAAACCCCCCATCACTGTAACTAGCCTAATATCAGCACTTATAATTACCAAGTTAAATCTTAAAACAAAGAGACCCCTCTCTGAGTCTAGGAAGGGTAGGTCCTTGAATCCAAAGTGATTTGATGTTTGTCCTCTGTCGTTTTTTCTTGCCAATCTTAAAAATTACGGAGGGCTAAAATAATGGTGACCATATTGGGGAATCATTTATTGAAACAGATTAATATTTCATTAGAACTCACAAACCCCGATCAAAATATTGTATGATTCAAGTATGTTCCAAGATTGGTATCAGGTTTTTGATTGTGGACAACAACCGGACACAAGAAAGTTGAAATCATCCACCTGGCGACTCCACAGTTTTCAGTTGACCTAAAGACTCCACTGGTAGAAGAATCCAATTTGGTTGTGAATATACAGTGACCCCACTCTCTGACTGATTGACAAGATGGATCCAAGAATACAACGCAGGTATGCTCTAATGAACAGAGATCACATTCTTGGATTCCCACACAAAATGCATCAGGTAAATTGGGACATAAATCTTCCTATTTTTCAAGATGAGAAGGTTGATGATGCTTTGTTATATCTCATTAAATTTCATATACACTTATGGAGGTTGAAAGTCGAATGGCATGAGGATTTCCTCATGAAGATGTTCATGGTAACATTAGAAGGGAAAGGAAGGGAATAGTATGAAGGTCTGAACCCTGGTAGTTTGTTTTCTTTAAAAGATTTCTACAAGGTGTTTTATGAGCATTATAAAGAAAATTATACATCTTTATCATTAGCTGAAAATTGTTGTGATCAATCTGAGGATATCATACAATACCTTGTAAATATTGATGAAGATTTAGGAAATTGGCATCTTGAGGATCTCTTAGAAGAATTTCATGAATTTCATTCTCAAGTTAATTTTCATGACAACAAAGAGAAGTTAGTTGAAAATGAAAGCAGTCAGGAAATGAAAGAAGATCCACAAGACCACTCTGTGGGGAAAAATTATCATTCATCTGCTCTTTTGGGTGAGGTTAAAGAAGAAATTCAATCTCATGATAAGTCTTCACAAGAGAATGAAAACAATTGTTGTTTAATCCAAATCAAATAAAGACTGCCTCCTCCTTCAACCGAAGAAGAAATAAATCAGATTCTAAGCATGCAGCCAACCTCTAAATTTTTATGTAATGAAGAGATTATGTCTATTTGTTCTACTGCGGATTTATGTACTGAAGCATTTCCTCATGAAGAAATAGAATAAAATATTGATATTGATGTTGTTCTACCATCTCAAGAAGGCCTATTTCTAGAAAGTGCTCCTATTCATCAAAATGATGGCCTTCCAACATAATTCAGCCAACTCAGTCAAGACATATTAGGTTTTCTTGAGGACGTCATAGTGGTATATAATGAGGATGCCATGTCAGATGACCATGAAGAATATGTATATATTCTCTTTCAGAAGGATCTTGAGCATGACAAAGTGGAATCAGGAGCAACCCTATATGAAGTTTGTTATTTAAATCCTCAGGGCCAGGTATTGTTCGAAGATCATTTTGTTGGTTTCTTAGAATCATCTAAAGAAGGAGTATACTATGTCAGGGATGATCTATTACAGAGTTTAAGAAAAAATTTGAGCACTGTTGTTCAAATGAAAGTAAGGTGGGAGTGGCCCTTTTGTTTCTTCAACATACTCAAAAAAGTGAACAAGAATCAATCATGTAGTCATTTACTTGATTGGTTGCATTAGAGAAAGGAGCTCACTTAGTGTATATATCATATCCAAGTTAGATTCGGGTAGGAAGGTGTGAAAATAAGCTCAACACTCTGAGCATATTTCAAATGTTAGTTTTAGATTTATTTTCATTTTCGGAACATTGTGTTTCATAATTTAGTTTCGACATAGTTCTGGTCTCACCATTCAAGTTTTCAAGGTGCAGTAGTATGTTCAACTTGATGGATTGTAGTGGATAAGTTCAACTGCAGCTTCAGTTCATATTTTAGTATGCTAATAAGTTGGCTGGCCAAGCATGTGGTATATTTTTATCAGTCAAATTCAGGAGGAACAATCAGCTAGTTTCCAGTCACTAGGTTGCTTGACAAGTCAAGACATAAGTTGTGGGATCAACCCAATGGATTAGGCTACTAGACTATGGTGTTCTTGACACCTCTTGAAGGAGCTTCCATCCCTAGCTGGAGCCACTGTTAGAACCCTGCAATTTACAGTATCACAAGGTGACTGTGTACTTTCTCTTTGCAAATTTTTCATACTGCACATAGATGTAAATGTTAAAAATATTTTTCAAAGAAAGAATCAAAGGAGGCAAAGGTAGCAGAGAAGCAGTTAAGGCAGAAAAACAAAAAAGGAAGAGTCGTGAACGTGATTGGGTCAAGTCATGCATGTTTGGGTCGAGCTATGAACGTGGGAAAAGTAGCGAACGTGGGGCAAGTATTCTACAAAAAACTAAGAAACGAACGGTTGCAACCAAATAAACAAGATCGGAAAACCACAAAAAGGGATCAGTGAGGACCGTTGTATCTGAGCAATGATCAATGACGAAGATTCAATCACAATCACAGATGGCAAGTTTTTCAGGATGGGAAAAAGGGTAAATGTTAAAAGCAGTGAAATGCGATATGCGATGAAGTGGGACCCATTCACCCATGGCACGCAAATATGCCTTACCTATTTCCCGCACTTCATAGCCCACGAGTTTTTAACCTTACCTCTTAAGACTTATGCCAAATCTTGTTTTTTCACCGATGCGATGAAGTGGGACCCATTATACCTTACCGCATTATCGCAACCACATGCAAACCTGGTTTTCGTCTTATTCCTTACCTTTCGCCTTTTTGCACTCCCCAAGGCTTAAGTGCCCGCAGATCGCACTTGGCACATTTTTCCACTTAAATTTTAAGTCCAGATTATGATTTGTGACGTAGCTTCGCAACGAATACCACTTCGCAAGATCACAACTTTACTTACCATACCTCATCGCATTTCGCAAGTTATAACTCATTCCATTTTCATCAAAATTTAAATATTATAATTGTCAATGTGCGATATCGCATCGCGCATATTATAACTTTTCGCTCCATTGCACTTCGCAAAATTTAAAGTTCAAATCATATTACCGAAACATATCCTATTTCGATTGTGATTTTGCGATGTAGTTTGGCCCCACCGTAATACTCTGCTCACTGCTAATACGCCCTTCCTTCGCTATCATTCCCATTCCATCGCTCCACATCATCATCCTCCCACCACGTCACCTCTGTACTTCACATCGCATCTCCAATTCCATTCCACATATCATAAACTTTAAAATGTGTGATATGCTATATTTCCACGGATGCGATAAAGTTTAGAATTAAAATCTAAAGGTTTTTAGATCCGGTATATTGAGTTTTTAGGCTGTTTTGCTTAGAAAAAGGGTCAATTCAGGCATATCAGGTATGAGCATCATTTTATGAATAAATAAGGTTAAAACGCGGTAGAAAGGCCTCTAGTAGAAAAAATACACCAAGGGTCGAGTCGGGCAAGGCGTATTTACAAAATTTTTATGTTATAACAACATAAATGGAAAAGGAAGCAAAGCACATCAACACAGTCACTAATTGATGAAAAGTAGCCAGCACTGCACCAGACTTAATTACCCAACACCGGTTTTCTGAAGAGCAGGGCCAGATTTCAGAGCCATCACTGGTTACCTCTTCATGACCATCACAACCACCTCCAAACTTATTGTTTGATCTTCCAAGGAGACATTGAAGCATTTGGATCTAAGAAGAGTTGCCTAAAATTAATTCCAGAGGTGGTGTTGTTGTCAGTGATGTCTAATCAGGCCTTGCATACCCACACTTGTCCATTTTTTGCTAAATTGTGATTGATGAAAGGTTTCCAAGTAAGGAAGAGAAACCGACTTGGTCTTTAGTTAAATACTGCTTGAATTTTTGTTATCAAGGGTTGGAAGATTGGACCCTGCTGAAGCTTGCATTGTTAGAAGTATTAGAAATATGTAACTATTTGAGCTGGGCATTAATAATAAGAGACCGTTCACAGGATTCTTGAGCTATGTTAATGGTGATGTTATTTCCTCTATGTTAATTTTTTTCCTCTGTCTTTTCATGTTGTGCATCAATTTATCTTATTTCAAAACAAAAAATTTAGATCAAGATTTGCTAAGAGAGCACCCTAATTCTGTCTCTATTTGTTCTTAATGTTTTACTCTGAGACCTGAATGCAGAATTTAGAGATGGTCTGCTCTGCATTCACGTTGAACCTTAATCTCCTCCTCCTTTCCCATTTCACACTGCTAGTAAGATCCAGTCTGCATAGTTAGATTTCCATGTGAATGCCCTTGAAAAGTTGATGCACAATTTAGCCTTTTATGAATCCATAGCCCAATGGATTAGTTTTATAGCTCTGTCTATCCAACCACCCAATCAATCAAAACAAACAACCCCCTATCACTGTAACTAGCCTCATATTAGCACTTATAATTACTAAGTTAAATCATAAAATAGAGAGAGCCCTCTCTGAATCTAGGAAGGCCAGGTCCTTGAATCCAAAGCGGTTTGATGTTTGTCCTCTTTCGTTTGTCCTTTCCAATATTACAAATTACGGAGGGCTAACAGGTGCAATACTAGGGCTCACCAATTTTTTGCGCCATTGCCGAGGAGGTGTCTAAGTAGATTTTTTGATTTTTATTTCGCATTATTTTCTTCTTTTATTTTACATTTAGTTCCAAAATATTGTAAAATACAAAAAAATTACTTTCATACCTCATAGGAGTGGGGATAACCAAGGAAAATTCTTACCAAAAACCCCCACATCCCCACATAGTCACCCTTCACTCTTCTTCAGTGTTTGTGAGGTTGAACACACCATAGGTGAGTCACTTGAAAATTTTTAAGAACCTAAGGGAGAAGAAGAGGAACGTGCTTCACATAAGGAACCTGATTCATGAATTCAAGTCATGGTTGAAACTAGGACCCAAGGATTCTTTCCCATTAGGGAAACAAATGGAGAAACTAGAATGAAGAACATTAGTCCCTCAACCCTTTCACATTTCCATGGCCTTACTTCTAAGGATTCTGATACCTTCATGTTCAAGTTTGTTATTTTTCACGAGACGTATGACTATGCCTCAGATGTCCAGAAGCTAAAACTATTCCCATCCACCCTCAAGGATGCAACATTGCATTTGTTCATGGGTTTTCCTGGGAACATCATCACTACTTGGGCACAGATGCAAGAGTCCTTCAACAAAAAATATATAGACTACTTCAGATCCAAAGAAACCAAAGAGGAGATATTTAGGATGACTCTAGGACCTGATGAATCCCTGGAGGATTATGAAGAAAGACTCCAACTGAACTATAAAAGAGCCAACTGCACCTTGGATCCTGGATCACTTAAATTCATACTTCTCTGAGGGATCAAGGAAGAGGTGATAGAAACCCTTAATATGCTTTTTGGAGGAGATATATACCAACTAACTTATGAGTACATCAAAATTTTTTTTAGAAACCACTCTAGGGAAACTAGGAAGAAAGGTAGAGCTAGCCAAAGTATGACCAACACCCCTTCCTCTTCCACCTCTTTCAAGCATGAGATTGGAAATATGTTGGAGGACTTCAAAAGTGATATGTTTCACACCTTTTCTTTGCAAATGGATACAATGCAGATCAAGAGGAAGCAAGAGAAAGCATAGAAGGCCTTGGATATCTTCTACCCTAGATGTACCAGAAAACACCCTCGAAATGAATGTCCACTAAATACCATAGAGGTTTGCTTCATCTGTGAAGAGAATCATGCCACATATAAGTGTCCCTCCTTACTTGGGCTGAAAGTTGTATATCAAGGTGGGGAAGGAGAACCCAAGAAACTCTGTTTCATAAATTAGAGGATACCTCAAGGGCCTCAGTCATATCAACAGGGCATGCAAGGTGCACCTTACTCCTACTATCAAACAAACCAAAATGCACCTATGAATTCTTGGTACACATCCACTCCTCCATCATGGAACACACCTCCTACTTGGCCTTGCACCCCTCCATATCACCCTCAACCCGTGAACCAACCATTCCAACAATATGTTCCTCAATCCCCTCAATGGAGTAACCCATCACAAGGGTGGAGGCCCCAACAAAATCAATCACTTGCTTTACTACCTCCACCCCAACCTGAATCTTAGCTAACCCACTCTTCTCACCTAAGTTTCCTCAGATGCCTGCCCAGCCCAATCTGAACCCAAAAAAAAAGCAGACACAACAGGTTTATAGTGGGGAAACATCTTATCCAGCTTATGTTGTGGAGATACATGAGATAAACCTCAGGTCTAGAAGAGTACTCCCAAACAATCATCCTCCATCTCCACATGCAGAGGTCGAGGAAGAAAAGGAAGATATCAATATTAAAACCAATCAACCTCCATTTCTTGAGCACTTGATCCACCCTAGAAGAGATATAAATTCTAGGAGAACTGAAAATTTTGTATTTGAAAATATGGATGAGCACCATCATTAGGTATAATTGGAGGGGTTAATTGTCACCTTTTATCCTTATTAGTCTCTCTTTCTCACATTTAATTACATTATGGACATATGTTACTTATTGTAGATGGTGATTAAGGCTTTTCATACTTTGAATGCCTAATATGGTTTAAATTCAGGATAATCGAGAAGCTATTCCATTTTTGTTGAATATTGTTGATCACGAGCTCAAATCTGAGCTTAGGAAAAAGCTCAAAAATGAAAGTGCTCAAATTGATTTGTAACTTGAGCGACGAGATAGGCCTCGGTGATACGATCCCAATGCCACAAACGGTTCGAAAAATGGACACCGTGTGAAAAATTTATTGCACTTTTAGTGGAGTGGGTCCGGCGGAGCACGGAGGGGCCAGCCCTCCTCCCATGGAACCTCATCATATGACCAGTGTGGGAGCTTAATGTTAAGAACGCTTAAGGAGCCTAATATCAAGTTTAATATTTAATTAAGCTTCAGTTAAGTGGATTTTAATATGGCAGAGATTTTGGAGGCGCTCCCAAATTTAGGCAGACTTCCACTTTTAGTGGAGTTAACTGGCAGTTGCCCCACATTTAGTGGAGGAAATTGGGGCAAAGTTGTTTTGGTCATAAATTTCTCATTACTCAACCTTTTGGAATGATTTTTTTTTTTTTGATTTCGTATTTTCTCATCATTTTGGACTGAATGGTGTAGGTTTCAGAGCCATTGGAGCTCATTTTCAGCTTGTTTAGCTTCGGAGAAGCTTTTTGAGCCACTAGGGCCATTTTGGGTTTTGAGTTTGGTTGAGCTGTGGTTAACCTTTTTTGGTGAACCAAAAGTCATTTTAAACTATTTCCTGCATTCCAGAGCCATTGGAATAGGTCTTAGCTCCATTTGAAGACTTTCAGAGGCCGAAAACCTTTAGGAGAGTTTTCAGGGCCACCATGGCCATTTTGGGGTTTGAGCTGTTTTGAGTTGTGGTTATTAGTTTGAGGTGAACCAAAGCTATATTTCAGATAATTTAGACCTTATGAAGCCATTGGAAGTGTTTTAAAATGAATTTGAGGACTTCTATAGCTTGAAAAGTTGCAGAGAAGTTCAAAGCACTAGCAGGACATTGATGAAGAAATCACTGTTTATGGTAATCTTTCATTGTTTAGTGAATTTGAAAAGGAATTATTAGCTTTTTCCTGCCTTCTGAATCAGTTTATATATTCATATTTTTCTATTTAGACACTTATAATCTTGTATTTCATTTGAGAGCTTTTAATACAAGAGGACAAGCCCATTTTGGGAGGCTTGATCCAGGAGATGTAGCCCAAGAGTTGGGGTGAAATCCTATATCATATTGCTGTTGTGTTTTGATATTATATTGCTGAATATTGTTGCTGATACCCATGTTAAGTTTCAGAAAAAATAATTACAATTAACATACATAAACAGTGAAAAGACATACACCATTTGCAAGTTAAATTTTCCACATAACATCAAGTTTAAAGCAAGATCATTTTAATTAAATCTGAGTGTTTACTTCTATTATTTCTTTAGGCAGAGTCTGTAAGAGGGCCAGGTAGCCTCTGGATTCATCCTTTCTTTGAAAGGTGAAATATCCAGTAAATGCCCCTACAGTCTATCTCTGTATTAGAAATATGAAGTTCTCACATTTTTAGATTTAAACTTAGAGTATTTTTGCACTCATTTACATAAATGAAAATGGATACCTTGCACCCTTTTCAAGTACCTTCCATTTTCAGATCAGAAGGTATCAGAGCTCAGGTTGAGCATTTGTTATTATGAAAAAGGTTTTAAAACAGTGTAAGAGATTTACTGTTTTATTGGTTGGAGAATGGCTACTTGAATGAGAAGGGGTCTTTACTGACCTTTGGCTAAAAGCTTGTCGTTTGATTGAAAGCTTTGAGGAATTTTCTTTGGAAGTTATTTTTGGTTGTTTGAACATTTACATAATGTCATCTTCTTCTACAAGTGAAGATTCCTCCTTCACGAGATTCTTCAATGATGACATGAAGAATGAGTTCTTTAAGGTGAAGGACATGGTGCAGATTCTCCTTGAGGATCAAAGGGAAAGTGTTCAACTTCGTGCACAATTGCTAGCTATGCAGGAAGAGAAAGAAGCCATTCTTCAAAAACTGCATGATATGGAGTTGCAGCTTCTTCAAGCTCAAGAAGCTTTGTCCAAGAAAATTCTTGAGGAAGAGGATAATCGTTCCAACTTGTCTTCAAGTTCCTCCATTGAAAAGTATGTTGGTTCTTTTGAAAAACATACAAGAGGTATTGGGTCCAAATTAATGTTGAAAATGGGCTATCAAGAAGGCAAAGGTTTGGGCAAGCATGCACAAGGCATGGTTGAACCTATTTGTGTTGTGGAGCGTCCCAAGAATATTGGTCTTGGCTATGAGCAACTTAATGGCGAAGCTTTGAGCACATGCATTCAAGAATGTGATGCAAATTTGAAGAGAACATTTCTCCCAAGTTCTCAATTACATCAATGTCATGATGGAAATCTTCCTTACCATTGTTTGAAGCCTTTTTTGCAGCAAGAAGATGGTAGACATGTAGCTTATGGCAAGCATGCAAAGCAACATAATAGGATTTCTTGTACATTTTGTGGTCGATTTAACCATCATGTTTCGAGATGCTGGATGAGGAAGAAGGCACACAAGAAGCAGATGAAGCAAAGACTACCTTCAAAGAATGTGCATATGACTTTCACTTTTTGCCAAAAGAAGGGACATGTTGTCTCTCATTGTTAGACTTTGCATCCAACTCGTCGTTCCACGCACATGCAGCAAGAGGACAAAAATATTGGCGAAGGTGGAACTTCATATTCCATTATTGATGTGGAAAGGGAAGTTTCACATGAGGAAAAGTTGCAGCAGCAAAAGTCTCCATGGAAGTGGCTTGGTGAGAAGTGGATGGACTTCTTGACACAGTAAGACGTACTCCTTTTGTACATATGCAAATTTCGGATGTATGCATGTATTTTATGCTGTAATATCTTTTTTGTTTTGAGCCACCTTAGATCATTGATCAAGGCTGCGTTGTATAGTTTCACTCTATAAATTTCTCGCCAGAAATTTCTGTGTGAGTTCAATAAGGTCAGTTGCGGACAGTTGTGGACAAGCGCATTCAGGAAGGGAACTGTCAAATTCTTTCCATTTGTGGTTCAATTTCATTTTATTTTCAAGGAAAAATTTTTGAAGGGCTGAAGAGAAGAGGATGTTCATTCTCTCATTTTCTGTACTACAAATCAGTTCAGCATTTCAGTAAGCTTTTGGGGACCAAAAGCCTCTCATTTGGGAGGTGTGATCAGGAGCTCAAATCTGAGCTTGGGAAAAAGCTCAAAAATTAAAGTGCTCAAATTTATTTGGAACCTAAGCGATGGGATAGGCCCCGGCGATACAATCCCAATGCCACAAACGGTTCGAAAAACGGACACCATATGAAAAATTTATTGCACTTTTAGTGGAGTGGGTCCGGTGGAGCACAGAGGGGCCAGCCCTCCTCCCATGGAACCTCATCATATGACCAGTGTGGGAGCTTAATGTTAAGAACGCTTAAGGAGCCTAATATCAAGTTTAATATTTAATTAAGCTTCAGTTAAGTGGAGTTTAATATGGTGGAGATTCTGGAGGCGCTCCCAAATTTAGGCGGACTTCCACTTTTAGTGGAGTTAACTGGCAGTTGCCCCACATTTAGTGGAGGAAATTGGGGCAAAGTTGTTTTGGTCATAAATTTATCATTACTCAACCTTTTGGAACGAATTTTTTTTTGATTTAGTATTTTATCAGCATTTTGGACTCAATGGCACAGGTTTCAGAGCCATTGGAGCTCATTTTCAGCCTGTTTAGTTTCAGAGAAGCTTTTTGAGCCACTAGGGCCATTTTGGGTTTTGAGTTTGGTTGAGCTGTGGTTAACCTTTTTTTGGTGAAAAAAAAGTAATTTTAGACTATTTCCTGCATTACAGAGCCATTGAAATAGGTCTTAGCTCTGTTTGAAGACTTTCAGAGGCCGAAAACCTTTAGGAGAGTTTTCGGGGCCACCATGGCCATTTTGGGATTTAAGCTATTTTGAGTTGTGGTTATCAGTTTGAGGTGAACCAAAGCTCTATTTCAGATAATTTATACCTCCTGAAGCCATTGGAAGATTTTTCAGAGGCATTTGAGGACTTCTACAGCTTGAAAAGTTTCAGAGAAGTTCAAAGCACCAGCAGGACATTAATGAAGAAAACACTATTTATGGTAATGTATCACTGTTTAGTGAATTTGAAAAGGCATTCTTAGATTTTTACTGCATTTTGAATCAGTTTATATATTCATATTTTTCTATTGAGACACTTATAATCTTTTATTGCATTTGATAGCTTTTAATACAAGAGGACAAGCCCATTTTGGGAGGCTTGATCCAGGAGATGTAGCTCAAGAGTTGGGGTGAACTCCTATATTATATTGCTGTTATGTTTTGATATTATATTGCTGAATATTGTTGCTGATATCCATGATTAAGTTTCAGCAAAAACAATTACACTTAAGATACATAAACAGTGAAAAAAAACATACACCATTTGCAAGTTAAATTTCCGCATAACATCAAGTTTAAAGCAAGATCATTTTAATTAAATCTGAGTGTTTACTTCTATTATTTCCTTAGGAAAAGTCTGTAAGAGGGCTAGGTAGCCTCTGGATTCATCCTTTCTTTGAAAGGTGAAATATCCGGTAAATGCCCCTACAGTCTATCTCTGTATTAGAAATACGAAGTTCTCACATTTTCAGATTTAAACTTAGAGTATTTTTGCACTCATTTACATAAATGAAAATGGATACCTTGCACCCTTTTCAAGTACCTTCCATTTTCAAATAAATTGTGCAATAAAATCTCAGAGTAGAAAAAATGAGAGATTATAGGAGGGTTTTACACCACCTTAACACCTAAAGGCAACCAAGGGATCCTTGGCATTCCCTCCAACAACTCAAAATCAAAGGTAGCCAAGCAAGTGGAAGATAAAAATGCACCAAAGCTCCACTTCTCTTGTAGTCAAAGGGGACACATTGCCTAATTTTAGGGAGTTGTTGGTAGCTACCCTTTAGGTTAAATAGGGCAGAGCAAGAGCTCATTAGAATTTGAATTTTGGAGGAAGCTAGTAGACTCTTAGCTCTTGATAAACTTTTGAGACTTTCATGGTTATGTAATGAGAATATTTCTGCAATAAAATGAGTATTCAGTTTGTCCTTCATTGATTTAGTTTTAGAGAGCTGAGCTTGTGGGTTAGGGCCCAATCCATCGGACTTAGTCTCTCTCTCTCTTGTATATTTATGTTTATTTTTATGCCATTGTAGATAGTTTACTTCATGACTTTTAGCTAGTTTGCTTACATTTCATTTTATTGTTTTGGTTTGCTTCCATTTCAGATTTGTTGTAGTTAGGCTCTTGTAGATAATGGTACAGTATCATATAAACTCCAAAAGTTGTGTGTCAAAGCCTCCCTTTCTCACCTCTTTCATTGGAGCTTGAGGAGGGTAGATCTTCACCACAGTCCCAAAATTGATCTTCAGTTTATGATTTCTTAGAAAGAAAATATAGGTTTTTGTAGTTTTCATGATCATGTTGAGAATAATGAGTTAGATTTATTTTTGAATGCATAAGTAGGTTTTCTTATAAAATTCAACTCATCTTTTCCATCTTCTTCATCATAGATTTGTCAATGTTTATTGCATGAACATGTAGTTTCTTGCAGGTTTGAGTAGAGCAGAAGAGGAGGAATCCACCAACATTCCTTGCTCCATTTCTCACCCTTCACCAACCTCCTTTCAAAAAAATCACTCTCAACCCTGTTTTTGATATTTTCACCACCACACCGAGAGTAACCCTAGAAGTGCAAGACATGCTTTGAAAGAAGTTCTGAGCTTGGCCAAGGAGTTAGCCACCTTCAATCCACCTAAAATCACCTTCATTTCACCATCCCTACCACTCTCCTCATCAATTTTGGCCTCAAAACACCCTCGAAATGTTTCCTGTAGCATTTACAGGTCATCCTGTAGCACTATAGGAAACCTGTAGCAGAGTCTGTAGTAGCACCACTTAGCACCTCCATTAGCCCAGAAACCATCTTCCACCTCACCCAACCTTGCCACAACCTCCAAGACACCTTCAACTCTGAATCCATGAGTCCAAGACCTTCTTAAACCCCCTTAGCACCTCCTTCTTTTGCTGCAAAACAAAGTATTTACAAGCATATTTAGCCCATGACTAGATACATTGCTAAAGCATAAAATAGTTAGAGTTAACTTAGCCATTTGGCCCAAAAATGTGTGATTAGATTAGTATTCCTTTCTACAATTTAAATTCAATAATTTACTTCATGAATGTTTCCTATTTTACTTCTATTTCTCGCAATAGCCTAAATTGTAGTTTTCCTTTCTTGCAAAATAGCTAGATGTATCTTCTTGCTTTAGAATATCCCTTTGATTGTTGATAGATTAATGGTTTTGAGTCATTTTTAGTTCTAGGTCCAATGCATAAGTGTGATAGACTTCACTCAGAAACCCTAGCAATAACACCCTTTCGTAGAACTCGGAAGAGGATGGCATGAGTATAATGCATCTGTTGTGTATATAGCACTATCACCTCCAAGTTTGTATGAAACCTGGGTTGATAAAGTAAAGTAGAGTAGCCTCTGGGAGTTGCATCACTCTTGGTGCAATAAAAGGGCTCACCAAATACCCCTTTTCTAGGCCATTAATGATTTTCCTATTTACAATAGGCTTATCAAAGAAAAGTGCTTTAAGAAACCCGGGAGAAAGAAGAAAGATACCCCAATTATCAATGTTGTGGGACAAATGTCCAACCTAATGTTGGGAAGGGTGATATTCCTGAAGTACCTAGACCCTAGAAGTATAGTAGTAGATGTACACATCAATGGTGTCATTTTCCCCCATACTCTAATCGATCTAGGGGTTGCCATGAATGTGATGACCAAGGAAAATATGCTTAAACTCAACCTACAAGGATCTTTGAGAAAGACCACCACTGTTCTGCAACTTGTAGACATGTGCACAGTAGCTCCAGAAGGAATTTTTGAGGATGTTATGGTCTCAATCGACTCCTGGGAGTACCCCACAAATTTCCTGGTCCTCCAGCCAAAATCCAAGTTTAATGGATACCCTCTCATCTTAGGAAGACCTTGGTTGGCCACTGTCGATGTTTATATCGGCTGCAGGGCAGGAAATATGGCTATAAAGAATGGGCCCTTGTCCAAACAACTGGTATTATATCCTCATGCCCATTATTCCATTGACCATGACCTACCTTTGTGGTTGGAGGATGAACAAGAAGAAGATGATGTGTATAGTACCACACCCTACCCCATTTGTACTTAGATGGGGGTAGCCTGATGAGGATGATATCATTGACTACATCATTCAAAGTTAGCCCCCCAATACCATTCCACTCTATGACCTAGTAAGAGAATCTAAAATCCACCCTTGGATTGAGATGCACTCAGTTGATTCAACCTCTGAAGCCACCAAGACTATGGAATTTGGCCCATCAAAATCCCTGACGATTAACTCATCCCTCTCAGCCAAAGAAGAAGAGAAACTATGACAGCTCTTGAAGGAAAACCTTGATGCATTTTCTTGGGACTACAAATACATGAAAGGGGTGCATCCCTCAGTGTGCACACATAATATTTATATTAAAGATGGATAAAAGCTTGTGTGCCATCCCAAAAGAAGGATGAACCTAGCTCTAAAATACATAGTTAAGGAGGACTGAAAAATTTGTTGGATGTAGGTTTCATCTACCCCATAGAAGATAGTGAGTAGGTGTCTCCTCTTGTTCTAATCCCAAAGAAAAATGGAAAGTGGTGAATTTGGGTTGAATACCGAGAATTAAACAAAACCACTACAAAGGACCATTTCCCCTTGCCCCTTCATAGATCAAGTCCAAGATGGTCTTGCAGGAAATAATTTTTTCTCTTTCCTAGATGGGTTTAATGGGTATAACTAGATCCAAATTAGCCCTGAGGACTAGTACAAGACCACTTTCACATTTCCATAGGGAAATTTATCTTACAGAGTCCTTCCCTTTGGGTTGTGCAATGCCCCTGCTACTTTCCAGAGAGCAGTCCTAAGAATTTTCTCTGAACTAGTCCATGAATCTATAGAAATCCACATGGAGAGTTTCACACCTTATGGGTGTGATTTACAAGAGTCTCTCTCCAATCTGGGAAAAGTATTGTGAAAGTTCATTGAAATTCATCTCTCCCAGGCCCGTAAATTTGTGAATTCCTAAATGTAGAAATTATATGCACTAAGCATGCATATGTCCTTGATTCACCTGATCTCACACTATTTAACTTTATGCAAAATACTAAATCAATTCCACTTGTCAACCTTTTGCAGAAAAATTAATTGCACACACATGTGAAGCATAAACAAAAATAATAAATCGTACATAACACAATTTTTAACCGGGAAAGCCTGAAGCTAAAAACCCCAACTATATATTATGTATCATGGAATCATATGAAAATCCTAATACAAAGCTTATCAAGCTCTCAGTACAGTACAATCGTCATACGCTAATCAGGACCAATCTTGCAAATCCATGCACCGATATTTGCCTCCTGCTAGCCTGCCTCCACTACGCAATCCCTGTTGAAGAATAGCTCTGAATTAATTCGAATAAATCTTGCCTTGACTGCACAATACTCATTGGCAACTCCAATGTGTGTGTGATGCAATCAATGCATCACTATAGTCACAACAGATAGTCTATCTTGCTCTTTCACCTACCTCTCCACTGGGTCTCCACTGAAACTGCCATGCACTGTAGTTAACTGTTGTATTGTTCATTTGATTAATGAGTTATTATTTTTGAATTAATTAACTAATTAATTCACTCCACTCTCACTAGTGTATCAATCAGTTAGACTAGATACAACTAGCTCAACTGAGTCTAACTGAGTTAAACTAAATACAACTCCATAACTACTTATTCCAACTGCGTCATAACTCTACCACTTGAGTTCTAACTGAGTCCTCCATGCATTAGCTCCAGTAAACCCTTGGGAATTTCATAATTCCCTCAGTCCACTGATGTGCCACATCTGTGCACTGAAATGAAGTTCTCCAAGAGAATAAGTTTTTGTTTAGTGTCTGATTATTATTAAGAGCTAATAATAATCGACATGCATCTATTTTTAGATCAGCGATCTATAAATAGACTTCACCCAATATTCTAAAAATATAATTTCATATATTTTTACAAATTGATCAACCATCCACAAATAGCATCCTGCAACTTTTGAAATATGATCAACATGTCTAAAAATAGACTTGCGCCAAAAATAGCCTGTGGGCCCACTTAGTGAAGGTGACTCTTTTCACTAAGCTTATCATCTTGTTGAATCTCAACACTCCCTCTCAACAAGATAGGGATTATCCTTCACCCCGATCCTGCCTATATGGTATTCGAATTTGCTCCTAGTGAGTGCCTTCGTCAGAATATTTGCATCTTGATCCTCCATAGGAATGTACTGAAGCAACATGATCTTCCGCTGCACACAATCTCTGATATGATGATACCAGATATCAATATGTTTAGATCTATCATGAAACACAGGATTAACCAAGAGTTTAATGCAACTTTGATTATCATAATGTATCACTGTGGGATCTAAATGTGAACCGAACAAACCAACCAAGATCTTCCTCATCCAGATAGCCTCACATGCAGCTTGAATTGTTGCCATGTATTCCACTTCTACTGAACTGAGTGCCACGGATCTTTGTTTCCTGCTGTACCAAGAAACTACCGTAGATCCGATACTGAAAATCCCTCCTGATGTGCTCTTTCTGTCTGTTGGGCTTCCTGCCCAATCTGCATCCATGAAGCCATGCAACTTCACCTCATCTGTTTGTCTATACCATAAACCATACTCAGATGTGCCCCTGAGATATCTCAGGACATGCTTGCTTGCCTTCCAAAAGAGCTTGGTAGGCTTAACCATCGCTTGTGAAAGTTGGTTCACCGCATAACATATGTTCGGTCTTGTATTGACTAAATACATGATCGAACCCACCAACTGTCGATAAATAGTGGCATCCACTACCTCTGCTTATGTAGCATCCTCTTTCTTCCAATTTCCTGGAAGAGGAGTGTCGATAGGCTTGCAGCCTTGCATGTGAAACTTCTCCAGTATCTCCTGGTCATACTTTCCTTGAGACACAAATAGTTCACCTTCCCGCTGCCATATTTCCAATCCAAGGAAATAATGAAGGAGGCCCAAATCCTTCATCTCAAACTCCTTTGCAAGATCTGCCTTGCATGAGTGTATCAACTGATCATCACCTGTTAGTATTAAATCATCAACATAAAGTACAATGATTAAAAGCTTACCCTCCACCACAATCTGGTACAGGTTTGCATCCGCCTCACTCTTGGTGAAGCCAAGTCCAGTGAAATAGTTGTCGATCCGAGTGTACCAAGCACGTGGTGCTTGTTGCAACCCATACAACGCTCTTTTGAGCTTGCACACATGTGACTCACTGTTTAAGATCTCAAATCCTTCAGGCTGCTCAATGTACACCACTTCCTCAATGATCCCATTAAGGAACGCAATCTTCACATCCATCTGATGAATGTGCCAACCCATCTGCGCTGAGAGAGAAAGGATGGTCCGTATGGAAGAATACCGTGCGACAAGTGCAAACGTTTCTTCATAGTCAATCCCCTCGATCTGTGAGAAGCCTCGGGAAACAAATATTGCCTTATACTTCTCAACGTTCCCATCAAAAACTTGTTTTACCTTGTAGATCCATCTTGATCCTACAACTGATTTTCCCACCGGCCTTGGAACAATCTCCCAAGCACTGTTTCTGACAATGGAGTCATACTCCTCCACCATGGAATCTACCCATGTGGGCTCCTGCACTACTTCTTCGAAAGAATATGGCTCTGTCATGATACACTTGCTCATAAGATCCATGTATCCAGTAAATTGGTCAGGTTACTGTCTCTGTATACACTATGATGTAGGGACTTCTACATTCTGTGACGCATCAAGCTTCAGTATCTCATCTTTTGTGGTACGATTTCTGCCTTATCTGATGTTTGGTTCTACATGAGTGGACTCCTCCACTCCATGAATCTCCTCTTGTGGCTGATCCACATCCAGAGGCTCATATTTGGGAACAAGAAGTTCCTCCTCCGCATGCAAGTGTAGCTCCCTCTCAAGCGACAACTTCATGGCTTTCACCTCATTGAATTTTATATCCCGTCGCACAACAGTCATCTGATTGTCTGGAAAATACACACGATAGTTATGGGGTGTTCCTGTGTACCCCACAAATATCCCAACTTCTACATTCGGCTCCAGCTTCTTCCTGGAGTCCTTCGTCACATGAATGTAAATAGGTGAGCCAAAAATATTCAAATGAGAAATATCAGGCTTCTTACCAGTAAAAGATTCTTCGGGGTACTCATGCCAAGTACTCTATGAGGACAACGGTTTTGCACATAAACCGCAGTGTTGCATGCTTCTGCCCACAAGTGCATCGGTAGGCCCTGGTCATGCAACATCACTCGTGTAGCACCCACGATCATTCTGTTCTTTCTCTCTGCGACCCCATTCTATTGTGGGTTATGAGGCGCTATGAGTTCTCTTCGAATTACTTCTTTGCTACAGAAGTATTTGAATTTGCCTGAGATGTATTCACCACCATTATCGCTTCGTAGAGCTTTCACTTGCTTCCCCGACTCCTTCTCCACCAATGCCTTGAACTCACAAAACTTTGAGAACATTTCACTCTTCTTCTGCATGAAGAAGATCCAGCATCTACGAGAATAGTCATCAACAAATATAACATAATACATGTGTTTTGCTGTTGAAGCAACTGAGAAAGGTCCACACACGTCTGTGTGAATTCTCTCCAGGATCACCGAAGCACGGTTCTCCTTATCATGAAAGGTGGCCTTCACAAACTTACCCATAGTGCATCCCTTGCACTGATCTGACTACGCAAGAGTACCCTTGGGAAGTCCAGTATAAATTTGATGCAAAATCTTCAAAGCGCCATGGTGAAGATGACCCAATCTCCTGTGCCATAATTCACCCTCATCCTGGCTCACCACTTCTTCTGATTTTCCCACCATTGCAGCGTAGCCATATACCTCCAGCTTGTAGAGATTCTTAATTCGAACCCCTATCTTCTTGGTTTGACCCGTTGTTTTATTTCTAAGGAAGGATTTTCCCTCACTGAAAACAACATCATAACCTCTGTCTTCCAGCATTGCGACTGAGACCAAGTTCTTCTCTAGACCTGGAACATGCATAACATTCTTCAAAAAGAATGGATTACCAGACTCCCTCTCAAAGGTAATGGTCCCAATTCTAGTCGCACTGTACCGACCATTGTCGCCCATCTCTATATGCATCTGGAGGTCCTTCTCCTCCAAGTCATTAAACAACTCTTTGTATCCCGTCATATGGAAAGACGCACCACTATCAAGATACCACACCGATCCCATACAGCTCGAAATCAAGCAAGTGATCAAGGAGAAATCAAGCTCAAATTGTGAGGCTAAGGCCTCTCCAGCTGCAGATCTAGTAGCCTTCTTTTTCTTCTTCTTCTGTGGACAGTTAGTGGCGAAATGTCCATGTTCGTGACAGTGAAAACACTTCACTTTGGACAAATCATGCTTCTTGCCTTTAGCATCAGATTTTGAAGGATGTTTCTTCCCATTCCATTTCCTTGCTTTGGCAACCAAAGTGAAATTCTCTTCATCTTCATTCTTCGATGAAGATCCATCCCTGGTACCCGGCCTTATCTCCTCCTGCACAAGATTTGACCAAATTTTCTCCCATCCCAGCAGTTTCTCTCGTCCATTGACAGAGTCTTCGTAGCTATGCCAACTCTTCGGAAGCCCAAGGAGAGCCAAGCTCACCAAGTCTTCATCATCAACAGTAACCCCCACACTTCCTAGTTCATCCGTGTAGTGGAAAAACTTCGTGAGGTATTTTGGAATACTATCGCCTTTCTCCATTTTTATTTTTCTAAGTTTGTCTTTAAGTGCCAACTTCCTCTGGTCACTTCTGCTTTGGAACAGGTTTGTCAAAGCCTTCCACATTAAGAATGGAGTGGCTCTCCCATGAAGGCTGGACACAATATGGTCCTTCACACCTTCCAACATAATTCTCCTCATCTTTGCTGTCTTCTTTTTCCATGCGTCAAGTAATGCAGCATCGCTAGATCCTGGCTTCTTCTTTTGCCATGCGTCAAGTAATGCAGCATCGCTAGATCCCGGCTTAGGAACATCGCTATTTATGAACTCCTTCATCCCATTATCCTCCAGCATCGCCTCCATCTTGTCATTCCAGGCTATGTAATTCGAGCTCCCATCAAGGGAATACTCCAATCGCAACCCATTGAAAGCCATTTCAATGTATACTCAACTTCTGCACCAAGAATCTTCTGCAGCAAATTCGAATTGTCCACCAGCACAAAATCACTTCACAATTGCAATCTTCAATCAACAATGCTCTGATACCATGTAGAAATTATATGCACTAAGCATGCATATGTCCTTGATTCACCTGATCTCACACTATTTAAATTTATGCAAAATACTGAATCAATTCCACTTGTTAATCTTTTGCGGATAAATTAATTGCACACACATGTGAAGCATAAAAAAAAAAAAAATCGCACATAACACAGTTTTTAACCAGGAAAGCCTGAAGCTAAAAACCCCAAATATATATTATGTATCATGGAATCATATGAAAATACTCATACAAAGCTTATCAGTCTCTCAATACAGTACAATTGTCATACACTAATAAGGACCAATCTTGCAAATCCATGCACCGATCTTTGCCTCCTGCTAGCCTGCCTCCACTACGCAATCCCTGCTGAAGAATAGCTCTGAATTAATTCGAATTACTCTTTCCTTTACTGTGAAATCCTCATTGGAAACTCCAATGTGTGTGTGATGCAATCAATGCATCACTATAGTCACAACAGATAGTCTATCTTGCCCTTTCACCTACCTCTCCACTGGGTCTCCATCTAAATATATTTAAGCAATCAGTTAATCGTTATAATAATCTATTGATTAATGAAAGATATTTCGAATTCAATTAGCGACCAATTTACCCACTCTCACTATGTATCAACTGGGCGTAATTAGATACAACTAGCCCAACCGAGTCTAACCGAGCAACTAAATACAACTCCATAACTACTTCTTCCAACTGTGTCATAACTCTGCCACTTGAGTTCTAACTGAGTCCTCCATGCATTAGCTCCAGTAAACCCTTGGGAATTGCGTAATTCCCTCAGTCCATGATGTGCCACATCTGTGCACTGAACTGAAGTGCTCCAAGAGAATAATTTGTTGTTTAGTGTCTGATTATTATTAAGAGCTAATAATAATCAACATGCATCTATTTTTAGATCAGTGATCTATAAATAGAATTTGCCCAATATTCTAAAAATATAATTTCATCTATTTTTCCAACTTGATCAACCATCCACAAATAACATCCTGCAACTTTTGAAATATTATCACCATGTCTAAAAATAGACATATTCTAAAAATAGACTTGCGCCAAAAATAGCCTGCGGGCCCACTTAGTGAAGGCGACTCTTTTCACTAAGCTCATCATCTTGTTGAATCTCAACACTAAAAATGGTAGGAATAATCCTAGGCCACTCAATATCATAAGCAGGAATACAGGTAGACCCAAAAAAAATCACCATCATAAAAAGGGTGCTTATTCCTCAAAAGTAGAGAGATGTAAGAAGTTTCCTAGGGTTGGTTGGCTACTATAGGAGGTTCATTAAGGACTTCAGCAAAGTGGCTTCTCCATTATTCATATTTTTGGCTAAATATTCTGAGTTTTCTGGTCTATTCTCTGTCAGGAGGCTTTTTATCTCATCAAGGAAAAGCTAACCATTGCCCCCATTCTTCGAGGTCCCAATTGGGCTCTTCCCTTCCACATCCACACAGGTGCATCAGATAAAGCTATGGGGGCATCCTTGGGGAAGCTAGAATACAAATTAACCTATGCCATCTATTTCATTAGAAAGAATCTGTCGAAAGTTGAACTTAACTATACAGTCATTGAAAATGAGCTCTTAGCCATTGTCCATTCCTTAGACAAATTCATGAATTATATTACTGGTTATCAAACCTTTGTACATACTGACCATGCAACCATTAAGTACCTAATGAATAAACTGGATGTTAATGCTAGAATCATTAAATGGTTGTTTCTATTATAGCAGTTTGATTTGACAATTGTTTATAAACTAGGAAAGGAAACTGTTGTTGTGGATTTCTTATCTAGACTAACTTTACCTGTAGATGAGGAAGGAATGGTGGATGATCATATTTTGGATGAACATATATTTTCTATCTCAACACTCTCTCCTTGCTTTACTGACATAGATAACTAATTGGTTGTTGAGAGTTTTCGTCAAAACATTTCATCCAAATAAAAGAGCAAGATTATCAAGAAAATCACCCCTTTCAATTGGATTGGTGGCAATCTCTTCAAATTATGTCCCAATCCAATTATTAGAAGGTGTACGAGGGAAGAGGAGGTATTCGTCATCCTCTCAGTATGCCATGATGGTCGCTCTGGGGGCCACTTTTCTGCTAAGAGGATAGCCTTCAAAGCTTTGCAAGCAGGTTACTATTGGCCTACCCTCCACCAAGATGCCAAGAGATACACCTGTAGATATGATTAGTGTCAAAGGATGGGGAGACCTACAACGAGGGATAAAATTCCATTTCAACCTCACGTGGCTTTAGATCCATTTGACAAGGGGGGCATGGACTTCATTGGACCCATTGATCCACCATCCAGGCAGAAGAGGTATATCATAGTCTACACTGATTACTTGACCAAGTGGGATGAAACAAGGGTTGTGAAGGAAACAACAGAATATAAGGTAGCTGAGTTTTTGAGAGAGAATGTGTTCTACAAGTTTGGATACCCAAAATAGGTAGTCACTAATCAGCGATTTAAATTTACATCTCATCTCATTGATAACCTCATGAGGCAGCACAAGATAAAGCACAAGACTTACATTGCCTATCATCCTCAAGAAAATTTCCAGGTGGAAGTGACAAATAGAGCTTTGGAGAACATCCTCACCAAGGTTGTGAGCAATAGCAAGAAATATTGGGCACATAGATTGGTGGAAGCCACTTGGGCTTACAATACCACTTGAAAGAAAACCACAGGGTTTACTCCATATGATCTATTTTATGGGAAGTAATATTTTATTTCCATTGAGTTTGAGTACAACACCATGATAATGGAAACTTAGTTGGACTTGTACATCATAAAGGCACAACAAGAAAGGTTGATGCATCTAAATGGTTTGGATGAATTCAGAATGTAGGCCATGCTTCACACAAAATTAATCCAGCTGCAAAGGAAAGTTTGGCATGACAATCACATAAAAGAAAATACATTTCAAGAAGGAGATTAGACATTGCTCTATGACTCCAGATTAAAGGAATTAAAAGGAAAAATAATTACCAGGTGCCTAGGACCTTATCGAGTGGAGAAATTCCACTAAAATTGGGTTGTTCAGATTAGAACCATAGATGAGGAGGGGATCCCTTTTCTTTTCAATGGTTACATACTAAAAATGTACAAGAAGCACCTGTCTAAGGCCGAGTTTATCAATTCAATAAACAGGTAGGTGGATTTCATTGAAAGCTCGATAGTTTCCATCCCCTCACCTTCCTAGAGAGAGAAAAAAAACAAAAATAAAGAGGCATGGGTGAAAACCTCTCTGAGGCATCCGAGGCCACCTCCGGGGTTGAAAACGTCCATGAGGAGATCTTGGAGAAAAAAAAGAGAAAATAAAAAACATAGAAATAAAATATCCCTGGGTGAAAACCTCTTTGAGGCACTCGAGGCAGGTTTGTGGGTTGAAAACATTTGCTAAGGCAACCCACTTGTCTTAAAAAAAAAAAAGAGGAAAAAGAAAAAGGGATGAAACAACACCTATGCACTAACATGTTTCTGTTTTACAGGTTGTCGATCAAGGACAATTTTGAAAAAAGGGAGAAAAATCCTTTGTCTCCTTCTCTCTCCTCTACCTATCCACTCCGTGAACAATCCCAGTATGTATTCATCCATCCATTTCTCCCTCCAGGTGAGAAAAAAATCCATGTTTTTCTTATTCTCTGCAGTGTTATAGGATGTCTTAGGCTGCAACAGAATTTCCTGTAGTGCTACAAGAAACCCTGTAATGCTACAGGAAAGTCATCCGAGAAGGAAAAATCTCATCCAAGGACACCTAACCCTCAAGAAAACATGATTTTTTTTCCCTATACCTACCACTCTTAACCATCACTCCAGTCTATGCATAAATATTCAATCATTAAACCGTTTATGTTGCGATTGTGAGCTAGTTTAGCTAAATCTTCACACAAGGCCTCTCCTATCACATCCTCCTCCACTTCACCACTCCATTCACTTCCTAATTCCATACCTAGCATCCCTGCACTACCTCTCTTCATTCCTCATCTCAGTGGAGCTCCAAAACTACAATAAAGGGGTTTCTATAGGAAGATGATCACTTCTTGTAGAAATTATGTACATGCAACTAAAAAGTCAAATAAGCAGGAGGTAGCTGATGGATATGGCTCTAGATGATCACCATAGGACTCGAGAAGGGAAGCCAAACTAGTAGCAACACCTGAGGATCTCCATGAAACACCTACAAAATAATCAGCAAACAAAAGCAATGAGGAGATCACTCAGAAAAATAAGCTACTCACTTAGAAAATAAGAATATAAATATAAATAAAAAAACACAACAAAGGAAACAAAGCACAAATGGCCATCACCATGATCCATCTCCCTACATCAAAGTATCCTACCACTCATCAATATCAAGTAGGCTCAGGTATGGATTCCTCACCTTCTCGTTGTGCATCATTTGGCTAAAATGAGTTAATGTCGAGAATAACGAGTCTAATAGGAAAAAAGGTGGCCAGTTAACTTGGCCACCCTCGAAGAGTTAAAGTAAATAATTAGTGGGGTTTGAATGCCACATGGGACTGTCACATCAGTTAAGGGATAGGTCACAATGAGTTGGAGGTGATTTTGAGGTAGAGGGGAATGATTGGCTCGAGTGGGATCAACGATCCAAATGAGGAAACCTCATGCCAAATCCACATCACCACTACGCTCCAAGTCTGTTAAAGTTGGAATAAAAGGTGTATTTTGGATCATTCTCCCTCATTACATTGTGCATTATGAGATCATTTAGAGTAGGAAAGATACATGATTCATCTAGGAGTTTCAAACCAAGGTTGAGTTTTGCATGCAAGCCCGTGCTACAAGAAAGTCCATTGGTGCTACAAGAAGTTTATATGAACGCTGAAAAGTGCTATAAATTGCCATGAAAGCCACCCTTAGAGTGTATTGAAGCCCCAACACAATCCTCCAAGCAAGAAAACATCAGATTTGTAGAGAGGTAAGTGGACATCACCCCACCAAGTTATAAATTTTTTCATGGAAAATTACACATAGTCAAGCCATAATTTAGAAATTTAAGAGGTTTTTTAGAGAAGTAGGGGTAAGAAAAACTAAATTTGTGTTAAGTTGAGGCATTTGGGGTCCCATATCACTAGTGTTTTGGGACACAAGCCAAAAAACCATCTCTCTAACACAGTCACAAGATGGGGGGAGGTTTTAACAGAAGGGAGCCCACATACATTAAAAGAATTAGACTACACCCTCATGTGGTTGACATATTTATAAATCACCAGTGGTTGGGGTTCTTCGATCTCCTCAAAGGCTTTGATGATGAAGTGGCTTGAAAATTTGTAGTAGCCTTACACTCCCAAGAAGATGATAGGGCCACCACAGTGGTTAGAGGGCTACCCTTGAGCTCATTAGTAGAGTAACAACCTTGCCTCTAGGAGTTAAGTGGAACAGAGAGGAAAAAGTCTCTAGCGCTACCTCTAAGAAAAGTTTCTTCTTGCCTAATGAAGAATACATTAAGGATAAGAATGGGGTAAGAAGGGAAAGTCTCCCTTACCCATGGGATGAGGTAGCATATCACATCATGAAATATATTTCCTGTGAGGGAAGACTAGGTGTGGTCTATGGATACGACTTTAGATTATTGCATGAGCTCAGATTGAAAGGAGATTTGCCACTAGAGCAGAGACTAAACATCCCATACTTCCTCCCACATTCAATCAGAGACATGAACCAAAGGGTAATGGAGAGAAAGTATCAACACCTAGCTCACCATGGGCTCATTAAACTCATAAATATAGATGCTCTCAACAGACTCAACATCCTTGTACCTTGGTCCAAATTCCTACACATGGAAAAAGAAGCTTTCATTGGGACACAAGCTATCACTCCTAGAAAAAATCCTACCTCTAGCCTTGGAGAAATGGGTATCAGAGAAGAATAGGAAGAGACTAAAAGGACATAGGAAGGAGAGGAAGAAGAGGAAGTGGAAACAAAGGAAGAACCCATAGATAATATAGGAGAAGATGAAGGAAAATAAGAGGAGGAAAATAAATATGAAAAACAAGAAGAATATGAAAAGGAGGAGGAAGAGAAAGAATAAGAAAAGGAAGGAAACACAGAAGAGGAGGATAAAATAGACCCTAAGCTGGGCATTGAAAATCTCTCCTCAACAAACTAGCCTTTCACCAGGGACCACAGAAAAGGAAGTGGCTGCCACCTTACCACTCTAGGTACCCCTATGAAGGAAAAGAGAAAAATACAAACCCCCATGTACTTCAGGACCAGGAAGAGTGCCAGGGTGAAACAAGGGAGAACTCAAACTCCAACTAAGAGCCCAATCACAATTGAAGAATCACCCAATAAGAAATATGAAATAGGCCCAGAGGAGGGAAATATTCAAGAGGCCACTTCACCTACGAAGACACATGTGACCTATATAAGAAGACTCTCTTCAAGGCTATCACCCCTCAAACAAGAACCAACCCCCACAAATGTTCAAGAGGAAGAAAAGGAGGGGAAACAAGAAAAAGAGGGGTTGCTATAGGAAAAACATAGTTTAATACAAGAAACTCAAGTCGTGTCATAGGAACCCAAAATGTGACACATGGAAATCAAAAAGCCATGGGGGAAGAATATAAGGCACCCATTGAAGGGCAGGAGGCCCAAGGTTCTGAAAAAGAGATAAAAATTGATGGCCATGATGCCAAAGGAAAGAAAGAGGAGGGACCAAATTAAGTGCCTTCCTCTCCAAAAACTATCCCAAAAGACATAACAAAAGTCCCACATCCTATCCCATAGAAAAACCTGAGCTCCTATTACACATTCATTGAATGAGGAAGGATGATCCCTCAAAATCTCGTAGTTCCCCTGTTTTATGAGCTAGAGAAAGAGAGAGCACACACACACCACTGGATGAAAATTTCCAAAACTAAGAGTGTGCAAGATGTAGGGATCATGGAGGAAAAAATAACTGAGATAGGGAGATATTTGCATAATGTCAGACTTAGGGAGGCAGTGTTAAAGGGACAACTACAAGAGGCAAAAATAGAGAATGTAATATTAAATGGCCAATTGCAGCACAAGGACAAGTATATTTCCACTTGTTGGAAATACTGAGAGGGAGGGTGAATCGATATTCCTTTCAATTAGTATTATTATTAATCTTTCAAATCATTAGTTAATCTTCAATTATTATCAGTGCTTGTACAAGGATAGCAGTAAACACAAGGAACACAAATGCACACAGTTTTAAGGTGGAAACCCCCTCCAGGACAAAAACCACCTGAATGATTTTCTAATAATTCTTTACTATTCAACTCCCATTGAAAAGAAAACTCCAACTTCCTAGAATCTAGAAACAAATTCTTCTCCAGCTCCCACTGGATGGACGCTCAAATGCCCAATATTCTTCACTAGTCAATTGAACGGATGCCCCAACACCCAATGAGCTACAACTAACCCTAGCACCACCCTACCACCCTAAATTTTTCACAGGCTTGAACTTGTTGGTGACTTCATGTGTTAGTCATCAGTAATTTTTGCCTTCATAGATGACTAAATGATTTCCCTAGATTTCTAGAAACAAAGTTTATAGACATTGTGAGTTCTAGAAATATCACTGCCTTCATCATCCTTAAAGATAGTTTTTCACTATTTCACCTTTCCATCATGTCTAACTTTTCTTACCAGTCCTAGAAAACTCATTAGTGGCTTATGTCACTCTTTCTGTATATATGCTTTCACCTTTGGCCCAAATCCTCTGTTTTGTTTTGCCTAAAAAACCCCCCACTGCTACCTAAGCCCACCAATCAAAAAACTTTGTTGTGTATCCCAAGATACTCCCAAACACTGATGGTATAAAACTATCTCTGTAGACTCTTTAGATAAATAAAGTACATTGGATTTTGGATCTTCAATACATCAGTTTATCATAAAGTCTATTTTACACTTGATGATCCCAAATTCTAGCTTTCAATCCAAAAACCAAGTCCAAGAAAGCCTCCACTAGGTCACCTAGGGTTTCACAAAGTCATAGGGTGGATTTGGTGCCCTACAAACTCTATTTTTCCTGTATGAAGAAATTGCATTCAAAAAATAAAAGGACGAGTGATCTTGTCCAAACTAATAAAAAATGTTATTCAAGGAAGGTTTTTGACCTAAAGCATGAATCTTGCAAGGGGACAGCTGCCCCTTGCTCACATTTCTGCAAGAGGATCAAATAGCCATCAGACTAGCAATGGGTAAGGTAAAAGAGAAAAATATCATTAGAAGACCATTCATATCAAGAAGAAAGCAGCAAGCCTATGTTTGAAAAGAATCAAGGTTTATGACTGTTTTTGACCAAGAAATAAATTAGTACTAGGGTTGCAAGAGCAAAGGTCACCTCAAGCTCCATCAGTGCACTATTGAAAGTCTTTAGACATGATTAATGAGTTTTGAGAAGTTTTTGAGAACTTAGAAGACAACACTAGTTACTTTTTTCTAAGCAACCCTAAAACCTAGGAGTTTGGGAAAATTGACAAAATAGTCAAGGTGATGACAGAACCTCCTTCATAACAGCAGAGGGTTTCCGAGGGTTTCAAACTTCCCTCTAGGGTTTGGAAAAGAGGAATTGACTCCACATCACCAAATGTACAAAAGGTAAAGAGTATTGGTACAAAAAGTAAGAGGTTTTAAAGGTAAAATCAAAGAACTAAAGGGATCCAAGGAGGCAGACCTAAACACCAGTACCCCACTTCATCAAAGGGAAAAAAAGGGCCAAAAATATCAGTTCAAGGTTTCACTTCTCAAAAGAACAGTCAGAGGAATTTTCAAATGATCCAAGGATGCAAGCATGAGGGAAAAAATTTCCAAAGGAGGAAACTATTACAAGCCTAGGTTCATGGTTGATAAAATGAGTTGTCCAACTCCAAAATAGACAGTGATATAAGGCAGAAGTTGTGTAGGCACTTGCAAGAATATAAGTGGCCAGAAAAAACACAAAAATGGTTTAAATAGCTCACCTCCCTCACTTGACATGCATCATTGTCAGAATGGTCTACAGAACAAACATGTAGCTGGTTTAAGAGCAGTAAAGCCTCCAAAATGGTTTCTTTATCAAGGTATATTCTGCAAGAGATAGGTTAGCCATAAATGACACTTCTGCAGGACTGTCAAAATAGCTACCTACAGGAAAATTGATAAAGACAAATAGACCAAATGTTTTTCACAATGATGGCCCTCATAAAGACTAAAAGGGGTTGCTGTGGTTGCTGCTTAGGTTTCCACATCTAAGAGGTTTTTCATTGTTTCAAGGAGAAGACATGATAGGATATCAATCAAAAGAAAACATGTCCAAATAATCACATGGATGTTGTTTACCAGGGTTAAAGATCACGAAAAGGTTCATATTTACAAGTGAAGGTGAAGAGTATAGTTTGAGCTGGTTGAAGAAGTTTGCAAGTCTTAGAGGAAGACATCAAAATGCACCAGCAAGGCAAAAACCAATTTTTCTGAGACTCTGCCACCTATGGGACCAAAAGGGCCAAAAAAGAATAATGAAAAGGAAAAGAGAAATAAACTTTTGAAAGAGGGTTTGGGCTCATAAATTTATTTTTCAAAAGACTATAAAGCCTCATTTCCCTTTCCCTCAACCTCATTTTTCATTGCAAAAGAGAGAGAGAGCTGTTGAAAGCCATTTTTAGGGTTTTGTGCGAATTTGGTAAACAATTTTAGGCATTGTGCACCGAGGCTAACATTACGCACCTAGCCATTGGTGCTGTGCACAGAGGAGGCAACGGCAGTGTAAATTAACACTTCACTGCGCACCGGGATGGCGACACTACGCACCTGTGCGGGCGCTACGCACATGCCCATAATGGCTCGATTACCCACACATTCACCCGATGTTGCGCTCTGACAGGCCCAACAAGCCCATTTACCATCTCAAATCGCCCACTGAAGGCCTCAAGTGCTGCGCACAGACCTGCCAGCCTAACTCGACCTAAACGTGTAGTTGGGTGGTGCTACGCACCTGGGTAGGCGCTACGCACAGACAACCTTTGGTCCAAATTGCGCAAAAGGGCCAAAAATTCAAGTTTTTTGCCTCCAAATCTCCTGCAATCAGTCAAGCAAGGTTGGTGGATCTTTTCCTTACCTTCCAAGAAGTATTTTTCATAAGAAAGAAGGTATTTAAAGGCCTAATGTGACCAAACCCTAGTCTCCATAAAAATCAAGTTTGACCATCTAGAACAAGGTTTGCAAATTTGAAAGGTTGTCATAGGGGTAAATATACTTAGTGCAAACAAACCTCCTCCTAAAACTCTGAAATTTTCCTAGACATACTTCATTTAACCCTCATTTGAAAAAAAATTCCCTCACATCACTCATTTGACCTCTCTAGACCTAAAAGCTCTCAACAAGTTTGAAATCTCTTTGTTCTTGACCAGTCACCATGTCTGTAGAATAAATCCATACCAGCAGTGATGAAAACCAAAGGCCTATTAAGCCAAAGCACAAAGGAGGAATGGTTAATAGGTTTGAGACCTTAGACACCATTAAAATCACTTATTCTCCCATGATCCTTGCATGTTTTCAAGATGTTGGATGTTATCAGTTTTGTGAGAAGGTTAAACAAGTCCAAAGCCACTCAGACTTGACTAGGTTGTTCATCCTTAGCTTACAAAATCACCAAGTCAACCTAGCAGGAGTGAATTTTGAACTCTCATCTGAATCCATTTCTAAAGCCACAAGAATACCAGATATTGGTGAGAGATGGTTTAAACAGAAGAAATTGGACTTGAGCTATTATGAGCCCTACCTAAAACCTAGCTGTCAACAAGGTTGCAAGGCTATTTTCCCCTTCTCCCACATGCTAGAGAGGTATGCCCTACTGATGAGGCATATTATAAAGTACTTCACCTATGAGGGGAGGTACTCCAGGGTTTATTCTTATCAAATAAGGCTTCTAATGCACTTCACCAAGGTTAAATTGCTAAACCTACCTTTACCGAAGCATTGACAAAATGGCTTCAGTGGTAAAGAAGAGGAGTTATGCCCACCAAATGCAGAGCCTTTTTCACCCCTCCTTGGTTAAGATGACTGTTTTACACCAGCTGGAGGAGCAAGGAATCCATTGGGAAGTTTTTATCTCGCATGATGTATTTTCCAATCCCCAAGCCTTCATTCAGCAAAATTTGCCTTCCACTTCACACCCACCTACCTCCACTCCTCCATCATCTCCACCTATGCCTTCTCCACAAGGAAATTTACCTCCTAATTCTCCTCCTAATGCATAAAATGAAGATGGTGGAAATAGCTGTAATGAGGAGAAATCAGATGACAATGGAGAGGAAAAGGACAATGAGGTAGAAACAAAGTTAGATGAAGAAAAAGAAGAGGGAAGCAGTTCCAAGGAAGAAGATGATGACATGGAGGAGAGAGATGAACATAACAGTGAAAATGAGAAAAATAGTGAGGCAAGTACAGAGCTTAAAGAAGAAGATGATGATGACATGGAGGAGGAAGGTGAACATGGCAGCCATAAAGGGAAAGACAGTGATGAATTTGAGCAAAAAAGTGATAGTGATGACACCAATAAAACAATCTCAAGTGTAGAAAAAGGTGGTGATGATGAACAAGATGAAGACCAAGAGGATTATGAAGAAAACAATGAAGGTGATAGTCATCAAGAGAGTGCACAAGAAAACCAAGAGGAAGATGTGCTTGAGCATGACAATGAGCATAATGACAGTGAAAATAGTGTTGAAATGAATAAGGAAATGAAAATGAAGAAGCAGAGGGAGAGTATGAAGAAATTGAAGACCAAGAACAAGAAGATTATGAGGCTAAAACATATTTTTAAGGGGCAGACAGTGACCAAGGCAGTGGCACAAATGAGACAGTCAGTGACGAGAAAGGAAATAGTCATGACAGTCATGATAGCTGTCATGACTGTCATGACACAAATCAGCCTCTAAATTACCAAGAAACTCAATATGACAGTGCATAAAGTGACAGAGAAGAGGACCTTAGTGAAGGACAGAGCCAAAATGAGGCAAGTGAGGAGGGTAGTGATCAGCTAGAAGGCCAAGATGACAGTGAAGAAAATAGTGAGGAAAACAATGATGATGATGAGGCTAAAGATCAATAAATCAGTGACCCAATGGAGCATGAAGTGACTCATGAAAGCCATGACAAAGATGAAAAGGCTTGTGAATTCACCAAGGGTCAAGGAACCCTCATCACTCCTCTCACATGCACCTACCACAGAGGAAAAAGAGATGTGTTTGCTGCCTCAAAAAGGCAAAGGGCCATCTCTCCTCCAGCTATCAAGCACAAAGAAAAAGGCAAGTAAAATATGGACAAAGGTGAGCAACATGTAAAGGTAAGGAGAATCAAAAGGATCAAGAACACTTCTCAAAAGCCTCAATTCATTAATCTAGACAGTGACAATGAGGACAAGGAGATGACCACTAGATTGCTTCTCTTGGAGAAATATGCACAGCTTCAGGAGTGGGAAAGATACTTTGACATGGCACAAGGTGTCATTCAGTATTACAAGGAGGAGCACAAGCATTTCGAGAAGGTGAAAAGGGACCTTTCTCTACAAAAGAAAATGACCAAGCATTATGCAAGGAAAAACATGCTTGCTTGTGCCTAACTGAAGGAGGCCCTTATGGAGCTAGAAACCCTAAAAATGGAAAAATTGCATTACAACCTTGGAATTTTGGCTGAGGCTTCTCAATAGGTGTCCAATACCTCTTGAGGGACCTCTCCACAAATTTTGAAGAAAATTGAACAATTTTTTGTTTTTTTCCAAATTTTGACCCCTCTGTGCGCAACACCCTAGGTGATACACGCAAAATTGGTGCATCCTCAGCTCTGAAAGTTTGAATTTTTGGATTTCTCACATCACCAGTATTATTTTCACCAATTTTCAGATCATTTGGAGCATTTTTACCCCCTCAAAATGTCAAAAAACATAAAAAAAATTGACCTTTCTGCCTCATTTTCAGACCAGGCACTTCTCACAGAGTAGTGTTGGGAGATTTGATTTTTGGATAGGTAAATGGCATCCAATAAGCACACATCAAGCATTTCTGGAAAGTAGACTCATCAGGATTTCCAACGAGCCATCACGGAGCCAAATCCGGTGTCGGGAAGGGGTCCAAAACTCAGCTGCAAGAGACCCTATTTTTTGTTGAAGTGGTGCTATGCATAGAGGCTGCCTAGTGTGTTTTGGACAAAAAGTCAACAAAACACACACATTTATTGCAAATAGATATTTTTGAGTTTTTTGAGGCAAATTAATCTAGAATTAGGTGCAAATAGTTATTTTGGCATTTATTTCTTAGGATATTATGTGCCTTGGGCCTTGCATGGTCTCTTGGCCATAAATGATATTTATGACTATATTTGACATTTTCCTACCACATTTAGGGTTTGAGTCCTCATTTTCTCCATAAATAGAGCATGAGGCCCCTACGTATTTTTTTGGCATTTGATGAGCTTGAAGAGCAATATACATGGCTTCATGAGCTTGGAGAAGAAATTGGTTTTGTGAAGTGGATGAATGCCCTGTTTCGCTTAATGATGGAGAAGCTTGTTTGTAGGATTCCATAGCTTGGTGAATGGTGATGTTTTTCTAATTTGTATATTTTTTTCCTTTGTTATCATTATGTTTAATGTTTCTTGGCTGCTATAAAACAGAAAAGTATAGGTTGAGACATGTTCTTTGAGGCACCTTAATCCTCCTGTTTTCTATAGCTTTGATGTTTTCTCTTTTGGCCATCTGAAGGAATTCTTGATTGCTCCTTAGGTCCACCAAAATTTGTTTTTGTTTCATGTATGGTTAGTATTCTATCTTACAAGTATGATTCATGGTATGCCCTGCTTATTTGAAGTTTTCAAAACCCTATCTTGAAGCCTTTCTGTGAAATATTGATTGTTAGGTTAAGTCAAAGAGGTCTTGTTCAATATTTCCCTTTGTCCATGCTTACAAACTTGTTTCAGAGTTCCCAATAACTTGATATAAGCTGTTTAGGAGTTCCCTCTCCATAAATTGAGTTATTCGTATTGTCTTATGTGTTTTCCCAAAATCTGAAGGTTAATTTCTAAAGTTAGAAGCTCTTATGCTCTCCATGTTTCACTGGAATGTTTCTCTTGGATGTTTATTAGTTTAGAGTATTGTTTATTGAGCTTAATGGTTTGCCCTACCTCATGAATTGTAACTTTTAAACTGTATATTTTTAAGACTTCTTAGTCTTTCCCAAACTTAATGTTCACTACACATCATACATCACCTTAAGGATCCATTAACCTTGCTAAATCGGCCATGCAACAAACTTTGTTTCATCATTTAGACACTCTTGACTTTCACTTGACTCCATAGCCCAATGGCTTTGAAAACATCTCACTCCACTTATTCCATTTGACCATCTTACCCAACCAAAACAATCAACAAACCCTACACCTAATAACTAGCCTAAAATCAAAACCCTAGAGCAAAAATAACACATCCTTTGCACCCAATAGAGAGATCCCTCTCTGAGTCCAGGAAGGCTAGGTCCTTAGACTCCAAAGCTTGGTTCCATGTTACTTTGTCATTTGGTCTACCAATCTGCCAAATCATGGGACCCTAACATCATGCACCAGCCTAGCACCACCCCACCATCCTATAGAATAATAAAAGAAGAATGGACTCCCATACCAGGGAAAATGGTCCACTTTACAATGATATATAATGATGTAGAGGAATAAGACACACTAGACCATAACCCCAACTATGACACAACCACCTAATGATGATCCTAGACCTCCCGACACTACCTCTTCAATTCTTGGTAGATAGACACTTGTAAAAAATTTACAATGTTTCTTTTACAATGACTCAGTTCAATGATACCTTTACAATGGATGTATGCAGTGCTGCCCACATGAAGACTTCATGTGGTGAAATTTCTTGCTACTATTCTGCACCTTGATTGCTTGTTGGATTTATGGATCCTGACCCAGGTTCGGTGTTAAGATTTGCCAACAAACCCCTATACTACTGGCCCTTTCGGCAGTGACCTTCTGCGTAGGCCAAGGTCTCACCCGAAGTAGTATGGGAGGGTGTTGGAACCAGGTTTCCACACCCAAAGAGAGAGAAAATTAATAAAAGAGGGCACCCTCAAATCTAACAAGTATGCATTGTGCGAGCCCTAACCCAAAATCCCTAACAATGTGATTAACATAATAGCTTATGCAAAGTTTGTAAATTGTTAGATAACTTATAACTAGAGCAATTACTTAACCAGACCTATGCATTCAGGATATCACATACACGTGCACATCAATAGACTATTAGCAATTACAGAGCTATCATATCTTCAACCAATAATCATAGCACAAAAACACAGAGATTTCACAAAATAATATTCTCATGCAATTATAATCAAGTTCCACTTACAAACTTCTTCTTATCGACCCGCGCACACAACCGATAGGGTCCGCACACAGCAGGACTCAAGGTCTTCGTGCACACAGCCAGCAGGAGCCCTTACCTAGACAATTTATACAATAAATCCACAATTTTTAATTCAAGTCTATCTCTTTCTTAGCCTACTTCTAGACTCGATCTACCCATCTACTTATAGCACCTTAGCATGCGTTATCCGATGGTCTGCAAACCATGGTTTGTGGACCCTAGGTCTACCCTTTTGACCCATTACAATTCATTCGGGGTTTGACCCACCCCAAACCCCCTTTGCTAGACCAAATATTATGGAAATATTACAAAAATTCAAAAAATTAGGGCTAGGAAACCCTGTTATAACAGTCCCCCAACAAAATCTTGTGACTCGTCCCGAGTCACAGTGCCGATGGGGTATTCATCCATTCCTTGAGTTGTTCCAGTGCAGTTGTGAGCAGAGGAAAACTATGATGGCTTTGCGCTGCAGCAGTCTACGTGATGTCCACCAGTTTCTGCGAGGCCGGTCCTTCCGTAGCACTGGTGACGCTGTCAAGAGTCTGGTTCATTTGTTTCAATATCCCATATAAGTCCTGGGATAGCTTGAGGGTGTCATCCAACCATGGTGTGAGATGGTCACTAAGTACCATTTTCTTGCGCCGCAGCCCCATAATTTCTGTGTGAAGTGCATGGCTGGTCCTAAGACGGGCTAAGCGCTGGGCTGGGACTAGAGTGGCCATCGATCTCATGGAGGATAGGGTCATGCTGCACTTGGGACCATAATTCCATAGCCTGCTCAAGCAGAGTGACACCCTGACTGATCTGCATCATAATAGTGGTCGTGGCTTCCGTAACTAATGTGGCTCGTTGGGTGTGTACCTCTAGAGGGGTCTCTGACTGTAGCTTGGCCTGTAAATATGCGAGCTGAAGTTCGAACTCAGCCTTGGAAACCTATACCTCAGTCCGGGACGTCTTCAGGGCAGCGACCAATCCTTCAGCCTTGGCCTGGGGCTCGGCAGAGGTAGGAATGACTTCTGGCATGTCCTCATAGAGCCTGTTGATCAGTTGTTCTAAGGCAGCTTGCTGCGCGATGGTGGAGACATGCGCGGCCTAGATTTGAGCAACTTCGGCAGCTTGGGTTAGAATGGTCTGCTCGGTTGTGCTGAGGTGCTACTGTACTCGGAGTTCATTGTGCTAGATTTCACTAATGACAGCGATCAACAATTCTTGCAGCTACGCGCCGGCCAATCGATCAACCGCAAGGCCAATGGAGGAGCATACCTAGACTTGGGTGCACAATTCAGCGAGTTCCAGGACAAAGGCAGCACCGGGGAGGGGGCAGATCCAGTTATCTACGATGGTGGCCAGGGCTGTAACGGGGGCCAGCGAGCCCATAGGAGTCTGCCTCGTTTGATCTACGCTTGCCTGATTCTGCCTCGCTTGATCCACGCTCGCTTTCAAGTGTGTCTGCTTTGAGTTGGAGGGCCTACATCTTAGCTTGTAAAACATCTATAGCAACCTTGTGCTGTTCCTCCCAAGTATTCCATTGATCAGCAGACATAGTGGTGATAGCATCGACAATCTGATCAAGGTCATCCTCCGTGAGGGTAACTTCTGTGGTGGTGTCGGTCTTAGTGGCCTTAAGTTTTTTTTTCCCTTGAGACAATTAAGGGTGTGCAGGATGGATGTACTGGCATCATCAGCATCATCTATGTTTTGATCTGGCGGGGAGTCTAGTTCTGGCTGCGTGGTGGTGCTTCTGGGGGTCGCCTACGGCGTAGATGCTGGAAGCACTGACTCTGTTGTTGGACCGAGTGGAACGGTAGGTTTGGACACTACGTTGGGGCCAGATGTGCCTGCGGCATCTAGGCCTATGACCTTCCATTCTTGCGGCCAAGTGGCGATTACTTGTTCAATTTCGGCCTCCGTAGTCATGTATGGAAGATCATGTCAAGAGTGGTATTTTCGGGCCCAAATTTGCACATTGTGCATGGTTATTTGAAATGTTGCTATTCACTTATACTTGTCATAGACAGCCGGGGACAGGTGCAGTTGGGAATCAATGGCCGCATAGATAGCCCCATTGTAGAGTATCCAGAAGAACTTGTTTTCCTCAACCCGCTTGGGGTCCTTCAAGTCCCACAGGTTATAAAATTGTTCCCCCTCGCACATGCTAGGCTCAAGAGGGGGGAAGACTGCTTCTTCTGGGTTCTCCCAGGCAACTAAGATGATTAGCAAAATTAACCACAAGTAGTAGAACACTTTTCCCTGCTCCTGAGCCTCATGCACATCGTCGAGAAATTATTCAACTAGGTACTGGGACCAATTGTAGCAGACTCCCTTTTCACACTAGCCAACGATTTGAATTACATGAGCAGGGAAAGTTGCGGCCTGACATTTCCGCATCAATTTGTAGGCAAGCAGTAATGTTCCCATGCACGTCCCTGGGTCCTGGATGGTATTAATCAGGAAGCCCCATTTGTTGCATTCGACACCGTACTTCTTCCGAACAACATCAGCAGTATGGTGCTCAAATTTCTTGCCCGTTCCATCCCTAAGGTCGAGCCCGTTCATAGGGAGGCCTGTGATGTGGTGAATGAGAGCAGCATCAATTGGTATGAGGCCTTGGAGCCACAAGTAGCCATCATGGATAAGTGTTAGCAGTTGGCGAATGATGAGGCTGGTTATGTTGTAGCGTCCAAAATGGGGAAGGCGCAACAAGTTCAGGATGCCTTCCCCGGCTAAGCTCGTGACCCAAAGCATTGGCTCGACTTTTGGAACACCATCTTCTATCACCTATTCCAAGTACAATTTTAGATCTAACGAAGGAAAAGCAACCAGTTTTCCTAGGTCATGGTCGTCGAACTTTATGTTAGGAAGTTGTCCGAACATATCTCCCTGTTGGGGCACTTCTTCCAGGACCAGAGGCATCTGAATATAGGAGAAAATGACATCTATGTTGGGCATACGTGCTGCTATTCTGCATGGTCAAACATAAGGGGGTAACCAAGTCAGTGGAGTCGCCTGCAGGCCTTCTAAGGTGAGTGCCATCAGGTTCGGGGGTGCGGTGGGTGATCGCTTTAGAGGCACCTTCTGGGGTGAACACCGAATTCAAGGGGAAGTACAAGGCTTCCCACTAGCCCATTTCATATGTTTTTCATTTCCCTTTCCCTTCCAGGATGCTGAAGTTGAGCCAATTTATTCTGCTGCAAGGGTGACCTCTCGGACCTCATCAGATCCTATTTCTTCGGACGTTGTGTCAGGTAGAGGCGCATTTGGGTCGGTAGCGGTCATCCTTGCTTGAAATATGAATTCAACGTGGCTACTGTTGGACAACAAAGCTTTCTCAGTCATGCGGCTGACAGTTAGACATAAACAATGGTATATACCAGAGAGGCCGAGGTGTGGCAAACATAAGCAAAAATTGAGTCCTATAGAACAAACAGCCGTGAGATTATAGCATCCGTGAGAGAGAAATGGCCATTGGAACCTTAATTTCCTTCCATCATTACATAAATGGTAAAAATCCCTCGTAAATCACCCCATTAATTTCTAGTTACCTATGTCATTAAGTAGGGAGCGCAGTTTTCCATGCTCCCGCTCCATCCCAACGACTAATTTTGTCCATTGCATGCAGCACCTGTGCCTATCACGCACCCCCCCTGTGCTACCAGTCCTGCGCATCACCCCTGCACATCCATTCCTATGTACCATCCCTACACATCCATTCCTGCGCATCCTCCCTCCGTGCAATGTCCATGGTACAACTACTCCGGCCATATAGTCATTTGATCGGCATCGCGGAGTCCTGGTAGGGCTTTAGTCAAATTCCATTAACATATCCTGGTAGGGACTCTCCGAGTAGTGTGGCCAGTCTGACCGCTCTGCCGTTGGTAATTTATTTGACCACATATGGACCTAACCAGTGCTGTCGGAATTTCCCTAGGTGTTTTGTGAACTGGCTATCATATAGTAGGATCAATGCTTCCTCCGAAAAGTCTTTCTGCCGGATATGGCGATCGTGCCACGCTTTCTCCTGTGCCTTTTGAACCTGGTGGTGAAAGTGGGTGATGAATAGGTCTTCTTCCAATGCTACCAGCTGTGCCAAGCTCCTCCATAATGTCGGGATCAACCATATTTGTGAAGGCCGAGATGTGCACGCTAGGAACAATGTATTCCATAGGAATAACATCTTCCTTTCCGTAGACCAGGCGGAAGGGTGTTTTTCCTATGAGCTTCTTACACGTGGTTCTGTAGGCCCAAAGGACAGAGGCGATGAACACGTCCCAATCACTTCATTTTTCATTATAGACCTTGGTGAGCTCTTGTCATAAAGTTTTGTTGAATGTCTCTATCGTTCCATTCTCATGCAGATGATATGGGGTGATTTTCGCATGGTGGATCTGGAATTCCTCAGTCAGAGCCTTAATTTTTTTGTTAATGAAATGTGTCCCTCTGTCGCTCATCAGGACCCTGGGGCACCCAAACCTGGTTAATATATTATCAAAAATGAAGTGTGTCGCCGTATTCGCAGTGCAGTCCTTGACAGCTGCAGCTTCGGCCCACCTAGTAACGTAGTCTGTGGCCATAATGATATATCAAGCACCTATCTTCTTACTGATGGGGTTAATGGGGCCTACAAATTCAATGGCCCACTTATCAAATGCCTGTAGGGTCATCTGTGGTTGCAAGGTCATCTTGTCCCAACGGGACAATCTTTCCATCCGTTGGCACTCATCACAGGCTTTTTAATATGCGTGGGAGTCGCTATGCAGTGTGGGCCACCACAACCTAGATCTTAGTACCTTCTGGGTAGTTTATTTTCTGGCATATTGACCTCCTTCCACTCCTCTGTGGGCTTCTACTAAAATGGCTTTCCTTTCATGCTCTAGTATGTACCTTCGCCGCACCTCATCAACTCCCAGCTTGTATAATTGGCCTGCAATGATGGTAAAGTCAGCAACACGGGTGACCAATTCTCTTTTATATTGTACCAAGTAGTCTGTAGGTGCCATCCCCATAGTTAAGAATTGAATAATATCTACAAAGTTCTCGTCTACCACCTTAATATAAAATAGCTGCACATCGAGCAAGCCTTCTTCTAGGTTAGTTGGCTCTTCACCACTCTCGATTCAGGACAAGTGGTCTGGGCCAGCATTTAGTCTTCTAGGCTTCACAATTATCTCAAAATCATACTCCTGAAATAGTAGTAGCCATTGGCAAATATTCCTCCCCAACATAGGCTTATTGACTAGGTACTTCAAAGCTGAATGATCCGTGAACATCTTGAAGTTCCCTCCCAGTAGATAGTGCCGGTATTTCTAAAGGGCATACATCATTGTGAGTCCCTCGCGTTCAGTAGTAGAGTAATTACATTCTACGCTAGAAATTTTTCTACTAGAAAATGCAACCGGGTGGTCAATGTCCCCTTCCCTGGGCTGCATAAGGACAATGCCTAGGGTGATCCCTGAGGCATCCACATGGACATGAAAAACCTTCACCCAGTCAAGAAATATGAGGATAGGTGCAGAGATCATCTTTTCCTTTAGCAGCTCAAAACTCTTCTGACACTCTATTTTCCAGAAAAAATATATGCCCTTCTTTAGCAGCTTCTCCATTGGTCGATGACCAGTGCGTATCCTTGAATAAATTTCCTATAGTAGCCAGTGTGCCCGAGGATGGAGCGTAGCTGCTTCTCGGTTGTGGGGACTGCTAAATTGATGATAACTGCCACCTTTGCTAGGTCAACCATAAATCCTTGCCGACAGAACACATGTCCTAACAAGATCCCGAAAGGTACACAAAATATGCACTTCTTAATGTTTATGGAAATTTGGCGCTTTTTGTAGGCATACAACATCATGCGCAGGTTCAAGACGTGCTTCTTTACCAATCCAAGCATTGTCCAATCGTCAAAGTATACTTCCAGAAACTTGTGAATGAATTCCTTGAACACTGCCACCACCACTCGTGAAAAGATGGCAGGGGCATTTTTTAGTGCAAAGGGCATGACGGTGTATTGGAAGGATCCCCTTTCGGTTGCAAATGTAGTTTTTCTGCGATCTTTGGGTGCGATTCTGATCTGATGGTAGCCCGAAAACTCGTCAGTGAACAAGTATGCTTCTTGACCTCCCACACTGTCAAGAATTTCATCAGAGAATGGTGTAGGGAAGGGATCATGTACACAAACATAATTTAATTTGCATAGGTCCACGCAAATTCTTATTTCCCCTTTTGTCTTCTTTTCTTGGACCACCATAGGGCTTACCCAATCCGATTTTTCTACCGGTTTGATGATACCTGCGACTATCATTTTATTGATTTCTTATCTGACATTCTACTTATATTTTGGGTTCAATTGGTAAGATCGCTACTTGATAGGACGCACATGTGGTTTTAAGGTGATCTGCATAACACCCAAGTCCCCTACAATACATTTGAGCTCTAAAATTTTTGTGGGAAACAGATCTTGATATTCAGTAAGCAGTTCCGTGATTTTTCCAACGATATCATCATCCCAGTAATCCCCAATTCTAGCCATCTTGGGTTGTTCTTCTGTTCCAATCTTGACCTCCTTTAATTTGATAGGCTTAGTCACATCTACTGCTTGTAAAGGGGGTCCAGCAACTACCCATTCACCCTCGAACTTCGGGATAGTGATATTTCGTGGGTCCTCATCACACTCTTCTACTGATAGATTCCGATAGTGGGCAATATCCTGCATCTGCGCATCCCAAGTTGGTTCCCCACATTTTATGCGAGGGCATGATTCATCAAATACTAGAGCATCTATATCCCGTAGGGCTTCGTCTAATTTCTCAGTCCCACTTATCAATCTGAATGTCCCTAAACAATCTTCCCTCATGGTGTCCCAGTGGCGAGTGCGCTGATGTAGCTCTGCATCCAAATACCACGTGGTGGGGATAGGTCCCAAGGTGTGGATAAACATGTGGACCCATTTGTCCCAAGTCCTTTCGCACCATACTTCCATCCATACTGACAAGTTCTTGCGTGGGTCCCTATGGCTGAGGAAACTCTCCATTGGTAGGTGGACCGGATGTTCAAATCATAGGATCAACATTATGCGACATTCCTCCCAATCCTGGAAAGTCCCCTTATGAGTTTCCCACCAATGCACAGGGGTCGCACACATATCTAGGTTAATTGCCCACATATTCCATTCCTTTGGGACTTCTACTTCGAATGCTCTAAGAAAATCCCTAACACTACTAGAATCATCAAAATAGGGCATCTCTCTTACCTCTGAGGAGATACATCAGAAGCTCTTTGTGATCTTCAAGCATCATAGCACAGATACGTCATGCAACTGGTTCTGCCAATTTTCTATCTCCCCATCTGAGTCAGAAAGACATTCGCTATCCTTCTCCCAGCAGAGCACACCATCAGCGGTAGGGTTGATCCAATCCTCGTTCCAAGAATTCAGCTTGTAAATCTGATCAACATCATCCCCTTCGCACACTGGTTCTGTATACCGCTTTCCTTCTGCCGGATATAGAGGGACTATTACTCGCGTACCCTCATTTTAAAAAACCACGGTTCGCCTTTTTAAGTTGATAACACCTCCCATGTCTATAGCCCAATCCAGTCCTAAAATTGCAGGGTAAGGGTCCGCATCATCTACAATTTTAATCACTTTGAAATCTGTGTATACCATAACTCCCGCAATGTCTACCATAACTTTTGATAGCCTTCCTAGCGGTATGATCTTCTGTTGGTTCGACATGCATAGCTGTATAGTAGACCATTCCAGCTTGGGCTCTCCCATCCTCTGCCAAGTTTGTTTAGGTAGGAAATTCGCATCGGATCCTAAATCAAGGATGACCCATTCCATTTCGTAATCTCCAATCTACGTAGTTATCCGTATTTCCTGACTAGTTCTATTCTTATGCTTATAAAGTTTGTTGACATCTCTCACTTCTGTTGGTGGGGAAATATTTTCGGCGCAACTGTCTATCAATGCTTGGAGGTTCTCAACTACCTTCTGGTTGCGTATTAACTTCATACATGCCTGCAGGAATGACTTCACTTCTTCATCTGCTTTAAGCTCTGTTGGGGTCCAGGAGGTAGATGCCTCATTTTTGGTAAATTCTTTCCCCGCTTCAAGGAAGGTTTCTTTCTCTATATGTAAGTCTAGGCTTTCCCTTTTTTCAGCGGCTTTCCTGATAAGTGGTTAGGCTGCAGTTTTTTCCTCAGCTCCTCCTGTGGCCATGCTACTATGTGTAATTATGTTAATACTGGGCCTTTCATCACATGGTTCTACCTTAACCCTTTGCACATTCTACGTCGATGTTTGTTGTTTTTGCTGCATATTTTCTGTCAGTAGAGGACAGTCTTTGATCACATGATCCAACTGCCTACAATATCTGCAAGATTTTTGTGCGGGGTTCAGGCAGTCCCTTGCGAAGTGTCCCACCTCCCCATATTTATAACATGTCAATTGTCTTCTTCCCCGCCCTATGCTTCCACCTCTCCCCCCCCCTCGGCCTCTTGCTAGGGAGCCTCCTCATCCAGGGGGAGATAGTGGTGTGGAAGGGTCAGCCTGTACCCTATATAGGTTTCCTCTATCTATCATCAAATCATATTTTTGACAGTTGTGCTCATCATGTCCTACAAACGAGCAGAATCTGCACCACTGCTGCTTCAATTCTGGGACATAGGCACCAAGTCGGGGGCAGTGGTTTGTATCATGCAATTTGACTACTCGATAGTCAACACACAATAACGTGGGGGTGCTTGGTCCTGAAACCTATTTGGGGCGTAATGGGTTAGGGCCCCCAGCCTACATGTAGTCTAATTGCAGAGGGTACTGATCCTTGGTGTGGCATGACACCCTGCACCGTATGCACCAAACGTCTGTGCTGGCTTATTTTCCCTGTTATTTTCATAGATTTTGGATTTCTAGGTGCATCGCCTCCAACTGGCCCTAGATCTGTTGCACCCCAAACTGGGCATTATCCCTTGGCGCAACTTCTAGCTTCATGGAAATTTCTAGCGCCTTTTCTTGTGTATCATTTGTCTGCTGGCCCATAGGCCCGCGCAGGTGTGGTAATAACATGGAAATGAACCATTATTTGTGTTTTCTATCTTCGTACTTAAAATATCTATCCCTGATAACTTTCTTCAACCGCTGATCGGCCTCCCACATCGACTTTGTAGGTCCCTGTCGAAAATCTTTTAAGTCAATCACCAGTTGAGCGAAGCATTTCAACTTCTGAAACTATTTTTTTAAAGCATCCTTAATTTCCTGTATTGACAGTTCCGCATGTTGGCCGACATACCCCATGAACTAATGCAAGGCTCTTCCTTCAAAAGCTAGGGATAGCTGCGCCCTTTTTACAACATCGCTAGCAACATTCTACGCAATCCATACTGATTCTGCTACGAACCAAATCGGTCCATGTCCTCGTCCCCCACACCCTTAAAGGTAGGTAGCTTCATGTGCGTGGCCATGTCGTCTTTCGACGGTGGTGGTGGGGTTAGATAATTCTTACCCTTTCAAGGATTTGATAGTGGGGTAATTGGAGGATTGGTTTCTGCGGGCATAGGCGACTCTCTTAGGGGACTATATACTAATTTTTCCCCTTCTTGATTAACCCTGTAATATTTACCACCTCTTGTTGTACTTTCATTCTGATTGTAGGTCATTCATGTGGTGTGACTATACAACACACCCTTTTCACACAATAGTTTCTTAATTAGTAGCGGAAATGTTTGCAAAAACTTACCTCAGAACCCTTTGAAGAATCTCCATTCTGCTTCTGAATATGACACAAATTGATCGAAAGAAAATTCCTTCACGAATCCACCTAATATATTGTCAACCCAATGACCCACAGTCCTGGTAATTTTATTATCAGTTTTATCCAATTGTTGTACCAACTTGGGGGTCCACTACGTAACCTGATTGTCCTTCCAGCAAGTTTGAAATTATCCCAATCGAGCTAACCACTCCTATAACTCTTCTGCGAAGGATACAAAGAATATTTCGTGCACTTCCGTAAAAATATACCTATTTTTCCACTCCTCTATGGACAACTTCGTGACTCCTATTTTCTTTTAGTGAAAATTCTTGGATCTATTTTTCGAACCAATCTTCTAACTTAGGTTTCAATGGCTTTCAATGACCCCGTGGCATTACCTGATCCCTCTCTCAAAATTATCCTGGTCCCGGCAACAGAACCATTTGTTGGCTTTAGGGGTCCTGACCGAGGTTCGGTGTTAATATTTTCCAACAAACCCCTATACTACTGGCCCTTTCAGTAGTGACCTACTGCGCAAGCTAATATCTCACCTGAAGTAGTATGGGAGGGTGCTGGAACTAGGTTTCCACACCCAGAGAGAGAGAAAATTAATAAAAGGGGGCACCCTAAGATCTAACAGGTCTGCGTTGTGCGAGCCCTAACCCAAAATCCTTAACAATGTGATTAACAGAATAGCTTATGCGAAATTCGTAAATTGTTAGATAACTTATAACCAGAGCAGTTTCTTAACAAGATTTATGCATTCAGGCTATCGCATCCACGTGCGCATCAATAGACTATTAGCAATTACAGAGCTATCATATCTTCAACCAATAATCATAGCACAGAAACACAGAGATTTCACAAAAAAGTCTTCTCATGTAATTATAACCAAGTTCCACTTACAGACTTCTTCTTATCGGCCCGCACACACAACCGGCGGGGTCCACACACAGCAGGACTCAGGGTCTCCTTGCACATAGCCAGCAGCATCCCTTACCCAGACAATCGATACAATAAATCCACAATTTGTAATTCAAGTCTATCTCTTTCTTAGCCTACTTCTAGACTCGATCTACCCATCTACTTATAGCACCTTAGCCTGCGTTATCCTATGGTATGAAAATCATGGTTTTCAGACCCTAGTCTACCCTTTTGACCCATTAAAATTCGTTGGGGGTTTTACCCACCCCAAACCCCCTTCACGAGACCAAATATTATGGAAATATTACAAAACTCGGACAAAATTGGGGTTAGGAAACCCTGTTCCAACATTTCTTCTCTTGTCATGATACCCTTTCTCACTCTTCAGAACATTAGATCACGCATTGAGTCTTATATTGATGAATATATAATACTTGCAAAAAGTATTCAAGGAAATACCCATGACATGATAATAACAAAACTTACCTCATCCTGCAGAGCATGTGTCAGTGCTGAAAAAAAAAAAAAACAAATTAGAATACAAAGAACCTAATGAAAATAAGAGATGAACATGCATATACCGAATACACTTACCTGGAGCTTACCTTTGTTGCACCTTGCTTTTCTTTGCTTCCCTAGAAATTATAGTCCTTTGCAGCCCTTGACAGCACATAATCTAGCTTTTTCTTGCCTTCTAGGAGCTCCATATTGAATCTGGTGTATCTCTATTATTTTAGATCCCCAATATGTGATTTTTGGTCCTTTAGTATTATTTCGAGTCTTTTTTCCAATGCCACAAGTCTGACCCAATTTGGATTCTTCAAGAAAAAATTATGCCCAATCTCTCACAATGACCTAATTACGGACTCGTTCAGTAGAGTGAACTTGTACGACATGCCACGTGTCATTGTTTCCTCATTCGGCTCTGAAATTGATACACAAGGAGCTACAGTATATGCACTATCTACCAAATTTTACAGAATTCCAATCTAATAATCAAAGAGAGAGTTATGACGGCTTTCCCAAGGTCACCTATTTGAGATGAAGTTCAGGAACCTGCAAAAACCCTAACTTCCACATATCATATCTCTGAAAATATTGCGCACCATGATCTAAAAGTTTTACACGAGCTTCCTCAGGATTTCGGCTTCACCTCATAAAAATTTCAGCTTCTTAACCTTCGTATAAAAAATGTTATAGCGAAAATTCCACGACGGCTTGTTTCAAGTAGCGAAATCCCAACATGAGGAGGATATGAAGATCACAATTTATATAAATGCTTAGGTTGAGAGGGTCTTCAAAAAGTGAATATAGGAGGGATTTTAGGAGCTTAAAAATGATTAATTATTTAATTTTCAATGACCACAACCAATGATTAGTGTCATGCCACAACACCATGGGGTTTTAGCCCACTAACTGGGGTTACTAAATTCAAACATGAATATCTCTCAAACTGTGAAGAATTACGTGGCGTGCCATATAGAAACGGAAACATCTAAAAAATTAGAAACCATAAAATATATCCTTGACTTGGAATATAGTAATTTGGTAGGTCAAAATTCCCATGCAAGATTGGGGTAGGACCTAGTGTTGCTTGGGTTGACATCAATGACAACCACTGATCAATAAGCCCCCCCTTTGGCATTGATGGAAAAACAAGTGCCCCCCCCTGTAATAATGACACCTATTCCTACAACATCCTCTCCCCCTTTGACATCTGTTATCACAAAATTAGACCTAATAGGCTGCCAATCAAATCAATCTCATGTAACTGTTTCAAACCAACCTTTTGATTGAGGCTTAGCCTCCTCAACCTGAGAGGGCTCTCTCAAGGGTTAATGATTTTTGATAGAAATATAGATGGCTAGCTCTATGTGGGATAATAAACAAATAAAAATGGATATTAGTTGTAAATCACATTAGCAAGTGAAAATTGGGCTTATGGAGTCATAATAGCTTCAGTAAAACCAAACAATCTACTTAGCATGGAAGTCAAGGCATATCAGAGTTCTAGTCTAGAGATACACATGTGAAACTATAAAACACATAGTCAGTTTGTCTATGAAGGAAGTCAAAGCATCAATGATGAATTCTGAGTAACATAAGAAAACACCACTACAATAGTATGGTAAAAATATGCCATTAGACAAGAACACACTAGAACTCTTCATGAATCTTGAGTTGGCTAAGTAAAAATATCTATACTAAGCTAAAAATAGTTACTTACAATAAACAGAGTATTTTTGCTAAAAATTTCCAACCCTTAGAATTTCGACTTCTTCATCTTTATATATCATTTACAAGATAGGATAACCTTATCCTAGGCTATATACATCGAATTCCTACTTTTTTACATCTTGACTAACCATATGACATGGTATTTATTACAAAATGACAGCTGCAAACCTAATGAGAAGTCCTATTACAAATAGGAATCAAACGCTTTAAATCTACTCTTAAAAAAAATATCTAAACTAGATTACATCATTTTCCAACTTTATTCCCATAAGGTTGAATCCAGATGATAAGCTCCAACACTTTATGACCTCGATGCTGATCTTTATTAAACTAGGAAATTGTCTCCTGTTTTCTAGGCATAGGATTCTTTGTGCTCTTGAGACATTTTGAATGTCATGAACCCATTATTTCGAGCTTATTTTATGTTATGAACTGAAGTAACACTTTTCAAAAACCTCACCAAGTCCCAGCTGTCCAAAACCACCATCAAACTCTTCAAAATAGCAGAAGTATACACGTGCTACGAAAACATCACAGTTTTATAGCGCAGCCTTTTTACCCTTTTACCTTCAAAACTTTGGCTTCTTTCTTCCATATTTATCTTTGTATTCACTTAACACAGCTTCCCTAGAAATTTTAGGTCATAATACACACATTTTCCTTCCAAAAATTTATAATAAAGGGTGAAAAAAGCTGCAACAATAGTTTCGTAGAACATTTTAATTTATCATTTTATCCCACCTCCTAATGAATTTGAAGAAACTGAGAGACTGTTTTGTATTTAGGTCTGTTAGGAAGAAAAACCTCTTTCAGTTTTCCCAAATTCGTTTTCATTTGCTCAGAAACCTCCTTGGAAGTTGACTGCTCAAAACAAGAAAACAGAGTTTTTGCTTCATAACTTTCAGCAGTTTCGTAGCGCAAATCAACTTTTTTGAACTAGAGGTGCTATGAAAGTAAGGTTTCTTGGCTAATTTGACCAGTTTTGACATGACACTTTAGGAAATGACTCACAAATGGAAATTATGGATATTTTACAATAAATGGACCTTAAAAAGACTTTATTTAAACTTAAGGATGGGCTTTCAACTTATAAAAATCTAACCTACTCTTAACCAAACCCTAAATTGACTTCTAAACCTAATTTTAAACCATGAGAAAAGCAAACATGACACAATGATGGTTTTTTTTTGAGAATTTTTGGGTCATAACAACATCAATGGAAAAGGGTAACTCCCCCTGACACACAACCATCCTGCGGACCTGTACACACTCCCACTCCCCCTTTATATTCTGAATAAGGAAAATCTAATGAGAACTTGGGAGAATCCTAAGCTTCTAGCAAAGATATTAAATGCTTCACGAGGTAAAGGTTTAGTGAAGATATCAACGATTTGTTCTTTTGTACCAACATATTCAAGTTTGATATTCTTTTCAGCGACTTGTTCTCTAACAAAATGATATTTTATCAGAATGTGTTTTGTTTTTGAATGCATGACATGATTCTTGGAGATTATGATGGCACTGGTGTTATCATAGAAGATGGGAATAGGCTCACTGAATTGTACTTGAAGATCTTGCAAATTTTGTTTCATCCAAAGGACTTGAGTACAACAAGTTGTTGCAATGTATTCTGCTTCCGCTGTAGATAACAAGATTGAGGTTTGCTTTTTTCTCAACCATGATATGAGACAACCACCTAGATAGAAAGCTGCTCCACTAGTACTCTTACGATCATCAATGCTTCCTGCCCAATTTTCATCTATAAAGGCTTGAATAATGAGATTGTTACCCTTGGGATACCACAAGCCATATTCTGTTGTGCCCTTTAGATATCGAAGAATTATTTTGAAGACAATAATATGTGATTCTTTTGGTGCTACTTGGAATCTCGGTACTTGTCGAACTGCTTGCATAAAATCTGGCCGGGAGGCTGTTACATATAGAAGACTACCAATCATAGATCTGTACAACCTCTGATCCACATCCTTAGATGAGTCATCTATGCTCAATTTGCAACCTGTTACCAGTGGAGTAAGGACAAGTTTTCAATCTTTCATTTTGAATTTCTTGAGCATTTCCTTGATGTACTTAGATTGGCATTAAAAATATTCCTTTCTCTTGCTGAGATATTTCAAGCCCTAAGTATGTCAGCTCACCAAGTAAAGACATCTCAAACTCACTTTACATATTTGTAGCAAATTTCTTAATTAGTCGATCATCATTGCTACCAAATATTATATCATCCACATATACCTCAACGATTGTTAAATTATCTTTATCTATTTGTACATAAAGATTGGTATCAGCAGTACCTTTCTTGAACCCTTGTTGACGTAGATATCCATCAAGATGAGAATACCATGCTCTAGGAGCCTGCTTGAGACCATATAGAGCCTTCTTTAACTTGCAAACATAGTCTTTTTTTTCTGATAATACAAAACCTTTAGGTTTTTTGATGTAAACTCTTTCTTCTAATTCACCATTCAGAAATGTTGACTTAACATCCATTTGGTAGACTTTGATTTTTCTTGAACATGCATAGGTGAGAAACATTCAGATGGCTTCCATTCTGGAAACTGGTGCAAATGTTTCGTCGAAATCAATTCCTTCCACTTGTGCATAGCCTTTGCAAACCAATCTTGCTTTGTTTATGGTAACTTGTCCATCTTCATTCAATTTTTTCCTGAATACCCATTTAGTCCCAATGACATTTTTATCTTTTGGTTGTGGAACTAATTCCCAGGTGTTATTCTTCTTGATTTGATCCAATTCTTCATTCAAAACTGCTACCCAATGTTCATTTTGGGTGGCTTCCTCAAAACTACCAGGCTCAAAGGTTTCTATAAAATCAATGTGAGCTTGTTGTGATGAACGAAGCCGTCGACCTTCATTTATGTCACCAATGATTTGATTTGATGGATCGTCCTTTTGAATCCATTCTTTTGTTCTCTTTGGAGGATCTTCTTGTTGTTGTTCCGGTATATCTTAATGATCATTATTACTTCTTCCTGGTTGATATTTGCTTCTTGTTCCAGAATCTTCTCTGTGTCTTTTTCAACCTATGTCTCAAGTTTCAAAGATTCTAGATCCTCATCATTATTCGTTAGAACACCATCTTCGTCAAATGTAACATTTAAGCTCTCCACTATCTGTTTTCGTCTTAGATTATAGCATTTATAGGCCTTTCTTTTGCGTGAGTAACCAACAAAGATATCTTCGTCAACACGTGATTCAAACTTACCCAAATTTTTATCTTCTCTTTTGATATAACATTTTCTTCCGAAGATTCTGAAATATTTTACATTAATTAGCCAATTTTCCTTTCCATAATTCATGTGGGGTATTTTTGCAATTATTTTTTAGAAGACTTCGATTGATAATGAAGATTTTCATATCAATTAGTTGAACCCAAAAATTTTCATCCAATTTTGAGTCCTTCAATGTTGTTCAACCCATTTCCTGTACGGTTATGTTCTTTCTTTCAACAACTCCATTTTTCTAAGGTGTTCGTGTTGTTGAAAATTGTCTTTTTATTCTATTTTTGTCAAAGCATTGCTGAAATAATTTGGAAGTGAATTATTTGCCTTTATCTGATCTTAGACACTTTATTTTCAAATCAGTTTCATTTTCGACCAACTCCTTCTAGATCTTAAAGCACTCAAACGCTTTAGATTTTTTATTTAGGAAATTGACCACTGTCATCCTGGTATAGTCATCTATCATTAACATGATATATAATTCTCCATCTAAGCCTTTTGTTCTCACAGGACCACATAGATCAATATGTATCAATTCTAATGGATGTGATGCAAAGTGTTCTTTTGTTTTAAATTCAAATTTTGTCTGCTTGTCGTTCTGACAAGCCTCACATAGTGTGTTGGAAGGTTTTGAGATTTTTGGCATTTCTCATACTGATTCCTTTTTTCTTGTCCTGACAATATTGTCAAAGTTGATGTGACCCATTTGTTTGTGCCATAACCAACTTTCATCTTCTTTAGCTAGTAGACATGCTTTAGTTGCTTCATCCAGAACATATATGTCATTTGGAGCTACACTTGCTGTAGCCACAATTTTACCATACCTGCCTTTCCTGATTTCACATTTTGTGGAGTTGAATAGCATTTTTTGTCCTTGATCACACATTTTTCCAACACTGAGCAGATTGTGATTCATGTTTTCAACCAATAGAACATTCTTGACTAGAACATATTTTCTTCCGAGAGTGACGGTACCTGATCCAATAACATTTGAAGATCCTTCATTTCCAAAGGATATAGTTCCATCCTTCTTCTCTTTCAGAGATACAAATTTATTTCAATCTCCAGTCATATGCGTCGAACAACTAATATCAACATACCACACATCTTTATTATTTTGAGCCTTGAGAGCGAGAGCACAATTATCAGTCTTCTTCTTCTTCCATGTTCATTTGGTCTGTGGCTTCGAAGATTCTTCTGGAGGATTTTCAAGTCTATAGTCTCTGGTTATGTGTCCAAAGTTTCGACATTTCTAACATGCCATATTATTTATTAAATGTTCAAATATATTGATGTTTCATTGAGCCCTGGGAGGTTCATATTTGACAGATCTCCTGGAATTGTATTGGTCCTAGGGTAAGTGTGACATTCTACAGCTTTATGACCAAATTTTCCACATGAATAACAATAGCCATGAAAAATATGTTGGTACCTGGATGGAAATCTATGTCGAGGAATTTTCTTCCAAGGTTGTTCTTGCGAATCTTGTCCAATGAAGTATACATCCATGTCAGATCTCATAGGCTCATTGTATTTTATTGTAGAAGGTCCTTCTTCTTCTTCTTTGTAACCGTGGTCAGTTTTGTCATTGTAAGATCGTTGATTATTGATGATTTCTTCCAATGCCATTGAGTTGTTGGCATAGTTTTGGACAATTTTTCCCTTCTTCACTTCCTTACGCAGCGAGACTACTTCAACTTCTAACGCTTCCCTTTATTGGTAGCTTTCTTCCAACTTCTTTTGAAGTGAATCTTCAATACATTTTTGTTCTTCAACTTCAATTTTGAGACCTTGAACTTGTTCTTCAAGATTATTGGAACAGATCTTCTCAGCGTTGAGCTCTTTTATAAGCCTGATTACCTCCTTAGAAAATTCTTCTATGGTCAACCCTTCTTCTTCGTTGTTTGATACCTCTTGTTTATTGTGCTTGGCCATAAACAATACTCTCTCATTGGCTTCTTCTTTGCTGTCACTATCTTCATCTGATGATGAGCTATCTTATTTAGAGAGAAAGTTCCTTTTGAATCCTTTCTTTTTGCCTTGCTTGTTTAATTTCTTAAAGCCTTTATTTCCTTTTGAGTTTCCATCATTTATGTTTGGACATTTTTCTGTGAAATACCCAACCTCACCACATCCGAAACATATCAATGGAAGTTTACCTTTGAATTTTCCCCTACCAAGTTTTATTTTTCTTGTAAAGTAAGAATATTCTCCATCTGAAAGACCTTCTTCATCATCTTCCTTTTCTTCACACTTGCAGGTGCAGGTCTTTTCCTTTGAAGGTTGTTTGTCCTTATTGGTTTTCTTAGATGCAACGAACGTAGTTTCTAGATGTGAATTACCCTATTATTCATCAAGTCTCAGTTCATATGCTACAAGAACTCCATGTAATTCCTCTTTGATGAGTTTGTCTAGATTTGCAATGTATTATAAGGCCGATATCTTTGGGTTGAAACTCCCTGGTAACGTTCTAAGAATCTTTCGTATAATAGTCTTCTCGTCAACAAGCCCTCCCAATCCTTCCAGAGTGTTGGTTATTTCATCAACGTGTTGGAAGTATGCAACAATGTTTCCATCATTCTTTCATTCTGAGTTGCTCAAATGTTTCTCTATAGATTTGAAGCTTTGCTTCTTTGACATTTGAGTCACCTGCAAATATATTCTCAAGCTTGTCCCACACATTTTTGGCAGTTTTACAACCCAAAACCTTATGATAAGCATATTCAATAAGTCCACTGATAATATTATTATTTTCTTTTGCATCATTTACCAAATGCTTCTTACCTTGTTCATCTGTGGTTGGTGTAAATCCATTTTGAACAGTGTCCCATACTTCGTAACCTTGCGCCAAGAGATAGACATACATTCTTCCTTTCCAAAGTGCATAATTGTTTTCATTGAATAGAGGTACACCATTCTTGGTATGCTCCATGACCTCCTTCCAGTTGTTAAACTGCTATTGAAGGAACCAAGCTCTGATACCAATTGTTCGAAATAATGGGGAGGGGGGGGGGGGGTGAATCAGTATTCCTTTCAATTAGTATTATTATTAATATTTTAGAGAGCATTAGTTAATATTCAATTATTAATAGTGTTTTTACAATGATAACAGTAAACAAAAGGAACACAAATGCACACATTTTTTAAGGTGGAAACCCCCTCTGGGACAAAAACAACCTGAATTATTTTCTAATAATTCTTTAATATTCAACTCCAATTAAAAAGAAAGCTCCAACTTCCTATAATCTAGAAAATAATTCTTCTCCAGCTCCCACTAGATGGACACTCCAACGCCCAAGATTCTTCACTAGTCAATTGAACGGATGCCCCAACACCCAATGAGATACAAATCACCCTAGAACCACCCTACCACCCTAAATTTTTCACAGGCTTGAACCTGTTGGTGACTTCATGTATCAGCATAGCACCAGCCTACCACCAGCCTACCACCCTATAGAAGAATAAAATAAGAATGGACTCGCGTACCAGGGAAAATGGTCCACTTTAAAATGATATAGAATGATGTAGAAGAATAAGACACATTATACCATAACCCCAACTATGACACAACCACATAATGATGATCCTAGACCTCCCGACAATGCCTCTTCAATTCTTGGCAGATATACACTTGTACACATTTTACAATGATGCTTTTACAAAGACTCAATACAATGGTACCTTTACAATGACTGTATGCAGTGCTTCCCATGTGAAGACTTCATGTGGTGAACTTCTTGCTGATGTTCTGCACCTTGATTGCTGCTCTTGTCATGCTACCCTTTCTCACTCTTCAGAACATTAGATCATGCGTTGAGTCTTATCTTGATGAATATACAATAACTGAAAAAAGTATTCAAGGAAATACCCATGACATGATAATAGAAAAAACTTACCTCATCCTGTAGAGCATATGTCAGTGCTAAATATATATATATATATATATATATATATATATATAGAATACAAAAAACCTAATGCAATTAAGAGATGAACATGCATATATAGAATATACTTACCTAGATCTTACCTCTGTTGCACCTTGCTTTGCTTTGCTGCCCTATAAAGTCTGGTCCTTTGCAGCCCTTGACAACACATGATCTAGTTTTTTCTTGCCTTCTAGGATCTTGATATTGAATCTGGTGTATCTCTATTATTTCAGATCCCCAATATGTGATTTTCGGTCCTGTATTATTCCTCTGAGTCTTATTTCCAATGCCACAGGTTTGACCCAATTTTGATTATTCAAGTCAAAGTTATGTCCAATCTCTCACAATGACCTAATCATGGAATGGTTCAGTAGAGCGAACTTGTACGACGCCCCACGTGTCATTGTTTCCTCATTCGGCTCTGAAATTGATACACAGAAAAATAAAGTCCATGCAATATACACCAATGTTTACAGAATTCCAATTTGATACTCAGAGAGAGATTTATGACGATTTTCTCAAGGTCACCTCTTTGAGATGAAGTTTAGGAGCCTGCAAAACCCTAACCTCCACATATCATATCTCCGAAAATATTGCGCACCATGATTTGAAATTTTTACATGAGTTTCCTTGGGATTTTGGCTTTTCCTCATAAACATTTTAGCTTCTGAACCTTCGTAGAAAATTTTTTATAGTGAAAATTCCGCGATGACTTGTTTCAAGTAGCGAAATCCTAACATGAGGAGGATATGAGGATCACAAGTTATATAAATTCTTAGGTTGAGAGGGTCTTCAACAAGTGAATATGGGAGGGATTTTAGGAGCTTAAAAATTTTTAATTATTGAATTTTCAATGACCACAACCAATGATTAGTGTCATTCCACAACCCCATGGGGTTTTAGCCCACTAACTGGGGTTACTAACTTCAAACATGAATATCTCTCAAACCATGAAAAATTACGTGGTGTGCCATATATCAACGAAAACATCTCAAAAAGTAGAAACCATAAAAATTTCCTTGATGCGAAATATAGTAATTTGGTAGGTCAAAATTCCCATGCAAGATCGGGGTACCCCTGGTGCTGGTTGGGTTGAAATCAATGACAACCACTGATCAACACCCATGGCAGACCTGTGCATGGAGGAAATAAAACACAGGAATACTTCCAAATCTTATGCCATATAATTGAAGGAATAGTGGCTGCGATTTCAGATCAGAACACTAGCCTCATATGGTCATTACCTTTCTAGAATTACATGCAATTTATTGATTTTTGCAATCAATATAACATAGAGGATATGGAAAAATCGGAAGAATTTTATATGCATAATCTTATCTTGACTGATATAAACATTTGGGATGCTAACTATAGGTTGGGGGATATGCAACTGATGGCCCTAGCCTCTTGGATGAACAATGAAGAGGCCAGGGTAGAGGAGTTCAAAAAGGTGATGAGAAGGGAAGGAAAAGAACATCTCCATATTAGGGCAGATCTACAGCCCTAGAGGGGTCATAAACAATCACCTAATGATATAAAATTATGCCAACCTTGTATATAAATACCTCAACACCTAATCACAAAAAATTGCACAATATGATGACATTTCTAGACTGTTCAGAGAGGAGTGTGTGATGGAAAGTCAGAGAATATGGAATGGCCTTCCTCTTAGCCTAAGAAACATGGAGTATCATACTCCATAGAGATTGAGAGTTGCCTTATAAATGGAAAATTTGTGCAAGAGGGCTACATAGACAATGAAGATCTAATGGCTTGGATTAAAACTCAATCCACCTTTGCTATTGGGACTGGTTGAAGGAAAATACCAAGCTGAAGAGAAAAAATAATGGGAGGAGGCAGAAAAGAATGCAGGATTCTACCCTCCTGAGGGAACTCCTTCCATGATTCCTTGGGATGTCAGAGAGGCCACAAGGGCACTAAAAGTATTGAACAAAGAGGACTAAGTTTCTCAGAGGATGAGCAACCATTTGGTAGGGGGGTCATGATGAGAGCCATCATTAGATACATTTTAAGGGGTTAATTGTCACCTTTTTAGGCTAATTATTCTCTCTTTCTCACATTTAATTGCGTTATTTTCATATGTTTCTTAGTGTATATGTTGTTGTTGTGCTATACAACAACCCCCCATTTATTTTTATAAATAGGGACCCTTTAGAAATAAATATGAAATTATTTTATATTTCCTAAAACAAAAAACTTAGAAAAATAGATATTTTTCTTTTTCAGCCTTATTCTTTTTTAGCGCATCGAAAATCACATATCTTATGAATTCCAAAAAAGAAATAAAACTTAAAATATGCGAATTGTGATATGCGCTCAAGCTTCTCCGAAGATATGATTTAAAACTTTGCAAAAAACTTCAATCATCATTATATTTACTTTATCGCACCGCACTTCACTTAGTCAATAAAAAAATTTAAAAGAAAAATGATATAATTTGCGACCCCGCGAACCTGATGAGAAAATAAAATAATAAATATAAAAACTTCGACTATCATAACCACTTCAGTTTTATAATAAATCGCAATTCGCATTTCGCACAACTTATAATATACACTTAATTGTTATCCTATAAAAGTTGCGATCTACGATTTGCGCAGATCGCATTTCACAGCCTTTAAAGGGTAAGTATTACAAAAGTTTATAAGTTATAATCTGTGATATGCGCACCAGTGCCATTTAATGAATCAAGCATGTAAAACATCTTGTGTCATGTCAAAATGAAATTTAAGATCTTAACGGCTTTAAAGCGATTGATAGATCTTACGTGGGGAGATATATGAATATTAATTCAAAGATTATGAATGATGATTGATGTTATATTTTAATAGATTGATATATTCTTGCGTATGTTTGAAATAAATGATTGATTTATCTCTTTGATACTCCTTACTTGTAAAAAATTTCTCTACTTTTAGGAAACCAGTTAACGAATTGAAGAAGAGAAAAATGAGCAAAAAGGGAAAATAAATTTCTCAGACGTCGTCCACTGAAGACATAGATATGTATCCATTATTTTTAGATACCGTCTGCAAAAAATATTGAGGCAATTCGACATGGGATGCAATGTATAAAATTTTTGAAAATGAAGGACCAAGGGTGATAAACAAAGTTTATTTGACAGGCACTGCTTCTACCTCTAATGCAACCCTTTTTGACGTTGCATGCTCGTACATTCACTGGATAGCTGCAAGACCAAATATTCTTCCTTATACAGACATGGTTAAGTGGGCAATTGAACACTTAAACATTGAGGATAGAATGTTCAAGAATTCTAAGGGAGAAACTATGGGTTATTTTAGGGCCGACAATTTAATAGTAGTGTACCATCTACCACCCCCGTAGCAGAAATATGACAAAGAATATTTGCATAATTTTATAGGAGAACATATAGACCTTATCAAAGTCATCCAAGAATAGAAGGATAACCAGGGAAAATTGAAGCAAGATAAGTTTGGTACGTACCCAATTTTCCAAATTCCTAATCCTTACTGTTATGTTGTTGGTATGTTATGTAGATTATTTTCCAAACCAGATAGCACTAGATTCTCAAGAGACTGGGTTACCTAATTGACGCAATCGTCAATTCATCTATTTTGAATTGGGCAGACATTTTATCCAATAACCTAGCCAAGCATATAACCTAATATAGGAATAAAAGAAGTATTTCACTCAAAGAAATACCTCCCTTTTATATGTCTGCCTATGTCATGGATGCTATCTATTTCACTTCCATTTTTCCCACCATGGGATGGAAATGGACCACCAAGGACCCTACCCCAATTCATATTTACCACAGAGAACTCTGGGATTCAGATTTCCACTTACACTTCTATAAAGTCTGTTATGGAGTCATATTGCCTATACACCAGATGATTTTTAACAAAAGGGATCCTAGAGTTTCTGAATAAGCCAATGCAGACATTCTCCCAGTAGCTATATGGTTTTCTGAAGAGAATTTTACATATATTAGAGTATTCGGGAGTTATGCTTCTCCCCATGTTTTACCCTATTATGTTATCGATAAGTTACTTGCAAAAGAAATAGCCTATCAACTTTTCAATGGTGTTACGAAACAAATGAAGGATGCTAAAAAGTCTATTTGGCCTAATTTCCCTCTACAACATGGCACCTTTGCTTTGTCTAATATCGGCCATACTTACAAGGAGGTTTCCAAAATTCATTTGCTGAAATTGGCATTTATGCCGAGAATATTATATGACCCAAACAATGTAATTAAAAATTACATGACAGAGCTTAAGATGAAACCTTTTGTAAGGGAGGAAGATAGATTTGATGATATTTTCCAGGGCATGGAAATTTTTTTAGATATTATCAAGTATGTATCTAGTCAACTAAGTCAAAAGGATGTTGAAGCTTTTCAAGCATACATAAACAAGAGACTAGAAAAAGTCCCTCTCAATTTGTTAACTATTGAAGATGAAAATAAACACACTCCAAGTGTTAGTCTGGATGATGAAATAAAATAAATGTCTGAAGATGAATCAAGTTAGTCACAGTAGCAATTTGATAATTCAGATCACTCTGAAGATGAATCTGAATCTAAGAAGGAAAAATTAGAAAAGACAATTGACCAAGTCATTCAAGAGATAGAGATGCTAGAGGAAACAATAAATAATGGGACAGAATCCAATTTTAAAGAAATTCAGCATAGTCACAACATGCTAGATCAGTCCAGTTTACCACAAGCAAAAGATCATATAAATGAATGGGAGGAATTTTCTGAAGCTATAAAAAATTCTAAAGAAAATCCCAATACTGATCAAGCAACAAGTTTCCAGACACCTGAGCATTCACAGAAGATAGTGGAGACTGTTAATCCACTACAAAGAGTTCCAGCAATACAGGATAAAGATATCATACCGGCCTACCCCACAGATCAGATAGTTCTATAGATTGAATATATTCCTTCATTAGATATTTTCTACAGTCCTAGTTACAAGGTTGTAGTTAAAAGAAATAAAATAAGGAGAATGATGAAACAACTCAAAAGCCTACAGATGAATCAGTTGATGTACTATGGAAAGATTCCTCAGATGACCCAACTGAACACCTAACCAAATTATTATAGTATACAGGGGCGTACGCTACTACTACTGTCGATAAAGCTACTGAGGTTAGAGTGTTCTTAAAAAAAATGAAGTTAGAGTACAATAAATTGAGAAGTTGTTGAAAGAAGAGAAATCCAATTCCAGTGAGCAAGTCAAAGCCAATACAACCCAATTTCATAAAGATATTGAAAGCCTCAAATTACAGCATCAGACAAAGATTAATGAAAAACAAGCACAGCTGGAAATAGCAATGACTAAATTACAGATTCAACCACAATTAGAACAATTTATCAAAGAAGCACTTGCTTTAAACACTAAGTTAAAGAAAGAAAAATAAGTGGTTTTTCATCAAGCTTCTATGATTGATTCTTATTGTGATTCAAGTAAAATAATGATCCAACAGATAGCAATTCAGAAACTTGAATGTGAAAGACTTGGGAAGAAATTTGAAGAGCACATTCAATGGCAAGTTTCAGATTCAGGAAAGCAAGCTAATCTACCTCAAGTAGATAAGCTTCATAAATATATTCTATTCAAAAAATGGGAAGCGCAGATAAAACAGGCAGAGAAATGAGTGGCAAAGACATCTAAGATTTCAAGTGAGATTATTGAATCTATGTGCAAGCAACTGTCTAAAGCAGATCTTCTTAAGGAAAACATGTCTAATGTGTTTTCAGAAACAAGACAGGTAGAAATACAGTGGAAGCAGAGAGCAGACACACAGGAGAAAATTATTAAAAAGGTAAATAAGTTTGATCAGGAAAATTACTGGAATTTTCTGATCAAACCTTATCATCAACATCAAACTCTGCAGTCTCTTATAGATTCAGCAAAAAGATCACAGTAAGCAATCTCAAAATCTATTTTCAAGGGATATATCCAATCAAGGATATCTCATCCAGATCATCTCAAAGCAATGTTAGATATTTTCCAACTTCGTGGACCACATTCAGAAAGAAGGGAAGGACTCACAAAATCAGAACTGTTAGTTTAATTTCCTAAATTGTAGTTTAAGTTAGCTTTTTGAGGAAGGTTGTTTGAAACCTCCTCTATATTTTTGTAATAATCTATTTTAGTTTATAGTTAGTTTAGTATTTAAACCCTTCTCATGCATTTAGAGAAGGGTCCAGAAATTTTTCAAAAACATTTACAAAGAATTCACTATTGTACGTTTGTGAGTGCTTTGATGAATTAATGGAACACATTCTGTTATCTTTTAACAATTAAAGTTTTTTAACTGATGTTGCACTACTGTACTCTTTAAATTGCTCGAAAGTGAGAAGAAGCAGATTCATTATTGTTAGTTTACATGAGTATAACTTCGTACATATGGTACTTCTATTCACTTGTATTAAGTCTTACTTCATAGATTGACAGTTATATTTTATTGCATTATATATTTGAAACGTTATCATATATGAATATTACATGCATTTCTGTTCTAATATTTAGCTATGGTTTCTTATTGAATATGTAATCACAATGATAAATGCGATATTTATTTCATAATTATTCTATGAAAACTAATTTGTTAGAAGGATCATTTTACATCATTTTCATCTCTTTTGACTGTTAAATGATCTATATTACTAATAGTTGAAAGATATCATTTTAGATCACATAAAGGAAAAAAACCCCGGGTATATATTAGATTAATAATTTAGATAGATGTATATAGATTAAAATCATTATCCACTTGCATGCTATATTCACAACACCCTCAAAATCATCCTTGTTGGGAAATTGGTCCCATTATCCCCAGTCAGAGCCACTAGACCAAACGGAAAAGTAGTTTCTTTAAGGTCCAGACCGGGTGGATTTCCCCATGTTTTGGCAACGAAATTCCGAGGCCTCAACAGGTGTCTTAAGGTTTTTCATGCTTCTAAGGCCTAATGTGGTTTAAATGTAAGGAAATCAAGAGAATATGCCATTTTTTAGGAATATTACAGAATTAGGGCTCGGAGTAGACAAAAAGGAGTGATGGTAGGAGGGTTGACCAGCTCCTTAACTCCTAAAGGCGGTCAATATATCCTCACGATTCTCCTCCAACAACTCGAAATCATAGGTAGCCAAACAAGTGGAAGATAAAGGGGAGCCAGGATCCACTTCTCTCGAGTTACAAGGGGAAAAACCACCTAATTTTTAGGTAGTTGTTGGTAGCTACCCTTTAGGATAAATAGGGCAGAGAAATAACTCACTAGGATTCAATTTTTGGATGTATATGGAGCACTCTTGGCTCTTGTAATAGACATTTCTAACTTTCATATATTATGTTCAAGACTGGTTATGAAATAATATGAGTATTTGTTTTTTTCTCCACTGAGTTAGTTTCAGGGAGCTGAGCTTGTGGGTTAGGGCCCAATCCATTAGCCTTAGTCTCTATTATGTACTTTTGTTTCCATTTCACGTGGCAGCAGTTAATCTCTTTTTATTTCATGTTGCAGTAGTTAATCCTTTTCCATTTCATGTTCAGTAGCATATAAAATTTGAAAACTGTGTCAAAGCCTCCCCCTCTCACCTCTTCCATTGGAGCTTGAAGAGAGTATATCTTCACAACAGACCCATAATTTATTTTAGTTTATGATTTATTGGAAAACCTAGATAGGTTACTTTTCTTATCATGGACATGTTGTAGATGCAGAGGTAGATTTCTATTTCAAGTACATAGGTAGGTTTCTTTAAATTCAACTCATCTTTTCCACCATTTTCATGATAGATTTGTCAATTATGAATGAATGAATAGGTAATTTTCTTGTAGGTTTGAATATATAATCAAAGGAGGACTTCCCCAACACCATTAGCTTTAGTCTCCACCCTTCATCAACCAACTTCCATCCAAGTCACATTAAACCCTGATTTTGGAAATTTCCACTACATCACTGAGAGCCAACGTGGGGGTGAAAGATGTGATTTTTCAAGAGTTTTGAGCTTGACCAAGGGGTTTGATACCCTTAATCCACCTAGATCCACCTTCACTCCACGTCTCCTACCCATTTCCTCACCATTTCTGGCCTGAAACTACCCTCGACTTGTTTCCTGTAGCGTTCTAGGACATCTTGTAGCACTACATGAAATCCTTTAGCAAGCGACAACCACTCACTCCATCGGCCCAAAACCTATCTTTCACCTTATATAATCCTGACACAGCCTCCAAAACACCTTCAAATCTAAAACCTTGAGTCAGGGACCCTCTTAGGTCACCTCACCACCTCCTTCTCTTCCTGCAAAGAAAATTCATCTAGAAGTATAATCAGCTCATTGATATAAGCATTGTTAAGAACAATAGTTAAGCATAAAATAAATATAATTAAATCATTCATTTGGTTCAACATGTGTGCCTATATTAGTTTCTCTTTCTGCAATTTCAATTCAAAATTTTAAATAATGAATGCCACTTAGCTTAATTTCCTTTCTTGCATTAGCCTAGGTGTGGACTTCTCTTTCTTGCAGATAGCTAGATGGGTCATTATGATCTAGATTAGTTTCTTTCTAGTTGATAAAACAATGGCCATGATGTATTTATAGTCTTATATTTCATTCAAAAGTGTGACAAACTTCCTTTCCTAAAATTAACCCTAGCAGTAAGACCTCATTGTAGAAATGAGAAGAGGATGGCATGAGTAGAAATCATCTGCTCTGCATATAACACTTTCACCTCCAAGTTTGTACGAACCCCGGTTGATAAAGTAAATTTGAGTAGCCTATAGGAGTTGCAACTTTCTTGGTGCAATACCAAGGCTCACCAGTCTCCTCATCATCATAGATTTGCAATAATTTATCTCGATCCTTGCATGCAGTTGTTAGTATAGAAATCTCGGATCTAAGGCTTTTAATAACATTCTCATCTTCACTATGTGCTTCAACATGATCTAGATCTGAATAAAAATTATAACTCAATATAAAATCATCAAGATTTATACCTTCAAGAGTATGAATTTCTGATATCTTCTCATCATTTGTTGAATCATGTGCGCTAGAAGAATGAGACTCTTGTGGCTGAGTTTCTTGTTTTTGGAGGCTCTTCTTTTTGTTCTTCTTCTTGTTCTTCTTTTTGCTGCTCTTCTTCTCATTTTCAATATTGTTTTTGGTACCACCACCAAATATGGCTTCTAGATTTTCCCACATATCTTTGGCATGTTTTAAACCCACTAGTCTCTTCAAATCATCATCATGAAGATTCTCGTAGATTATGCATCGTGCTTGACCCTCTTGCTGCAAAATTTTTTTTAGCAATTGGATCTTTGCCACAACCTTCACATACAACTCTCAAAACATTAGATCCAAAAGATAATAATTGATATTTTACATTTTTACTCCATACCTTGTAATTTTCACTAGTGAGGACAACCATTCCAAAAAAAAAAATCAATTCCAACAAACCCCATACCTACTCTCCAGTGATCAAGCTGCAACCAAGAGCCTCACTCTGATACCAATCTTTTGAAACCTTTGAGCACTACCTGGGGGGGAGTGAATCAGTAGTGTGACTTATATATGATTTTTGTCTTTATCAACTTCTCACTGGATCACACAATTATTCACCAGCAACACAATATATTATCCATGCATAAAACCATATAAGAATCCAAATCATAAACCATGTGAGAAACATAAACAATAGAGAATGAACATTACATCAATCACACATGAGGCACAAGATTTATGGTGGAAACCCTTCCGGGAGAAAAACCACCCTTGTTGTTGTTTCTCTACTCTGAATTCTATTATGTCAAGAAATATATCTTTTACATAGTGTGTTTACTCCCATCAGCATGGATATTCGACCTCATATACAATATGCCAACCACTATTGGCTAGGAGACTCGATACATGGTATCAACTCAGATTAATCTGTTATATATGGATCTCTATGAACTACCATCCGCTAAAGGCCACAATGATCAGTTGATCTTTGCCCAATGACCATTGGAATATCCAACCACCATTAGATTGAGAAAATTCTTCCTTTCACTAAAGCTTTGCTATTACTGCTCCACCTCCATGAAGTCACTGCTCCTCACCACCATGCAGACCTCATTTCACGTATTTTTAAATTATATCCCAAGAAACTATGCTCAACCAGAAATCATCTTTGAATACATTCTGTCAGCAACAAGATCTCATCATCAATCAATATAAAAACAAATGCACAAAATATGTGCTCTCCAATAGAAATTGTGTCGACACAAAAATGAATATCAGACCCTCACAATAATAAAATGCTACATAATACAAAAAACATCATAAGACACATGTCTATGTGATAAATGCATCAAAAACTCCTACAAAACAAGTTTGAGAGGATCACCAACATATACTACAACAACATTCCAAATTCTCCCAACTTAAACATTACACCAACAACTCTAAATCTAAACAATATTGAATCATGCTTCAGATATTATTATTATTTAGTCATAGACTGAAGCATCTAGGCTCTCCACTAGATATGAAGCATACACTTCTTCTATGCAACCTTCTCACTCACATACACATACTCCAACTCACTCAATTCACAATCAACCATCACATAATGAGCTATCTTCAGTATAAGAATGAACTCAAGTGCTCAACTCAATAATTACACAGAACTAATGGGCATCACAAATTTGTTCATGATGCAGGAGCATTAGCTCCGAAAAATACCTTGTATTTTATTAAACCTAGGGGTTTCATGTTTGTGAGGAAATATTAATTTTAATGTAAATATTAATGAGATTTTTGAGTGATTAAATTATATTTTTAATTAATTATATGTGAGGATTTGTAAATGTTCCCAAAATAATTTGGAGAACATGAGAGAAATAGATTTTAGATATTTGAGAATTAATTATGAGCCTAAGTTAGATTTAGTTTCAAGATTTTAGGGATAAAAATCTAGATTATAGGGGTGTTGAGTTATTTTAGGACTTTGTTGAGTGATTAAGGGGATTTGAACCTAAATTGGTTCAATTCAATTTGTATAAATTTATGAGCCTCAAAGGCAAAAGAGAGCAGGAAGGATAGAGAGAGAGGTGAAGTTTGGACAACAAAGTTTGCAAGCCTTCGGGCAATTGAAAGGGCCATGAATTTTGAATATCAGGCCAAGGACAAAAGTTTGTAAGTATTTTCATTTGTTAACATGAAAAGTGTGTTTTAGAATTATATGGGTTGATTTGTTGAGCAAACAAATATTTAAAGATTGTAATTGGGGCTTGAATGGTGAATGTGCATATGAATTGGAAAAAAATTCAAAGTATGGTTGGTTGTATCTTTGGCACCTATAAATCGAACATACAAATATTTCATAGCAATTAGAAGATTGTGAAAATAATATGGAAGAGCTCAGTGCGCTAGTGTGATCATGTCGTGTTATCGCTTAGACTTGGTTCCAGTTTGGACTTGAGATTAAATCTCGCGTTCATCACAAAAAAATTTCAAATCAAAATAGATTAGAATGGGCGTTTCTCCCGGGGTTCGACAAACTAAGATTCTGTCTCTCTTTTCGAAACAACATATGTAGAATTATTCTTTGCAACTGGTGAAACCGAAAGCTTTGCAAGATTTCATACCGCTGAGAAAAATACTTTGCTGAGACAAGTGGTGAACCCAACATGAATGAGTAAGGAGTGGTGAAAAAATGAAGGATTAGAAACCTTTAAATGTTACAGGTGGAAAATTCAGTCACGGTTGAAGCATTGGTAGACAAAATTTAGTTAATTTGTAGCTCATGCAACACACATAAGTTCTAATAGTCGTTTGCATTGAAGTGTGTACGTTGACTAATATAATTCTGTGTGCAATGTGATGATGTAACCAGTTCTCTTTGTGGATGTTTGTGTCCCTATGTATATTTAACCAGTAAATGCTTTGAAGGTAGGTCCTGCTGTATTGTAGGCATAATTATATGGTTCTGCGCTGGTTGAAGAACACTTCTATGCATTGAATCATGTTTATATGTATACATTGGTTTATATTTAATGCTGGACTGTGAGCTAATTACATTGAAAAAAAAAATGTTTTAAAGTCTTTTCCTAATAATTTTGGAAAAAGCCTACATTTGTGAAATAACCTTGTTGGAATTTAAATGGAAATCAAGGAATGAGAGTTATTGGGTTTTATAGAAATCCTTGGTTATAGGTTGAGTGGTGTTGAAATAATACGTTTTGACGAGCTTCTGTATGAAGTTTTAAAGTGGGATTGTATTGAAGTTTGGGTTTGTGTGAATGAACGAATTGATTTGAAGTATGGTTTCCATAAACCATAAAAAAGTTGTAAATGGAGTAGAGCTTCCACATATGAGAATTGGTTGTATGATTTTATAATCATAGGGAAATTATTGTTAAGAAGGAGCTTCCGCGAATGATGATGTGTGAATTTTCCCAGACATTGAAGTTTTATTTGGGCAATTTATTTGGATGCATTTTTATATGCATAGTGTTGGAGAGATTCTGGGTTTTGCAGGGTTTTCCTGCATCAGTTCATATGCTTGATTGGATCTGAATTCATCTCATTAACTCAATAAATCCACTATCTCCACTTTTCTTTTGATATTTTCAATGTTAATCACTTTCTGGAAGAAAATCAAATCTGGAATTACAATTGGGGAAATTTGGTAACGTCCACAACAGAAAATCTACCACAACAGAAAATCTATGAAAATTTCCTTAGAAGAACCTTTCGTTTCTCCCAATATAGACTGAATTTTGAAAAAAATCTCACAAAAAAATAATAATTTGGTCCGTTCTACACAAAACCATGTCTTGGAATTTTGATATTCGTCCTAATTTTCCCATAAAATTTTCTTCAAAACTGTAAATTATTTATCCAACAAATTTCTGAGTTGGCATGTTTAACAATTTCCTCACACAAGAGAACCCAACATAACTTTTCTTCTCTTCCCCTATTATTTAATTTTATAAAATGGTTAAGTCAAATTATTCTCAACAATCAATACCTAGGGAAAATACCACGGTTATCCCAATACCATAGACACTTGTACCATGGTAATATCTAACTCAATACGATGGGTAAATACCTTGGTTATGTCAATACAAAGATTATCTGCACTAAGGTAATATCATGTGTCAGCTTGCTCCACATACATACCACATGGTAATGCCAATAACAAGAATAATTGTACCATGGTAATACTCTACTCATGCTCAATCAAATACCCAGGTAATCATTTAACTTCCATACCAAATACCATGGGAACCATCCTTTGTAATAATGTATAACCAAAAAATAATATGCATAACCAATGTATAGTAAAACACCTCACCACATCCAACACTATGAAACAACATGATCATCAGGACCATGACATATTCTACTCACACTCTGTATGCAACACCCAAAAATCAAAAATCCATCTACACATCTCCATGCTAGTATATATGTCAAAGCCAATGCAATACATCATGTATGCAAGCCACCTATACACGTGCATAACCAACACACACCATGGTCCATCAATCTACAACATGAGGTTGACATAATTGTATGACCTCAAGAGTTCACATCAATGCCAAAACATCCATCTCACTATCAATACATCAAAGGCAACCTATAGGACATATATCACACATGATCATGACCATGACCTTGTTGGCATTAATGCCAACAACAAAATGCCAATAAAAGGTGGTTGAACTTATAAGAGAGGAAAAATTCTACAAGTTTAGATTTCCAAGGGAGTTTTTCATTGATCAAGGAGCTCGGTTTACCTCAAATCTAATTGAAGACATCATGGAGTAGCATTAAGAGATATTGGGTATATTCGCTTGTAGATGCCACTTGGTCATATAATACCACTTGAAAAACCACAATTAGATTCACTCATTTTGAGATAGTTTATGGAAAGAAAAAATTGCTTTCCATGGAGTTTGAATACAACATCTTGAGGATGGAAACACAGTTGGATTTGGACATCACTACAACTCAGCAAGAAAGGCTTCTCCAACTAAACAACTTGTATGAGTTCAAATTTCAGGCTCTCATGTACACTAAGGTATTCCAACTGCAAAGGAATATTTGGCATGATAAAAACATTAGGGAAAGAGTCTTCCAAGAGGGTGATTGGGACCTTTTGTATGATTCCAGGTTCAAGGATTTCAAAGGGAAATTGATGAAAAGGTGGTTGGGTCCCTATATAGTGGAAAAAAATTATGATATTGGATTTGTCCAAATAATAAAAATTGATAAGGAAGACATTCCATTACTTGTTAATGATTACAAGTTAAAGTTGTACAAGAAGCCTTTTTCAAAGGAGGAGATCACCAACTGAATAAGAAAGGAGCTGAATGTAGTTGGGGCCTCATAGCTCTTAGTTCATCCAAACTCTTATCAAAAAAATAAAAGAAGAAAAAATGAAAGTAAAAGGGCTTAAGTGAAAACCTATATGAGTCACCTTAGGCCAATTTTAGGGATGAAAACCTATGTAATGTTCCCAATTTTAGCCTCAAGCTAAAATGGAACATTATAGTTGCACATTTTATTTTTGTTTAATAAAATGGGCAAGGAGACACCTTAGCCCCTTTTAGATGAATAAATAACACTCCTAATGTGAAAGGGGAGTGAATAAAGCAGCTGAAATAAACACCAAGGGTGTGAATGGAACCCAACTCACTTGATTATTCACCTTTGACTAAAGTCAACAGCGCTGCCCAAGGAGGAAGAGGCTTCCTAGAGAAGCTGCACAGTTTTGGAGGGAAGACATTCATGCAAGGGTGGAAACCCTAATTGGTGGGACCATGGTGGAGAAGATTTCTCTCACTTTATATGGAGGAGATGGCAACCCATTTTCATTATGTTATGTTTTAGATTTCATACTTTGGGTCTGCAAGAGATTGCATCCCCGAGATTTTTAGCAGGGTGATGGTGCCCTCAGGCACTAAGGTGTTCCCGGTCAGGAATCCCTACCTCTTCCTCCAGGAAGGATGAGGATTGAGCTACATTTCCTCAATCTGGCATTAGCCACAGCTTCATTCGTCTTCTACAACGTTATTTCTGTAGCAGAGAGGATGTTGTGTAGCTAGGTGCAGCAAGAGAGGAACTCATGGAGTCTCTCTTGTCTTGTTTTCTTCAGTGATGGAGGGATCTATTCATTGGAGGAGATACAAGGAGGATTCCTGGGCTTGATTTCAGATCAGTGGCATGAGGCCACACTTCCATCATCTCCCACTGCGCATTCCATGGAGGAAACTGCGTTATTTTGGAGGAGGCAGTGAGAGAGGGGTTCTAGAGCTTCAGAGGAAGATGTTTCTGAGACAAAGTGATCAACACTTTGTATTAGAGACATGATCAGTGGAGGGAATCTACATTTCAGATCAGCCACAACCTCATTCTTATTTTTTTTCAGTTGCAGTGACAACTCTGTTGTCACATTTTGGTTTTCTCCGGCATTTCTAGCAATCTTCCTAGATTGGCTAGAAATATTGTATCTCAGCCCATTTCTTGTCATTGGGATTATTTCTTGTATTCCTTCAGCCATTTATGTATTTCATTCATATTTAGCAGCTATTCCTTCATATACACTGGGTAGTTGCAGTTACTCCGGCATTTTGTGGAGTTGCAGCTACTCTTGTATTTTACTGCTTATTCATTGGAGGTTGGATCTTAAAGCTTGAGTGGCTTGCCCCTCAGCTATTTATTGTATTTATTTGCTGATATATCATAATATCATGATGGTTGTAGCATTTCCATCATATGGCATGTTCAGATTTGTAGAGTTCCATATTTATGTTCTTATGTTGATGTAAGCTCTCTCATTGAGCATTGTTTTAGAGACCTAGATTGGGGATATCTGAATAACCCATCTAGAGTTATTTATTTGAGCTCATTTTATGCAGGGGAGTTTTATTAGAGTTTTTATAGGGCATCCTAGTACTGGTTTGCATTATTTATGCAGCAGCTTCCTTATACAGCGTCCTTAAGGACCCTGTAGCAGAAATTCCTGAGGTGGAATATTGCATATCCATAGGTAGAGTCTGAGAAGGGCCAGATAGCCTCAGGATTTATCCCTTATTTAGAAGGAGTCATATAATATAAATTCCCCATTATTAAATCTCTGAAATGGACTTGTGATAGCTCACTGAAGAACGAATTGGAATATCTGAAGATATTCCCGATGGAGCAGCATGTTCTAGAAAAAGGAACATTACAAAGGTATCAGAGCATGATATTGGCTCAGCCTGTGCCCAAGATCCATTGATATCAGAAGAGGAGCTTCTCTCCAAGGAGAGGATACTTACAAGGAGACAAGGAAAGAGGAATGAAGGAAGAGGAGATTTCCCTTCTTCTTTTCCAGGAGATTATTGAAGATCTTGATGAAAGGGAATTTTGAAGAAATTTTTTGAGAAGGGTTTGTGGATGAAACAAATCCCATATATTTTCATGAAGGGTGTGGTCATTCAAAGACACATGTAGATCCACAGTGTAGTCCTTTGTTCACTTGCATTGCAAGGGAGTAGAGGAATAAATGAGGCCTTGGGAGGAGCAGCGCTGCAACTCAAGGTATGGCTCATGATTGTTGGTTTGAGGGTTTCATTTTTCATTGACATGCAAATGAAAAAAATTGTGATACATTCACTAAGGGTTTAATGGAACAACTTGGTGAAACTCATTGTGTCATAAACACAAACACTTTGCATACACTGGAAAGAACCAACAACGCTGTCACATCCATCACCACATGGGGGTGAAAGGGGAGCCATTGCTTCCATTAGAGGATTCCTTGTGTCTTTGCAAGGAGTTCCAAATATTTTTCATGTGGGTACCAAGACGCAATTCCAGAGTCATATGTAGCATTGGTTGGGGATTGTGAGATGGAGAAATAAGAGCAGAAGGATCATCATGGAGGGATGAAGAGTATTCTCCCTTATCTATTTCAGAAATTTTCTGTACAAAGAAAAGAGACTGCACTGCGCAGAGGAGAGAGGGACAAATCAGTCCACTCATACATGTAGTCTATTTTCAGATCTTGATGTCTCACTTTTTGGTGGTTTTCCACTTGGGAGGCCACATGATCTAGTGATAATGAGAGGCATCATGTTTTTGGGTTCACCAATTATTGGATTCCGGAGGGGTGGATACATTTGAGGAGTCCAGCATAACATAGTGAGTTTGGGGAATGAGCATAAGGAGGAGGGGTACACTCTCATTTTCAATACCACCCATTCTCATCAGTTTGACTACACATATAGAGTTGCTGCATGGATGAAGGATAACATATTTATGATGCAGGATAGTTGCTCCATGGATTTGGTGAAAAGGGAATTAATTCCTTTGGGGGAGAACTCTTTCATGCATTGGAGTAGATGGGGGCCACTCATGCTTACATTGCCCAGGATCGGGAGATTCTTTAGAGGTGATAGTCTCTCATGGGAGGCTCATTTTCAGAGATCCTTATTTCTATTTGAGCATGAGCAGCTGTAAGATGGCATGGAAGCAACCTTGGAGGATGAATTTGGCATAAGGGGATGTCAAGGTAGCAGGAAACAGCGTGATGGAGCACCACATTGCAGAATACCAGCGCTGTCTATGTGGAGGATTGATCCATGTTGGAGGTCTCAGCCTTGGTTGAGAGGTCCCAGGATCTTGGTGCATGCATGATTCTTGATGACCAGGAGGATGATGATAGATACATGGTTGATGATATGGTCATCTATTGTTATGGCAGAATCTTCTTGACTAGAGTTTTTAGTCCCAAGGAGAAATTTTTGCATGCAGCACATGAGGACTTCCTAGCTATGCACTTGGATGCATATTTTGCCTTGCTAGAGGAGTTAAATTTGGAGGGAATTCATCATAATCTTCATCAGAATATGGATAGATGCATAGCCCTGTTGATTTTGGAGAGGTTGGCACAACCATTCCCTTACTCAGTGGAGGAGAGGGAGAGCATTCATGTTGAGCCATTTCAGCTCAAGGACCGAAGTACATGGTAGAGGAGGTATAGATCTTCATTTTGATTTGCCTTCCTTTAATTCTTATGGGAAGCTTGATGAGATAAGAATGATCACATCTCCTTATGCTCCTTATTGTGATGTAATTTTTTCCCATTGTAGCAATGGGAGTGGCCATTCTTATGATGGTTTGTGGGGGAAGCCACATGCTTCTTGGTGTGCACCATTGGCACAAATTTGTATTCTCATGTTTTATCTTATGAGGAGATGTTGTGGTAGAAAACAAGTGGCTAGTAAAGAACTTGTTATTTTGATTTTGAGGCAGGCCAAGGAGGCACTGCGCAGGTTCCATGAGTGGAACTTTGAACCACTCTCCAGTTGTCATTTGGAAACTTGCTTTTATTGTATATTGCTCAATGTATTTCTGATGTTTGTACACTCATGAGGAGCATTATTTGGAGATTTTTTTATGTACAGCCCATTGGGAGCATGATTCTCCCCATTTTATATGCTTTATCTTGCAGGAGACACCATGGGCAAACCATGATTGCTACATTTCTACTTGTACCTTCTTGTGGGAGGGACCACTTGAAGAATTTGTAGAGGCATGTCATGGCTGATTTTTCTTGATGAGGTAGCTTGGGCCATTCTTGGAGGCAATATTTTTCTAGCCCAAAGACAAAGGCAGCCCCATATGAGCAGCATATGGAGAGAGGGCCATCATGGGAAACCAAAACAACTCTCCATTCAGCCCCAACTCATTGTAGAAATCAGGGGTGAGATTTTCATTTGGATGATTGCATGGATGAGAGGATCATCATTGGGAGCAGAATTTTCCCATGCATATCATCACTCCTACCTTAAGGAGGCCTTATCATGGCAGGAAGGATTCCACTACACCTTCTATATTTCCATGAGGAGCATTGTTATTAGCTTGCATACTTGAGAGAGAGCATTGGAGGACAAATTCATTGCAGCATATTTGAGCAGTGGTGGGACCATTGATGAGGAGGCCACAAGAGAAGAAGGCGGGAGAAGATTTTTTTCTCTCTATGCATTTTCTTGAGGGCAAGCAACATGTGGGAGGGGAGGACTGTAATGTTCCCAATTTTAGCCTCAAGCTAAAATGGAACATTATAGTTGCACATTTTATTTTTGTTTAATAAAATGGGCAAGGAGACACCTTGGCCCCTTTTAGATGAAGAAATAACACTCCTAATGTGAAAGGGGAGTGAATAAAGCAGTTGAAATAAACACCAAGGGTGTGAATGGAACCCAACTCACTTGATTAGTCACCTCTGACTAAAGTCAACAACGCTGCCCAAGTAGGAAGAGGCTTCCTAGAGAAGCTGCACAGTTTTGGAGGGAATACATTCATGCAAGGGTGGAAACCCTAATTGGTGGGACCATGGTGGAGAAGAGCTCTCTCAATTTATATGGAGGAGATGGCAGCCCATTTTCATTATGTTATGTTTTATATTTCAGACTTTGGGTCTACAAGAGCTTGCATCCCCGGGCTGTTTAGCAGGGTGATGGTGCCCTCGGGCACTAGGGTGTTCCCGGTCGGGAATCCCTACCTCTTCCTCAAGGAAGGATGAGGATTGAGCTACATTTCCTCAATTCTGCATTGGCCATAGCTTCATTCATATTCTACAGTGTTATTTCTGCAGCAGAGAGGACGTTGTGTAGCTAGGTGTAGCAAGAGAGGAATTCATGGAGTCTCTCTTGTCTTGTTTTCTTCAGTGATGGATGGATATATTCATTGGAGTAGCTGCAAGGAGGATTCCTGGGCTTGATTTTAGATCAGTGGTATGAGGCCACACTTCCATCATCTCCCACTGCGCAGTCCATGGAGGAAACTGCGTTATTTTGGAGGAGGCAGTGAGAGAGGGGTTCTGGAGCTTCAGAGGAAGATGTTTTTGAGACAAAGTGATCAGCACTTTGTATTAGAGACATGATCAGAGGAGGGCATCTACATTTCAGATCAGCCACAACCTCATTCTTATTTTTTTTCAGTTGCAGTGACAACTCTGTTGTCACAATGTTGGTTTTCTCCGGCATTTCTAGCAATCTTCCTAGATTGGCTAGAAATATTGTATTTCAACCCATTTCTTGTCATTGGGCTTATTTCTTGTATTCCTTAAGCCATTTATGTATTTCATTCATATTTAGCAGCTATGCCTTCATATACACTGTGCAGTTGTAGCTACTTCGGCATTTTGTGGAGTTGCAACTACTCTTGTATTTTACTGCTTATTCATTGGAGGTTGGATCTTAAAGATTGAGTGGCTTGCCCCTCAGATATTTCTTGTATTTATTTGCTAATATATCATAATATCATGATGGCTGTAGCATTTCCCTCATATGGCATGTTCAGATTTGCAGAGTTCAGTATTTATGTTCTTATGTTGCTGTAAGCTCTCTCATTGAGCATTGTTTTAGAGATCTAGATTGGGGAGATCTGAATAACCCATCTAGAGTTATTTCTTTGAGCTCATTTTCTGTAGGGGAGTTTTATTAGAGTTTTTATAGGGCATCCCAATGCTGATTTGCCTTATTTATGCAGCAACTTCCTTATACAGCATCCTCAAGGACCTTGTAGCAGAAATTCCCGAGGTGGAATATTTCATATCCATAGGTAGAGTCTGAGAAGGGCCAGCTAGCCTTAGGATTTCTCCCTTTTTTAGAAGGATTCATATCCTGTAAATGCCCCATCAGTCAATCTCTGAAATGGACTTGTGATAGCTCACTGAAGAAGGAATTGGAATATCTGAAGATATTCCCGACGGAGCAACATGTTCCAGAAAAAGGAACATTACAACCTATACAAGGCAGCCCAAGAGAAAAAAAAACAAAGGAAAAAATAAATGAAAATATCCCTAAGTTAAAACCTCCTTTGAGGCACCTGGGGTAAGTTTGTAGGGTAAAAACCTCTTTAGAGGCAGCCTGCAGATCCCAAAAAAGAGAGAGAAAAAAACAAAAAACAAAAAAATACAAAAAAAGTGAAGAAAAAACAACATAGAAGAAAATTAATCCTTACATTAGTTTTGTTAGCAAGTTTTTTTGCAGCGTTCCAATCATGGTCAAAGGGACAATAGTCAAAGGGAGAAACCTCCATATTCCACTTATCCACCTCCCAAGCTGGTTATCTACATTTCCTTCATCATTCCATACATCCCCCAAGGTTCCTCCATCATCATGCAACCCATCTCACCCTATTCTTCCTCAGTCCTGAAGTGCTACAGGATTGACCAAAATTGCTACATGACTATGATAGACATAGATTGATTTTTTCCTTAGGGGAATGAAAATGAAAGTCCACCATACCTCCATCATCCCTCCTCCACACCATTTAGCCATTTTTCCATCCAAAAATTCATCTTTTTTCATGAAACAAATCCATTTTTACCCCTTCTTCCATAGTTTTCACCACCACCAAAGTTTCTAGTCCCTCTCCATGAGCTCAAAATGAATTATTAGAGCCTCTGAATGCATTTCGTGAAGGATATTGTGATTTTGGAGGGGTTTGTGCGACTGCTATAGGAAAGGATCCAATTTTGCAGTGGCCTTCACAAACCCTACAAAACCACAGTTGAAGACACTTGACAACACCAAAGTGAAGAATTATCCACCTTGAAGAATTAAAGGACCACCCTTGTGATCTTGGGAAGCCATAAAACTCTTAAGGAACTACTACTGGTTCACTCTTCACCTCCAACAATAGAAAATAAATCTATCACTTGAAGAACCCGCATCACTATAATTTTCTCAGTCATGCACCTATCAAAGAATATATACAAAAATATTTTGTTCAGAGGAAGGACCAGTGCATGAAATAACCAAAATGAAATATAATACCTCAAGATACCAGCATATCAATCACTATCTCTTAGTATGAAATCATCGAAGTAGCAATAATTCATCGGGTAGGCACAGGTATGACACTCCTCACCTCTTCCTTTAAGTGCATGATAGCACAAAAATGTTTTTAATGAATGGGGAAAGAGTTTTATAGGCTGAAGGTGGCGAGTAAAATTGGCCACCCTCAAATATTTAAAGTGAAGATAGCTTACTCATCCATGCAACGTGGAAAAATTAAAAAAAAAGAGGGTGATAATTACTAGGAGTGGGGCCAACGATACAAAATAGGAAATATATAGATGGTAGGTGGAGGCCAACTCACCAAGCGCGATGACCACACTACCATAAGAAGAAATAAAAAGGATAGGAACGAATTCATTTGTACCAAGAATTCATCCCTAAAATGGTAAGAGAGGCCCACTAATGCATCAAGAGTGGAGATAGCTATTATCATGGGTTCCTTAGGGTGCTAAAAATAATATAAAGGATCAAATATAAGGCACTACATGATCTTAAGCAGCTAGTACATGATTGCAGTGAATTACTACATGATTGTAGAAGAGTGTTATTACATAATATCCCAAAAGGGAAATAACAGCAATACAAGACATAAAAATGTAAAGCACAAAAAATATGAACATGAAATAAGAGGGATCAATATACAACCATAATTTTATTAAGATATCAGCAACAATGTACAAAAATATCATGAGGGACAAGCCACTCAAGCAATAAGAACAAGCCTCCAATGAGTAGAAAAATCAGCACATGAGTTGTTGCAACTGTATAGAATGCCATCGAGCAGTGAAATTGTTGTCTATATTAGTGTAGCTAATGTTGTAACATAAATAAATTTAATATGGCTGATAGAAACAAAGAAATTCCCAGAAAAGAAGATGTGGGCTCTAATACAATATTTCTAGCCAACCCGGAAAAAATTGCTAGAAATACCAAGAAATGTACAATGTGACAAATAACCCTAGGGTTGATATGTCATTGCAAAATAGATCTGAATACAATGAGGATATGATAGATCTGAAATGATGATGTCCTCCTCCAATGGTATTTCTAAATAGAAGTTTGATCCCTCTACTCAGAAATAGACCCTCCTAATGATCTCAATGAACCCTCCTAGTAACTGCCTCCAAAAATAATGCAGTTCAGAGTTGTGACTATGCTATGAGGGATAGTAGATGGTTGGCCTAATGCCAATTATTTGGAAATATGCCCAGGATCCCTCCTTTCTGATCCTCCAATGGATAGGCTACCTCTCCACTGAAAAACAAGCCCACAAATAGCTCTATGTGATCCTCCTTTGCTGCACCCTGCAACACAACCCAGCTCTAAACAGAAACTGAATTGTAGCTGAAGGAGGTAGCTTGGAAAAAATGCTGGAATGAGGAAATGAAGCTCAAATAACATCTCCTTCCCTGAGGATGAGGTAGGGATTCTCGATTAGGAACACCCTTGTGCTAAACAACACAACAACCCTGCTAAACAACAAAGGAATGCAAAGTCTAAACATACTAATATCAAATGATAATCTAAAACATGAATAACAATGGCTGCCACCCCCTCCATATATAGTGTGTGAGCCTTCTCACATTGGGTCCCATCCATACTTTCCACTAAGCTCATGCAAGTTGTCCTCCACTAAAACTGCGTTGTCTCCTCATGAATGCCACTCCTCCATGACAACACTGTTGACTGAATCAACATGATCCAACCCTTTTTCATACTTGGAAGTGCTTAATCCAACTACTTATTCTTCCTCCTTTCAAATTAGGAGTGTTATTATTCCTCCTAAAGAGCTTTATGAGCCTCCCCACCCACTTATTCACCTACCTAGTGACAAAACAAACTATAATATTCCATTTAGTTGTATGCTAAATTTTTGGAATATTATAGTCCTCCCCTCCAAAATTTTGCTTGTCCTCAAGAAACTGTAAAGGTGGAGAAAAATTCCTCCCTTCCTCTTCTTGTGGTCTCCTCATCAATATTTCCCACCATAGCTCAACATAATCTGCAATAAATCTACCCTCCAATGGTTCCTCCCAAGTATGCAAACCAAAATGGCTCACATCATGAAAAAGTGGAAGGTGTAAGTGGAAACCTTCTTGATATCCCATGGCATCCTTAAGGTAGGAGTGATCATAAAAATAGGGAATCTCATCCCCAATGAGAGCCTCCCATGCCCATGCTATCATCCAAATTAAATGAGCCATTCTAGGTAGCTCATCAAAGAAATACTCAACCCCCGGTTTATGCAGTGTATTGGGGCTGCATGGAGAGATTAGATTTTTCCACCCAAGTTGTTTCTCTCTCCATTTATGGTAAGTATGGGGTTTTTTCTGATCTTGGGATGAAATTTCATGGCCTCCAAGAATGGCCCAAGTTACCCCAAACAAATCAGCCATAAAGTGCCTCCACCAAGAGCTCAAGTTCTCCAAATGGCTCCTCCCACATGAAGAAAAGATATGTAGTGCGACAATCATGGTTTTCCCATTGTTTCTCTTGAAACATGCAACATGTAAAGTAGGGAGAATCATGCTCCCAATGGGCACCTCCAACTCTTGTGCCACTCTCCCAACAAATATTCCCATGAACATAAGAATATCACCAATATATGGAAGCAAAAACCAATGAAAATATGTTGCCATATGACAACCATAAGGTGGATCATAGTTCCTCATATGAAACCAGAGTAGTGCATTCCCTTCCTTCCTCAAAACAAATAATAACAAGTGTCTTTTCAAGCACTTGTTTGCTGCCACAATCATCCTACAAGATAGGATCATAAAAGTAAAATGTGGTGCCAATGGTGCACACCAAGAATCATGTGGTGTCCCCCACAAACCACCAATAGAATATCCAACCTCAATGCTGCGATTGGCCTTAAGTACATCATAATATAATATATAAGAAGGAATAATCCTCCTTGGTACAACATGCTGCCCATAAAAAATAAAGGGGTACAAATAAAAATGCATAAATGTACCTTCTCTACTATGTACTTCGGTCATTGAGCTGAAATGGCTCAACTGAAAGCTCTCCCTCACCTATAAAGAGTAGAGAAGTGGCTGTGACATCCTCTCCATCACCATCCAGGCTATGCATATCTCCATATGTTGATATATATCCTGTTGGATGCCCTCCCAAGTGAACTCCTCCATCAAAGTATGAAATGCATCTAAGTGCATGGAAAGAAAATCCACATGTGCTGCATGGAGTAGCTTCCTCTTGAGCTTAGAAACTCTGGTCAACAAGATTCTACCATAATAATATATGACCTCACTAATCACCATGTATCTATCATCTCCCTCCGGGTCATCAAGTATCCTGCAACCACCAAGATCCTTGGAGTACTCTACCAAGAGTTGAGACCTCCAATATGGATCAATCCTCCTAAGAGACAACGCTGATGATATGGAATGTGAAGCTCTCCACATGCTGTTTTCTTCTCCTTTGACATCCCCCATACCAAATTCATCCTCCAAAATGCTGCCATGCCCATCATGCAACTTCTCATGCTCAAGTAGAAGTAGATATCTTTGGAAGTTGGCCGCCCATGAGAAGCAACCATCCAAAAATAACCTCCTGATCTTGGCCAATGTAAGCATGAGTGCCCTCCATCTACTACAATACATGGAGGATTCCTTCCACAAATGAAGTACCCTCTATTTCTCCAAATCCATGGAGCAGCTCCCTTGCACCATGATGGTGCCATCCTCCATCACTGCAACAACTTCTGTCAGTGTAGAATATGTAGTGAGACTGGGTAATGCTAAAAATGGGAGAATGTATCCCTCTTCCTTGGGTCTATCCCACACTCTCTATGATGTACTAGACTCCTCCAAGATCTTCACCCCTCCAGAATCTAAGAGTGGTGAAACACATGGAAATATGTCTCTCTCCAACTCTAGATCTGGTGGCCTCCCAAGTCGAATTCCCCCATGTAGTGAGACATCAAAATCTGAAGTGGACTATATATATGAGTGGACTGATTTGTCCCTCTCTTCACTACGCAATACAGTCTCCTTCTTTTGTGCAAAAACCTCCTGAAATAGATAAGGGTGAATGCTCATCATCCCTTGATGCTGATCCTTCTTTTCTTCTCCTTCCATTTGCCAAGATTCACAACCCCCAACAACTAATGCATGTTGCTTCGGAATTGTGTATTGGTTCCCACATGTTGGATCATTTGGAACTCCTTGCAAAGACATGAGGGCTCCTCTAATGGAAGAAATTTCTCCCTTCCCATATCCATGTGGTGATGGATCTCCTCCTGATGGTACAGTGTTGTTAGCTCTTCTCTGTTCATCCTCTTCATCAATATGTGAGAATTCCTCATCATCAATGAGAGACCCTTGATCTTGGTCTTCCCTTGAAGGAGGAACCTCCATGTATTCATCTATGGAAGAGGGTTCTTCAAGAAGTGGGGATCTTTCCCTTGGCAAGGTACCATGCATGTTTCTATCCCCTTCAACAAAAATATGGAGTGGAGTTGGTAAAATAGATCTCTCCAACTCATGCAAAGGTTTTGAGTTTTTGGGTTCAACAAGAGATGTTTTACAATGTTTCAAATCAAATATTCTCACTAATTTCTTAGTCAACCCTGCATAAGTGTTTACATTTGCATGATAAAATGAATCTGAACTATAGAACCACCAATTCCATACCTTTGAGGTGCAGCGCTGCTACTCTATTGGCCTCCTTTTCCAAAACTTGGTGTAGCTGAAAATAGGAATCTAGCTCCTTCAACCAAGCCTTGGTTGTGCACTTTGCTGATCCATCAAAGTTAGATAGAAATATTCTACCTCTCCTCCTTATATTATGGTTGTTGGATCTTCTGTCTTCCTTGAGTTGGAAAAACCCTTGGAAGTCCAAATGCTTTTTGAATCTGCATGATTGAGACTCATACTCCTGAAGATAGTCAATCAAGGTCTCCTCCCTTGGTGCATCTTCTTCCTCCATCCTTCTTGCAGTGAATGTGGGCCATAAACTGCACTATGGATCTGCATGTGTGGCTAAATGTCCACACCCATCATGTGAATATCTAGGGTTTGCTTCTGTTAGCCACTCATAAATTCTGTCATATCAAGTGGTGGCTAAATAATGTTGGATAGCCTTCAAGAAAAAAATTTATTACTAAAATTGTTGATGCTTAAAGTCTTTTGATAATATCCTATCCTTTGGATAATCGTCACTGTTGTTTCCCTTCAGAACTCATAAATCCTGCTGATTTCCAAGCAAGAATACTGCTGCAGGCATCATTTCCCTTTTCCCCTTTTCCAAAAGCTAACCTCATTTCCTATCCCTCTATTTCCCATGAAAACCCCTCATTTTCATATTTTTCCCATTTTTTCCTTCATCAAAATCCACTTTTATAAGGTTTAAAACCCACTTTTAAGCCTTATCGGAACCCTCAATTTCCCTTTGAAAATAATTGAAAAACTATAAAAACCCACATTTTTGGCATATATGGGTCTTAGCCCCTTCCCGCATAAATCCCTGGTCGTATGACCCTTCATATGACCCTCGGCCCCACAATCGGGCGCTGAGCCATTTTAAATATTAAACGCACCCGCCCAAAGTTTTAAAACCTTTGGTTTTGTTAAAATTTCGATTTTTATTATATTACAAAGTTTTTGCCAGTCCGAATTTCAAATTAATCTCCACCGTCGATCTGATCTGCAGATCGATGGTGTGGAGCCCGTCTCCTGTGGTCCCCACATTCCACTCACCCCATCTGAAAATCGCATGGTATCTATCGCACCGCCTTTGGGCGAAGGTGGTTTTTTCCCAAACGCCAGCAATTCCATACTCCATTTGACGTGTGTCCTGGGCACTGTTCATAAAACCGCCGTCCATCGTGCGTTATTGTTCGGAAGTGGATGCCCAGCGATATCGTTGTGCACCGTCCGATCTGGGGCGGGTCATCCGACGGCTATCGCTTGCCGAAGATGCCCGATGCTTAACGTGGTCCCGGCGTGCCATCCAGTTAATCTCCGTCGTCGATCTGATCTGTAGATCGACGGTCCATATTCCATCACCCTGATTCCGTCGCCCAATCAACGATTCTCCGTTTTTGACTTTCCCCCTCGCTCTCGACCGTCGATCTCTGCGCGATCGACAGCTCTGATTTAATCTTTCTTCCACCTTCTCCGATTAATCCTGACCGTTGGATGATGCCATCCAACGACCACGCTTCCTCCACATGCCTCCGCAGCAATAAACCTATAAATGCATGGATTTTATAATTTTTGTTTGTATTTTGCAGGGTTTTGAGGTTTTCTCGCCATTTTCGAGGAAAATTTGAAGGTAGAGGATGACGATATTCCTGCCTTCATTTTGCCAAAGGAAATCCTTCGCAGGGTATAAATTCATGTTTCTTCAGTGTTTTCCTCAGGCATTGATGCCACATAACCTTGCGCAGCCCTCTTTATCAGAAAAAACCATGGATCAGGCACAATCAGAGAGTATCAGTGATGAAGACCAAAATTGACCAGAACAGAGGATTAAAGGATAGATTTGTGGGGATTATGTCTAAGATGCTTATCAAAAGCCTAATTCCCAAGTAAAACACAGTTTAAAGACAAACTCAAGGGTTTCTTCAATAGAAAAGCCTCCACCGCCACATTTGAGGCAAATTGATTCCTCCCAGCTGCTGAAATGCCACCTGTGCCTCAAAGTATTCAATCAGATGCCGAATTTATTGATCAAGATCAGATATTTGTCTCAAAACGTGGCTGAAGAGTTACTTCTGCAAGGAAATTTAATACAAAAAATATCTGTAGAGTTACTTCGACGCCACACAGAGCCTCAAAGGTCAACCAAAGCTCCCACCGAGCTTAAATCTTTATCTAAAAACATTTAATACAGAGTACACCCATGTAAGTTTCTTCATTGAGCCCCCCAAAGGCCAAGAAGCCATTAATTCTGTATTAATTGTAATTAGAGATCTTTTATCAGATCTCACCTCCTCATTCTTCTATATATACCTCTGTAGAAGATGAGTGAGGCGTTGGTTGTTGGTTGTTGTTTGATCACAAGTTGTAATACTGAAACTCTTTGAAATAAATACATAGTCTGTTGAATTTGAAGGAGAAATTGAAGTCTTGGAAACCTTGTTGATGTTGTTGCATGCTTGTTCTTGACTCAAGGCTCTATCATTGGATCCATGAGCTTGGATGTTGGTGAAGTACTCTGAAATGTTTTATGTTTTCCCCTGTTTTCATTATGTTCCATAATTTCTTACTACAGTAGGTTGAAAGTATTAGGCTAAGAAATGACTCCTGGAAGCACCTTAGACCTTTTCATCCTTCACTGTTTCATGTTTTCTTCTGCTAAAGTATTCTAGAGTCCTTAATCTCTCTCTTTAATCTTCATGCTTGTTTATTTCCTTAATAGTTCAAACAGTTGGTTTCAACATGATTTATGGTTCTCCCTGCTTGTCTGCTGCCACTTAAAAACTGTTATTGAAGTCTCCCTTTGAAGTTCTTTGCTTACAGTGAATCAAAGAGGTCGGTTTTGATCTTGCCCTTTGTCCTCACTTAAACAGTTGGCTTAAAGGTCTTTTATAGTTGTGATCATAGATGTGTTAGGTGTTCCCTCTTCTATGACTGCAATTATCAATGAATCTTTTATGTTTTCTAAATCATTTGAAATAAAATCTTTGAGGAAATAGGGCGTTCCCCGAATCTTGGATTTTCATTTTAAAAGTTGTTTTGAAATCATTATTTGCTTAAAGGTGTGATTTGTAGAATTTATGGTTAGCCCTGTCTATCAAAGAGCTCTTTATTGTTCAAATTATGCTTTCGAATTCCCTTTGTTGAGAATTAAACCTCTCTTTCCAAATCATTAATGTTCATCTCATTCCAAAAAAAAAAGGATCTTGTGGCCAAGTTAGATTTTCCCTTTGATATCCCATATCCATTGATGAGTTTGTTATGACCTTTTCTTGACTCCATTGCCCAATGAACCAGATATTTCTCTATCCTATATATCTTTCCTAGGCCTTTCATTTTATGTTGTATCATTCCAACCAAACAAACAAACAAATAAACACCTGCACTTAATAACTAGTCTAAAACCAATACTCAAAGCACACAAGATAAACCTTTGCAAACAAACTTTTGAGAGATCCCTCTCTGAGAACAGGAGGACTAGATCCTGTAACTCTAAAGATTGGTTCTGATGTTGCCTTGTCTTTTGATTTGCCAAACTATCAAAACACGGGACACCAACATAATGGAAATCACGGTGGGACCATTCTGAGTCAGTGACAATATAAGTACCCCTTAGGACTCCAGAAATCCCTTATTTTCAAAGACTATCCAGTGATTATAATCCACCTCATCGCCACCGACATAATGGCGATCACGGTGGGACACTGAGTAAAATATTCAGAAAAAAAAACACTCACTGTCTAGCATAACATAAGTAACCTTCTTCAAGCACTACCAAGCATAATGGTAATCATGATAGGACCTTTGAATTAGTGACAAAATAAGTAACCCTTAGGATTCTCATAAAGCCTTGTCAAACCTTGAATATTTCAGTTACCAAGCCATAAGAGTAAACTCTGTACGTTTTGACACCCTAGCTAAGTGTTAAATCAGACTTAGAACACTCTCTTAACCTATAAGACCAAAATAACTCAGAAAAACCCAAAACATTTCAGTTTGGCTTCATAATAAACTTGGTGGTGGACCATAAAACCTTTTACCTCCAAAAAAGATAAAAATTCCCACCTGGCGACTCCACAATCCTAAATTCAGACCTTAAGACTCCACGGGGAAGACCCCAATTCTTAATAGCATCTTACAAACTCAGCTAGAAGGCTTTAATATTAAAAATTTTCCTTCTTCTGAAAATATCAGTTAGCCTATTAAAAATTGTTATATTTGGTTAAGCTTTTCTTTTTAACTGGGTCTGAAAAACATAACATAGTGGCTCCTAGAAAGATTCATACTAGAGCCTACCCTGACCCAAACCCACCGGGAATAGTTGAAATTCCTGAAAGTATTCTTAGGAAGTCTCCTAAGATAAAATTATCAACTTTTTTCAGATCACCCTTTAGAGCTAATTCAGTTCCTGAAAATCTTTAAGCTCTACAACAATCTCAAGTTGACTTAGTAAATCCATTTAGAACTAGGTCTCTCGGTGATTTAGATCAGTTAGATTCTGAGTCTTCACTATCATCTCCTGAAACAAGTGAACCTCTTGGTAGCAGAGAAACAACACCTCCCGATTTACATTTCCTTCACAACTTGGGTGTCTCTCATCCAAGATCAGCTCAGCGGTCTATTCCTGGTCCATCCACCTTTTTCTCACCCTTCATCCACTGTCCAAACCACTACACCTCAGCCCACTGTTCCTGTTATTAATACGCTCCTTGTAAATCCACCCCCACCACCTATCATGGTAGCATGGTATGCTCCCCTAGTCCTTCCTGTACCATTAGTCAACCTTCCACAGGACTATCAGTCCAAAATTCCATTATATGATGCTAGCAATGCTACAACTGCATCACAACATGTGGATAAAATGAATGACTACTTTGATAGAAATGAAATTGATGATGATTCTGTCAAGCTTAGGTTATTTTCTCAGAGCCTAGGGGGAGAAGTAAGAAAATGGTTTAAAGGTTTAGCCCCCCATAGTATTAATGATCTCCAAGGCTTCCATCAAACGTTCTTAAACAAATGGGAAGTAAAGAAAAACCATCTCCAAGTCCTTTCTGACTACAAGAACCTCCATAGAAACACTGGGGAAAGTGTGCAAGCTTACTGCACTAGATTCAATAGTGTGTATAATGCACTTTCCCCAGAACTAAAACCTCCACAGGGCTCAGCTTTAAACAAATTTTCTGAAGGGTTTGACTCTGACATGACCTATCAGCTGAGAGAAAATGATTTTTGCAACTCTTGAAGATATGAAAAAGGGCGCTCTTTCTGTGGAAGTCAACTTGATGGAGAAGAGAGAAAGAATGAAAACTGAGAAGAGAGTATCTTTTAGAGAAGAGTCCACTCCTTCTACTTCAAGCTCAAAAATGGAGAGAATTATAGAATAAATGATGAAAGAGATGAGCATAATTAAGAGAGAACAAGAAAATCAAAATCAAACTGCTCCTCGAAATAGAAATTAGAATTATAGAAGAGAAAACAATCAAGACAAACAGAATGAGAATGACCAACAGATTAGACCTCCCTTCCAACAAAACTATGTCGATCAATATGAGGAAGATAGGGATTTGGAAAGGTTGGAAGAAGATCATGTAAACTTGATTGGATCAGACAATGGAGATGATGTTTTCCTCACTGAGGAAGAACAAGGATTCTTCTCTTATGATCAAAATACAAAAACCTATGAAGACTCTGATGACTATAGATTGGGTTTTGAAAATGCAATTATGGAAGTACATAAACAGTATGATCTTAGGAGTAAGGGAAGCATAGATAAATTAAAAGACAAGAACACTAATACTGCTGTCAAGAAAAATGTAGAAACTCAGTCCAAAAAGACAGCAGAGAAGACCAACACTTTGGCTAAGAAACCCGACTTAAACAAAGACAAAGGGGTCCAGCCAAATATTAAACACAGTACCCCTAGAACTTTAGCTAGTGGTCCTAATAAAACTATCCCAATTACCAGTCCAAACAAGGTTCATCAAATCAAAATTGCTGAAAAGAATTCAATTGAAAAAACAGATGCAAATATCAACAAATCAATTATTCCTTTCAGTTTTGAGGGAGAGATTGCTAAGATAAAAATTGCCATTCCCCTAGCTGAACTAGTAACACAAGAAGTGTACAAAAACCAAGTTTTGAAAGATTTGAACCTAGGAAGTGATACTGACACCTTAAACTTGACAGATGAAAAACCTGAGTTGTTGTTTGGTCCAGAAGTTGAAGGAAAATAACAAGAAGGGTCTGTCCCTCCCTTCTATGTTAGCTTGAACATACATGAGAAAATTTTACACAATGCTATGTTAGACTCAGGAGCTTCACACAATCTAATGCCCAAGGTAGTGATGGAAAGCTTAGGCTTAGAAATTACTAAACCATACAAAGAATTGTATTCCTTTGACTCAAGCAGAGTCAAGTGTTTGGGCTTAATCAAAGATTTATGTGTTACTCTAGCTCAGATCCCTGCTAAGAGTCTAGCTATGGATATAGTTGTAGCTGACATTCCCCCTAAGTATGGCATGCTCTTATCAATATTTGGGGAGCCAAACTTCAGGGAAGCCTTCAAATGGACATGTCTTATGCCACCATCCCTGTTTTTAACCAAAATAGAAGATTATATAGGGAATCTCACATGAAGTACATGGTGAGAAACATAGACAAACCAAACAAATCTCCAATATATTCTATTCAATCAAGTTTAGATTCCTTTATCTTATGTAACGAAGATGAAATTACTCAACAAGATAAAGAAAACATAGACCCAATCAGTTCACCACAACAATCCAATCTTCCCTTCAATCAAATTCAAAACATTACCAATCAACAACAACAAGAAAATGAAAATAAGGATGGCATACTTTGGAAAAAAAAATTGATGGATCTTGTAATAAAACAAGTGCAAGAGCAGGTGTGTGGATTCAAAATACAAAACAGATTTTTTCATACAAATTGGATTTCCCATGCACTAACAATATTGCTGAGTATGAAGCACTTCTCCTATGCTTACAACTGCTTAAACAGTTAGAAGCCCAGAAAATATCAATCTTCAGAGACTCTGAACTTATCATAAAACAAATCAAAGGAGAATACTCAGCTAGAAATCCAAGGCTTAGGGAATATCGAAACGCTGCCCTTGATCTTTTGAAAACCTTTGAAAAGTATGAACTTATTTTCATTCCAAGAGAATTGAATCATCTAGCAAATGAACTCGCTTTCAATGCCAACAATTGCCAGATACCTGAAATAAATGAACAACTCAATGTGAAGGTAAAACACAGGCCTGTCGTGCCCGATAACGAAGATCATTGGCAAGTGTTTGATTCTGACAAACACATAGATGATTTCTTGAAATTAGAAAATGATTTCAACATACCAATATTAGAAACCAACCATAAAGAAAAAAATTTGTATATTGAACAAATCCCAGAAGTTGAAATGACATATACTGCTGATATAAATCATTATGAAAATCCTTTTGAAGCAGAGGTAACCGACAACGCAGACCAAGAAGACTTGGAAGTTTTACAATGCAAAAATGATAAAATTCCAAGAGGTCTAGCACCTTTAAAACACCTTTTTGATTTTAACGATGTAGCCAAAGAACCAAGAATGGAGCCTGTGGAAACAGATGTAGAAGAACATAACATAGGCACTCCAGCAGAACCCAAGATGATCAAGTTGTCTAGCACTCTCCCAGCTCACATAAAACTGCAGTACACAGAGCTGTTCAAAGAGTTTAAAGATGTTTTTGCTTGGGGATACAAAGACCTAAAATCATATGACACCAGCATCATCCAGCATAAAATTCCTTTGTAAGAAAATCAAAAGCCTTTTAAACAAAAACTAAGGAGAATAAACCCTCTTTTACTCCCTTTAGTTAAGGCAGAAATTGAAAAGATGCATGCTACTGGAATCATAGTACCCATTAGATTTTCAGAATGGATATCAAACTTAGTTTCTGTTAGAAAGAAAACAGGGGAAATCGGGCTCTGTATTGACTTCAGAAATTTAAATAGAGCCTCCTTAAAAGACAACTACCCCTTACCCAAAATGGACCATATACTTCAGAAGGTAGTTGGGTCAAAAAGGATTTCCCTCTTAGATGGGTTCTCAGGTTACAACCAGGTGTTAGTGCTCCCAAGTGATCAAATCAAAACTGCTTTTACCACACCTTGGGGCACCTTTATGTATGTCAAAATGCCTTTCGGATTAATAAATGCAGGGACCACTTTCCAAAGGGCCATGGATATAGCCTTCTCTGAAGATATTGGCTATTTCATAATCATCTACCTCGATGACATAACCGTTTTCTCAAAAACCGATGAAGAACATCTGATTCTCCTAAGAAATTTTTTTGAGAAGTGTAGGAAATTTGGCTTGTCATTGAATCCCAAGAAGACACTCTTTGGTCTCCAAGAAGGTAAAATTCTTGGAAATATAATTTCGGAAGATGGAATCAAAATAGACCCTACAATGATAGATGGAATATTACAAAACACTCATCCAAGAAGCCTCAAAGAGTTGCAATCTTTCATCGGAAAGATTAATTTTTTGAGAAGGTTTATCCCTAACCTTGCTGAGCTATTAAAAAACATTACAAACATGCTTAAGAAATATGTGGGTGTAAAATGGACTTTACCAGCTAAACAATCATTCAAACTGGTCAAACAAGCTCTTACCCAAACACCGGTCCTGATTAGTCCAGATTTTACCAAAGACTTTTACATCTTTTCCTTTGCATCTGAGGATAAAATAAATGCAGTTTTACTTCAAAAGAATGATTTAGGGCAAGAACAACCAATATATTTCTTTAGTAGGGCCATAAGAGATGCTCCTCTCAAATATAATATCATGGAGAAGAAAGCCTTAGCATTGGTGAAAGCATTGAAAGACTTTAGGGTCTATATTTTACACTCTCACATAATTTATTTTGTTCCGCATACTGTTGTCAAGGACATTCTAAGTCAATACCCTTATGGTAAAAGTGGAAAATGGATTGCAACTATTCTTGAATATGACTTAGAAATTAGGCCCACCAAACTAGTTAAAGGGCAAGGATTAACAAAACTTATGGCTGAGTCTAACTTCCAAGCACTAGACATCAACATGGTAGATGTGTTGGAAGAAATAGAAGAATCTACTGCTCCTTTTATTGTAGAAACATTTCTAAATTCTCCTTGGTATGCTGAAATTATTTATGTGCTTTTATATTTAAATACCCCTCCTTCTCTGTCTAAAACTAAAGCTAGATTTTTGAAACAAAAAGCTTTGAGTTTTTGCATATTAGATGGAGTATTATATTGGAAAAATGTTGTTGGAATTTTTCTTAAATGTTTACTTGAAGATGATGCAGGAAAAATCATGCATGAATTTCATGACGGAGAATGTGGAGGACACCTCTACTGGAAGGCCACAGCAAACAAAATTCTTAGATCCAGTTACTATTGGCCTACCCTCTTCCCAGACACTCAAAAGTTGGTCATGGCTTGCCATAAGTGTCAAATATTTGATGGCAAAAGAAAACTTCTTCCCTTACCCTTACATCCTATCAGAGTTGAGGCACCTTTCCAACAATGGGGTTTAGACTTCATTGGGTAAATTCACCCATCCTCCTCAGCTCAACATAAATGGATCCTCAAAACCACTGACTTATTTACTAAATGGATAGAAGCTATACCTTCCAGAAATGCCAATGACTCTGTCATTATCAAGTTCCTTGAAACAAATATCCTATCCAGATTTGGTTGTCCCAGAAAAATCATAACATACAATGCTGCTACTTTTAAATCTAAGAGGATGGTTGATTTCTGTTACAAATACCACATAACCTTGGGCCATTCCACTGCTTACTATCCCCAAGGAAATGGATTGGCTGAATCTTCCCACAAAAGCCTCATCAATATCATTAAAAAGCTATTTGAGCAAAATCAGAAATCATGGCATAGTAAACTGGTTCATGCCTTATGGGCTGATAGGCTAACTACAAAGAAATCAATAAACATGTCTCCCTATCAGCTATTCTATGGTATGGACGCAGTTTTTCCCACCTCATTAGGAGTTCCAGTTATGAAACTCCTTCAAGAAGTGCAGATTGAAGAGAATGATATACAGAGAAGAATCAACCAGACAATCCATTTACAGCAGACCAGAGAGGAAGTCTATGAAAGAACACAGTGAGTCCAAGAGAATATGAAGAAGCTGTTTGATAAGAGGACTAAGGCAAACAATTTCCAAGTTGGAAATGTTGTTCTTAAGTGGGATTCAAGAAAAGAAGAGAAGGGAAAACATGGCAAATTTGAGAACTTGTGGAAAGGGCCCTATATTATTCATGCTGAGAGGGGTCACAATGCATTTTTCTTGAAAGAATTGAATGGAGAAGACCTTTATGGAGGTCCTGTCAATGGACGGATGCTCAAGCATTAATTCTGCCAAGAATCTTAACTTTCAAAGCCTTTTATTTTTTCATTATAAATATCATAGTCTAACCATTGCATTCAAAGTTAGAAAAATCAAAAAATACAAAAACAAAGAAAGAAAGAAAAGAGGGCAGATTTTGAAAACAAGAAAGGTATAGCCCCATACCAAAAAAAGAGAAACAAATCTGAAAGTTTGCAAGCTCAAATGCCACTCCTGAAAAACACACTTCTAGTTAGTCAAACTACCTAATCTTGACTAATTAGCCTTTAAATTTTCTGCTGATAGGATAGTGAATTCGATTTTCCAAACTGTTTAATCTTGGCTTATCAATAGATAGATTAGGATAGAAATCAAAGGTTCAAACATGCTCAAAATCTGAACCTAACATTTCAAAAATAGAATGACTCAAATCTGTTTTGTTTTCTGAGTCAAAAAGGATAAAAATTTGGTTCTAATTAGCTCAAAATCTGAACCAGAGAGCAAATATAGCTCAAAAAAAAATATCAAAACAGAGCTGTGAAAAGGGATGAAGGAAGTGCTTTGAATTTTCAGATCCTAAACCTTCATCATTTTGTTTTAATTTTTCTGCAAATAATAATCTATGTGTAACTTGTTTTTATGACATAGATCAGCATCAAGTTAGACTGTTCAAACCTAACTTGTATGTTTTTTAATTTCTGTTGTAGAATTTAGAAAATAAAAATCTGTTGGACAATTTAATCCCAACAGATGGTAGAATAGGTAGAGAAGCATCTGAATTCCACTGTTTAATATGAGTTCAGGGAGAAATAAGGAGTAGAATTAGATTAGTTTTATGCTTTCAAAAGAATAAAATGTTGTGAAAAGATTTTTCCAATCCAAGTGCACTCTAATGAAGAGAAAGTGTTATATTAGTAGGATTGGGTAGGTAGAAAGCTTGTTGATGAAAGAACCATTGTTTTTTATGACTGCTAACATGTTTTAGAGCAAGAGAAGATCAACCACAGAAAGGAAGGCAACCCAATGGAGGAGGCAACTGATCAGCCTCCCAGAGAAAGCAAGTCTGAAATTCTTGATGCCTTCAAAAAGGCACCATCCCCAAGTGAAGCCACTGTTAGCCACTGATAAATTCTCTCATATCAGGTGGTGGCTAAATAATGTTGGATAGCCTTCAAGAAACAATTTTTTTACTAAAATTGCTGATGCTTAAAGTCTTTTGATAATATCCTATCCTTTGGATAATCGTCACTGCTGTTTCCCTTCAGAACTCAGAAATCCTGCTGATTTCCAAGAAAGAATACTGCTGTAGGCATCATTTCCCTTTTCCCCTTTTCCAAAAGCTAACCTCATTTCCTATCCCTCTATTTCCCATGAAAACCCCTCATTTTCATATTTTTCCCATTTTTTCCTTCATCAAAATCCACTTTTATAAGGTTTAAAACCCACTTTTAAGCCTTATCGGAACCCTCAATTTCCCTTTGAAAATCATTGAAAAACTATAAAAACCCACATTTCTGGCATATATGGGTCTTAGCCCCTTCCCGCGTAAATCCCTGGTCGTATGACCCTTCATATGACCCTCGGCCCCGCAATCGGGCGCCGAGCCATTTTAAATATTAAACGCACCTGCCCAAAGTTTTAAAACCTTTGGTTTTGTTCAAATTTCGACTTTTATTATATTACAAAGTTTCCGTCGGTCTGAATTTCAAATTAATCTCCACCGTCGATCTGATCTGCAGATCGACGGTGTGGAGCCCGTCTCCCGTGGTCCCCACATTCCACTCACCCCATCCGAAAACCGCGTGGTATCTATCGCACCGCCTTTGGGCAAAGGCGGTTTTTTCCCAAATGCCAGCGATTCCATATGCCATTTGACACGTGTCCTGGGAACTGTTCATAAAACCGCCATCCATCACGCGTTATTGTTCGGATGTGGATGCCCAGCGATATCATTGTGCACCGTCCAATCTGGGGCGGGTCATCCGACGGCTATCGCTCGCCGAAGATGCCCGATGCTTAACGTGGTCCCGGCGCGCCATCCAGTTAATCTTCCCCGTCGATCTGATCTGTAGATCGACGGTCCATATTCCATCACCCTGATTCCATCGCCCAGTCAATGATTCTCCATTTTTTACTTTCCCCCTCGCTCTCGACTGTCGATCTTTGTGCGATCGACGACTCTGATTTAATATTTCTTCCACCTTCTCCGATCAATCCTGACCGTTGGATGATGCCATCCAACGGCCACGCTTCCTCCACATGCCTCCACAGCAATAAACCTATAAATGCATGGATTTTATAATTTTTGTTTGTATTTTGCAGGGTTTCGAGGTTTTCTCGCCATTTTCGAGGAAAATTCGAAGGCAGAGGATGACGATCTTCTTGCCTTCGTTTCGCCAAAGGAAATCCTTCGCGGGGTATAAATTCATGTTTCTTCATTGTTTTCCTCAGGCATTGATGCCACATAACCCTGCGCAGCCCTCTTTATCAGAAAAAACCATGGATCGGGCACAGTCAGAGAGTATCAGTGATGAAGACCAGAATTGACCAGAACAGAGGATTAAAGGACAGATTTGTGGGTATTACGTATAAGATTCTTATCAAAAGCCTAATTCCCAAGTAAAACACAGTTTAAAGACAAACTCAAGGGTTTCTTCAATAGAAAAGCCTCCACCGCCACATTTGAGGCAAATTGAGTCCTCCTAGCTGCTGAAATGCCACCTGTGCCTCAAAGTATTCAATCAGATGCCGAATTTATTGATAAGGATCAGATATTTGTCTCAAAACGCGGCTAAAGAGTTACTTCTGCAAGGAACTTCAATGCAAAAAATATCTGCAGAGTTACTTCGACGCCACACAGAGCCTCAAAGGTCAACCAAAGCTCCCACCGAGCTTAAATATTTATGTAAAAACATTTAATACAGAGTACACCCATGTAAGTTTCTTCATTGAGCCCCCCAAAGGCCAAGAAGCCATTAAGTCTGTATTAATTGTAATTAGAGATCTTTTATCAGATCTCACCTCCTCATTCTTCTATATATACCTCTGTAGAAGATGAGTGAGGCGTTGGATGATGGTTGTTGTTTGATCACAAGTTGTAATACTGAAACTCTTTGAAATAAATACATAGTCCGTTGAATTTGAAGGAGAAATTTAAGTCTTGGAAACATTGTTGATGTTGTTGCATGCTTGTTCCTGAGAAGGCTCTATCATTGGATCCATGAGCTTGGTTGTTGGTGAAGTACTCTGAAATGTTTTATGTTTTCCCCTGTTTTCATTATGTTCCATAATTTCTTACTACATTAGGTTGAAAGTATTAGGCTAAGAAATGACTCCTGGAAGCACCTTAGACCTGTTCATCCTTCACTGTTTCATTTTTTCTTCTGCTGAAGTATTCTAGAGTCTTTAATCTCTCTCTTTAATCTTCATGCTTGTTTATTTTCTTAATAGTTCAAACAGTTAGTTTCAGCATGATTTATGGTTCTCCCTGCTTGTCTGCTGCCACTTAAAAATTGTTATTGAAGTCTCCCTTTGAAGTTCTTTGCTTATAGTGAATCAAAGAGGTCGGTTTTGATCTTTCCATTTGTCCTCACTTAAACAGTTGGCTTAAAGGTCTTTTATAGTTGTGATCATAGATGTGTTAGGTGTTCCCTCTTTTATGACTGCAATTATCAGTGAATCTTTTATGTTTTCTAAATCATTTGAAATAAAATCTTTGAGGAAATAGGGTGTTCCCCGAATCTTAGATTTTCATTTTAAAAGTTGTTTTGAAATCATTATTTGCTTAAAGGTGTGATTTGTAGAATTTATGGTTAGCCCTGACTATCAAAGAGCTCTTTATTGTTAAAATTATGATTTTGAATTCCCTTTGCTGAGAATTAAACCTCTCTTTCCAAATCATTAATGTTCATCTCATTCCAAAAACAAAAGGATCCCGTGGCCAAGTTAGATTTGCCCTTTGATATCCCATATCCATTGATGAGTTTGTTATGACCTCTTCTTGACTCCATTGCCCAATGAACCAGATGTTTCTCCATTCTATGTATCTTTCCTAGACCTTTCATGTTCTGTTGTATCAATTCAACCCAACCAAACAAACAAATGAATACCTGCACTTAATAACTAGTCTAAAACCAATACTCAAAGCACACAAGATAAACCTTTGCAAACAAACTTTTGAGAGATCCCTCTCTGAGAATAGGAGGACTAGATCATGTAACTCTAAATATTGGTTCTGATGTTGCCTTGTCTTTTGATTTTCCAAACTATCAAAACACGGGACACCAACAGCTTCACTTTCAAACCCCCTTGGAATTTTTTGCACTTCTCCCCTTTGATCTCCTTGAGATCTTCTTTGATATTTTTCATAGTTTGGAAAAGAAGCTGGGAGATCCTCTCTTCCTTCATTTCTGAAAATAGTGGATTCATGCCTTTGTTTCTTCTATACAAATTCTCTTTTATGTGAGAAGCTTCTCCTCCTAATGGCATAATGTCTTAAATGCACAGGTTGAGCCAAGATTATGCTCTAATACCACTGTAATATCCCAAAAGGAAATAGCAGCAATACAAGACATAAAATTGTAAAGCACAAAAAATATGAACATGACATAAGAGGGATCAATATAAAACCATAATTTTATTAATATATCAGCAACAATGTACAAAAATATCATGAGGGACAATCCACTCAAGCAATAAGAACAAGCTTCCAATGAGTAGAACAATCAGCACATGACTTGATGCAATTGTATAGAATGCCAAAGAGTAGTGAAAGCTTGTATATATCAGTGTAGCTGCTGCTGTAACATACATAAATGTAATATGGCTGATAGAAACAAAGAAATGCCCAGAAAAGAAGATGCGGGCTATAATACAAGATTTCTAGCCAACCCGGAAAAGATTTCTAGAAATACAAAGAAATGTACAATGTGACAAATAACCCTAGGGTTGATATGTCATTGCAAATTGGATCTGAATACAATGAGACTATGACATATCTGAAATGATGATGTCCTCCTCCAATGGTATTTCTAAATAGAAGGCTGATCCCTCTACTTAGAAATAGACCCTCCTGATGAGCTCAATGAACCCTCCCAGCAACTGCCTCCAAAAATAATGTAGTTCAGAGTTGTGACTGCACTGTGAGGGATAGTAGATGGTTTTCCTGATGCCAATGATGTGGAAATATTCCTAGGAGCCCTCCTTTCTGATCCTCCTATGGATAGGCTACCTCTCCACTGAAAAACAAGCCCACAAATAGCTCTATGTGATCCTCCTTTGTTGCACGCAGCAACACAACCCAACTCTAAACAGAAATTGCATTGTAGCTGAAGGAGGTAGCTTGGCCAAAATTCTAGAATGAGGAAATTTAGCTCAAATAACCTCTCCTTCCCTGAGGATGAGGTAGGGATTCCCGATCAGGAACACCCTTGTGCTAAACAGCACAACAACCCTGCTAAACAGCAAAGGAATGCAAAGTCTAAATAGACCAATATCAAATGATAATCTCAAACATGAATAAAAATGGCTGCCATCCCCTCCATATATAGTGTGTGAGCCTTCTCACATTGGATCCCATCCATACTTTCCACTAAGCTCATGCAAGTTTTCCTCCACTAAAACTGTGTTGTCTCCTCATGAATGCCACTCCTCCATGACAAGGCTATTGACTTGGTCAAAGTTGACTGAATCAACATGATCCAAACCCTATTCATACTTGGAGGTGCTTAATCCAGTTACTTATTCTTCCTCCTATCACATTAGGAGTGTTATTATTCCTCTTAAAGAGCTTTATGGGCCTCCCCACCCACTTATTCACCTACCTAGTGACAAAACAAACTATAATATTCCATTTAGTTGTATGCTAAATTTTTGGAATATTACATATTAACTTATAGGATCATGCCAAGAGGTAAAAGAGGGCTAAAAATGGTAAGAATTTTCTTCCAAATCCCCACATACATGATGAAATCATGTAGGGATGGGTAATTAGTTCATTCTCTTCACCTCCCATGATCAAATAATTAATACAATTTGGTTAAAAATTATGCTTATACAAAAATCTTGTAGCAAACCCATGAAGACTGCATTTTAGTTTCAAAAACCTTTTTTTCTTTATATGAAGGAAGAAGGGTGGCATCAGATTCACTCTATTCTTAATTTGGCATGAAAGCATCCTCCCTCTGTCCATAAGAATAGAACCAACCCTGTCACCATTGTCTTGAATCCACAGGATGCTTAGAATACAACCATTCACATAAAATTCTTTGAGAACACTTGGGGGAGCAGCAGTAGAAAACATATGAGGGGGTTTCAATAGAAGGGAGCCCATAAACACTAAAAGAATCCATCAACATCCACCTATCGGATATATCTTCATGAGCCACTAATGTATGGGGTTATTTTAAAATATGAAAGGGCATGATGATGGGAAAACCATGAATTTTCCATGGTCCTTCACTCTTAGGGAGAAGAGAGTGCAGCCACGATTGTAATATTCCCAATTTTCCATCAGTTAATTGGAATATTAGAGTTTTTTATTTTCTTAATTAAATAAGTAAATAAGAGGGTGGAGGGACCCACAAACCCCATAAATGAATAAAATCCACTTTTTATGTGTGTATGTGGATAATTTAGAGTTAGATCTACATTATGGAGTAGTGGAACAGCTTCTTAAATGAAGGAAGAGTGGAGATCATGCCACATTAATGATTAATCATGGATATCATGGTGCATTAAAAGTAAGATCATAGAGCACTAATGATAAGATAGTGGAGGAAGTTGTGCATCTAATGCACACATGATGGAGAGAGTGGGAATTAAATGTATAGATGGTGAAGAACATGGAGAGACAATGCAATTTTCATGGAGGTTAGTGGCCACATGTGCAGCACAATTATGAGGTGGGCCAGGGCTATGGAAGGCTCACAAAGCATATAAAAGAAATGACGGAAACAATAGAAGGTAGGCTTTAGATTATTATTTCTAATCTGTCTAGATCTCAATTTGTCTTTGGACATTTCTATCCACGCTTATGCTATTTAGCAAAGTCTACAGTGTTGTTTAGCATATGGATGTTTCCGAGCGGAAATCCCACCCTTACCCATGGGGGACTTCGAGTGCCTACTCTAGGAAGTTTATTCTGAGCTGCCATACATAATCAGGCATTGGTGCCACATTCAGTCACTCTCATATGTACATTCAGTCTCAAGAATTACGCATTCTTTCTTGAGGGTTTGAGAGGTGGATGTTGTTTCTAGCATTTCAGCTAGGAAACCAGTGGAGGATTCATCCTTTCACCTTGTGTTTCAAGATCAGCCTTTCAGGAGCAGCATACTCATATCTGACATTGAGGCCATCATTTAATACCTCCATGCAGTAGCAATTCCCCAAGGGATTGCGTAGTCCAGTCTTGCATATCTGAAGGAGGAAGGAAGTTTCTAGTATGTCAACTGGAAATCCTGTGAGGGACCATCTCCTCACTTTGTATTCATTGATTCCATCATTCAGAATATGATTTGAATTATCTATAAGCAGACTATAGAGCCTCCATCCTTGAAAACGTGTTAGTCATCAGTATTTTTCACCTGTTATTGATGACTAGATTCCTTAGATGAGTTTTCTAGGAGCTAATCTCAATATGTCAATTTTTCATCTAGAAAACACCCCATACAAATTTTTTATCCTCCTACCTCTCCTTGTCAGCCTATGATTAGAGAAAGTTTAAGTTTTCAAGTCATGTCTTGCTTTAGAAAAATATCCCTGTCTATAGTTGTCTTAGCCTTGCTTATCTGCTATCATTTTTCCCTTGTTTCTCATGAAATTCACTGTCCAATATTTGACAAAGTTTCTCCCTTCCTATCCCTGATTTTCTTGTCAAAAACAATCATAATCAATGAAAGTTTCCCCTAAGTTAGATAGTGGTGTTTAGGAATTATTTTCCTTGGTAAAAACATCTTAAGCCAAAGAGCCTCTGTATAGTACCAATCAGTCAGAGTTTGTCTTCCTTTTTTGCAAAAATAAGTCTTGACACATCCATAGGTCGAACATCACTAAGAGGTCATTCTGTCTCTGTTCAAGAAGAATTTCAGCAAAGATCCAAATTAGAAGAAGATAAGCATGTTCACTGTCTAAAAGAATGTGCTTAGATCGGGCAAAATCTTTATAAGACACCAAAGGAGCTCTCCAAGATTCAAAGTCATATGTTTTGCATCTCTGCAGGGGTGTAATTGAATGATAAACAATATCCAAACGAGAGAAAGAGACAAGTCCAAATAGGTCTCTCATAATGAAGAAATTTTCCATCAGTAAACAGATGGAGAGCTGCAATGAAAGAGAGCAAGAGTACATGTTTCAAAAATCAAAAGTTTCCCAAAGAGCAGAGGACATATTTCAAAGTCACATAAATGCAAAGGAGTGATATAATGATGATCTATGGTGTTTTCAGTATCTCCTTTAGAGGCAATGCTGCATAAATTTTCCAAAGGACATCATCATAGTACATAAGAAGACAATTGCTTCTTATGATGCCTCGAGCCTGGGATAAGAACACTAGTCAAAGAGAAAACCCAATGTACCTCTGCAAACACAGTAAAAAAAGGTTAGTAAATGATGACTAGCAAGAAAATACTCTACAAATACAAGTCATGTAGCTTCTGGTTTAAAATTTCATAAGGATATTTTGACAAAAAGATACCTATCTCAGAACATGCCTCATATAGCAGATTTTCAAAATTTCACTTTATTACCTATTGTGATATACCAAGCAGAGATGTATATTTCAAGGAAAGATGACACAGTTTTGTAAATAGATGAAATGTCATGACTGTGATGACCTCCTTCAAAAGAGAAAATTTTAGGAAACATCATGCTGATAACCTCCTCCAAGCAAGAGCAGATGGTTGGGAAACATGTTGAATAACCTCCTCCAGTGAAAGAGCAGATGGTCAAGTAACATGATAAAAAGCCTCCTCCAAGCAAGAGCAGATGGTTAGAAAGGCATGCTGTGGCTTCCTTCATGAACAAGCAGAGGGCCAACATGTTTTTAAATGATTTTAGGGTTGTTGTAGTCCACCTCCTTCCAAGGGATAAAACAAAGGATGCAACAACAGGTTTAGATTATGTTTAAGAAAGTTTTCAATTGGAAAGTCAAAGTTGAAAATCAGTGGGAACAATTGAAAGTTTATAAGTTGAATTCTGGTGTTACATCATAAGCAAAGCGGTGATATTATGGTGTTGAAGAAACCTCTTGTTTCTGTCTATAAAGACCTCCATCAGCAGATAATAAGAGAAGGCCCCATGATTGGCTTGAAAGATCTTTTGAAAGGGTTTCAAATAGTGTCTCTGTAAATCTCCCTTGAAAACAAACTAAAGAAAAACACAGTCTCTTTAGGACCTTTTGCACTTCTTAAAAAAGGGACAAAGTCTTGGTAGACACGCAGTAAGATGGCATTAGAGTTCCAAAGGGTTACATTAGTGGTTTCAAAAGTGATGATATCCTTGATTCAAAAACAGAGGTTTTGGTCATAGTTTAAAAAACTTCCTACAACACAAACTATGAATTACCATATGATTTTGAAAAGAATCTTATTTTAGTGTGGCAGAGGTTTCAAGAGATTCTTTTAAAAGGGCAAAAAAATGGTTAAAGGACTGCCACAGATTGCAGAACACCTATACTTTCTATTCGAGAGGAAGTTTCTGTTTTAAGCAAGGATTTGGCAAAGAAAGTTCAATAGTACTTTTGGCTCTAAAAAATGACATTGGTCGATTGAACCAAGGATATAGGCGAGGATTACATAAAAATCTTAAGTGAGAATTTGTGTCCTACCATACCAGCAAGCATTCCTGCCCTAGGAAGCTTAAATAGTTCTGCAATGGACATGCAACAAGGAAGAAATTTTTTCCCATATCCCATTAGGGAATTTAATGTTTTAAAAATAGCTTCTCAAACTTTCACATAATCAGAAGATGAAAAGAGATATCCAGCAGAGAAAATGTTATCTCTCATACCCCAGATGAAGTTTGTTTGGAGCAGAAAAACAAGTTATCTCCAACAGTGATGCACATGTCAGCCTACATGCATGGAAATCTCTTCAAAATAGATTACAAATCAAGCAATGCCAGATCGAGGAGATTTGTTGGAAAATTGTGAAGAAGCAATGCCAGATAAGGGAGATTTGTTGACAAGCTGCAATAAGGATAAAAATGATAATCTCCTTGGTGAAAAATCAGAGGATATGCCTATGAAAGGACCCTCATCACTTCAAAAGAAATAGGTTTTTCATTGTACTTCAAAGGCTGTAGTGGAAAATGTTATTAACCCCTTTCATCATAAACATAAGGCCTCAGAAAATTATCATGGCATGACTTCATTCAGGACCGAGTAGAAAAATCAAGACAGATTTAAAAAAAAAAAAAAAGAAGCCTCCTTACTTCATGAAGAAATCAATTTACCTTATGTTGATTGAAAGGCTGCAAAGTTGTCTTGATGATGGACTCCTCTATAAAAAACAATCCAAGTCTGAAAGTTTTAGCACTCCTTTCATTCCATACAAAACAAAGTTTTTACAAATAGCTTCAAAAGACAAGCTACAGCCTTATGGTAATGAGTTATTCTCAGGTAAAGGGTCCTTATGAGTTTCAAGGAGATACAACTCAAGAAATAGTGAGGTAGCTTGTTAAAGGGCTGCTCGAATTAGAAATACCTTTGTATTTCCTATTCAAAAGAAAGTGGTTATTTTAACAAGGAGAATAACATATTTTCGAAATGGTGAATAGAATAAGGGATGATTTTCGTTTTTCAAACATGGAGTAAAATGTGTTTTACAAAACCCTATCCAAGCTATGAAGCAAATGGAACAATTTTTCAAGTCTTTTGCACATTTCAGTTGGAGGAAGTAAGCAGTGTTTTTCATTAAAAAACCAAGTTTACAAGCGCGGCACGCCTGTATACACACGCAGCGCGCCTGTAGAAGAAAATAGAAGAAAATTGCACTAGGCGCGGCACGCCTGTGCCTGGCGCCCAGTGTTTCTCCTGAACGTGCCGGTTACCTCTGAATGCCACCGCCCAGTGTTCAAATGCAGTTTTTGACTGCTTCATGCCATGGTAAGCTCCTCTATCACCCTCCCAATGTTCTTATCACCCTCAATTTACCATATCCACCATTTTTTTGGCATTTAAACACCGCTGCACCACTCAACTGTGAATGGCACAGGCCTTGTCTGAACGGCCCGGCGCCCGTCACCCTGTGTTGCTGCTGAACAACAGGACCCGAGCATTTTTTGTCATTTTCAAAGCCCTCCAAACATGAAAATTTTCCATTCCAAGTGCCAAATGCTCCTAATGCACTCATTTACCCGGTTAAATATTTGAATTTGTTAAAAACTACCCCTAACCTCTATTTTTCGACCCCGCCTGTCCTGCCCCTGAACGGCCCACCGCCCAGGCACCCAGGCCACCAGCAACCAAATTTCTCCAAAGTACCCAAATTTTTTCCACAGTAATTTCATGTCTAAAGTAGTTGAATGAAGTATCTTAACAGTGGTTTCAAAGCAATTGGTTTGCTAAATCAATAGAGAGAAATAGTGATTAAAGGAGCAAGTTGTTTGTCAAATTGAAAAAGGTCTCTTCATTATGGATAGTAAATAATAAAACAGTGAAAGAAAGAAGGTTTTTTATGCCAATTTGAAAGCCCTTTTGTGCTAGTAGTAAGCTAAAACTATACACAAATGCTAGAATCAAAATAGCAGAGTTTGTAAAAAGGTCCTAAGTTTGTTTAAAGGTGTCTTAACAGTGTTTGCAAAGGGAAATTTGTTTGGTAAAACTCAGATAAAAACAGTGGCTAGAAGATAAGGTTTTGTCAATTTCAAAGAGTCTTTAAAGCATTGTTTTCAAATGTGCCATTGCAAAAATAAAAAAGAGAGGCAGTGTTTGAGGGGAGGCCATTTCCAAAACAAAAAGAGATTCTTTTTTAACAAAAACCACAAACTTATCTTGTTTAAGATATCTTGCCCAAACACAGTGAATTACAAAGAAAAGAGAGATGGTTAATGAGAAAATCTGAAAGAGTTTTGATGATGTGAAAAGCTGAGGATACATACAGTCCTCCAAAGGAAAAGCAGAGCTTGTTTGTAGAGGTCTCAAATTAGTTTAAAGAAAAATTTTAACAATGATTTCAAAGGAGCACCAAGTTTGCCAAATCAGGGAGAAAAGTGATGAAATGGATGAAGACTTTGTCAAATTAAAAGAGGTCTCTTTTATGAATAATAAAGGAGAAAAACAGTGAAAGAAAGGATGATTGATGTACCAATTTGAAAGTCTTGTTTGTGCTATGAGATAGCTAAGGTTACACACAATTGATAGAAGCAGAAATAGAGTTAGTTTGAAGGGGTCTCAAATCAACTTAAAGGATCATCTTGACAGTGGTTTTAAAGGCATTTTGTCTGCTAAAAACAAAGAGAGAAACATTGGTGAAAGGGATGAGGAATTTTTCAAATTAAAGGAAGTCTTTGACTATGATTACAAACGACATAAAATAGTGAAAGAGATAGTGTTTATTGTGTCACTTTGGAGGAGATTTTCTTTCTATGAATGACTAAGGGATATGCATAGTATCTAAAAGAAAAACATCAGTTTTATTAGAAGGTTTTCAATTAGTTTGAAAGAATATTTAAATTAGTGTTTTAAATGAATCCCTTTTGTCTCAAATAAACCACAAAGATGTAGTGCAAGGGAGGAGGTTTTAGGAGCTAATTTGAAAGTTTTCTTGTGTTATGAATGGCTTAGAGCATACATAGTCTCTAAGAGAAAAGAAGAATTAGGTTGAGGTTTTCAAATCAGTTTAAAGAGGTGATTTTACATTATTTTCAAAGGTGCCATGACCATCTTTAAAAGAGAGAGACTGTGATTAGAGGATAGAGCTTTTGTCAAAATTGAAGGAGTTTTTCTTATGTTGTGAAGAAGAAAAGGATTTATGCAAACTCCAAAATCAAGAGAGCAGAGTTGTGAAGAGGTCTCCAATTTGTTTGAAAAGGTAACTTAACCATGTTAACAAAAAACATACCTTATTTTCTAAATTAAAAGAAATCAAGCACTGTGATAAAGAAGTAATTTTGTTTTCATTTTGACAAATACTTGTTTGCTAGCATCAAAGAAACAAATTGATTTACAAAGAATAAAAGGTGTCTTGATTGAAGATTTTCTCCAATGATTATTTCAAAGGTTGGTCTTGGTAATTCAGTGAAGAGTATCAGAAGCAACAGGCGCTACAAAAATCCAAACCAGTTTTCCCAAAGGAAATGAAAGGATGCACAAGAAAAGCTCAAAATCGCCCAAAGAGGGCGCCCGGTGAGAAAAAGGGAGAAAGACACCTCTAAGCTTGGAATTTTGACCCGAGCTTCTAGAAATGTTTCTAAGAAGCCTTGAGGTACTTTCTCACCAAATTGAGCGAATTTTGACATGTTCTTGTTTTTGGCATTTTTAGGCCTAATTGCATAAAATCATGGGCGCCGCCATTTTGGTTTGAAGCATCCTCAAAGGATGAAAATGGTATCATTGGATGCCATAATTTTATGGGAATCTACTCAACGAATTTCAAATCAATTGAAGATTATTTGGCCCCCCAAAGTGGCGAAACAAAGTCATTTTTTCAACACTCTTCCCTGCATATCAGCAAAGGCTATTTTCTGGGTTTTTCCACACAGGTCAGATTTTCATAGGCTTCTAGTGATCATTTTGGGGAAAAAAAATAATTTTAAGAAACTAGACATCCAGGGCTTTCCAACGAGCCATCACAGGCCTCATTTTGACATCAGGAAGTCCTCCAAAAGTTGCCCACAAGACAGGGGATTTTCTGCTACTATATTTCTGAAGTATTTTTGTAAAAAATGCAGTTTTCTGAAGTGGCTTTTCCAAATGTGCGTTTAGACTTTTTTGGCCATTGTCAGTTGGGAAAGGTCAATTTAATTTCCTTTTTTATCATTTTTAGGACATTTTTATAGATATTTTGTGCCTTGGGCTTTGCAAAGCCTCAGGGAAAAAATCAGATATTTTTGATGAGCCAATGAGCTTGCTAGTTGTACTAGGAGGTTCTCCTTCATCTTGGCCTATATATTCCAAGAGACTTCATTGTAAAAAAGGCTGAACTTGATGATATAGAGCAATATATGGTTATACAAGCTTGGAATAAACACTTGTATCATGCATTGGATAGTTTCTTGAATGTTTTGGATGATGAAAGAGGACTGTTGTTGGATTCCTTGACTTGGTAAAATGGTATAGTGTCCCTCTCTGTTATGTTTCTTAGTTTTCATACAAATTTCATGTTCTTTTCTTGCTATAAGACAATAGAGAATAGATTTGAGAGATGTCCTTGGAGGCACCTCAGATTTCCTGTTTCATTATAGCTTCTATGTTTTCTTCTTTCTTAGTCATATCAAATAATTCTTAATTGCCCTTTGATCACTGAAGAAATTGTTTGCTTGTTTCATTTATGGTTTTATGCATGCTAAGTATGATTCACGGTATGCCCTACTTACTCATGGCTAGTCAAAGTTTCCACCTCTGAAACCTTTCTTTGAATGTTTGATTGTCCTAGTTGAACCAAGGAGGTCTTGTATCGATCTTGCCCTTTGCCTAAAACTCTGCAATCTTAGTTCAAAGTGCTCGATAACCCAAAATAATATGTCTAGGAGTTTCCTCTTAGTAGCTTGAGTTATTTTTCTGTCTTAATTGTATTTCCCCAAAGTCTGATAGCAATTTCCTAAAGTTAGAGAGTTATATATCTCTATGTATTGCTTGAATGTTTATTTTCATGCATTTATCAGTTTGTAGTTACATTTATCATGATTAATGGTTAGCCCTACCATATAAATGTCTACTATTAAACTATTTATGTTTAAAAGCCTTTATCGTTCACAAACTTAGTGTCCATCCCACTTCATTTTACCTTAAGATCCATTTTACCTTGATCAAATCGGCCCTTCAACATACCTTGTATCACCATATGAGGCTTTCTCGACCTTTTCGACCCCATAGCCTAGTTGATCTGACCATATTTTTATCTATCTTAGCCTTTGATCAGTTTTTCCCTCAAAAAACCTAAAAGAAAAACCAAAAACCTACTTCACAACTAGCCTAAAATCATAAACATAAGAAGCAAAACACATAGATATCCCTTACAAAAATAGAGAGAGCCCTCTCTGAGTCCAGGAAGGCTAGGTCCTTGGGCTCCAAAGTTGGTTTTATGTTACCCTGTCACTTGGCTTGCCAATCAGCCAAATCACGGGACCCTAACATAATGGTGATCACGGTGGGACTCTGAGTGATAAACAAACTTAGACTTCCCTAAACATTTCAGCAGCCTTAGGAATACTATCTGGTTGACTTATCTCACCGCTCACTAGCATAATGGTGATCACGGTGGAACCTTCTAAGTTAGTGACAATCTAAGTACTCCTTAATAACTCTCAAAGTCTCAATCAAACTTAGAAAAACTTAAGTGTTGTCTGAAGATTAGAAACTAACTTTTTCACCATCTTAGCAAAATGATGACTCATTTATAGGAAAATTTTCCAAACCTCAGGGCTACATATAGGAACTCATAAAACCCCAAAATATCTTAGATTGGTTTTTCACCAGTTATTGGTGGTGGACCATTAACACCTATCTCTAAAAACAACAAAAAATATTCACCTGGTGACTCCACTAGCCTCCAGTAGGCCTAAAACTCCATTAAATTCTCAAAGACTCCCATAGGAATTCTATCTGGATGATTCATCCCACCGCTCACTAACATAATGGCGATCACGGTGGGACTCTGAGTGATAAACAAACTTAAACTTCCCTAAACATTTCAACAGCCTTAGGAATACTATCTGGTTGACTTATCCCATCGCTCACTAACATAATGGTGATCACGGTGGGACTCTGAGTGATAAAAAAAATTAGTTTCCCTAAACCTTCAGAGACCTTTGAGAATACTATCTTGTGGAATTATCCCACCGCTCACTAACATAATGGCGATCACGGTGGGAACTTCTGAGTTAGTGACAATATAAGTACTCCTTAGTAACTCTCAAAGTCTTAATCAAACTTAGAAAAACTTAAGTGTTGTCCGAAGAGTAGAAACTAACGTTTTCACCATCTTAGCAAAATTATGACTCAGTTATAGGAAAATTTTCCAAACCTTAGGGCTACATATAGGAACTCAGAAAACCCCAAAATATCTTTAGATTGGTTTTTCATCAGTTATTGGTGGTGGAACATTAACACCTATCTCTAAAAACAACAAAAAATATCCACTTGGCGACTCCACTAGCCTCCAGTAGGCCTAAAACTCCATTAAATTCTCAAAGACTCCCATAGGAATTCTATCCGGTTGATTCATCCCACCGCTCACTAACATAATGGCGATCACGGTGGGACCTTCTGAGTTAGTGACAAACTAAGTATACCTTAGGACTTCAGAACCTTTCAACCTAGAAGTATTATCAAAGAGTAGAATCTAGTTGTCTCATCATCCTAGCAAAATGATGACCTAACTATAGGACACTCTTACAAACTTTAGGGCTTCGTAAAATCTCAGAAAACCCCAAAACATCCCTAGATTGGCTATTTATCAGTTATTGGTGGTGGACCATAAACACATATCTCTAAAAAAAACAAAAACATCCACCTGGCGACTCCACAACTCTCAATAGACCTAAAGAATCCACTGGAGGAAGAACCTAAAACATGACCAGTCATCCTAGAAAGAAAAAGCACTCAGGCCTTAGTTGGATTCAAGAAATTATTGTCTTTATCTATAACTATGTTCTATCCTACTTTGAGCTTGATCAAGAATACACTGATGAGATCTACATTGATCATTGGAAAGATCTCAAACCTCTAAAAGCTAAGCCTCAAATTTCAGACCATGAGCAGGCTTATACACCTGTTCTTACCCCAGATTCACCTATGGAAAACCTAGTAAAACATGAGCCTCATGCTACCTTTCCCACTCTGGCTGAAACCTAAAACAGTCATAAATATATTTTTACACTATCTATATCCACAAAGGTCCTAGAAATATACAAGCCTCTGGTTTTACCTCCCATCTTCCGAGGCCTCCCTGCAAATCTTCAAAATAAATTACCCAGATTTGATGGAGAAAGCTCCAAAGTCACTGCTGAAGAGCACGTCCAAAATCTTGAGAATTTACTTGATATTTTTGAAATAGAAGAAGATTATGTGCATATTAGAATGTTTTCCTTATCATTACAAGAAAAAATTAAGAGTTGGTTTAAAGACCTTCCAGCTGCAAGCATTAGAAATTTTCATCAGTTCACTCAAATATTCCTAGATAGGTGGGTGTTCATGGGTAATAAATTTCTCATTATAGAGGAATAAAATCATTTAAAAAGACAACCAGGGGAGACAATACAAAACTTTTCCACCAGGTTCAATAAAGTATACCATTCAATGTCTGCTAACATAAAGCCACCCCTCGGATGTGCTCTCTTGCACTACCCAGATTATTTTGACCTAAAGATGGTTTTCCGGATAAGAGATAAAGATCCTTTGACCCTAGAAGAAATGAAAAGGATAGCAGTTGATGTAGAATTCAACATACTAAATAGGGAGGCACAGCTAAGAATAATAAAGAAAGACAAAGCAAATCAAGAGAGATTAATATCTTCAGAGGAAAAGCTGGAAAAATTGGTATATTATTTCAGCAAACTAGAGAATCTACTTGACAGGAAAAGAGAAAGACATAAAGTTAAGATTAACACTACTTATTCAAATCAACCTACACTCTTCCCTCAGAAAAAACATACTAAACCATTACGAGACAAGAGTAACAAACAAAATATGCCTAATGAGAAAGTTGCAAATAAAAACATAGAAGAATACTCTAAAGAATCCATTAGCCATCTTGAATTCACTGAATCTAAAATGGAAAACAAATCAAAACCTGTAGGATCTCTACCTTTATGCTTTGAGTCATTTGAGTTCATACGAGCAAATTGGCCTCCTAAGAATCTATCAGAGGAAACTCATGAATCCCATGTTTATTATCCCAAACATCAAGAAGAGTTGATTGAAGATGAATTCAAATCTGAAATAGAAGACAAATCTAAACCTATAGGATCCCTACCTTTATGTTGGTAGTCATTTGAGTTCATACAAGCAAACTAGCCTCCTAAGAATCTATCAAAGGAAACTCATGAATCCCATGTTTATTATCCCAAACATCAAGAAGAGTTGATTAAGGATGAATTCAAATCTGAAATAGAAGATAAATCAAAACCTGTAGGATCTCTACGTTTATGCTAGGAGTCATTTGAGTTCATACAAGAAAATTGGCCTCCTGAAAATCTATCAGAAAAAACTCATGAATTACATGCTAACTATCCTCAACATCACAAAGAATTGGTTGAAGATGAAAACAAGCAAGAAATGAAAGAGAACCAACAGGATCTCTCTAAAGGCACAAGTGATGATTCATCATCTCTCATAGGTGAAGCCCAAAAATACATTCATCCTCCAAATAAGATTTCCCAAGAGAAAGAGGATTATTGTAGTTATATCTAAAGAGAAATGAAAATGCCTCCCTTTTTAACTGAAGAGGAAATAGATAAACTTATAAACATGCAGACAACCTCTAAAACTTCATATAACCAAAACTTTTCTGATCTTTCTCTTGTTAATCTTGCATACCATGAGTCAAAAAATAGATTTTTAAATCAATTTGAAGAAAAGCAATCTGATAGTCTGATATGCATGGCTGGTGACATTACTTATATTAATGATTCTCCAAGGTTTGATCAATATGTTGATGATTATGATATCCAAACAGAAACTAACCTTGCAGAGCAATCAACAATTGATTTGTGGGATGAAGTTCATTATCATCAGGTTGAAAAAAGTAAGCAGCCAATACAGTTCACCTATGACACTGATGAGGAGAGCCTTGAGAGTTTAGAAGTAAGTGAAGAGTCTCTGACTCTTTGCTCTACTTCACTTCAGTCCATCAGAAATAACATTCACATAATTGGAAATCAGCAGTCTTTCAGCTTTGATGATGAGGTTGAGGAGGATGATGAAATTCTTGAGCATGTTGTAAATGAGAAGCCTTTTCCTGAAATGGTTGAGGAAATAATTTTGGACATGGAATCTTCCTTAACTCCAGATTTGCAGCCACCAAGTTCCATTGAGTTACAAATTTCAGATGAATAAATAGAGGTTGATAAACACATGAGAGTTGTCACACTATCCTTTCAAGAAGATTTACTGCCAAAGTGTATCCCATCTCATCAACATGATGACCTTCAGACAATTTTCAGTCCACTTAATCAGAACTCATCAGCCTGGAAAGAAGACTACACTGCAATATATGATGATTCTGACAGTTCAAGTGATCATGAGCAAGGGGAAGAGTTTCTTTCCCAGGAGAGTCCCATATATAGCCAAGTGGAAGAAAGAGTAGTCCTGAATGAAGCCTATATATCAAATCCTCTAGATCAGGTATTATTCCAAGATCCATTTGTTGTTTTCCTTGAGAAATCTGAAGGAGTAGTGTGTTCCTCCCAGAACAGTCTGTTGCAAAGAGTGAGAAAAATTTTAGACACTACTGTTCGAAAACAAGCCAAATGGAAGTGGCCTTTTCATTTCTTCAGCATCATGAAAGAACTAAACCAGAGTCACCCATGTAATCATCTACTTGACTGGTTACATTGGAAAAGAGATTTCACCAAATAAATGTCTATCATGTATAGGTTAGATTAGGATAGATAGATAGCTGTGAAAAATAAGCTCAGCCTTGTGAGAATTTTTTCAGTTCTAGATTGTTTGAAGAAAAAGTGAAAAAACAGAAAATAGAAAAATAGTAAAAAGTAGAAAAAGAGGGCAGTTTCTAAAGAAATGGTACAGCCCCATACCCAAAAATAGTTATGTTGAAAGCGAGCAAGTCTAAATGCCGCTACTAGTGCTCAAAAGATGTATTTTTCAGTTATCTAGCCTAATCATAACTGAACATGTTTTAAATTGATTGTTGATAAGTTAGTGAAAGAAATGATAGTAAAAATTGTGTAAGCTTGAATTGTCAATAGAAGTAGATTAGGAAAAGATACTGGTTCCAGATGCTCAAAACAAAACCAAAGAGGAAAACATGGATGAAAAATAAACTATGTATCCTAGCCCTGATTTTTCTAGATCTCATTTTCATGCAAAATAATATTTGTGTGCAGCTTGTCTTTATGCCACAAACACATGAAAAATCAGACTGTCTAATCCTGATTTGGTCATTTTTCAACTTCATGTTCTAGAATAGTGAATAAAATCCTGTCAAACAGCTTAATCTTGACAGTCGATCTAGCTTAGGTAGAGAATCAAAGGAGTTCATCAGTCTAATATGAACTCCCGGAAGATATAAGTGTAGAAATAGATAGTTTATTTTCTAAAAAATATCATGTCAATAGGTTGCCAGTCCAAATGCACCTAAAAGAAGAAAAAATGTTAGGAAATATAGCTGGGTAGGTAGAGATGTTTTTGAGGCTAATCATGCTGTCAATTTTCAGAAATAACATCAAGAAAGGATGAAATTTGTGCCAATAAGGCACTGGTCTTCATAAGCCAGAGATCTGCAATTCTGGACACCTCCTGAAAAGGAGCTGCCCTCCCCAAATGGAGCCACTGTTAGTCATCAATATTTTTCACCTGTTATTGATGACTAGATTCCTTAGATGAGTTTTCTAGGAGCTAATCTCAATATGTCAATTTGTCATCTAGAAAACACCCTAGACAAATTTTTTATCCTCCTACCTCTCCCTATCATCCTATGATCAGAGCAAGTTTCAGTTTTCAAGTCATGTCTTGCTTTAGAAAAATATCCATGTCTATAGTTGTCTTAGCTTTGCTTATCTGCTATCATTTTTCCCTTGTTTCTCATGAAATTCATTGTCCAATATTTGAAAAAGTTTCTCCCTTCCTATCCCTGATTTTCTTGTCAAAATCAATCAGAACCAATGAAAGTTTCCCCTAAGTTAGATAGTGGTGTTTAGGAAGTCCTTTCCTTGGCAAAAACATCTTAAGCCAAAAAGCCTCTGTCTAGTACCAATCAGTCAGATTTTTTCTTCCTTTTCTGCAAAAATAAGTCTTGACACATCCATAGGTTGAACACCACTAAGAGGTCATTCTGTCTCTATTCAAGAATAAGTTCAACAAAGATACAAATCAGAAGAAGATAAGCATGTTCACTGTCTAAAAGAATGTGCTTAGATCGGGAAAAATCTCCATAAGACACCAAAGGAGCTCTCCAAGACTCAAAGTCATATGTTTTGCATCTCTATAGGGGTGTAATTGAATGAAAAACAGTATCCAAATGAGAGAAAAGAGACAAGTCCAAATAGGTCTCTCATAATGAAGAAATTTTCCATCAATAAACAGATGGAGAGCTGCAATGAAAGAGAGAAAGAGTACATGTTTCAAAAATCAAAAGTTGCTTAAAGAGCAAAGGACATCTTTCAAAGTCACATAAATGCAAAGGATTGATATAATGATGATCTATGGTGTTTTTAGTATCTCCTTCAGAGGTAATGCTGCATAATTTTTCCAAAGGACATCATCATAGTACATAAGAATACAACTGCTTCTTATGATGCCTCGAGCCTGGGATAAGAACACTAGTCAAAGATCAAATCCAATGTACCTCTGCAAACACAGTAAAAAAAGGTTAGTAAATGATGACTAGCAAGAAAATAATCTACAAATACAAGTCATGTAGCTTCTGGTTTAAAAGTTCATAAGGATATTTTGACAAAAAGATACCTATCTCAGAACATGCCTCATATAGCAGATTGTCAAAATTTCACTTTATTACCTATTGTGATATACCAAGCAGAGATGTATATTTCAAGGAAAGATGACATAGTTTTGGAAATAGATGAAATGTCATGACTGTGATGACCTCCTTCAAAAGATTAAATTTTAGGAAACATCATGCTGATAACCTCCTCCAAGCAAGAGAAGATGGTTGGGAAACATGCTGAATAACCTCCTCCAGTGAAAGAGCATATGGTCAAGTAACATGATAAAAAGCCTCCTCCAAGCAAGAGAAGATGGTTAGAAAGGAATTTTGTGGCCTCATTCATGAACAAGAAGAGGGCCAACACGTTTTTAAATGATTTCAAGGCTGTTGTAGGCCACCTCCTTCCAAGGGATAAAACAAAGGATGCATCAGCAAGTTTAGATTATGTTTAAGAAAGTTTTCAATTGGAAAGTCAAAGTTGAAAATTAGTGGGAACAATTGAAATTTTATAATTTGAATTCTGGTGTTACATAATAAGCAAAGCGGTGATATTATGGTGTTGAAGAAACCTCTTGTTTCTGTCTATAAATACCTCCATCAGCAGATAATAAGAGAAGGCCCCATGATAGGCTTGAAAGGTCTTTTGAAAGGGCTGCAAATAGTGTCTTTGTAAATCTCCCTTGAAAAAAAACTAAAGAAAAACACAGTCTCTTTAGCACCTTTTTCACTTTTTAAAAAAGGGACAAAGTCTTGGTAGAGACGTAGTAAGATGGCATTAGAGTTCCAAAGGGTTACATTGGTGGTTTCAAAAGTGATGATATCCTTGATTCAAAAACAGAGGTTTTGATCATAGTTTAAAAAAATTCCTACAGCACAAACTACGAATTACCATATGATTTTGAAAAGCATTTTATTTCAATGTGGCAGAGGTTTCAAGATATTGTTTTAAAAGGGTGAAACAATGGTTAAAGGACCACCCCAGATTGCAGAACACCTATACTTTCTATTCGAGAGGAAGTTTCTGTTTTAAGCAAGGATTTGGCAAAGAAAGTTCAATAGTACTTCTGGCTCTAAAAAATGACATTGGTCGATTGAACCAAGGATATAGGCGAGGATTACATAAAAAGCTTAAGTGAGAATTTGTGTCCTACCATACCAGCAAGCATTCCTACCCTAGGAAGCTTAAATAGTTCTGCAATGGCCATGCAACAAGGAAGAAATTTTGTCCCATATTCCAATAAGGAATTTAATGTTTTAAAAACAGCTTCTCAAACTTTCACAAAATCAGAAGATGAAAAGGGATATCCAGTGGAGAAAATGTTATCTCTCATACCCCAGATGAAGTTTTTTTGGAGCAGGAAAACGAGTTTTCTCCAACAGTGATGCACATGTCAGCCTACATGCATCGAAATCTCTTCAAAAGAGATTACAAATCAAGCAATGCCAAATCGAGGAGATTTGTTGGAAAATTGTGAAGAAGCAATGCCAGATAATGGAGATTTGTTGACAAGCTACAATAAGGATAAAAATGATAATCTCCTTGGTGAAAAATCAGAGGATATGCCTATGAAAGGACCCTCATCACTTCAAAAGAAATGGGTTTTTCATTATACTTCAAAGGCTGTAGTGGAACATTTTATTAACCCCTTTCATCATAAACATAAGGCCTCAGAAAATTATCATGGCATGACTTCATTCAGGACCGAGTAGAAAAATCAAGACAGATTTTAAAAAAAAAAAACATCCTTACTTCATGAAGAAATCAATTTACCTTATGTTGATTGAAAGGCTGCAAAGTTGTCTTGATGATGGACTCCTCTATAAACAACAATCCAAGTCTGAAAGTTTTAGCACTCCTTTCATTCCATACAAAACAGAGTTTTTACAAATAGCTTCAAAAGACAAGCTACAGCCTTATGGTAATGAGTTATTCTCAGGTAAAGGGTCTTTATGAGTTTCAAGGAGATACAACTCAAGAAATATTGAGGTAGCTTGTTACAGGGCTGCTCGAATTACAAATACCTTCATATTTCCTATTCAAAAGAAAGTGGTTATTTTAACAAGGAGCATAACAGATTTTCGAAATGGTGAATAGAATAAGGGATGATTTTCGTTTTTCAAACATGGAGTAAAATGTGTTTTACAAAACCCTCTCCAAGCTATGAAGCAAATGGAACAAAGCTTCAAGTCTTTTGAAAATTTCAGTTGGAGGAAGTAAGCGGTGGTTTTCATTAAAAAACCAAGTTTACAAGCACGGCACGCTTGTATACACATGTGGCACGCCTGTAGAAGAACATAGAAGAAAATTGCACTAGGCGCGGCACACCTATAGGTAGGCACGGCACGCCTGTGCCCGGTGCCCGGTGTTGCTCCTGAAATTTCCGGTTACCTCTGAACGCCACCTCCCAGTGTTCAAATGCAGTTTCCGACCGCTTCATGCCATGGTAAGCTCCTCTATCACCCGCCCAATGTTCTTATCACCCTCAATTTACCATATCCACTGTTTGTTTGGCATTTAAACACTACTGCACCACTCAACTGTGAACGGCCCGGGCCTTGTTTGAACGGCCTGACGCCCGTCACCTTGTGTTGCTGTTGAACGACAGGGTCTGATCATTTTTGACATTTTCAAAGCCCTCCAAACATGAAAATTTTCCATTCCAAGTGCCAAATGCTCCTAATGCACTCATTTACCCGGTTAAATCTTTGAAGTTATTAAAAACTACCCCTAACCTCTGTTTTTCAACCCCTCCCGTGCTACCCCTGAATGGCCCACCGCCCAGGCGCCCGGGCCACCAACAACCAAATTGCTCCAAAGTGCCAAAAAATTTTCCACAATAATTTCATGTCTAAAGCAGTTGGATGAAGTATCTTAACAGTGGTTTCAAAGCAATTGGTTTGCTAAATCAACAGAGAGAAATAGTGATTAAAGTAGCAAGTTGTTTTTCAAATTGAAAAAGGTCTCTTCATTATGGATAGTAAATAATAAAACAGTGAAAGAAAGAAGGTTTGTTATGCAAATTTGAAAGCCCTTTTGTGCTATTAGTAAGCTAAAACTATACACAGATCCTAGAATCAAAATAGCAGAGTTTGTAAAAAGGTCCTAAGTTTGTTTAAAGGTGTCTTAACAGTGTTTGAAAAGGGAAATTTGTTTGGTAAAACTCAGAGAAAAAAAGTGGCTAGAAGATAAGGTTTTGTCAATTGCAAAGAGTCTTTAAAGCATTGTTTTCAAATGTGCCATTGCCAAAATAAAAAAGAGAGGCAGTGTTTGAGGGGAGGCCATTGCCAAAAAAAAAAGAGATTCTTTTTTAACAAAAACCACAAACTTATCTTGTTTAAGATATCTTGCCCAAACACAGTGAATTACAAAGAAAAGAGAGATGGTTAATGAGCAAATCTAAAAGAGTTTTTATGATGTGAAAAGCTGAGGATACATACAGTCCTCCAAAGGAAAAGTAGAGCTTGTTTGTAAAGGTCTCAAATCAGTTTAAAGAAACACTTTAACAATGATTTCAAAGGAGCACCAAGTTTTCCAAATCAGGGAGAAAAGTGATGAAATGGATGAAGACTTTGTCAAATTAAAAGAGGTCTCTTTTATGAATAGTAAAGGAGAAAAACAGTGAAAGAAAGGATGATTGATGTACTAATTTGAAAGTCTTGTTTGTGCTATGATATAACTAAGGTTACACACAGTTGATAGAAGCAGAAACGGAGTTAGTTTGAAGGGGTCTCAAATCAACTTAAAGGATCATCTTGACAGTGGTTTTAAAAGCATTTTGTCTGCTAAAAGCAAAGAGAGAAATAGTGGTAAAAAGGATGAGGACTTTGTCAAATTAAAGAAAGTCTTTGACTATGATTACAAAAGAGATAAAATAGTGAAAGAGATAATGTTTATTGTGTCACTTTGGAGGAGATTTTCTTTCTATGAATGACTAAGGGATATGCATAGTCTCTAAAAGAAAAACATCAGTTTGATTAGAAGGTTTTCAATTAGTTTGAAAGAATATTTAAAACAGTGTTTTAAATGAATCCCTTTTGTCTCAAATAAACCACAAAGATGCAGTGCAAGGGAGGAGGTTTTAGGAGCTAATTTGAAAGTTTTCTTGTGTTATGAATCGCTTAGAGCATACATAGTCTCTAAGAGAAAAGAAGACTTAGGTTGAGGTTTTCAAATCAGTTTGAAGAGGTGATTTTACATTATTTTCGAAGGTGCCATGACCATCTTTAAAACAGAGAGACAATGATTAGAGGATAGAGCTTTTGTCAAAATTGAAGGAGTTTTTCTTATGTTGTGAATAAGAAAAGGATTTGTGAAAACTCCAAAATCAAGAAAGCAGAGTTGTGAAGAGGTCTCCAATTTGTTTGAAAAGGTGTCTTAACCATGTTAACAAAAAACATACCTTGTTTGCTAAATTAAAAGAAATCAAGCACAGTGATAAAGAAGTAATTTTGTTTTCATTTTGACAAATACTTGTTTTCTAGCATCAAAGAAACAAATTGATTTACAAAGAATAAAAGGTGTCTTGATTGAAGATTTTCTCCAATGATTATTTCAAAGGTTGGTCTTGGTAAGTCAGTGAAGAGTATTAGAAGCAACGAGCACTACAAAAATCCAAATCAGTTTGCCCAAAGGAAATGAAAGGATGCACAAGAAAAACTCAAAATCGCCCAAAGAGGGCGCCCGGTGAGAAAAAGTGAGAAAGACACCTCTAAGCTTGGAATTTTGGCCCGAGCTTCTAGACATGTTTCTAAGAAGCCTTGAGGTACTTGCTCACCAAAATTGAGCGAATTTTGACATGTTCTTGTTTTTGACATTTTTGGGCCTAATTGCATAAAATCATGGGCGCCTCCATTTTGGTTTGAAGCATCCTCAAAGGATGAAAATGGTATCATTGGATGACATAATTTCAGGGGCATCTACTCAGAAAATTTCATATCAATTGAAGATGATTTGGTCCCCCAAAGTGGCGAAAAATAGTCTCTTTTTCAACACTCTGCCCCGCATATCAGCAAAGGCTATTTTCTGGGTTTTTCCACACAGGTCAAATTTTCATAGGCTTCCATTAATCAGTTTTGGGAAAAAAAATAATTTTCAGAAACTAGACATCTAGGGCTTTCCAACGAGCCATCACGAGCCTCGTTTTGACATTGGGAAGGCCTCCAAAATTTGCCCACAATACAGGGGATTTTCTACTGTTATATTTCTGAAGTATTTTTGTAAAAAATGCAGTTTTCTGAAGTGGATTTTCCAAATGTGCTTTTAGCTTTTTTTGGTCATTTTCAGTTGGGAAAAATAAATTTAATTTCCTTTTTTAGCATTTTTATGATATTTTTATAGATATTTTGTGCCTTGAGATTTGCAAAGCCTCAAGGACAAAATCATATATTTTTGATGGGCCAATGAGCTTGCTAGTTGCACTAGGAGGTTCTCCTTCATCTTGGCCTATATATTCCAAGAGAATTCATTGTAAACAAGGCTGAAATTGATGATATAGAGCAATATATGATTATACAAGCTTGGAAGAAACACTTGTCTCATGCATTGGATAGTTTCTTGAATGTTTTGGATGATGAAAGAGGATTGCTGTTGGATTCCTTGACTTGGTAAAATGGTATAATGTCACTCTCTGTTATGTTTCTTAGTTTTCATACACATTTCATGCTCTTTTCTTGCTATAAGACAGTAGAGAATAGATTTGAGACATGCCCTTGGAGGCACCTCAGATTTCTTGTTTTATTATAGCTTCTATGTTTTCTTCCTTCTTAGTCATATCAAAGAATTCTTAATTGCCCTTTGATCATTGAAGAAATTGTTTGCTTGTTTCATTTATGGTTTTATGCATGCTAAATATGATTCACGGTATTCCCTACTTACTCATGGCTAGTCAAAGTTTCCACCTCTGAAACCTTTCTTTGAATGTTTGATTGTCCTAGTTGAACCAAAGAGGTCTTGTATCGATCTTGCCCTTTGCCTAAAACTTTGCAATCTTAGTTCAAAGTGCCCAATAACCCAAAATACTATGCTTGGAGTTTCCTCTTAGTAGCTTGAGTTATTTGTCTGTCTTAATTTTCTTTCCCCAAAGTCTGATAGCAATTTCCTAAATTTAGAGAGCCATATATGTCTATGTATTGCTTGAATGTTTATTTCCATGCATTTACCAGTTTGTAGTTACATTTATCATGATTAATGGTTAGCCCTACCATATAAATGTCTGATATTAAACTATTTATGTTTGAAAGCCTTTGTCCTTCACAAAATTAGTGTCCATCCCACTTAGTTTTACCTTAAGATCCATTTTACCTTGATCAAATCGGCCCTTCAACATACCTTGTATCACCATCTGAGGCTTTCTCGACCTTTTATACCCCATAGCCCAGTTGATCTGACCATATTTTTATCTATCTTAGCCTTTGATCAGTTTTTCCCTCAGAAAACCTAAAAGAAAAACCAAAAACCTACTTCAAAACTAGCCTAAAATCAGAAACATAAGAAGAAAAACACATAGATATCCCTTACACAAATAGAGAGAGCCCTCTCTGAGTCCAGGAAGGATAGGTCTTTTGGCAATATGATGCAGAGTGTTGTCCTTGATGGCAACCCACTTGATGAAGATGATGGCAACCTACTTAATGTAGTTGTTCTTGATGCTTGATGAGTTTATTAATGATGTAAATCTGATGTTCTACAAGTAGCTCAGAAGTACCAGAGAAAGAAATATCAGTAAGGGCCAGAACAATGATGAAAAGTGTGTGACACAAGGCATACACGGGTTTGTTTAGGAGAAGTAGCGTATGCACGCGGAAAAGTACGTGCCAAGTCGCGTATGACCAATTGCGCTCTAAAAGAATAAAACCAGGGGTTACTACCATGGTATTGACCCATTGTATTGAGCGATGGATTGTCTATGTGATCCCTTCTAGGAATACCATCGGAAGTTGTGTGGTTTTGGCTCATGGTATTGTCAAAGGCTAGATCTATTTAAGGAGAAGAAATTCATTGTGCAATGTGTGTGCATGAGTCTGGGTTTGAATGTATACTTCACTCTGAAGTATGTCTGAATGGAAAGGGTAACAGTTTGATGATAGATCTGAATCTATGATGCACCTATGAAGAAAATGATCTCTAGATCTGAAATGTATATGTATTTTCTAGATCTGTTTATGGAGTGATTAGATCTGTGATCTGGCGAACATCTGTCTGAAGTGAAGGGTAAAATCTGAGATATATATCTGTTCTGAAGAATTGTGCTGTCCCATAAAATTTGAATATCTATACGCTTGTTTGCAGCAGAGGAAGCGCGTATATACGCAGGTTTAATTCAGTGAAAGCGCGTATGTAATGTGAAACCAGTTCTGAAGTATGTGAAGATGTATACGCGGGTTGATATGCATGAAAGCGCGTATATACGCAGGATCAGTGAAAGGAAAGCGCGTATTAAAACTAGGGCTTGATGAAGTTTGTGGTATGAGATGCCTTTTCTGTTCTGCTGTATTACTGCTATATGTCTATGATGTATTCATATAGATCTGGGTTTTCTGAATATTGATTATGTTGTTGACTATGTTGAGAAAATATCAAGTTGTTGATTGATTGGTTGATGATTCATTGAATGAATTGATAAGGGTATAAGTTTCAGTTTGATGTATGATTGAGCTTAAATGTGTGGAGTGGGTCCAGTCTGAAAATAGGATGAAAAGTGGTTTGCAAGTTGTGATCTATTGAAGCTATTGGATCCAGTATGAAAATTGATGAAACATGGTCCATGGTGGTGCTGAGGGTTGTAGCCTTCAGTCAGGGGGTTGTAGGTCCCTTCCAGGTGAAATTTAATGGCAGACGAGGGTTTGATATCCCTTCATTTGATAGCAGTCGCAGTCATCAACTCCCTTCCAGGAGAGGTTGGTAAACGAGAGCAGGGGGTTGTAGCTCCCTTCCAGGAGAGGCTGGTGAATGAGAGAAGGTTGTAGCCTTCTGCAGGTGGGTGCCTGCATGCTGGTATGAGTCTACGCCAGTACATGTTTGTAAGATGTTTTCTCTATAATAAAATATTGAAGGCTGAGACAACGGCAGCGGTGGTTTTCTCCCGACTTGGTTTTCCACCTAAAATCCTGGTGTTCATGTGTGTTGCTTATGTGTGATGGTTTATTCTGTTATTACTGCACATGCTTACTGTTAACTAAATTTCTGATGAATGAATGATGCATAGACCTAAGTAAAGAAATAAATGCATAATAATATCTCTGTGTATACGCGAGTTTTATGAAGGATATCCGCGTATATACGCGAGTTGGGCTCAGTGAAGTAGCGTATGTGTTTTAGAGAAAGAAAAAGTAAAAAGATTTGAGTATGCCCTAAATACTGACTCACCCCCCCCCTCTCAGTATTTTTCCCAACAAGGTCTTTGGGCTCCAAAGTTGGTTTGATGTTACCATGTCACTTGGCTTGCCAATCAGCCAAATCACGGGACCCTAACATAATGCCATTTTCTTCAGCTATTGTGTATTCAACAACTGCATCTATTGGAGGAGGTTGGAGGAGACAGATCTTGAGCTTCTAGCTTAAGGATCTGAAGGAGGGATCAACCCTCTATGCATTGAGTTGGTTGTGACTTATTGTAGCCATCATATATTCATCTCCTGCAGTAGATATTAACACCCAATATTCATATAGTTGGAGGGCCTAAGAGGGTGATTTTCCAAGATTATTAGATCTAGAAATCCTTTCTGAGTTATCTTGGGTATTCATCATAGAGCCTGGATCTGAAATACTGACATCATCTGAGCTTCGGAATTGCCAGATCTACACTTTTATGTTTTTTCCGGAAGTTTCAGTCCCAACATATGGAGCAGGGACAACACAGTATTCCTTCCAACAGTCCAACAGTTATGCAGTCCCTCTTGTGGGAGCATTTCATGGTCATTCTAAGCCATCTCTTTGGTTTTAGTGTCTCATATTTTGAGCATTGTTGTTCTTTTATTCCACCTCCTATATAATAAAATGGCTCATTTATTCTGTAGATTTGTATGGTGTCTTTAGATTATTTGTTTACATTGCTGAAATTATTATATTGTCTTTTTCTATAACTACATTCTCCATTTTGGGATATTACAGTGTATCAGAGCATGATATTTGGCTAAGCTTGTGGGCACTTCATCTTTAACATCAAAAGAAGAAGCAGATAGTATAGATCTACAATGAAGGAGGATTTAATTTTAATCACTCTTCTCTTTAGATCTATGCAATATCTCTCCAAGGAGGTCAATCAAATGAAGATAGAAAAGAAAAAAGAGGATCCAAGAAGAGTTCAGAAAGAGGAAGGTCCCAACACTTCCTATCAGCAACAGAAGCAACTGGAGAAGCAAATAACTCCACATCATTCTACTAGATCCACTTTCTTTGAGAAGGAAGGGGGATGATATGAATATGAAAGAAACTTGGGGTATGAGACCCTAAGTAAATATCTGTCTGAGTACAAATCACAACCTAGAGCACTCAAGGAGAATCTATCTCTCCAATAGTTTCTACAACTCAAAGAAGAAAGGATATCCCACAGTAGCAATAGAAGAAAGAGGCATATATTCTTCTTGCCTACATTTGATGGATATTCCACAATCACATTGAGGGCTTGGAGGGAAGAGTTAACTACATTATTTTAGCTATATACAGTAGCAGAAAGAAAGGTTGTTGAGATTGCAGTGCTGCACCTTGAAGGTGAAGCAAAATATTGGTGGTTCAGTTATTTGTCACATGCCAAAGTGACTGCTTATGCAGATTTCATTCAGAGATTGAAGAAGAGGTTTGGTAGAAAGAATCCAAAGACATCTCACCTAGAGACACTTTTCATTGTGACATCTCCCATCATTGAGGATATAGTACATGAAGAACCAAAGGAAGATGTCATTATTATCACTCAGGAGGAGGAGCCTCTACCACCACCACCAGCTGCAGATGTACTTACATCAGGAGGAGGAACACTTGCATCTTTGCAAGATGGCCTTGAGATCTTGTCATTTAGAGCCCCATGCATGAATCATGAGATGTAAGAGGAGAAGAAGGCAAATACCAGCACTGGTATAGTTAAAGAAGAGAAGCCATAATCATTACCAGCAGTTGGAGAGGCCATTGCACTGGTTGGAGGAACTATTGTAGATGTGAAATATGTTCCCAAGATTCAGCTTATCCAAGGTTTGCAAACACTTTCATCTCATATTATTTCAGTACCTCATATTGAGATTTGTGAGACCATGCCATCAGGGAAATTGCATAACCAAGGATTAGAGCACCTTACTAATTTGGAGCAACAAATTATCACTGTACAAAGGACCCTTGAATTGATCAAGGAGAAGATGTATAACTATCGCAGTTTATCATGGTTGAGCTACACCCAACACTTTGTGTTGAAGTGTGGAGTATCAAAAGATGGGAGGAGCACAGTCCTCTTTAGTGCAATGCCAGACTATGAGTTCAACATTGTACATGGTCAGGAGACAGCAGATGTATCACCATGCAGATCTACAGCGCTGTCACTATGCAAAAATGATGAGATGAGGGCCCCATTATTCTTGGAGCATACCGAAGACAACTTCACTCATGAAGCACTAGAGGGAAAGATGATAGATGGTATGCACTTATTATGGAGAGAATCCCTCATTATCAGGATGGAGTTTCCTTGATGAGCACCCCACAGTTCAAAGAGGAATTTCTACCTACAGCATGTGCTGAGCCTTATGGGTTCTATTGGGCTAGTGATGTGAGGATCTCATGGAGAGACCTTAAAGGAGGTGCACTTCAACATTTCATGGAGTGAAAATCTTATCAGATGGAGGAGATTGGTATTCTACATTGGGTGGATACCAATATTGAGCTTGGCATGATTCATCATCCACATTAGGATGAATGGATCTGGATGAGGAGAAAGAGGTTGCCTACCTTCTTGCATATATATGATACAGAGCAGCAAGAAGCATGGATACACTGGTTGCTTTTGGGTGAGTATGGGTACTACCAAACATATCACATTTGTTTGGTCCATGCCATGGATTTCACTGATATTATGTAGCAGCAGGATGCATGGCTGCGCTGGTTATTGCTGAGAGAGTTTGGCCATCACATGATGTATCTTATGTCCTTGTATTTACTTATGTTTGGGATATGTCTCATGTCCATGAATGCACTTTTGTTTGTGATGTATTTTATATTCATTTATGTACTTGGGTTTGGGACATGGCATAAATCTCACGTGATGTGGTAGAAGGGAGCTTATTTGTATTGTTCTGATGTGACATACTACATGTCAATTAGTATGTTGTTGCTCCATGACTTCCATCATGATGATGTAAGATGGCAACAAGAATCCTTATTGCTTTGGTTACTATTGGGTGAGTATGGGATGATTTCTCCCCATACATTGCATGATATTGATGGAGGATGGCAATATGAGGCCTTACTGCATTGGCTTCTATTGGGGGATTATGGTCATTGTACTCAGTATAATGATGATGTGATAGGGCAGCAAGAGGCATTGCTGCGGTGGCTTCTTTTGAGAGAGTATGGATCTCATACTTATATTGATGCTGATTTGACATGGCAACAAGAAGCATTGTTGCGGTGGCTTGTTTTGAGAGAGTATGGCTCTCATAATTATATTGATGCTGATTTGGCATGGCAGCAAGAAACATTTTTGCGGTGGCTTCTATTGAGAGAGTATGGCTCTCTTACTTTGTTTCATGATGATTTGGGATGGTAGTAGAAGGCTTTGCTGCGGTGGTTGTTATTTGGAGAGTATGGTATGACATTATTCATGCTCATCCATATGTCTCTACTTATTATTTTTCACATTGTTTAGATGATGCTTGGATCCAACAAGGCCAACAGGGCTAAGGATAGAAGCATGGAGAGATACAATCTACTTCGTGTAGCATGGGATGGAGATATAGTTTATGATGGGGGACTTTCCACTTTGGGAAGAGACCACTTCACTTTATGTATCTCATGCATAGAGGAGGATCTTAGATAGCATATGGTTGCCACTTGGAGATTCATTGATGAGGAGAGGCATCTAAGCTTTTAGTTAGAGACCATTATAGACATTCTAGAGAGTCAACTTTGGATCTGGGCATGCAATACACATTGTAGCAGATGGGGAGGCCTTCCATATGAGGATGCCATTTGGAGGGAGATGGATTGTTGTAGCATCCACTTTTGTAGTTTCTTGAGGAAAAGAAACATTTTGGCAGGGAGGACTGTAATATTCCCAATTTTCCATTAGTTAATTGGAATATTAGAGTTCTTACTTTTCTTAATTAATTAAGTAAATAAGAGAATGGAGGGACCTGCAAACCCCATAGATGAATAAAATCCAATTTTGATGTGTGTATGTGGATAACTTCATTAGGGGAATTTTGAGGTCTAAAATGGGCCTCCTAATAAAAATGTACAACCAAAATAAACTTAATAAGAACCAATAAGATTTAAGATGATGATGTCACATGGGGGATGATTCACCATTTTTAAGTAAAAGGGTAAAAAGATTAAAAAATAATAAAATAATAAAACTACTTTTTCAACTCGTATTTTCAACATATCTCCCAAATGTTTTACTCAAATTTAGAGCAGCAGTACTAATTGGTTGCAAAATTTAATTCCTCATCCAAGGAGTACCCATGTTGCATACTTTCGATGGAACCTGCTACACGAAAAATGAGAAATACATGAAAAAAAGTGATTGCACTCATGTGTTTCATGTATTTCTCATTTTTCGTGTACCAGGTTCCATAGAAAGTATGCAACCATAGGTACTCCTTGGATGAGGAATTAAATTTTTCATCCAACGAGTACTCTCGCTCGACATTTGAGTAAAAAATTTGGGAGATAAGTTGAAAATACGAGTTGAAAAAGTAGTTTTGTCTTTTTTTCCTCTAATATTAGATGATGTAATCAAATATTATTTTATTATTTCCAATATTATTTTATAATTTCCTTAGGAGGCCCATTTTAGACCTCAAAATTCTCCTAATGAGAGTTAGATCTACACTATGGAGTAGCTTCTTAAATGAAGGAAGAGTGGAGATCATGCCACATTAATGATAGATCATAGAGATCATGGAGGAAGTCAAATGAGATCATGGTGAATTAAAAGAAATATCATAGAGCACTAATGATGAGATAGTGGAGGAAGTTTTGAATCTAATGCACACCTGAGGGAGAGAGTGGGAATTAAATGCAAAGATGGTGGAGAACATGGAGAGACAGTGCAGTTTTCATGGAGGCTAGTGGCCACATGTGCAACGCAGTTATGAGGTGGGCTAGGAATATGGAAGGCTCACAAATCATATAAGGGAGATGAAGGCAACAATAGAAGGCAAGCTTTATATTATTATTTCTGATCTTTTTAGATCTGGATTTTTCTTTGGACATTTCTATGCTCGCTTATATTGTTTAAATAAGTCTGCAGTGTTGTTTAGCACACAGGTGCTTCCGAGTGGAAATCCCATCCTTACCCATGGGGGAATTCGAGTGCCTACTCTAGGAAGGTTATTGTGAGCTACCATATATCATCAGGCATTGGTGCCACATTCAGCCACTTTCATATGCACATTCAATCTCAGGAATTACACATTCCTGCTTGAGGGTTTGAGAGGTGGAGGTTGTTTCTAGCATTTCAGCTAGGAAACCGGTGGAGGATTCATCCTTTCACCATTTTCTTCAAGATCAGCATTTCAGGATCAGCATATTCATATTTGGTATTGAGGCCATCATTTCATACCTCCATGCAGCATCAATTCCCAAAGGGATTGCGCAGTCTAGTCTTGCAGATCTGAAGGAGGAAGGAAGTTTCCAATATTTCAACTGGAAATCTTGTGAGGGACCATCTCCTAACTTTTTATTAATTTTTTCCTTCATTGAGAAGCTTATTTTCATTATCCAGTAGCAAGCTATAGAGCCTCCATCCCTGACAATGCATTTTTCTTCAGCTGTTGTGTATTCAAAAACTGCATCTATTGGAGGAGATTGGAGGAGACAGATCTTGAGCTTCTAGCTTAAGGATACGAAGGAGGGATCAACCCTCTATGCATTGAGTTGGTTGTGACTTATTGCAGTCATCATATATTGAGCTAATGCAGCAGATCTGCATACCCAACAGTCTTATAGTTGCAGGGCCTAAGAGGGTGATTTTCCAAGATTGTTAGATCTGGAAATCGTTTCTGGGTTATCTTGGGTATTCATCATAGAGCTCGAATTTGAAATCCCAGCATCATCTGAGCTCTAGAACTACCCTATCTACAATTTACATTTTTTCAGTAGTTGTATTCCCGACATTTGCAGCAGGGACAACACAATATTCCTTCTAGTAGTCCAATAGTTACACAGTCCCTCTTGTGGGAGCATTTCAGGGTCATTCTAGGCCATCTCTTTGGCTTGAGTGACTCATATTTTGATCACTATTGTACTTTTATTCCACCTCCTATATAATAAAATGGCTCAGCTATTATGTACATTTGTATGGTGTCTTTAGATTATTTTTTTTTCATTTCTTCAGTTCTTATATTGTGTTTTTTTATTATTGCACTCTCCCTTTTGGGATATTACAACGGTTGTAAGAGGACTTGTCATCCATTCGAATGTAGAGTTCATTAGCAGAGTGACCAAAATACCACTAGGAGTTATATGGGGTGAGGAGGATAGGAAATAAGCCATCACATCCAATATATTTTATGGGGAGGTGCTTAAGGATTATGGAAAAATGCTCAAAAAATTTCAAGTCAATCCAATCTACCGTTTAAGAGATATGGATAAAAAAATTATGCTACAGGAGATTGTCCTGAAATGTTATAGGAGCAACCATAATTGCTACAGGAGGGATCAAAATTTATACAGGAGTCTGATCGACATAGAGAGAGGGGTCAGGTCCTATGTTTTCCTTTGGGGAATGAATAAATAATTCTACCACGCCTCCATCATCCACCCTCCACACCATTTAATCGCTTCTCTATCCAAAAATTCATCTATGCCCATGAAAAATCCCCATTTTCACCCCTTATTTCATTTATTTCACTAGAACCAAGGTTTTTTATCCTTGTCCATAGATTGATCATGAATTATCAGTGTTTTTGGAAGCATTATCTAAAGGATATTATTGTTATAGAAGGGTTATTTTGACTGCTACAGGAAGAAATACATTCCTTTAGTGGTCTACAATTGCCTTACAAGACCACAATTGAGAGCATCCGAATGAATAACCAATCATCATGAAGACATTAGAGAGTAATATCCTCAAATTTTGAGCAACTATAGGACCTCTGAAAATTTCTATAGATCACTGACATAACGTGAAGACACCACCAAACAAAGTGATTCTAACCAATAATTTGAAAAGGAGGGAGAAGTTGAAGAGAAGAAATAATATATTGAAGAAGGAAATAGATAATTTAAGGTGGAAAAAGGGGGGAAACAAAGGCATCAAAAGAGACTGTTGGAGATCCCTCTATATGTAAAGAGAAGAGACAACAAAAGCAACAAGCCCCTCATAAGGGAATATTGAACAAGAGGTAGTTTCCACCCTAGAAGCCCTTAGCACACCTATCAAAACCAAAAAGAGGTAGCCTAAGCAAGGCCCCTTATATTTCAAAAGAATAAAGAGCACTAATATCAAACAAGAGAAGCCTCAGTGTCATTCAAAAGTCCCAATTACAATTGATGAATATGTCAACCATCGAGAAGGAGAATTGGGATTAGGAAAAGGGAAAATTGATGAAGTCACCTCCCTCAAATCCAAGGGAAAGCAACCTTAAACATACATAAGAATTCCAATCACTAGGGTAGCTAGAGCCAAGAAATTAAAAGTAGAAATTGCTCAGATATAAGAATAAAAAGGATGACTAGAGGAAGGGGAAAAAATTCTACATGATAAGGAGACACTGCTATAGGAAGTAGCAACATCACCTAAAGAAGGAGAAGAAGGACCGCAAGAACTCCAAGAGCCTGGTCCACAACCTGACCTTGGGTCCTACTACAATATTCATGAAAAAAGATGAATCATACCTGAAAATTTTGCAGTCCCCATCCTATTTGAATTATAAAAGGAAAGGGGGCAGACTTATAGGTGGATAAAGATTGCTAAGTCCAAGAAATTAGAGGATGTGGGCCTCATGGAAGAAAATATGAAAATGATTGACTTAAGATTCAAGGAGTCAATCATCAGGGAGAAGTTAATTATAAAATCGTAGGCTAAGAAATAAGCTATACACGAAGGAAGCACAACTTACCACCATGTAAATCTTGGCCATGGAGGCCATCTAATGCAGGAATCCATCCAAATAATATTCTATCTTCCTCAAAGAAAAATGTCTGCAATTTTAAATCAAGACATTGGCACAATATGTCTCCCTCCCATTTCAGGATTATAGGAAGTTCATTTATTTTTTCCAACAATTCAACATTGAAGATAGGGAAAAATTAGTTGGGTTTTACATGCATAACATGGTCTTGAAAAAATTGAACTTTTGGGATCCCAATTCAAGATTGGGAGATGAAAAGCTAATGGAACTTGCCTCTTGGATTTTCCATGAGGAATCAAGGGTTGAGGAAGTGAAGAAATTTATATCCAATGAAGCAAGTGTGCCTTTATATATAATATCAAAATTAACAAGTCCCAATGTTATCATAAGAAACCATAGCCTCATCTTTGTAGACCCTAAATTGTCCTCTCACTACCTAGAGAAACAAGATCAAGATATCCTCCATTTTGAAGACATCTTCAGGATTTTGGGGACTGATAGTTTGTAGACCTACCATAGGAGATGGCATGACCTTCCCCACAATTTAGAAATCATGGAATACCACTCTCCTAAATGGTTGAGGAATGTCATAGAGAGAACCCCACTCTACAAAAGTGGTGTTAAAATGTTGAAGATAAATTGGATAGGGATAAAGCTTAGTCCTCCCTTGCTATTAGGCTTACAAGAGAGAAGACATCAAGCATAGGAAAAAAGAGAGTGGGAAACCCTAGAGGAAAATGAAATTTTTTATCCATAAGTTGGCACACCATCTGAGGTGCCTTGGGATGTCAAAGAGGCCACTAGGGCCATGCATGAGCTACAAATTAGTGAGCAATTTTCTCAGAGGGTGAGAAACACCTTCAACACAAGGTAATGATGGGTCCCACCAATAGTTATATTATAAGGCCCATTTTTATATCCTACAACCTATAATTTCATCTTTTCTCAAATTAATTAACATATTTTTGGCTATAATGTGCTTAATAGGGAGACTAAAGAATGTTTTTCATACTTTTTGGCCTAATGTGGTTAATATTCAAGAAAATAACATGTTTTAGTTCATTTAATATGAAAAGGCACGTTGGAGGAAACTAGAGGACATGTAGGAGGCTTGTCCCCAGTATTTACTCACCTAGAATTCGACTTGATCCCTAAAATCGCTCACCTACAGCTCAAGGATCCACTAGCGGTCGATGCGCTCAAGGAATTGTGAGGATCTAAGGGAGATAGATCCACTTTTTTTATATTTTGGATGGAGGAAAACCTCTTTTAAAGGAGGTTTCCCCTCAGTCATTTTTTTATAAATAAACAAGCCCAAGGGCTCAATAGGATTCGAATATTTGGAGAAGAAAAGAGATTTTCATGAGATATAGGAAGCTTGAGATTGTCATTTTTATTCCAAAATTTAGTGGAAATTTGATTTATGTCAATGAAAAACTTACTATTATCTCTCATCTGATTTTGTTTCAGAGGGTCAATTCCCCTTGGGTTAGGGCCCAACCCAGAGGCACTAGTCTCTCTTTGTGTATCATTCATGCATTTCCTTTGATTATCAACATATCTTGTATTAATTAATATAAATTTACTTGCAAAATTTGTTGGCTCAGGACTGGTTACCACCTCTCTTATGGGAAGAATGGCTGAATAATATGCAATAGCAAGCCAAAAACATGTGGTTATTTTCCTTTGTAGTTATTATACCATATATTAACACTCTTTTACATACTTTGTTTTTGCATACTTAGGAGTTAAATCAAATTTCTCTTTAAGATTTCATGCATGTAGGTAAAATTCATGTTTCAAGTTAGATTTTATTTTGATGCAATAAAATTAAACTCATCCTCCTTTCCACCTAGTTTCATAATATTCAACTCATAATTTTTGAGTTAGTACATTTTGCTACAATTTGTTCATTATTTTGGCACTCTTTTCAAGTTTAAAAGAGGGTTTTCTAAAAAAAAAATTGTAGGTACTACTAGTGGCATGTAGTGTTTTCACATTCATCCCACATTCCTTCCATCATCATCAACCTCTTCCTCCTCATCTTACAATGCCCTCAAAACTCTGCCACTAAATTTAATTTCTATGTCATTAAAGGACACCATGTGCATTTTTTTCATGCAAGATGGGCCTATGAGGGGTGTTAGGTTTGTAAAAAGGTTCATACAGCCTTCATATACTTTAAACTACCCTTTCCCACCTTTATATCACCTTTTCCACCCTCAGAATGCTCACGGGTCTAATATTTTATCCAACTTGTAGCACCATGTAAAATCGGCCATATTTGCTCCAAAATATTGATTTTTGTCTCTTAGGATTTTATAATGACCCTTAGGCTATTAAATCATGGTTAAGGAGGACCAAATACCACTTTAAACCTTACCTTTCTTCATTGCAACACAATTCTACAATTAGTGTAGAGGACATATTTATGAAGTCAAAGAACAATGATGACTTTCTTATGAAATTCCTAATGAAATTTGTCACTAAGGCTAAGTTCCTTTGAACATAGTATTAATGGGTGGTTTATCAATGAAAAGTATATTAGGCTTTTTTTCTTGAATTTATGCTTCTTTTAAGGTTTCCATTATAAGCATTGTTATTCCATAGGCTAATTTCCTTTTTAATGCAACTTTTCATATTGTGTAATTACACTAGTGTTTACATTCTTGAAAGTAGAATAGAGCTTAAATTCTAAAAATAGATTAATGTCTCCATTATTTCAAGTATTATATTTTTTTTCATTCCTGCAACTAGGGTTAGAATTTTTAATTAAACAAGTAGCATTCTCATTCCTTTTGTTGCAAGTAGAATAATATTTCCATTTCTGCAATTAGGATAGAACTCTTTGCTTATGCAATTTCCTTTCTTGAGTCAACTTGTAAAGTGGTCTATGTATGCCTTGGTATGATCCATTACTTGAATTTGGCATGAGTATAAACTAACCTACTATGCATATAGAACTGTCACCTCTTAAGTTTGTACAAACCCCAAGTTGATAATTAAAGTTAGAAGCCTTGGGAGTTGCAACATACTTGTTGCAATATTGGGGCTCATCACCACTTTCCTAAGAGCACTACATATACCATTGTCCAAAGATAATTGTATATACTACTATCTAAATAGTATTGCATATACCATTTTCAAAATAGTACTGCATATACCTCTGTCATAAGTATTTTTCCTTAGATTATAGTCACATGGTCAAGTCATATATCGCTAAAAATTGGAAAAAATGTCATACCTTTCCATACATCATTGTTTTCCATACATAATTGTTTTTCATACAAAATTGTTTGCCACACATAACATTTATAGAGACCTTACCATTATTTCCATAAGAACACTTAGCATCCATCAACAAATAAGACACAATTACATATCTTTTAGTGTGATCAAATTTTTTTTCTAGATCACCATAGATCTCATTATGCTTTAATTAATTTGGCCCTATGATTATGGATTTCTGCAATAGCCAAGATAACCCTATAGTATGGCCTCCAAACCATACCAAAAATTGTGTCTTCACTTAATTTGCAAGGTTTTAACCTTCTGCTTTGTTTATATAGGAAAATCAACATGATTTCTTACTTCAGACTTACTCATATTAGGGCTCGTCCCTCCTATAACAGCCAAAGAGCATTAAGCCTTGTTCTCAAGTGACCAACAATTCTAATCATGCTCATAAATTAGCCTTAATTTGTAACACCCTACCCCACATTTAACCACTTTTACATGCTCTCTAGGGTAAACATGAGATGAGAGTTACTATGCATGACCAAACAACCAAGTTCCAATTATGGAACTAGGGCCTACTATCTTTAAAATATACTGCAACTTCTTAGGGACACCTGATCACCCAGATATTAGAAAACACCCACTGGTGATCCTTCCCTGAATTAGAGATTTATTCTTTCATAAATTTACAGCCAATTCACATGCATGCCAAGTTGTCCATGTGACTAGGAGGCTCCAACCAAATGCACAAACCATCCTCTATGTGGCTACAACCAGAAAAAATCAATTTTGTTCCTATGGTCGCATATTCAGGGCCTAAATTTTAGGGCTAGCCTACAAGCCATTTCCCATAACTTCCTATAGGTTTATAGAATCAAGTCTAAGATAATTGCAAGTCTATATAATCGATAAAAGGGCTTAGATCTTCCCCAAATATTCCAAAATCATGATAAACATTTAGACAAACATATGGTAAACATAGTAACTATAGGTCATGAATGCATATGTGTTCATTGGTTCCTTGGTTTCGTTAGAGAATCATCAAGAAGGCCCACTTCCATCTCAATCTAGTTGCATCAAACACTTGTTAGCTCACACATTCATATAACCATTCATTAAATTATCGAATCATGAACAAGATCCATAACAAGAGCACATAATTTAACCATGCTTATAACCAACATTTAACTAGAATGAATCCATGGAAAAATAGTCATAAAATCAACACAATAACCAATACATGTGCTCATTAATCTCAATAAGCAATAACACATAATAACATATGCATAATCCAACCAAGCTAGGGACTTCCATGTACCACCTGACCATAGATTGGGCTTAACCAAATCTCTATTTTAGCCAATCACCCTTGTTCCATGTTTCAAGCATGAATGTGGGATCACATGGGATAAACCAAAACAAAACCAACAAGGGAATCCAAGGGCTAAACCACCTCAACCCTTAACCACAATTATTTCACCTAAACCGGTCCATAAATCACCAAACCAACACAACCTTGGATGCCTCATAGTTTATTCACCATACCCAGAGGAATTTTTCTGTCTCCACCCACCTTTAAAGGGATTCCATGAGAAAACCATCTCCACCCCCAACACTTGGGATTTTCCTGAGACCACCTAACCCAGATCCAAAATCTTCTGGAAATCCAAAGCTCAAGCAAGAATGAATCCCATCACGCCATGACTATCTAGGAAATGGAAAAGGAAAGGTTGTAACCACTGTCAATCCAAGAAAATCCCATCCCAATGACAAAAAAGTAATCTATAAACCAAATGAATGCACCATTTGCGCTCAACTTACCTACAAAATCTTCTTTTTGTAGCTACTCTTAAAATTTTCTCCTTGTTCTCCCTTGCTTTCCTCTACTTGTCCTTTTCGTGTTTGATTTCTTGTTTCCCAATGCTCTCCCTCTCCTCTTGGATTTTGAATTCTTCCTTAGCAAAAAATAAAGTTTTCAAAAGCTTTAAAATCATCAAAATATTTCAATTGTTTCTCAGATGCCTTTTTATCATTTATGTCTAGTGTCTCTTCCTTTTCCTTTCCTCTTTTCTTTCGTTTTCCTTTATTTTCTCTTTAATTTCCCTTGCATGCATATTCTTGTCTCTTCATATTCCTTGTCTCCTTTTTTCCTCTATTTCTTGAATTAATTCCAATTTATTTCCCTTTCCCTTTTCCAAATTCCAATGTCAATAGGAAATAATAAACCATAAGTCATTCCCACTTATTTTTTTCCCCTCCATTCAACTTGGGATGCATGTTTCGTGACATTTTTCCTTTATAATGTCCTTCCATTTACATGGAATATATGTTGGAAATTGGATAAAACAATGCTCCCTGTGTTTTTTTTTGGCATGGACTAACCACCTCTCGTGGATCCTTATCTCTGGCGATGCGATCATTTACTAACATCTGCGGGTTTTAGTCTAATGGAAATTGTGATTCCCAACAAGTGGTATGTATCGAAAATTTGACCTATGCTCTTATACCACTTGTTGGGGGGGATATTGTTGGACATTGGATAACCCAATGCTACCCATGTGTTTTGCGACATGGGCTAGCCGTCTCTCATGGATCCTTATCTCTGGTGATGCGATCGTTGACTAACACCTGCGGGTTTCGGTCTAATGGCAATCGTGATTCTCAAAAAAATCAACCCATGGATGTTACAGACCCCTCCCCTTTGGATGAACATCGTCCTCAATTTTCTATGACACTTGTGACCAACAAACTGCTGAAAAAAAAACATATTGCTTATTGGAGCTTTATAAAACAACTCATTGCAATATTTACAATGACACACACACACACACACATAGATCTTCTCTCTCTCTCTCTCTCTCTCTCTCTCTCTCTCTCTCTCTCTCTCTCTATATATATATATATATATATATATATATATATATATATATATATATATATATATATATTCATTTTATTCAACCAGAAAATAAAAAAGGATATAATGCCCACATATTATCATCCATCTCCCATGTAGCTTCATCTAGCTCAAAGTGCTTCCACTACACTTTAACTTTCTCTATTACTCGGTTCCAGAGCATGAGTTGTTTCCATTGCAATATGAATTGTGGATTTGGCTAGAAATATCCCTCTGGTTCCAACTACAATACAAACCAATCAATTACATGATCAAAATCCTGCACATATCTATTCAACAACGAAATATGGAAAACATCATGAACTTTTACGGATGGCAGAAAATAAATTTTGTATGTCGTTGTTTTGATCCTCTTGAGGATCTCAAAAGGCCCACAATACTGAGGTTCCAACTAGGCACATGAACCAATCCTCAAGGAGCTCCTATTTGGCTTGATGCACAATTACACATGCTCAACAACATAAAAATCCTTGAATTCTCTATGTTGATATTCATAACTTTTTTTCTTGTGTTGTGCTACATTTAAGTTCCTCTTAATAACATACATCTCTTGCTCCATTTCTGCCAACATATTTGTTCCAATCAACACTTTGTTCCCTAGATCATTCCAGTTGATAAGAGTATTACAACTCTGCCTGTAGAGAGCCTCAAATGGCCTCATCTTCAAGTATTCTTGATACCCATTATTATAAGCCCCCACTTCCTCTTCTGATGTATGACATACATCCTCAACATATCCACAAGAATCTTGGTAATCCTCTTTGTCTACCCATATGTCTGTGGATGATAATTTGTACTAAAATCTAGCTCTTCCCATAAGACTACAAAAAATTCATTCCAAAACCTGGAAGTGAATTTGGCATCTTTTTCTGATATAATCTTCTTGGTAACTCCATGCAACCTCAGTATCTCCCTCCTGGAGATTTGAGACAATTCACTAGTTGAATTAGTATACTTGAATGCATTGAAGTGAGCTACCTTTCTCAACTTTTCAACCACAACAATGATGGAATCATGTTGCCTCAATTTCCTAGTAAATCTTATAATGAAGTCCATGGAAATATTTCTTGTATTTATCTTTCACTTGTTGATAGTCCAAACACTTGGAAAAAAACTCGGTCGCACCTATTTCTTCAGATTCGACCAATAGTAATACTTCTTAAGAATTTTCAAGGTCTTCTAGTATCCTCGGTGGCCTAAATATCGATTTACATGAAACTCTCTCAAAATAAGATTCTTCAACTCATAGTTATCTAGAATATAGATCTTGATCTTGAATCTGATCAAGCCATCTGCTATGAGATTATACTCCTCATCCTGATAACCCTCACCCTGTTATTTCAATATTTTCTTTAGCTACTAATACTTCTCATCATGCTTCCATGCCTGTAATATCTACTCTAGTAAATTTGTCCCATAAGAGCTCACTGCTAAAATATGATTCACCTATACTCTCTTACTGAAAACATACACAACCATGTTCTCTCTACCTTTGATATACTTGATCTTGAAATCACACTCATTAAGAGTAGAAGCCCACCTAGCTTGCCTTACATTCATATTGGGTTGGTCAAACAAATAGCTCAGTCCACTATGATCACTCATTAAGATGAACCTCCTTCCAAGGAGATAATGTATCCACATATTTAACACATGAATGATAGTTTTTCTCATTCTCATTCATCTTCCTTGATTCATAGAAAACCAGCTACCCTTCCTGCATCAGGACTCCACAAAGTCCTTCCTTACATGCATCTATATAAACCAAAAACTCCTTATCATGATATACAATCTGTTAGACCCCTATATTTCATAGTATAACCAGGTGACTGATTATTGCTTAGATTTTGTCATGATTGAAAATGATATTCCATGGTTGTCATTTATTTTCAGGAAGGAAGGAAGAAAGTGTTGTTGATAAGGTGTGATGGTGATCAAACTTCATTTCTACCCTCATTCCATTTCATTCACCCTCTATACCCCTCATTTCCTCCATATTCCAAAGTTCCACACCTTGTTTTTCTCAAACCCCTTCTTCAACTATTAACACCCAAATTTTATAGTTAAAAAAGGAGCAACATTAGAATGAAAGGAAGCAAAGGCAACAGAGAAGCATTTAAGGCAGAAAAAAAACAAGAGCAGAGTCTTGAACGAGATTGGGTCAAGTTGTGCACGTGTTAGGGTTGAGTCGTGAACGTTAAAGCAGGTCAACTCTTGAACACGGGGCAAGTATTCTAAGAATAACTAAGAAATGAGCGGGCGCAACCAAAGAAACAAGGTCGAAAAACCACAACAAGGTAAGTAGTGAGGACTGTTGGATCTAAGCAACAATAAACAACGGAGATTCAATCACAATCGCATATCGCAAGTTTTTCAGGATGGGCACAAGGGTAAAGGTTAAATTCAACGAAATGCGATTTGCGATGAAGTGGGACCCATTCACCTGTGGCACGCAAATAAGCCTTACATGTTGCCCGCACTTCACAGCCCGCAGGTTTTTAACCTTACCTCTTAAGACTTATGCCAAATCTTGTTTTTTAGTTAATGCGATGAAGTGGGACCCATTCACCTTTCACCCACCACACCTCCTTTCCATTCCAATCCCCTTAAAAAATCATTAAACCTTACCTTTTTTTCCACATTTCTGCTTTAGCCTTTACCTTTACCTTTCATTGTTATATCATTTTTTTACCTTCCGCTTTCCCAATTTCGCTAATTGTGATTATAGTGGGGCCATACCTCCACGTCACCCTTTCTCCCCACCATCCCTCACATAGCGGCAAAGACAATATATCACATCACATATTTTTTAGCTTACCTTTGAAGCACCCGAAATGTATTTGGCTTAATTTGCGATGCGATGGTTCGCCCCACCACAGCAGCTCCGCCCCCTCTTCACAACCTTTCAAAATACATTGAAACACATATCATATGAAACATCATAAAATTTACATTACCGCAGAAGCTTTCTGACTTGCAATTGCAATGTAGGAGGGTCCCTCTCTCCGAACTTCGCAAGTTTTAGATTTAACCCCGGTGTTTATAATAGAAAGCTAAGATCTATGATTTGCGATGCAGTCGATCCCACTTTCCATTGCCACATCACTTACCTTCTCCCCACACTTCGCACTTCATGTATTTTAGAGTTTTCCTCTGTGCTTATAACTATAACTTAAGAGTTGTGATCTACGGATTGCGGTCCGGTCCCACCTTCCCTCCACATCATCTCCCACTTTGCATCACATCACCGATTACATTATTCATAACTTAAACTGTAAATATTGCCAAGTGCGTGGATGTGATGCGGCTTCAAAACTAAAATCTAAACATTTTTAGGTCCAGGTATATGAGTTTTCACACTGTTTTGTATGAAAAAAGAGTTGAAACACGGTAAGAAGGATTCAGGTAGGAAATAAACACCATAGGTTGAATCGGGAATCAAAGGGAATTCATGCAAAATTGTTATGTTATGACGGTAGAAATGGAAAAGGCAATAAAGCACATCAGCACAGTCACTAGTCAATGAAAAAATGGCTAGCCCTACACCAAACTTGATTACCCAATGTTGATCTCTTGAAAAGCAGGGAAATATGTTAGAGCCATCATTTTTTGCCTCTTCGGGATCATCACATGCCACCTTCAAGCCTACTTTTGATTTTCGAAGAGCCACCTGAGTTTTGCATTCTTGAAGAGTTACCACAATTAATTCCACAAGTGGTGTTTTGTCAAAGATTTTCTTTGTTCAGGCCTTGCATGGCCATACCTGTTTAATTTTCAGTTGTTTGTAATAAATGAAGTTTTCCAAAGTGGATTAGGGCAACCGAATCAAGTTTTAGTTAAATATTGCTTGAATTTTCATGATCAAGGGTTCGAAATTGTTAGCCCCTGCATTGTAAGAACTACTATATTGGAGCACTATAATTTTGGAGTTGGACATCAATAATCAAAGACCGTTTACAAGATTCTTGAGCTGTGTCAAAATGGTGATGTGATACTTCTCTATTTTAAATGTTTCCATTGTTTTCCCTGCTGTGTATGTGTTCATCTAATTGTAAATCATAAATTTTATATTAATATTTGTTGTCAGAGCACCTTAATTTTGTCTACATTTACAATCTGAATGTTTTCTGCTGAAGTATGATTAAAGAATTCTTAACTGCTCTTTATTCACTACTAAACCTCACTCTTTCTTTCACTTGATAATTCATATAGCTCTTAAGATCCATTTAGCATATTTAGGTTGCCCTGTGATGCTCTTGATGTTGATGTGCCATTCCAACATTTTGACTCTATAGCCCAATGGATTAGTCCTTGCAGCCCTATCTATCCAACCACACCATCAATAAAAAAACAACCCCCCATCACTATAACTAGCCTAATATCAACACTTATAATCATCAAGTTAAATCATAAAAACAGAGAGAGCCCTATCTGAGTCTAGGAAGGCGAGGTCCTGGACTCCAAAGTGGTTTGATGTTGTCCTCTGTCATTTTTTTCTTTCCAATATTGCAAATTACGGAGTGAAAACATAATGGCGACCATACTGGGGAATTATTGAACAGCTCATCATTCATCAAAACTCAGAAGCCTTAGTCGAATTACTATGTGATTTAAGTATTTTCTACAAATTGTTTTTTTGTAAGAATATTCAGCCTGTTTGTGCCTCGAGTCTGAATTCTGGCTTCCATAAGAATCTTTACCAGATCCCATCCTGACCCAAATCCCCCTACAATAGTTGAAAATCCAGATAAAATCCTAAGAAAAACTCCCAGATCTGAGAATAGAACTATTAGCAAAACTCTTCACAAAGCAAGTTCCCTCCCTAAAAACCTTGCAACCTTGCAAGATATCCAGTTTGAATTACACTTTGAGCAAAGCTTGTTCAGAACCAAATCTCATAATTGGATAACCCAGACAGTTTTTGATCCATCCATCTTACAACAAAATCCTATTGGGGAAGCCTCTACCTCCACTCAAACTGACTTTCAACTTCTCCAACACTTTGAATCCCTTCAAATTCTGGTAATAGAGCTTACTCCAGCTTAGCTTCAGTAGTCTGTAGAAGTATCTGCTTTGACTGCAACAACTCCTTCTGTTATCTCCAAGTCTGCTCATCCTCAGTCAAATTTCTCAAGTGTATCTATAGATCCTACCATTTCCTTGAATATTTCCCACCAGAGTACCCAAACCTCCACTCATACACCCACTATCCACCTTCCTCCATTTAACCCTCCACCTTTGTTAGTCATCCCTCCTCTTATAAACTCTCCTTGGGTTCCCCCACCACCAATCATGGTAGTATGGTATGCTCCATTAGTGCTACCACAACCCCTGATGCCTATGCCACAGGATTATCAATCCGAAATCCCACACTTTGATGGAAGTGGTCCTGAAACTGCTCAACAACATGTGGAGAAAATGAATGATGCTTTTGACTACTAAGAGATAGAGGATGAAACTATTCAATTGAGAATGTCTGCTCAAATTTAAGGGGGAGAAGTAAAAAAATGGTTCAAGGGCTTGACCCTGAAGAGTGTCCATGACCTCCCTTCCCTTCATGAGTTTTCATAAATAAATGGGAAGCTAAGAAAAATCCTCTCCAAATCTTGTCAAAATATTAAAACATCAAGAGAAATGTTGGAGAGAGTGTCCAAGATTACTGTACCAGGTTCAATAGTGTATACAATGCCCTCCCTCCTCACATGAAACCCCCACAGGGTTACTCCCTAATGAAATTTTCAGATGGTTTCCACCCAGAGATGTCTTATTAGTTGAGAGAGAAAGATCGTGCTACATTGGAAGACATGCAGAGAGGTGCATTATGTGTGGAAGAAAACTTGATTACAAAAAGGGCTAGAATGAAAAATGAGAAGAGAGTCACTATTAGGGAAGAGACTGCAGCCTCCACATCTGATGCTAATATTGATAGCTTAGTCAGAACCATTGAGATAATGATGGAGAGGATCAACTTGAATGAGAGAGTTGCCCCTAGGGAAAATCAACTAGCTCCTCAAAATAGAAACCAAAACTTTAGAAGAAACTGTTGGCAATATGATAGAGTGTTGTCCTTGATGGCAACCCACTTGATGAAGATGATGGCAACCTACTTGATGAAGTTTTCCTTGATGGAATGTGTCTTGATGAACTTGTTAAATGATGTAAATCTGATGTATATAAAATGAGTACAGAAGGTAATGATGGAAGGAATGTCAGTATGTGCCAGAACATGATGAAAAGAGTATGTCTCAAGGCATACGCGGATTTGTCTAGACTAAGTAGCGTATGCACGCGGGAAATAACGTGCCAAGTCGCGTATGGGAAAAAGCGCTCTAAATTTGTAAAACCAGGGGTAACTACCATGGTATTGACCCATTGTATTGAACGATGGTTCGCCTATGTGATCCCGTCCAGGAATACCATTAGAATTTATGTGGTTTTGACTCATGGTATTGATGAAGGGTAACCCTATATAAGGAGAAGAAAATCATTGTGCAAAGTGTGTGCAAGTGGTCTGGGTTTTATTGAATACTTAACTCTAAAGTATATCTGCATGGTTGAACTCTGTTCTTAATTGATAGATCTGAAGTCTATGTTGCACCTATGTTCATAAAGAAGGTTCAAGATCTCTAGATCTATAAATGAGAATCTCAAGGATGATCTAAAAAGAAGTGAAGAAGACTTGGCGCAAATCTGTTGAAGAAATCTGGGTAAGTTCATAGATCTGATCTGTTTTGTAAAACCTATCTTTCTCAAATATATACACAGGTTCAGTGAATGAAAAGCGCGTATATACGCGAATCTTCTTAATGAAAAGCGCGTATGGGCAGTCAGGGTTTCTCTGAAAAGTGTACAAATGTATACGCAGTTTCTCTTCATTGAAAGCGCGTACATACGCGGATCCTCTTAATGAAAAGCGCGTATGGTCTGAACCAATGGTTTCTTAAAGGGTGAATGTGTGTTACACCAAAAAATGTCACATTGACATTCTGATGACTGTATGAGCTCATTAACACTCATACTTGCCTCCTCTGCAAGTCTTACAACCTTTGTTCCTCATTCCAAGCCTCAGAACTGGAAGAAAAACCCTAAAAATCTCTTAAACTCAGGGTACGCAGGTAACATGAGACCTTCTTGCGTTTTTAGCTAGGGTACGCAGGTAATGTGAAGAGAAACTTCATTCTAGAACGCATTTTTCCAGTGTAATTCCTGCGGTACCCCTGTAAAGTCAAAAAAGCGCGAAATTAAACTGAAAAAGTTGAATTTTGGTCAATTCTGGAAGGTTCTAGATGAGATTTTTTGGGGATGAGTACGCTTTGATAAGGTGCATGTATCCCACACCTTAAGGAACTAATCCCTTGATGTGAGGAGCCTATCCCTTTGAAGGAGGATTCTATCCCTTTAAAGGTGGAATCCTAACCTCCTCATCTGCTCTATAAAAGGAGGCATTGAGTAGCCTCAAAGGGTTAAGTTAAGAAGTGAAGATTTTGGTTAACTAATGGAGGATTGAAGAAGTTAAGTTAAGATTTTTGAGTTGAAGTGCTGTTGAGATTTAGACTTCTTTCTGCTAAGCTTTTGAGAGGAAAGATCACATACCTCTTTTTGCTCCTGAAGGAAGAGTGTAAGACTTATCAAAGTAGAGGAGATTCCTGCTTCGAACCCCGGGAAGGCCTTTCGAACATCAAGGCTAAGGTTGTAAGGTTCTTCTGTATATTTTAAGATTAATACAATCAAGTTATGTTTTTCTCAATAAATTGTCGTTCGATTGTTTAATTCAATAAGCTGTCGTTTGATCGTTTATTTCATAGATTCCTTGATCACTATGATAGGTATGTTTTATAATTATTTGTTATACAGGTGCTATTGGTATTTTCTTGTTTTTGATTGTATATCAACGAAAGATGATACTTTCTTGCGACAAAAGAGCTCTTGTTGCGATGAAGGATTATTGATGCAACAGAGGCACTACGACCGCAAATAAGCATTTGGATCTAAGGTAGGATCGACACCTTCATAGCATTTACTTGTAAAACGAATATACTTAGAAAAAGACAAACTTAGTTGTTCATTTGTTGCTAGATTGTCTTCTGACACTAGGGAGATCGGTCTTGTCCGCAAGAACGATTTATCCGGCCAACAAATTGGCGACTCCACTGGGGAAAGAACTTGTTGTTTTTGGTTCTCTTTTATTTTGATTTGAGGAAAAGTTTTTACTGGTTTTTGATTGATTGATATCTACCTGGGTAGCTTAGGTTTTCTTTGTTTTTGAAAATTTTGAGATCTTTTATGTTTTTCTCTAATTTTTCCTGGGACCGCATTTTGCCTTCTTTGCACAGAGCGGACAGTTTCGCACTTTCTTTAAGTAAACAGTGCGGGACTGCACCTGTTACTTCTGGAAGCATGCGGACCCTGTTAAATTTTATGAAAAACTTTAGATTTCTTTTTTCAGTTTAGTTTAGATTTAATTTAGGATTCTTAGCATCTACCCAGATCTGTATTTTTCTGTCAAAAATCTCTTGTTTCTGAATTTCTTTCAGCAATTCTTCATCTCATCAATCTCCATTAAGTTAATTGGGTGTTTTGAGTCTCTTTTTGAGAAATTCTTAATTTGATTTCCTTTGTTCATTACTTGGAGGTTTGTCTCAGTCTTTTCACAATTTTACATCTTTTTGCTTTTGTTTTTGCATGAGTGTTAATCGCCTTTGAGTGTTTTTTGATCTTTGGAACTCTCACCCGATTTTCTTGACTTGCACTTGATTGGTTCTTAGATTACAGTAGAATCAACTTGTGTTTGAGAATTCTCTTGCATATATCACATTTGCATAGTTAGAATTCTCATTTTCAGAGTATGAATGAAAAATGTGCATAGATTACATTTGCATACTTTTCATGTGAATTATGCATAGATTACAATTGCATAGTTTACATTCTGAAAAATCAATCATAGATTTAGATCAGTTTTCTTTGATTTGAATTTAGATGTTTTGATGCTTGTTTTAAAAACACAAAAATAAAAAATTGTTTTGGGATTGATTTGCATTAGTTTTTCTTGAAAAAATTAGTGCATTAGAGAATTTGTTATATTTTCTCTTAGTGATCAATTTTTGCATTGTTGGAAGTGAATGGAAACTCTTTCCCTACTTTAGTTAGGATTCATCGAATTGAAAAGATTACATTATCATATTCGATTGCATTTAGTTTTGGTTCGGGTCATAACACCATTGGTTTCATATCCATTTACCTTTTTGAGTAAAAACAGCCTAAACAATACAGTGCTTAATTAAAATTCATCTAGTAATTTTTACATTTTTAGGGCTCTTTCCACCAATATAGCTTAGGCTAGTGTCTTGGAATAGGTTTTAGTTAACTCTCCAAGACAGTAAAACAAACAAGTAGTAAATATTGCGATAGGAAATAAATCCAATTGTAATTTGTATAATCTGGGAAGCTTCTCTTAAAGAAGTCAATCACGAGATCATATCCGAACCTTTGAGACAATCAATTATGTTTCATTGGGGAAGATAGAAGATTTTGCGCGCATTACAAACGGTAAACCTCGAATTAACCATTGTCGAGGAGCCTAGGGTCACTTGTCGGTAAACCTCGGATTAACCATGTCGAGGAACCTTCAAGGGGATTGAGCGTTGTTACTCTGCCCTTGCGCATGGAATCGGATCGTAGACTGTTCCCCCAGTTGTATTTGTTACTGTTGGTAACCTTAGTGTCCATAAACTTAAGATTATTTCCTAAGGTGACGGTGAAGGAAAGATCTCACTGTACCTGGAGCAGACGTCGACTAGACTCACTTGGACTCTCTGGGGGGTTCTCTTCACACGAGCTGGTTTTGAGAAGAAAATTGTGCCAGTCTGTTTCATTAAGCAGGTTGTCGGGGTAACTGTTCCAACCGCCCTTTCTGTATTAAATTCTACGATGTTGGATTTCATCACCAACTAGTGTTTTTAGTACGGGAAGTTACTGTTTGTGTGTGGTTTGACTCCTAGATTTGATAGCGCGTGTTAATTTTTTTGTTTTTACTTTTAGAGACCATAGGTGTGAATTGTGAATTTTAATTGTTAGGTGTGAATTATTAATTTTAGTTTTTAATTTGTTAATAAAATTCACTGAAGTTGAATATAATGGCAATTGTTCCGGAATTTACCAACCAAGGAACCCCTGTTAACGATATTCCTAGTACTTTTCCTTGCTTTGGAAATGTTGGTCCTTCTTATATGGCTACTTTGTCCATTACTCGGATTTACAATATGTTTACCGATATGGTTATTTTCAACTTCATTGCTCCCCGAACACTCCAATTGTTTCACCTCAACCGAATGCTTCACCTCAATGCAGTTCACCATCTCAACATCACCAACCTTCTCGTTGACCCTTTTACTTTCTTCGCCTAATATTTCTTTCCTCCATTTCTTCCTCTTCGCTTGGTAAAAACCTTGACACTAGTAACCAAGTTACTAAGAAGAAGAAGAAAGGGAAGAAGAAGAAGAAGAAGCAAGGTAAGAAAGAAGTCAACCAACCAACCATGGTCGTAAGTGTTAGTTGTGTTGAGGAACCTCCAACATGCATCGTAAACCCAAATACCCTTGCAAGCTTTGTAAGGGTGACCACTTCCTTATCAATTGTCCTCGGTATTCCAAAGGTCTTGGAAGTATAGTCGAAAAAAATCTCATCAACTTTCCGTTGATCCATCGACCGGTGATAGTCGTTCTCGGGAAAAAAGGGTAAAGTTAGGTTTCCTTGTAAGTTATGCAAAGGGAGTCATCAAACTCACATTTTCCTCACATGGATGAAGCCTCAAAATTGTTGGAAAACCTTGTTGTTCCATAGCAAGAATTTCCAAATCAGCTATCGTAAACTTTCTCCCCAACCTACCGTCAACTCGACGCGAGTGATTGATCTAGTTTCAAGTACGATTAATCCCACTCGTCCATTGGAGAGTGAAACTCATATCACTCGAGTTGATGATCCATTAGTTGATCAAGTGGTCGATTCGATTTCACATTCGGTCGATCCCATTCTCCCCGTAGAGAGTGAACTTCATACCGCTCAGTGTTCTTCTTGTTACACTCGTATTCTTCTCACGTCGGGGGCATTTCATCTGTTTCTACGAACCCCCCTCCAAGTATCGAGGTTTTTTCCTTTGATTGGAATAGACTGACGTAACCTTGTCTTCCTTCTTCCATCCCTTTCCAAATCATTGTGAAATTTGGTGGTAGGGACATACACCGCACATAGGTAGATGAAGGTGTTTCATTTAGTATTTTATCCTCAATCGCATTGGAAAGATTTGGGTTCCCCCTCACTTGTGCCTATTACACGTGAATGCGAAAGCTTTTAATGAGAACCATTAGTGAACCTTTAGGGATCCTTCCTAAGTTTTCTATTACTTTGGAAGGTAAACCGTCTCAGTATTGATATTATGGTAGTTCGAGGCCCCCTTGGATTTCAATTTACTCCTTGGGCGAGACTATGTTTATGCAATGAAAGCTGTCGTATCGACACTCTTTCGCGTGATGTCTTTCCCTCACAATGGCAATATTGTGACTGTAGACCAGCTTTCGTTCCCTAGTCTTGTTTCGACTACCAATAATATCACATCCTTAAATGTTCCTAATTCTAAAGTGGTATCTACCCCGCCATGGGTTCATTATGTGGCAACTAGTCCCATGTTTTCAATTACCGATGAAAGTGAGCCTCTCACTGTTTGCTCCACTTCCTATGACTTAGATCCGGTAATTGACATGGAAAACTCTATGGGATTATTTGAACGTGATGTTCTTATCCCTTTTGAGTCCCTTGACATGTGTTCCTTCCGGAGAACTATTCTTCCTTCGATGAAGACCTCTTGGAAGCCATGATCAAGGTGTGTCCATTGACATGTGTTTCTTCCAGCTTGGAAGCCATAATCGATGAGGATGAGGAGAGTTCCTTTCTATCGTGTCAACCTCATTAAAAAAATGAATCGGGTGAGTCCGAGGAAAGTTCCTTTTACCGTGTCAACCTCATTAAAAAAATGAATCGGTGAGTCTCGAGGAGAGTTCCTTTTACTCGTGTCAACCTCGTTAAAAAATGAATGAGTTAGTCCGAGGAAAGTTCCTTTAATCGTGTCAACCTCATTAAAAAAATGAATCGGTGAGTCCGAGGAGAGTTCCTTTTCATCGTGTCAACCTCGTTAAAAAATGAATTAGGTTTTAGGACGCTTCTTTTTCCCTGTGTCAACCTCGTTAAAAAATGAATCAGTTGGTCGGAGGATAGTTCACTCACTATCGAGTCAACCTCTATTAAAAAATGAATCGATATGAGGACGGCTTCTTTTCCTATGTCAACCTCATTAAAAAAATGAATCAAGTAGGTTATGTAGGTAGATTAGAAATAAGTAGTTTCACGAGGATAGTTCCTTTTACTATGTCAACTCTCGTTAAAAAAATGAAACACGTTGCCATGAGCATAGTTCTTTTCTCGTGTCGAGCTCGTTAAAAAATGAAACAAATCCTCCCCTAATTGAGTCGAGTCTTTGAATAGACCTCATAAATGTTAAGTCATATATTTAGGTTAGTTTTTTAAGTCGAGTCTTTCATATGATCTCGTAAATGAACCTTCATTCCATCCACATATTAATTACCAAAGACAGTGTACTTAGTTGAATGAAATGAAGTCGAGGGCATGCGCTCTAGCGGTTACGCTTAGGGGGCATCAAGCACGACTTTTCTCTTTGTTTCAAGCTTGTGTAAAAATGAAACTACTCTAAAGCATAGTTTTTCTCTGTTTCAAGCTTTTGTAAAAATGAAACCTATCTTGAGTCAATTTCGGTTATTTTCGAGACTCGTTAGACTCATGAAAATCCCGAGATTATTTTGCTATTTTTCATTCTCGTAAAATACATGAAAATGCCGAGTTCTTTTCCGTCTTTTCCTCGCTTTCGTTAATTAAATTGAAATTCGGCCATATGAGTACATTTTTTATCCCTTTTTTCGAACTCGTTAAAACTTACTGAAAAAGCGAAGCCTTAGAGTCCTCTTTTAAGCCCTTTTCGGACTCTCTAAAATTGAAAATATTGTCGAGCACTTGATTATTCGAACTCGTTAAAGTAAATGAATAATCGTCCCTTCAAGATAAGTTTACCCCTTTTACTGATCGAAATGGACTATTTACGAAAAAAGGTATACGTTGACTAATTACGATCAATAGAGTTCTCTCCCGCATTATTTTATCCTTTTTCGGGCTTCGAGAGACTAAATTTACGAAAAAGTACACCCATGGAGTTTTCTTAAGTTTTTTTCTTCGACTCCCTAAAATTGAAAAAACACCGAGTTTCTCCTATACCTGGACTCGTTAAAACTTAACAATGAAAGGACCCGTTCAATTTTAAACAGGGAACGAATCACTCCTTCTTAGGGTTCGAATTTTAAACTAAGTTGGACTCTATCCGAAGGATGAGCTTATAAACAAGCAAATGTTATCCTCCCTCAAGCTTGTCAAAAATAAAGAGGTACTTGTCGAGAAATGGTGGGGGAAAAAGAGAAAAAACGAACTCCGTTTGTTACATCTTGATTATTCGTAAAACCGTTAACCACTCTTGAACACGACACTTTTTGTCCACTCAGGGTTAGGAAATCCTTTGCCTAACGAGTTAATCAAACCATATTGAAAGTCTTCACCGGTTTCAGGGTATTAGCTTTGGGTCAATTGTACCAAGCCATACTCAATAGTCGTTATGTGTTCAATAGGACAGTTCAAATAAACCATTCATCTGCAAAAATATCTGTCATCCATTTTGACCATCCTTGAGTCGCGTCCTTGCCAATATATTTTCAAAACTTGATCGTATGATTTCGTGTTGTGGGTTTGCCTACGACGGATCACTTCCTATCGACAACACTCATTATCTAGGAATTTGATCCGTAAATCGTCGATACCTTGAAATCGCATGCCCTCAATGGCGGGTTTCTCGCCTTCGATGATAAGTTGCATCATTGACCTTCGATCGAATGATTCAAGTGAGATGTTCGACTTCAGACTCATTCATTCACATTTCATGGATTGTCATTGGGTACTTTGAGAGCCATTGACATTACTCTGGTGGTTTCTCTCTACACTTGTTAACGACTTTACATTATTGATCGGTAATCAAGTGGTTTCTACCATGTCTCGACTTCAACACATTTAATCGCATGGATAGAAATCGTACTAGTTCGAGATGCGAAAATCAAGACTCCCTGGATCTAGTTTCCACCATCCAGGTTGCGAGGACTTTTGTTATTATACAAAGTGGACTATTTATAAACGAGATGGTCGCTGTCCATGTCGTGTCGACATATGTCTATCACATGATGTATTCAAAATCATTCCCGTACGTCGAACAATTTAAGTTAGTTCTAGTTAGTTTTTTGATCCGAGTATGGGAATGCCTACCTCAGAGCGATGATATGTTTACATATATATATTTTTTCATTGAATGTTTTTACTGAGTTCCGACTGAGGATGTCCACAGATGATCCTTGAAATGATAAAGTACTTCACTCTTCATTTATGACGGACTTCATCTTCATCTATTCAAAAACTTCGCACTTTAGGGGGCAATCTATTACACTAAAAATGTCACATTGACATTCGATGGATCGTATGAGCTCATTAACACTCATACTTGCCTCCTCTGCAAGTCTTACAACCTTTTTTCCCCTCATTCCAAACCTTGAAAATCGGAGAAAAGTTCTTAAAAATGGAGGAAAAACCCTTAAAACTCAAAAAAGCCTTAGGTACGCAGTTAATATGAAGCCTACCTGCGTTTTTAGCTAGGCTACATAGGTAATGTGAAGAGAAACTGCGTTCTAGAACGCATTTTTCCAGTGTAATGCCTGCGTGCACTTCGTAAAGTTAAAAAGCGCGAAAAGAAAATCGAAAAAAGTTGAATTTTGGTCAATTTACGGAAGGTTCTAGATGATATTTTTTGGGGGATGAGTACGCTTTGATAAGGTGCATGTATCCCACACCTTAAGGAACTAATCCCTTGATGTGAGGAGCCTATCCCTTTGAAGGAGGGTTCTATCCCTTTAAAGGTGGAATCCTAACCTCCTCATCTGCTCTATAAAAGGAGGCATTGGGTAGCCTCAAAGGGTTGAAGTTTTTAACTAAGTGAAGTTAAGAAGAAAAATGATGGAGGATTGAAGAAGTTAAGTTAAGATTTTTGAGTTGAAGTGCTGTTGAGATTTAGACTTCTTTCTGCTGAGCTTTTGAGAGGAAAGATCACATACCTCTTTATGCTTCTGGAGGAAGAGTGCAAGACTTATCAAAGTAGAGGAGATTCCTGCTTCGGATTCTCGGAAGACCTTTCGAACATCAAGGCTAAGGTTGTAAGTTTCTTCCGTATATTTTAAGATTAATACAATCAAGTTCTGCTTTTTCTCAATAAATTGTCGTTACGATTGTTTATTTCAATAAGCTCGTCGTTTGATTATTTATTTCATAGATTCCTCGATCACTATGATAGGTATGTTTTATAATTATTTGTTATACTGAGTGCTATTTGATATTTTCTTGTTTGTGATTGTAGATCAACGAAAGATGATACTTTCTTGCGACAAAAGAGCTCTTGTTGCGACGAAGGATTATTGATGCGATGGAAGCACTACGACCGCAAATAAGCATTTGGATCTAAGGTAGGATCGACACCTTCATAGCATCTATTTGTAAAACGAATATACTTAGAGAAAGACAAACTTAGTTGTTCGTTTGTTGCTAGATTGTCTTCTGACACTAGGGAGATCGGTCTTGTCCGCAAGAACGATTTATCCGGCCAACAATGTGTTTCTGCATATCTATTCTGAAGTCTGGGTTGTCTCTGATGTCTGGTTACAGTGGTCTCACTGTTCTGTATGAAGCATTGGGAAAGAATGTTTGTTAGGTCCCTATATCACTAGTATAGCCCCTTATTATTGTTAGTGTAAACCCCTTATTTTTATTATTGTACCCTTGTAACCCCCATTTTGTTATTATTGTGCCCTTAAATTATTATTGTTAGGTTGGCTAGGATTACATTGTGGCCCACTAGGATTACATTATGGCCCCATGGACTCCTATATATAGAAAGGAGGTTTTGTGAATTGTATCATCCAAGAATTGTTCAATTATGTAATGTATTGGAGGTTGCCCCCTCGAAGTGGCTCATTTCTAAGGCGTTTATATCTCTTTTCTTCTCTTTTTGAGTTGGTTACACAACATTTGGTATCGGAGCTTTGGGATTCTAGGGTTTTTCATTGCTCCAAAACGAAGTCATCGTGGCATTTTCGCTATAACTTTTTTTTCTTTCACGAAGCTTCGTAGCTGAAATTTTTAGGGTGCGAAGCTGAAATCTTGAGGAAGGTTCTCTAAAAATTTCAGATCTTGGTTCGCAATATTTGAGGAGATATCATCTGTGGAAGTTAGGTATTTTTTCAGGCTCATAAACAGGTCATCGTGGCAATGTGGTATTTTTTAAGGCCTTTGAACGTCTTAAAGAGGCAATGTGCCTAGCACCGGTCTTAGATACACCAGACTTCACAAAAACCTTTATTGTGGAATGTGATGCCTCAGGAAATGGAATTGGTGCGCTTAATGCGGAAGGAAGACCCATTGCTTTTGAAAGTCGTCCAATCAAAGGAAAGTATTTACAGTAAACCTATTTATGAGAAGGAAATGTTAGCAATACTACATGCACTAAAGAAATGGCGAACTTACCTAATGGGAAGACACTTCAAGGTAAACCGATCATGATAGTCTTAAACACTTTTTGGAACAAAGACTATCGTCTGAAAGAATGAGAAAAATGGGTCACAAAGATGTGTGGTTACGACTTTGAAATAATCTACAAAAAAGGAAAGTCGAATGTTGTTGCGGATGCACTCTCCAAGAAAGAATGAAGAGGTGGAAGCATTGCTTTGTGCCATTTCTATTATCCAACCGCATTGGATAATCGAAGCAAGAGATGAATGGAAGAAGGACAAAGATGTATGGATACTCATTCAAAAGTTGCAGACAAGATCCTAGTACATCCGATACATTTAGTTGGAAAAAATGATTCCTTTATGGTACAAAGATCACTTATATCTTTGTAAGAATTCCCAACTAAAACAAAAAGATTCTTCCGGAATTGCACACTTCTCCTTTAGGAGGACACTCAGGGATTTTTAAAAAAACTTACCATAGGGGTGAAGAAAGAATTTTTTTGGGATGGCCTTAAATCTGATATTCGAAAGTTTGTGGCGGAATGTTTGGTTTGCCAACATAATAAAGTGGAAACAATTAAGACCCCGGGACTTCTACAACCTTTATCCATTCCAGGTCAACGTTGGGAGGAGATTTCAATGGATTTTATCACGTGTTTACCTAAGTCCGAAGGAAAGAGTGTCATCATGGTGGTAGTTGATAGACTTACCAAGTATGCACACTTTTGTGCATTATCTCATCCATTTAAAGCAAGTACGAGTTGCTACTACATTTATGGACGAAATTCAAAAGCTACATGGAAGCCCAAGGGTTATTGTGAGCTGAGCGGAGATCCCATTTTCTGGAAATTTTTGGACGGAGTTATTTTCTTGTTTGGGTACTCAATTAGCTCATAGCTCATCTTATCATCCTCAATCCGATGGTCAAACCCGAGATAGTAAATAAATGTTTGGAAGGATATCTTCGTTGTTTTGTATCCGATAAACAAACACAATGGGTCAAGTGGTTACCTCTGCTTTGAATGGTGGTATAACACTTCCTTCCACATCGCAACAAAAATGACCCCATTTATGGCACTTTATGGATATCATCCACCATCCATCACATCATCTTTAAGGAAAAATTCGAAGGTTCAAGCAAATGGAAGATCACATCGAGCATCGGCCAAGAAGTTCTCCAACTCTTAAAGGATAACCTGAATTTGGCACAAAATCGAATGAAACAACGAGTGACATCAACATCGTAGCGAGAGAAGTTTTGATGTAGGAGATTGGGTATTTTTACGGCTACAACCATACAAACAAATGTCCCTCGACAAGCAAAGAAGGATAATAAATTATCGCCAAAGTACTATGGTCCTTACAAGGTGTTGCAAAAGATTGGTACTATAGCATACAAATTGGAGCTTCCTGCTTCTTCGCGAGTACATCCGACTTTTTCCATGTTTCATGCTTAAAGAAGGTTATAGGTGAAAATCTTCCCGGTTCAAACAAAGATATTGCTGTAACTTGATGGGGAAGGGAAGATCATATTGGAACCCTGAAGCAGTCATAGAAAAAAAGAACTCGACAACTACTGAATCGATCAATTTCGGGAGTATCTCATCAAGTGGAAGAACTTACCCACCCGAAGATTCTACATGGGAGGATGAGAATTTTATACAGACAGACACCAGAGCTACTCAAGTGTTGAGGACAACTCTTTTTTTGAAGGAGAGGGGCATGTTAGGTCCCTATATCACTAGTATAGCTCCCTTATTATTGTTAGTGTAAACCCCTTATTGTTATTATTGTACCCTGTAACTCCCCATTTTGTTATTATTGTGCCCTTAAATTATTATTGTTAGGTCGTGCTAGGATTATATTGTGGCCCACTAGGATTACATTATGGCCCTATGGACTCCTATATATAGAAAGGAGGTTTTGTGAATTGTATCATCCAAGAATTGTTCATTTATGTAATGTATTGGAGGTTGCCCCCTCGAAGTGGCTCATTTCTAAGGCGTTTATATCTCTTTTCTTCTCTTTTTGAGTTGGTTACACAACAATGTTTGTTGAGAAGTAAAGGGTTGTGTTGAAGCTGTTTTGATCCAGTTTGAAAATTGATGAAACGTGGTCTCCAGTGAATCTGAGGGTTGAAGCCTTCAGTCTGAAAGAAGAATTTTTATGCCAGTAGAGGCTAGTGTGAATATCAGGGGGTAGTGGCTCCCTTCCAGGAGAGGTCGGGTAAACGAGTGCGGGGGGTTGTTGCTCCCTCCAGGTGAGGTTGGTAAACGAGAGAAGGTTGTAGCCTTCTACGGTGGGTGCCCCTGCGTCGCCGGTATGAGTCTCGCACTCGTACATGTTGTAAGAAAGTTTTCTTAATAATATAATTTTGAAAGCCGAGACGATCGACGCAGCGTGGTTTTCTCCCGAATTGGGTTTCCACCTAAAAATCCCGGTGTTCATGTGTGTTGCCTATGTGTGATGATTATTCTCGTTCTTTCTACACTGCTATCGTTTTCCAAATATCCGATGATTGAATAAAGTAATGATCTCGAGTTAAGAATTGAATGCAAAATTAGATCTCTCGAGCATACGCGAGTTCAGTAAAGGATATCCGCGTATATACGCTGGTTTCCTTCAGGAAAGTAGCGTATGGGTTTTGTGAAGGAAAAATAAAAGTTTCATTGTCTGCCCTAAATACTGATTCACCCCCCCCTCTCAGTATTTTTCCCAACAGAAACCCCCCTCAAATAAGACAAAGAGAACAGAGAGGACCTGACTAGAAAATAAGGGCTCCATTCCAAGAAAATTATGTTGATGAAGATGAGGGGGTGGTTGAAGAACTAGAAGAAAGTAAATTTAATTTGATGGGAATTAATAATGAAGATATTGTTTTCCTCATCGAAGAAGAACATGATTTATTTTCTTTGACTCAAACTGAAGTAGAATTTGAAGAGTCTGGAGATTTTAAACAAGGATTCGAGAATGCCATCATGGAGGTGCATAAACAATATAATCTCTGAACCAAGAAATATTCAAATATTCCCAAGAGAAAGAATTCGAAAAACTATGCTAAAAAGGCCCCTGAGGCTGATCCCAAGAAAACGACATAGATTCAATGAAAATTACAAAAATAGCTAGAAATAATGATCTAGAAAGTAGCACTAGTAGACCAGCAGTCATCTTGAGCAAAATTGTTCCAACTGATATCCCTAATACAAGTCAACAATCTGAAGTTGCTGCAAAAATAGTTCCTGAGAAGACTGATTCAAATCTGCCAAAGACACAGACACCCTTCAACATTGAGAATGAAATTTCCAAAACAAAAATCTCTGTCCCTCTCACTGAATTGGTCAACCAGGATGTATATAGGTCCCAAGTACTAAAAGCGCTGAACATAGGAGAAATTTTTGACACTGTTAATCTAAATGATGATAAACCTGAACTTTTGTTTGGGCCAGAAGTAGGCGGTAGATTCCAGGAGGGAGGTGTTCCCCCATTTTATCTCAGTTTGAATGTTCATGATAAAATCCTCCATATTGCCATGATTGACTTAGGTGCATCTCATAATCTCCTGCAAAAGGAAATTATGGAGAAACTTGGCCTGGAGATAACTAGACCCTAAAAAGACCTATACTCATTTGACTCCAACAAAGTTAAATGTCTAGGCCTCACTAAAGATATCTGTATTACTTTATCCTAGATACAAGCCAAGAGTCTAGTGATGGATATAGTGGTGTCTGACATCCCCCCAACATATGGTATGTTTTTATCCCGCTCATGATGAGCCAAGCTTCCAGGCACCCTCCAAATGGATATGACTTATGCTACCATTCCAGTTTTTTTCCAACAAAGGAGATTGTATAGGGAGACTATAATGAAATACATGGTGACCAGTTAGGAGAAGCCTCATAACTACCCCCTGTACTTTGTCCATTCTGATATTGATTCATTTATCCTTTACAATGATGAAAATATTAATGAACAAATAGCTGGAGAAGAAGAAGACCAGAAGAGAGAAAAATCAAATCAAATGGAAACTGTGCAACACAAGTCTGAACCTAAACCTTTTTGGAACATGATTTTTGATGGTTCTTGTGGCAAATCTGGCTCAGGAGCAGGGGTGTGGGAATACAATACTAAAAATAACCATGCAGAAGGGCATTCATACAAGCTAAACTTTCAGGGTACCAACAATATAGCGGAATATGAGGCACTCCTTTTGGGTTTACAACTACTGAAGAAATTAGGAGCCAAAATAATCTCTATTCATGGCGATTCTGAGTTAGTTATTAAACAAATCAAGGGAGAATATTCAACTAAACATCCTAGATTGAGAGCATACATGAATGCTTCCGTTGACCTCTTGATTTTTTTTGAAGAATATGACCTTGTTGTAGTTCCAATAAATCAGAATATCTTGGCTAATGGGTTAGCATTTTCAGTCAGCACTTGTCAATTACCTCACCCTAAAAAATAGTATGTAGTGCAGGTTAAACACCGCCCAACAGTTCCTGAAAATATGAGATACTGGCAAGTCTTTGGAAATGAAAAACAGATTGAGAATTTCTTGCAATCTAAGGGTGAGTTTGAAGATTCCAATTTGGACCTAGATTGTGAAGAAGACTGCTCCATTAAAGAGAACATGTGAAGGGAGGAAACTCCTCATAATTATGATATTAATTTTTCAGCAAATAAAGATCTACATAGGACAGAGATGCATGAAGACCCAAAAAGGGAGGAATTTAAAGTACTGCAATTCAGAGACAACACCTTGCCTAGAGGAATTTTCCCTCTGGAGGAACTATTTGATTTCGATGATGTGGCTAGGAAACCAAAAATGGAATCTACAGAGGCAAATTTCGAGGAGTGAAATATGGGCAGTGAGCAGGAGCCCAAGGTGATAAAGTTTTCAAATACACTACCGGCATTCATAAAGCAGAAATACATTGCTTTGTTCAAATATTTTATTGATTTGTTTTCCTGGAGTTATGAAGACCCAAAATATTATGATACTGATATTATCCAACACAAGATTCCAGTCAAGTAGAACTAGAAGCCTTTCAAACAGAAACTGCGCAGGATAAATCCTGTCCAAATGCCTTTGGTTGAGAAGGAGATCAAGAAAATGTATGATGCCAAAATAATAGTCCCCATAAAATACTCTGAATGGGTTTCAAATATTGTACCTACAAGAAATAAGATAGGTGATATCAAGCTCTGCATTGACTTCAGAAATCTGAACAAGGCATCTCTTAAGGACAACTACCCTTTACCAAAGATGGACTACATATTGCAAAAGGTACTGGGCTCCAAAAGAATCTCTCTTCTAGATTGTTAGGTCCCTATATTACTAGTATAGTCCCTTATTGCTGTTAGTGTAACCCCCTTATTTTTATTATTGTACCCTTGTAACCCCCATATTGTTATTATTATGCCCTTAAATTATTAATGTTAGGTCAGCTAGGATTACATTGTGGCCCCATGGACTCCTATATATAGAAAGGAGGTTTTGTAATTTGTATCATCCAAGAATTTTTCATTTATGTAATGTATTGGAGGTTGCCCCCTTGAAGTGGCTTATTTCTAAGGCGTTGATATCTCTTTTCTTCTATTTTTGGAGTTGGTTTCACAACATTTGGTATCAGAGCTTTAGATTCTAGGGTTTCATTGCTCTAAACAGGTCATCGTGGCATTTTCGCTATAAATTTTTTTCTACGAAGGTTCAGAATCTGAAATTTTTAGAGTGCGAATTTTAAATCCTGAGTAAACGCGTTGCACAATTTAAGATCTTGGTTCGCAATATTTTCGGAGATATGATCTGTGGAAGGTAGTGATTTTTCAGGCTCCCGAATTTCGTCTCAAAGAGGTGATCATGGGAAAAGATTCATAACTCTCTCTCTGAGCATCGGATTGGAGTTCCATAAAAATTGGTCGTAATTACACGGACTGTAATTTATTTTCTATCAATTTCAGATCCGAAGGATGAAACAATGACACGTGGCAAGTCGTAAAAGTTCGCTCTACTAAACCAGTCCATAATTAGGTAATTGTAGGATATTGGACATAACTTTGTCTTGGAGAATCGTAATCAGGTCAGACCTGTGGCATTCGAAAAAGAATTCAGAGGGCTACTGCAGTGCCAAATTTCAGATATTGAAGAGCCACAATCATAGAGATAATCCAATTTCAATATCAAGCTCCTCAAAAGCAAGAAAAAGGTGTGTATTTTTTTTTTTCCGAATTGCATAAGTCTTGTTTGAAGAATCAATTTGAATTGATTACAAGGGTGTATTGTAGAATAGATATCAGTATTGGGTTCTAAAAAATTCCCCGTAAAAATAATTCAACACCCATTAAGCCTTTAGAAGGCTCTACTATGACTCATGAAGATGAATAATTGCAACATGATGTATCAAAGTTACAAGAGCAAGTGCACCAAATTTCGCTCTCGCAAAGAGCAGCAAAAAATGAAATGGAAGTTTGAAGAAAGGCATGGAAGCGAAGATGGATGGTTTGAAGAATAATATGGATGGTTTGAAGAAAGGCGTGGAATCTAAGATAGATGGCATGGAAGCTAGCATGGAAGCTAAGATCGATGAAAAGATGGAAAACATGAAGAATGATATAAAAGCAGGCATGGAAGGTTTCACACTGTTGATACAACAAATGTTTCCTAATGGTGAAAAGATAGTAGAGAAACTCAAGATGAGAACAAAATAAATGCTAGTTGTGATTTCATAAACTCTAATGTTGGCGGGAAGAACCACCATATTCCAAAGATGGATATGAGGAAGTTTGATAGCAAGGATCCCGTAACGTGGATACTACAGATGGAGCAATATTTTGATCTCAATAATGTGCAAAACACACAAAAGGTACGCATTGCAACTTTACATCTAGAACAAAATACATTTGTATGGTATCGATGGCTTTGCTCCTGTAAAAAAATTGTCACTTGGTCAATTTTTTACGGAGGAAATGATAGCATATAATGAGGATACAAAGAGCAACACCTTCTTTAGTCAATTGATAAATCTCAAACAAAATGGTTTAGTGGGGGAGCACATTGAGGACTTCCAAAAATTGAATATAAGGGTAACTGATATTACAAAGGAACACAGGATTGATCTCTTCATAGGTACTTTAAAGGATAACATTCAACATGAAGTTCACGTTTTGGAACCCGATTCATTGGAGAAGGCATTCAGGTTGGCAAGAAAAATTGAATGTAAAATTATGGCGACAAGGAAGCCTACCACTCACTTCTATAAAGAGGGAAGTGTTGCTACTCCTAGATTTCCACAACCTACAAGGTTGACACCACAACAATTGGAAGAAAAGAGAAAAAGGGCTTTGCTACAGTTGTGATAGAAAATACACTAAAGGTCATAAGTGTGCTGAGAAGAAATTATTTTACATAGATTGTGAAGAGGAAGAAGAAAATGAACAAGAAGAGGATATACACCAGGAAACAACCCTAGAAGAGGAAGAAATGAATCCGACCATATCGTGTAATGCACTGGTAGGAATTACCACTCCTCAAACTCTCAAGATAGAAGGACATATCAAGAAGAAAAAGGTAATAGTGTTGATTGATTCAGGTAGCACCCATAATTTTATTCATTGTAAGGTAGCCAAGGAATTTAATTGTTTCCTATACCCAGCACCAGAATGTCAAGTGATGGTTGCAAATGGAGGAACTATAAATTGCTCTGGAAAATGCCATAATATCAAGCTATCCATGGGGGAATATGTATTGAATAGTCCAATGCTTTCCATCCCAATGGGAGGTGCTGATGTCGTACTAGGAGTACAATGGTTACAATCTTTGGGGATAGTAGCTTTTAATTTTCAAGAAATTTTCTTGAAATTTTTTTCGGAAGGAAAGAAAATCGTATTACGAGGTATCATAGGGAAGCCAGGAAAAATAATAAGCTCTAATGTCACGAAAAATCTTCTGAAGAAAGAACAATGAGGCATAATTGCACAATTATGCTCAGTAGAAGTTCCAACATCAAAATCATCTATTTCTTCAGATATCCAAAGAGTCTTGGACAATCATTCCAGCGTTTTTGATACTCCCAAAGGACTCCCACCTATTCGTGATCATGGTCATGCTATTCATTTGATTCCAGGAAGTGTTCCTCCAAACATCCAACCTTACAGATATCCTTATGTCCAAAAGAGTGAAATTGAACGTATGATTGCATAAATGTTAGAGGCTGGTATAATTCAACCTAGTCAAAGTTCTTTCTCTGCTCTTGTAGTATTGGTACACAAGAAGGATGGATCATGGTGCATGTGTCCCGATTATAGGGAGATCATTAAGCTCACCATTAAAGATAAATTTCCCATTCCTGTGATTGATGAATTATTGGATGAATTACATGGAGCAATTTATTTTACCAAGTTGGATCTTCATTCAGGATATCATTAAATTAGAATGAAGACTGAAGATATTTTGAAAACAACATTTCGAACTCATGAGGGTCATTATGAATTTTTGGTCACGCCTTTTGGCCTTACCAATGAACCTTCTACATTTCAAGGGTTGATGAATTCCATTTTCAAACCCTTCCTTAGAAAATTTGTGCTAGTATATTTTGATGATATACTAATCTACAACAGGTCTTGGAAGGATCATGTTCAACATGTTGACATGGTGCTCAAACTATTGCAGGAGAAACAATTATATGAAAAAACATCCAAATGTTTCTTTGGAGTAAAAGAGGTGGAATATCTGGGTCGTATTGTATCTCACAAGGGTGTTAAGGTAGACCCTAACAAAATTAAAGCCATTAAGGAATGACAAAGTCCCCACAACCATAAAGAAGTTGCAAGGATTTCTCGGGTTAACAGGTTATTATCGCAAGTTTGTTAAGAATTATGGGAGAATAGTAGCACCTCTAACAACATTATTGAAGAAAGATGGATTTTCATGGACTCCTGAAGCAACTAAGGCCTTTGAACATCTTAAAGAGGCAATGTGCCTAGCACTGGTCTTAGCTACGCTAGACTTCACAAAAACCTTTATTGTGGAATGTGATGTCTTAGGAAATGGAATTGGTGCTATTTTAATGCAAGAAGGAAGACCCATTACTTTTGAAAGTTTTCCAATCAAAGGAAAGTATTTACAGAAACCTATTTATGAGAAGGAAATGTTATCAATACTGCATGCACTAAAGAAATGGAGAACTTACCTAATGGGAAGACACTTCAAGGTAAAAACTAATCATGATAGTCTTAAACACATTTTGGAACAAAGACTATCTTCAGAAGAGCAGCAAAAATTGGTCACAAAGGTGTTGGGTTATGACTTTGAAATAATCTAAAAAAAAGGGAAGCTAAATGTTGTTGCAGATGCACTCTCAAGAAAGAATGAAGAGGTGGAAGCATTGCTTTGTTCCATTTATATTATCCAACCAGATTGGATAACCGAAGCAAGAGATGAATGGAAGAATGACGAAGAAGTGTGGACACTCATTCAAAAGTTGCAACAAGATCCTAGTAAATCTGATACATTTAGTTGGAAAAATGATTCCTTATGGTACAAAGATCGCTTATATCTTTGTAAGAATTCCCAACTAAAACAAAATCTTCTTTTGGAATTGCACACTTCTCCTTTAGGAGGACATTCAGGATTTTTAAAAACTTACCACAGGGTGAAGAAAGATTTTTTTTGGGATGGCATTAAATATGATATTCAAAATTTTGTGGCGGGATGTTTGGTTTTCCAGCAGAATAAAGTTGAGACGATTAAGTCCCCGGGTCTTCTACAACCTTTATCCATTCCAAGTCAATGTTGGGAGGAGATTTCAATGGATTTTATCACAGGTTTACCTAAGTTAGAAGGAAAGAGATTCATCATGGTGGTAGTTGATAGACTTACCAAATATGCACACTTTTGTGCATTATCTCATCCATTTAAAGTAAGTACAGTTGCTACTACATTTATAGACACAATTCAAAAGCTACATGGATACCCAAGGGTTATTGTGAGCAACAAAGATCCCATTTTTACTGGAAATTTTTGGAGGAAGTTATTTTCTTATTTGGGTACTCAATTAGCTCATAGCTCATCTTATCATCCTCAATCCGATGGTCAAACTGAGATAGTAAATAAATGTTTGGAAGGATATCTTCATTTTTTTGTATCCGATAAACAAACACAATGGGTCAAGTGGTTACCTCTTGCTGAATGGTGGTATAACACTTCCTTCCATACTACAGCAAAAATGACCCCATTTATGGCACTTTATGGATATCATCCACCATCCATCACATCATCTTTAAGAGAAAATTAGAAGGTTCAAGCAGTGGAAGATCACATCAAGCATCAACAAGAAGTTCTCCAACTCTTAAAGGAAAACCTGAATTTGGCACAAAATCGAATGAAATAATAGGCAGATCAACATCGCAGCGAGAGAAGTTTTGATGTAGGAGACTGGGTATTTTTACGGCTACAACCATATAAACAAATGTCCCTCAAGCAAGCTAAGAAGGATAATAAATTGTCGCCAAAGTACTATGGTCCTTACAAGGTGTTGCAAAAGATTGGTACTATGGCATACAAATTGGAGCTTCCTGCTTCTTCGCGAGTACATCCAATTTTCCATGTTTCATGCTTAAAGAAGGTTATAGGTGAAAATCTTCAAGTTCAAACAATATTGCCAGAACTTGATGAGGAAGGAAAAATCATATTGGAACCAGAAGCGGTCATGGAAACAAGAACTCGACAACTACGGAATCGATCAATTTCAGAGTATCTCATCAAGTGGAAGAACTTACCCACTGAAGATTCTACATGGGAAGATGATAATTTTATACAGAAGCACCCAGAGCTACTCAAGCATTGAGGACAACACTTTTTTGAAGGAGAGGGGCATGTTAGGTCCCTATATTACTAGTATAGTCCCTTATTTTTGTTAGTGTAACCCCTTATTGTTATTATTGTACCCTTGTAACCCCCATATTGTTATTATTGTGCCCTTAAATTATTAATGTTAGGTCGGCTAGGATTACATTGTGGCCCCATGGACTCCTATATATAGAAAGGAGGTTTTGTAATTTGTATCATCCAAGAATTTTTCATTTATGTAATGTATTGGAGGTTGCCCCCTAGAAGTGGCTTATTTCTAAGGCGTTGATATCTCTTTTCTTCTATTTTTGGAGCTGGTTTCACAACATAGATGGCTTTTCAGGGTACAATCAAGTGCTGGTGCATCCAGATGATCGACAAAAAAAAACTTTTACTACTCCTTCGGTAACCTTCATGTATACAAAATTCCCTTTGGATTAATAAATGATGGTGCCACTTTTCAAAGAGAAATGGGTATTGATTTTTAAGAAGAAATTGGTATTTTCATTGTGATATATATTGATGATATTATAGTATATTCAAAAACTGATGAAGAACATTTGGCCCATTTGAGAAGAGTTTTTGAAAAATGCAGAAGGTTCGGTCTATCTCTGAATCCTATGTTGAAAATACTGAGAGGGGGGTGAATCCGTATTTCTTTTCAATTGTTAATTTTACCAGTTAGATCACCTATATTTATAACACAAAATGAAAAATGATGGAATACATAATTTTATTAATTTCTTCTTTACAATAAGTAAAGTACAATAATGATATAGGGCTCCAACCCTAGATGAAGACTCCAATCTTCCAAGCTCCAACCTATATTGTGCCAAGCACCGACTTGGTCTTTCCAAGGCTCCAACCTTGTCAATTTGAGGCACCGACCTCTAGGGCTCCAACCCTATCTCTGGTATAGGCTCCGACCTGGTTTCTTGAGAAATCCAATCCTCTAAGGCTCCATCCATATCTTTCAAGGCACCGAACTTGTCTCTATGAGGCTCCAACCTCTTGGGCTCCAACCCTCAACTTCACTTCATCAAAATACGTTTGGTTATTCTTCATGGCTCCCAAATTCTTCTTCAATGAGCCTTGTCAATCTTCAGCAATGGCATCACTTAGTCTTCCACGTCACTTCATAAATGACAACCTTGTTCTTCACATGAAGGTATCGCCACTACTCTTCATGTTACCCAAAAAAAATCACCAAGGTCACCTCATGATGACTAATGCATCATGGTCTTCAATAATTTCTCCAATAGGATTCAATTGGTCTGCACACAATGTCCTTCAACAGTGTCTTGTAATCTGCTCAAGGGTCTTCTTCAAGGGCTCCTTTGATTACTCTTCAAGGTCAACAAGACTGCAAATATCCTTCAATAATGTTTTGGTGATGTGTGCAAAGCCCAAACTACCTTCAATAGTCTACCCAATACATTCTTCAAGAGTATTCAATAAGCTACTACAGGAATGTATAATAACCAGTCTTCAAGATCTCCTCAATTTTCCTTTGAGATATTCTTCAAAGCCGGCTCAAATGATGCTCCAATACTGCTAATATACCATTTTTCAAGAACTCTCTACTTCACCAAGCACCTTCAATGTTGTTGTTCACCATTCATCACATGACTGCAAACACGCATGTGATCACTGTTTCGAATCCCTCACAAATCCGAGCTTAAAGAAAACTTGAACCTTTGAGACTTCACTGATGTATCAATGATATATCACCACATTTGTATTACAAGTATATCTCAAATCTTTCCATGGTTATGGTTGTTAATGTATGAGGAGCCTTCCACTATCACAAATATGCTTACCACATCTAACACAGGTCAGAGGTAGGAAGTCTGAGCAATGATGACACTAGTCAAATGATTTTCCACCAGTCCAAGGTGATATCCTCCCAAAAATGCTAGTAGATCCAAGCACTGAGTAATGTTACTGTATCTCAGGGATATATTACAGAATTAAGATCTCCAAGAGGTCTTGAAATTTGAGCTCCAAAGAGGCACCCAACAGACCACAAGCTGATCACTGTTCTAGCTCAGAAAAGTTCTGTAATCCGAGCTACAACAACAACAAATTTGAATGTCTAAATTCCAAAAGAGATCTGAGTTCCTCTCTGCAATTCTGCACAAGACTGTTTTTCTATTCTGGTTGCTGCCCATTTTTCCAACCAAACCGAATTGTAGTATTCTTTAAAAAATGCCCAAACAATTAACCTCTATGTCCTCTCGGCCTCCTTGTTGTTTTGTGCCTTCTCTCTGAAATGATCACCGAAAATTGATGCCAAAATGAAGTGTTTTAACGTCATATTTATACATATTTTTCTTTTTGATGAAGAGTCACTTCCCTTGTCCAAAATGCCGACTTGCATGAGTTGTCTCATGTCAGCTTGCATAGAACTTATATTTTTCCAAACTTGTAAATTCATTTTCTCTCAAACCAATGGGAGTTTCGAGGCAAGTAAGGGCTTGTTGGAAAGCTAAAATTATTCTCTAAAAGATGGTATAGGAATCATATTTAGAGGCTTCCTCTAAGGTAGTAAAAAACATTTTTTTTTAACGTGACTGATTATTAATTACTGCAGAAGGTGATGGATAGCAAGGGCTTCTTCATTGTCATACGTCACCAAATGTTTTTAGGTGAGGTATCCACTTGCTATGTCTTTCATCATCAAGTGATCTCCAATTCCTTCATTTTCCATGTTATCATGTGTGCCATCAATGTCACCATGTCATCAAGATAGTGCAGTGATATGTCATTAACCATATGTAGCATGATCATCACAAGGAGATCTTCTTCATGAGTCACTATGAGCATCAATAAGGACTCCTTCTAAAGAGTAAGGACATCATGATTTCTAGAGTAAGGATACATGAGGTTGTGTTGTCTTCATGGTTAGTTAAATGAAATCATTATGATCAATAGTCATCTAGGACGAGACTTCTTCTTAATGACTTGACATCATAATGGCATCCTTATCAAACAAGAGGGACTTGTCATTATGAGTAAGGACATCATCATAATATACATGAGGTTATGACATCACAAGAATATTTTCCATCCAAAAAATTCCATATTGACATCAATGACAACCTTGACTAACAATCTCCCTCTTTGTCATTGATGGCAATATTCTTGCCCTTCCAACATTCTCTCCCCCTTTGACATCAATGGAAAACAGGGTGCCCAAGTACTCCCCCTATCAAGCTGCTTCTCTTCATCGTATTTTCTTCATCAATAATAGTTCTTCATAGATATGTTGCTCTTGATGTCATGTTTTTCTTCAATGAACTTGCTCCCCCTAAGCCTTTGCATATCTTCATGTAAATGGTCAATCGAATCCCCCTACCTACATAACCTCTACTAACTCTTATTTTTTCCTTCAAGAAGAAAGATTTCATCCTTGTGATCAAGTGGAAGACATCTTCAACAATGGTCCATCGAATGAGAAGGGATTATGTTCTTCAATGGAGTTTCTTTCGAGATATGATCTATCAAAAGATGATTTTCCATGTATGACTCATCAAGGATTTCATAGGGTCTTTTCACGGATAGATTCTGCAAGAAAGCTCAAGAATCACAGACTCCCACTAAATGTATGCATGGTCTCATTTTTGCAAAGTTTAATTATCAATCACTTGGAATATCAAGGATGAATTCATCAAGTCAAGAACATGTGTTGTTGGCTGGAGTGTTCAAGGGACTTCCGGATTCAACTTGCTTCCTTCTCCATACTTGTGTAGCTTTCTTCTCTGGGTCGGTTGTCATGGTTTTAACTTGTTTAGGAACCCAAGTCAAGTTACAATCATGTGCCATATGTCCAATGTTATGGAAATTGAAGCACTCTATCTTATTCATGAATGAAAGATCATGACTTCTTCTTGTAAAGTTTCTTCTAGGAAACTGACGGGGACCATTATATTTGTCCTTGTGGTATGCCCTACAATCCTTTGCCATGTGCCCAAAATTTGTACAAGAATAACAATAACCAAAAAATATACTTTTGTACCTAGAGGATGGAGATTGCCTTGATGCACTTCTAAAATAATTCTATCTTGGGATCCTTTGTTCAAATTTATCACCTCTAGCATTCTTGACACCATCAACATATCTTCTTGGAGTAGCGTTCCTTACAATATCATCTTGAAACTTCTTCTTGCCTTTGCTAGAACTGAGGGCATCAATATTTCTTCCAAGATTTTTCACATCCTTGTTGTTTGAAGCATTAGGGATTGCATCATTCTTGTTTGAAGATTCACCTACATAACCAAGACCCGATTTATCAAGAGGAGATCTTTGATGACTCAAGATTTCATCTAGGGTTTGGGAGCTCTTTAGGCTCTTGTTAAAATGATCAACTTCCTTTTGAAGGATATCAATTTATTCTTTCATTTTCTTGAATTATTCATCCTTCTTTGATAGATTGATCTCCATTTCCTCCTTCATATTGGTTGCTTCACATGATTGGGCCTTGAGAAGATTGATATCTAATTTTAGTTTGAAGATTTCTTCATCATTTTCTTCTAGTTGACATATCATGATGTTTCTCTCCTTTTCTGCTTCATCAAATTGTACTTCTATGAATGCCAAATTTTCCATCACCTTCTCAGCTCCTTGTGCTTATTTCCTTGCTTCTTCTAGTTGAGATCTAAGAGAAGAGACTTCTTCCTTGTATTGACCAATCTCTGCTTCAAGATTGTGCAAGCTCTTAAGTCTTTGTTCAAGGTGGCTTGAAAATTTTTCTTCCCTTTTCTTTGCCTTATCCAATTTAATTTTCATAGATATGACTTCTTCATGATGCTTTCTTTTGTTTTGATGAAATTCCTCCTTAAGTTTGGCAAGCTCTTCATCTCTTTCTTGAACTTGAAGCTTGACAAGGTCAACTTCCTTCCTTGTCTTGTTTTGGTCACCAACTTGCACTTTCTTCTTAAGTTCCTCATTTTCCTTTTTCAACCTGTTAATCTCTTCCATGGAAGCCATAAGTTTATTTAGGAGATCTTCTTCAAAGCCTTCTTTGTTCTCTTCATCTATTAGGTCTTCTTTAGCCTTGTTGTCATCTCTCTTATCTTCAGCTTCCTTGATGGATTTTGGACTTATTTCTTGTTTTCCATCATCATCTTGACTAGATATCATTGTCAACACTCCTTTTGAGTGAAGATCATGAAGTTTGTCCCATATGAATTTTGTTGACGAACATTTTTCAAAATTGGCCTTCACAGAATTTGGTAACCTATTCAAAATTGCCTTCATTGCTCTTGTATTGTACTCCTTGGATTCTTCATCCATCATGTCATTAGTAATCACTGATTTCCAAACTTCAATTCCTTGAGTCTTCAAGAAATTCCTCATTCTTGCCTCCCATATATCAAAATTTCCATTGAAAAGTGGAGCCTTTGCAAATTTATTGACTTCAATTTCGATGATTGTGGAAGAAACATCGTTAGGAGGATTGGAGACTTTCTTCCTTGGATTTTCCATTTGTGTTCTCATTCTCAACCTTCAAGTTGTTAGGCTTTGAGTGAAGGTACTAGCTCTGATTCCAATTGTTGAAAATACTGAGAGGGGGGTGAATCAGTATTTCTTTTCAATTGTTAATTTTACCAGTTAGATCACCTATATTTAGAACACAAAATGAGAAATGATGGAATACATACTTTTATTAATTTCTTCTTTACAATAAGTAAAGTATAATAATGATATAGGGCTCCAACCCTAGATGAAGACTCCAATCTTCCAAGCTCCAACCTGTATTGTGCCAAGCACCGACTTGGTCTTTCCAAGGGTCCAACCTTGTCAATTTGAGTCACCAACCTCTAGGGGTCCAACCCTATCTCTGGTACAGGCTCCGACCTGGTTTCTTGAGGACTTCAATCCTCTAGGGCTCCATCCATATCTTCAAAGGCACTGACCTTGTCTCTATGAGGCTCCAACCTCTTGGGCTCCATCCCTCAACTTCACTTCATCAAAATATGTTTGGTTATTCTTTACAGCTCCCAAAGTCTTCTTCAACGAGCCTTGTCAATCTTCAGCAATGGCATCACTTAGTCTCCCACGTCACTTCATCAATGACAACCTTGTTCTTCACATGAAGGTATCGCCGCTACTCTTCATGTTACCCAAACAAAATCACCAAGGTCACCTCATGATGAATAATGCATCATGGTCTTCAATAATGTCTCCAATAGGATTCAATAGGTCTGCACACAATGTCCTTCAACAGTGTCTTGTAATCTGCTCAAGGGTCTTCTTCAAGGGCTCCTTTGATTACTCTTCAAGGTCAACAAGACTGCAAATATCCTTCAATAATTTTTTGGTGATGTGTGAAAAGCCCAAACTGCCTTCAATAGTCTACCCAATACATTCTTAGAGAGTATTCAATAAGCTTCTACAGGAATGTATAATAACCAGTCTTCAAGATCTCCTCAATTTTCCTCTAAGATATTCTTCAAAGACATCTCAAATGATGCTCCAAGACTGCTAATATAATATTTTTCAAGAACTCTCTACTTCACCAAGCACCTTCAATGTTATTTTTCACCATTCATCACATGACTACAAACAAGAATGTAATCACTGTTTCGAATCCCTCACAAATCCGAGCTTAAATAAAACTTGAACCTTTGAGACTTCACTGATGTATCAATGATATATCACCACAGTTGTATTACAAGTATATCTCTCAGCTTTCTAGGGTTATGGTTGTTAATGTATGAGGAGCCTTCCACTATCACAAATATGCTTACCACATCTAACACAGGTCAGAGGTAGGAAGTCTGAGTAATGATGACACTAGTCAAATGATTGTCCACCAGTCCAAGGTGATATCCTCCCAAAAACGCTAGCAGATCCAAGGACTTAGTAATGTTACTGTATCTCAGGGATATATTATAGAATTAAGATCTCCAAGAGGTCCTGCAATCTGAGCTCCAAAGAGGCACCCAACAGACCACAAGCTGATCACTGTTCTAGCTCAGAAAAGGTCTGCAATTCGAGCTACAACAGCAAGAAGTTTGAATTTCTAAATTCTGAAAGAGATCTGAGTTCCTCTCTGCAATTCTGCACGAGACTGTTTTTCTATTTTGGTTGCTGCCCACTGTTCCAACCAAACCGAGCTGTAGTATTCTTTAAAAAATTCCCAAACAGTTAACCTCTATGTCCTCTCGGCCTCCTTGTTGTTCTATGCCTTCTCTCTGAAATGATCACCGAAAATTGATGCCAAAATGAAGTGTTTTAATGTCATATCTATACATATTTTTCTTTTTGACGAAGAGTCACTTCCCTTGGCCAAGAGGCCGACTTGCATGAGTTGTCTCATGTCAGCTTGCATAGAACTTATATTTTTCCAAACTTGTAAATTCATTTTCTCTCAAGCCGCTGGGAGTTTCGAGGCAAGTAAGGGCTTGTTGGAAAGATAAAATTATGCTCTAAAAGATGGTATAGGAATCATATTGAGAGGCTGCCTCTAAGGTAGTAAATTTTTTTTTTTTTAACGTGACTGATTATTAATTAGTGCAGAAGGTGATGGATAGCAAGGGCTTCTTCATTGTCATACGTCACCAAGTGTTTTTAAGTGAGGTCTCCACTTGTTATGTCTTTCATCATACAATGATCTCCAATTCCTTCATTTTCCATGTTATCTTGTGTGCCATCAATGTCACCATGTCATCAAGATAGTGCAACGATATGTTATTAACGATATGCAACATGATCTTCACAAGGAGAGCCTCTTCATGAGTCACTATGAGCATCAATAAGGAATCCTTCATCAAGAGTAAGGACATCATGATTTATAGAGTAAGGGTACATGAGGTTGTGTTGTCTTCATGGTTAGTTAAAAGAAATCATTATGATCAATAGTCATCTAGGACAAGACTTCTTCTTAATGACTTGACATCATAATGGCATCCTTATCAAACAAGAGGGGCTTGTCATTATGAGTAAGGACATCATCATAATATACATGAGGTTATGACATCATAAGAATATTTTCCATCCCAAAAATGCCATATTGACGTCAATGAAAACCTTGACTAACATCCTAAGAAATAATTATTTAGTCTTGAAGAAGGAAATATTCTAGGCCACATCATATCTGAAGAAGGAATCAAGATTGACCCCAGCAGAATTGAAGGCATACTTCAAATAATTCATCCCAGAAATATCAAGGAGCTGCAATATGTCATTGGAAAGATAAAAAATTTGAGGAGGTTTATACCAAACCTTGCAGAACTCCTGAGGAATATCACCAACATGCTCAAAATAGATTAAGGATTTAAGTGGACCAGAGAGGCTAAACAATCCTTTGACCTGGTAAAGCAGGCACTCACTACAACACCTATTCTGATCAGCCCTGATTTCACCAAGGATTTCATCATTTTATCCTTTGCATCAGTGCACACAATTGTTGTTGTAATGCTATAGAAAAATAAAGAGGGACAAGAGTAGCCCATAGCATTTTTCAGCCAAGCTTTAAGAGGTGCACCTTTGAAGTACAATATCATGGAAAAGCAGGCTTTTTCCTTGATCAAAGCACCGAAGGATTTCAGAGTTTACATTCTGCATTCACACATCATTGCATTTGTGACCAATACAGTTTTCAAAGACATCCTAGCACAGGATCCTAATGGAAAAAGAGGCAAGTGGATTTCTGTCATCCTGGAGAATGATTTAGAGATTAGACCCAACAAACTGATCAAGGGACAAGAATTAACCAAATTGATGGCTGAAACAAATTTTTGAGCACTATATATTAACATGATTCATTCATTGGATGAACAAGAGGAGTTGGCGAATACACCTATTGAGGAATCATTCCTAAATTCTCCCTGGTACACAGATATACTATATGTTCTATTTTATTAATGCTCCTCCTGGTTTGTCCAAAACAAAAGCTAGATTCTTGAAATTGAAAGCTGTAAAATTCTGCATCCTAGAAAATGTTTTGTACTGGAAAGATTATGGGGGCATATTGCTTAAATGTTTGCTTCAAGAAGATGCAAATAGGGTCATTAAATAATTCCATGAAGGGGATTGTGGAGGCCATCTCTACTGGAAAACCACTACTAACAAGATCCTTAGGGCTAGTTTCTATTGGCCTAATCTCTTCCCAGATATCGACAAAATGGTTGCTACCTGTCATAAATGCCAAATTTTTTAGGGTAAAAGAAAGTTTTTTCCTATGCCTTTACAACCAATCTCTGTTAAAGCTACTTCATTGGAAAAATCCACCCTTCCTCCTCTGCCCAGCATAAATGGATCCTCACTGCTACAGACTATTTTACCAAATGGATAGAGGCCATTCCTTCTAGAACCGCTTCTAACTCAGTGATTATCAAATTCCTTGAAGCCAACATCCTATCCAGATTTGGTTGTCCTAGGAAAATCATTATATATAATGTTGTTTCTTTTAATTACAAGAATATGGTGGATATTTGTCACATATATCACATTTCTTTGGGGCATTCAACTACTTATTACCCTCAAGGTAATGGGCTAGTTGAGTCCTCCAACAAGAGCCTGGTCAACATCATCAAGAAGTTGCTCGAAGACATAAGAAATCATGGCATAAAAAATTGTTGCATGCATTGTGGGCAGAAATACTGACGACTATGAAATCAATTGGCATGTCACCATACCAGTTAGTCTATGGAATGGATGCAGTTTTCCCAACATCATTAGGAGTACCAGCCATGAAACTCATTCAAGAAGTGTAGGCTGAATAAAATGATATACAAAGAAGAATAAGCCATACCATTCAGCTGCAACAGTCCAGAGAAGAGGTGTACAACAGAACTCAGGTGGTGCAAGAGATTATGAATAAGATCTTTGACAAAAGGACAAAGGCAAATGATTTCAATATTGGAGATAAAGTGCTGAAATGGGATTCTAGAAGGGATGATAAAGGTAAACATGGCAATTTGACAACCTGTGGAAAGGCCCATACATTATTCATTCTTTCAAAGGGGATAATGCATTTTTCTTGCAAGAGATGGATGGAACAATGCTATTTGGAGGTCTTGTTAATGGCAGGATGCTGAAACATTATTTCTGCTAAAAAACTCAGATTAAAATTTCATCATTGTAAATACCATAGTCCTACAATTTTTAAAAATTTATTGGACAAGGTTGAAGCCTAGAGTGAAGGCCATAAGCCTAAAGAAAGAGATCAACCAAAATGTTGCAGAGGAGAAGTATACAAGGTTACTGGTTTTGGTGTGCTTGGTAACTGTGTATTTACTTTTTGCAAAATTTTCATGCTGTACATAGGTTTCAAATATTCAAAAGTATTTGACAAAGAAATATAAAAAGAAACAAAAGAAGAATAAAAGAGAGTATTTAAAGAAGGAAAAATAAATCCCCACACAAAAAATAAATATTTCTGAAAGTGTTGCAAATCAAAGTGCCACTACTATTGAAAAGAGTTTTGTGTAAGCATACAGTCTAAGCATGATTGTACAATTTCGAATTTTCTGTTGATAGGTTAGAAAATGAAGATTTTCCAAACCATTTAATATTGGCTTATCAGTAGCTAGGTAGAAAATGACGTTGGTTCAACAGCCTCATCTGAACCAATAGGAGACATAAGGGATAGGTGATAGGTTATAAATTCAAAACAAAAAAATGAGGTTAGGGTTTGAAATTCTAAATGAACTCCAAAATGAAGAAAAATGATTATAATTGTAGATTTGGTAGGTAGGTGTGCAAATGAGCTCAGTAGTTTGAGCATTTTTCCAATTTTCAGTTGCAGGCTACTTTTTAGTTTCAGGATCAAGTGTGTTTCAGACTTTATTTTGTAGAGAGTGTTGACTTCAGCTTGAAGGTTTCAGCCAAAAATCAGGTTGCAGGGTTGGGATCAGCCCACTAGTCTACGGTGTTATTGACACCTCTTGAAGGAGCTGCCATACCTAGTTAGAGCCACTGTTAGACCCTTGTATTTAACAATATCACCAGGTGACTGATTATTGCTTAGATTTTGTCATGATTGAAAATGATATTCCATGGTTGTCATTTATTTTCAGGAAATAAGGAAGAAAGTGTAGATGATAAGGTGTGATGGTGATCAAACTTCATTTCTGCCCTCATTCCATTTCATTCACCCTCTATGCCCCTCATTTCCTCCATATTCCAAAGTTCCACACCTTATTTCTTTCAAACCCCTTCTTCAACTATTAACACCCAAATTTTATAGTTAAAAAAGGAGCAACATTAGAATCAAAGGAAGAAAAGGCAGTAGAGAAGTAGTTAAGGCACAAAAACAGCAAGGGCAGAGTCTTGAACGAGATTGGGTCAAGTCATGCACATGTTCGGGTCGAGTCGTGAAAAATAAAGCATGTCAAGTCATGAATGCGGGGCAAGTATTCTACAAACAACTAAGAAATGAACAGGTGCAACCAAAGAAACAAGGTCGAGAAAGCACAGCAAGGTAAGCAGTGAGGACCGTTGGATCTAAGCAATGATCAATGGCGGAGATTCAATCGCAATCGCAGATCACAAGTTTTTTAGGATGGGTGCAAGAGTAAAGGTTAAAGTCAGCAAAATGCGATTTGAGATGAAGTGGGAGCAATTCAACCGTGGCACGCAAATAAGCCTTTCCTATTGCCCGCACTTCGCAGCCCATAGGTTTTTAACCTTACCTCTTAAGACTTATGCCAAATCTTGTTTTTTCACCGATGCAATGAAGTGGGACCCATTCACCTTTTCACCCGCCACACCTCCTTTCCATTTCAATCCCCTTAAAAAATCATTAAACCTTACCTTGTTTTCCGCATTTCCGCTTTAGCCTTTACCTTTCATCATTATATCGTTGTTTTACCTTCCTCTTTCCCGATTTCCCCAATTTCGATTAAAGTGGGGCCATCCCTCCATGTCACCCTTTCTCCCCACCATCCCTCGCATATCAGCAAAGACAATATATCACATCGCATATTTTTTAACTTACCTTTGAAGCACCCACAATGTATTTGGTTTAATTTGCGATGCGGCGGTTGACCCCACCACAGCAGCTCCGCCCCTCACTTCACAACCATTCAAAATACATTGAAACATATATCGTATGAAACATCATAAACTTTACCTTACCACAGAAGCTTTCCGACTTGCGATTGCAATATACGTGGGTCCCTCTCCCCGCACTCCGTAATTTTTATATTTTAACCCCCACTACTTATAACAAAAATCTAAGATCTATGATTTGCGATGCAGTCGCTCCCACTTTCCCTTGCCACGTCACTTACCTTGTCCCCACACTTTTCACTTCGCATATTTTAGATTTTTCCGCTGCACTTATAACTAAAAATTAAGAGTTGTGATCTGCGAGCTGTGGTTTGGTCCCACCTTCCCTCCACATCACCTCCCACTTCGCATCGCATCGCCTATTACATTATTCATAACTTAAACTGTAAATATTGCGAAGTGCGTGGATATGATGCAACTTCAAAACTAAAATCTAAACATTTTCAGGTCTGGGTATATGATTTTTCATGTTTTTTTGTTTGAAGAAAGGGTTGAAACATGACAAGAAGGATTTGGGTAGCAAATAAACACCACAGGTCGAGTCGGGCAGCAAAGGGTGTTCATGCAGAATTGTTATGTTATGATGGTGGAAATGTAAAATGTAGAAAATCACATCAACACAGTCACTAATTGATGAAAAAAATGGCTAGCCTACACCAGACTTGATTACCCAACGTCGATATTTTGAAAAGCAGGGACAGATGTTAGAGCCATCATTCGTTGCCTCTTCAGGATCATCACATGCCACCTTCAAGCCTACTTTTGATTTACGAAGAGTCACCTGAGTTTTTCATTGTTGAAGAGTTACCATTATTAATTCCACAGGCGGTGTTTTGTCAGAGATTTTCTTTGTTTGGGCCTTGCATGGCCATACCTGTTTAATTTTCATTGTTTGTAATAAATGAAGTTTTCTAAAGTATATTAGGGCAACTGACTCAAGTTTTAGTTAAATACTACTTGAATTTTCATAATCAAGGGTTGGATATTCTTAGCCCCTGCATTGTAAGAACTACTATATTGGAGCACTATAATTTTGGAGCTGGACATCAATAATCAAAGACAGTTTACAGTATTCTTGAGCTATGTCAAAATGGTGATGTGATACTTCTCTATTTTAAATGTTTCTGTTGTTTTCCCTGACGTGTATCTGTTCATCTAATTGTAAATCAGAAATTTTAGATTAAGATTTGTTGTCGGAGCACCTTAATTCTGTTTGCATTTACAATATGAATTTTTTCTGCTAAAGTATGATTAAATAATTCTTAACTTCTCTTTAGTCACTATTGAACCTCACTCTTTCTTTCACCTCATAATTCATACAACTCTTAAGATATATTTAGCATAGTTAGCTTGCCCTGTGATGCTCTTGATGTTGATGTTCCATTCCAGCCTTTTGACTCCATAGCCCAATGGATAAGTCCCTGTAGCCCTATATGTCCAACCACACCATCACTCAAACAAATAACCCCTCATCACTATAACTAACCTAATATCAACACTTCTAATCATCAAGTTAAATCATAAAAATAGAGAGAGCCCTCTATGAGTCTAGGAAGGCTAGGTCTTGGACTCAAAAGTGGTTTGATGTTGTCCTATGTCATTTTTTCTTGCCAGTCTTGTAAATTACAGAGTGACAACACAATATTTAAAACTGGATCATTGGTAATAAATTACATCAACTAATCAAAGTTAGTTTCACACTCAACATTCCATTCGAATGTCTTTCCTTTCCTATTCAAAGATGTGATAGGATATCCAACCTTAGAGAAGTTCTTGATGAACATTCTAATAATATACTAGTCACATGAATGATCTGACCTCATCCACATTCTTCGGAACTGGAAACTCCATGATAGCCTTAATATTTTCCAGATCCATTGTTATCCCCTTCTTGGAAACACCATGTCCCAAGTAATGAATCTGTGTCTAAAAAAAACTTCACTTGTTGAGCTTGGATTAAAACTTATTCTCTCTCAACAATCTCAATATATCTTCCAGGTGCTTTTCATTCTCTTCATCATTCTTTGAATATACCAATATGTCATCAATAAATACTATCACAAACTTATCTATATAAGGGAAAAACACATTGTTCATAAAACACATGAAGGTGGTTGGAGCATTGGTAATACCAAAAGGAACCACCGCAAACTCATAGTGCTCATACCTTGTACAAAATGGATTCTTGTAGATGTCTTCTTCTTTTATGTGCATTTGATGATATCTTGATCTCAGATCAATCTTTGAAAATACTCCTGCTCCCTTCATCTGATCAAACAAATCATCAATATGTGGCAATGGGTACCTGTTCTTGAGTGTCACCTTGTTCGTTTTCTGTAATCAATGCAAAATCTGAGAGTACCATCATTATTCCTTACAAACAACACTGGTGCACCAAAATGAGACACATTTGGCCTTATGTATCCCCTATCAAGAATGTCTTTAAGTTGCAAATTCAATTCCACCAACTCTGGAGTGCTCATACTGTATGGTTACTTAGATGTTAGTGTTGCTCTTGGTACAAACTCAATAGAGAAATCCACCTCTTTATGAGGAGTCAACTTTGGAATCTCTACAGGAAACACATCCTAAAACTATTGTAATATAGTATAATTCCTCAGGACTTCATCATCCTCATCCTCCTTCCCTTTGTCACTGGAAACATGAACTTCAAACAATACACATCGTTTCCTGCAATTGTGCTTAGCTTCCATAGTTGTAACAATTCTCACTAATGTTTGCTTCTTCTTTCCCTACAAGGCTCTCTTTTATCCATCATTAGCCATGCACTCAATGACCTTCTCATAAAAATATACCTTGTTCTTTGGAATAAACAACCAATCCATTCCCAAAATCATGTTATCTGCTCCCAAAGGAGACAATTTTATGTGTTTTGTTGTAGGCATGCCATTAAGCTCAAATGCACAAGATCTCACCCAATGGTGAAATCTTCTCGTGATCCTTGTAGCCAACTGCACCAACCAATATTATGCATGCACTTATTTATTCAAAATACATAGATCCACAAGTTAGGACTAACATAGCTATAAATAAATTCAGGATCAATCAAAATGGAAACAACATGACCACAAAGCTTACCTTCCATATCAAGAATAAAAGTATGATGGTCTACCTGCCTATTATCAAGTGTTGCATAGATATGGGAAATTCTTTGAAAAACATCCCCAACTATTTGTGCCTCCTGAGAGTTGTATTTTTTTTCCTTCCACCCTAGTACAATGGAAAATCATTCTTGCGATGGTCTTTACCACAAATCCAACACTTCAACGATTCCTTGCCATTGCCTTTATTTTGTTTCTCTCTAGGTTGAGACCCATGTCCTTTCTCAACTGCATTAAACTTCTTATGAGGGGCTACATTTTCCTTATCAACTACATCTTGAGATATTCCTCACTTCTTGGAACATTTTCCTTTAGTATTCTCATTACCTTTCCAATCATGCTTGAACTTGGGATTTCAATTTGAATGTTCATAAAAATAATTTAACTTTATGATGGCTTACTCCAATGACTGAGGCTCATCAAACTCAATCTAGTATTTTATTGAAAATTTCAATCCACTAATGAACCTTTGTACCTTTTCTTTCTCATCCTTGAGATAAGGAAAATACCTCAACAACTCTATAAATATAGTTGTATACTCTTCATCTGTCATGGAACCCATCCTGAGCTCATAAAACTCCTTGGCCTTTCCATCATAATATATTGCATACAAGTATTTCTTCTTGAATATTCTTTAAAACTACTCTCAATTCAACTTCTCTTATTTTATTCCTATGGCATTCTTAATATCTTCCCACCAGATATCTGCTTTTCCTTTTAGACTAAAGGTGGTTATCTTGGCTTTCATGTTCTATGAGTAATCATGCAATCTAAAAAATTTCCTCATCCCAATAATCCATGCTTATGCATATTCTAATTTATTCATTTCCCCATCGAAAGTAGGAGGCTTGCCTTTCTTGAATTCCTTTGGACAATAATCACTTTCCCTATGTTGTTGGCAGTGATGGCGATGATGTCTCCTAGAAGAATAGCTAAAATAAAACACATGCGTACCAGTCCTCTTCTCATGTGTATCTAAGAGTCTGCCACTCTTTACTATATCATAAATTTCCATATTATACCATTTTTTATACATCCATCCATACACCCCATTAGTCATTTCCTCCTGCTTATCTCCATGACCGATCCCCAACTTTCCATGCTTTTGTAAGTTTGAATTTTTTTGAAGAATCACTGCATTTACTTCAACTTGATTTTCTTGAGCCTTATGGTTGCATTTAATTATAAAAGGAGACATTTATCCACGATCTCATGCCCAATTTATATCACTAGACAACAAAATAGAATGGCTAAAACAATCCCCAATCCATATGATCATGCATGCAGTTTTGATGCAATTTATAATGCTACAAAGTATGAGCAAGTACCTTGCCTCCTCGTAGGCCGGTGAAGGATTTTGGGCCTAATGAAGAATCCTTGCGCTCCAATCATGTGATCTATTCCATCCACTCCCAACCCAAAGCCTACACATAAACACAACCAAACAATGATGACAAGTGATCTTCCATAGAATATCGTCAACTTAAAACATCTAGAAATCACACATATAAATTACTGCAAAAATGATATAAGAGGAAGGAACATTGATTTTTATTAACCATATAAGTTAAACTACATCAATATACCTTCAAAAAATAAGATCCTCTCCTTATACAACAAAGCTCTCGTGCTATATTTTGGATGCTTTATCTTCCCCTCTTTCCTCTTGGTGAGATTATATAGGCTCATTCTATCATTTGGGATAATGTATCTAGACACCTAGGGGCTTGAGAAGTTCTGAAACTTCTAAAATAATGCACCCCTATCCAACTCATACACAATTGGGTCAAGTTGATCTCCTTGGGAATGGAAAACTCTAGAAACCTTTTTCATAATTATGAGTTTGTATCAATTATCTCAATTATGAAATAATTATTATCTCATAATTATAATATTTTGACAAATTAATTATGAGAAATTGCTCAATTATGTAATTTCACTCTTTTAACATGGGATAAATATCACATAAGTAAAATAAAAGGTGAAAAAGGATGCATTTTAGCCAAAAAACTGAGGTAAGTTGATATTGGGTTTCTCTCAATATTATGGAGTGGAAAATATGGTTATAACATATTCCCCCTAATGCATGAGGTCAAAAGAGAAATTGATGGCCGAAATGCATTACAATAATACTTAAAGCTAAAAATGGGAGGAAGGAGCCAAGACTACAAAGCTTGATCGGAGGTACTTTGAGTGTTGAAGTCTCAATTATATTGATAACATCCCTGAGGCGGGCATACCCATTCTTGTTCATAAATATATACTAAAAATGGTCGCCATAAAATACATTACAGATCTATAACATGAAATTATACAACATGGCCAGGAAGACATATACAATGGATCCATGTGACTCAATAGATAGATCATAGCCACTAGGAAATACAATGTGGATCTATGTTATAGTATACATCAGTAGGACTATGGACACATGATAGACATAGAAGTGTCCCAGGATAATACTCAAAGTAAATAAATGATACATAACTCCAACGTAGCTTCAGAAGGATGCCATATAAGAGTGAGATGTTCCTAACCCAGGGTATTCAACATAACTCGGATGGTATGGATCTACATCATGCAAACAAATGAGTTGAGTTCGAGCATGGTAGAAAATTCTTGATTACCATCTAATGAGGTAAACCCGTAATAGGCGTGAGGGAATCCACCAATGAGGAAAATGGTCCCAAGGTACCTATTACAGTCCACTAAGTGTGAATAGATGAGATGACGTCGAACACCAGTGAACTTGGTCAAGCAAGAGACAATGATGTAAACCCAATGTTGATCTCGAGGTAGCTTGCCACTAAGGTTTGCAAGCTCCAAGGTGTTAGGTTCCTATAATAATAGGGATCATAATTTTGAATTGACTATGATTAAGTCTTGTAATATTGTACATACCTTTGCATTTCAGCAAATGTTTTCCCATATTAAAAAATTAAAAGAGGGTATGTCTTAAAAGAATAATACAAGGACCAAAAGAAAAGAAGAGATATATATATATATATATATATATATATATATATATATATATATATATATATATATATATATATATATATATATATATATATGAACCCCATAAAAAGAAGAAAATAGTGAAAATGTGAAGCTGGGTTACATTTTTTGCCCTTTTTTGAGAAAAAATTTTCATTTTTTTTGGTTCTTCAAATTTCTGCAAACTATAACAATTTTTCTGTTTAGAATTTCATTTTGCGATAAAAATAAAAGCTGTCATAAATTTTGTTAGCTTTCTATTACTTATTTTTTGAAATTTTTTTATGCAGATTTGATATGTCAGCTTAGCGTTTCTTTGAGTGTGTGTTTCTTAACAATCAAAGGATTCATAAGAAGTCATGTTATGACGCAATGTTGTATTCATTGAAAATTTGTGTTTTTGAGAAAACAAAATGTGTTACAACAATCTAGATAGAGTCTACTTTGGTTTCATCATATTTACAAAGCCAATGGATGCATATCATAATTACTAGAATTTTTTGAACTGGTCCAATACGAAAAACTGCATATTTTGGATATGTTTCGCGACGCAACAAATTTCTTAACATTTAAGTTATACACTAAAAATATAAAAGCTACCTATTAGAGACGACGAACCAATGTAATGCCCCATAATTTTTTCAATTTTTTTACAATGTATTTTGGGAGATACAAAATTTTGATTTCACTGAATCACAATGACCCTCAGAAATTGTTTGCACCCATTTTATTAGAAAATTAATTAAAATTAGTAAACGTTTATGAAATTCCATAAAATTTATATTTCCTGAAAGTAGATTAAATTTTGAAAATGCTTGTCTTGGTTCCGACAGTTAATTAAAAACCTTTCATGGAGTTTAATCAGTCCAAAGTTGCAAAAACGTATTCAGAGCTTGGTTTTTGCATAAATGGTGACGCATTAGTTCGGTCGAAATTTGATTAAAATTTCGGCCGAACTATGTTTTGCGCCGACGGCTCGTTAAGTCTAACGACTTAATAGTTCGGCCGAACTTTTAATCAAAAGTTCGGCCGAACTTTTGTATAATTTTCCGTCAGCCGGAAAATTTCGCAGAGCCCCTACTAAAACACATTTCGCAGCAATATAAATTGCCGTGAAATCATTCATAATTTTCGCACATTTCGCAATATGAAATTAATAATGAACACAAAAATTCTTTAACTAATCATCATAGAAATTTCAAAAACGCAAGCAAAGACGACTTACCTGTAATGGAGATATTCCTTACCTGAGACTCCAAATTTGAACGCTATTTAAATCCTGCTAACCACAACAAATTTTTGGGAACAAATCTCCACCCAACCATATGCTCAGTTGCACATAATCGTTCCACAGTTGGCCACCCCCGAGCCCTCAATCAACATACTATTGCGAGGGAATACTTTGCCTCAAAATACCTTTCTCTCTAGAGAATGGATGAAAGAATGATCTTTGAATCTTCTTGAATGTCTATTAAATATACCAAATAATGGAATGAGAACCACATGCACATGTTCACTGGTTAGTTGTTGTAAACAAAGAAGGCACACTAAAATGTTAGGGAAACTAAAGAAAAAAAGTAAAAGGTTTTGAAATGCATAAGGTTTCTAGCTCCAATGCACCTTCATCATGCTTAAATCATATGCTTCATGTGCAGGAGGAATTATCAAAGAAGGAGGTCATTCACAAAGGTTATATATTACTTTTGGTATTTAACCTAAAGTTCTATGTAATCTTAGTTCTAAATATTAAATCTCATTCACTAATTTCCCCTCATTCACTAAACCCCTTACATGTCTATTTTATTAATTTCCCTCCATTCATTTTTTCCCCTTCAAACTCATTCCCTAAGTTATTTTTTTCCTAACTTACCCCTTATTTACATATTCCCTTCATTACCCCTTCATTACATTTCATTCCCTAATATTTTTCGCCTCCTAAAAACCCTTTTCCCATTGAAAATCCCTTTTTTTCCCCTTTCAAAAACCCCTTTTCCTTTGTTAAACCCTTCATTTCTACATATTATAATCTGTTACACCATTTTTTGGTCATCTAATCCATTGTTATTAGATGGACCCAAGTACACCAAGTAAGACCAATTTTACCCCAAGTAAAATCGCATTCACTATGAAAAATAACTTAGTAAACCACCTTTATTAAGTTGTTTATGGTCTAAACAGGAAACCCCATAGGGAAACATTAAATAAATCCATATTTGTTTGATTTTCCTCAAGGAATAATTAGTTAAACAACAGTTTAATTAATATTCCTGGTTATATTTAACCCAAAACAAGGAAATTAATTAGATAAATCATTATTTATCTTATTATTTTCTAAGAATAATTATTTAAACATTACTTGAATAATATTCTTTGTTAAATATGACTAAATCTCCATTAAATAATTAAATAAATCATTATTTATTTTGTTATTACTCAACCATATCCTTAAAATGATAAATAAATCATTTATTTATTTATTATTTTTTAACCACATCCTTAAAATGATAAATAAATCATTTATTTATTTATTATTACTTAATCACATCCTTAAAATGATAAATAAATCATTTATTTATTTATTATTTACAAATAAGGGGATTTGATTCAAGTCAAATTCCTTTTCCCTCCAACAAATATAATAAAATATTCCATAAAAGTTGGATCTTGATTTGGTTAATAATATTTTAATTATGCACCAATATCTAGACTAGCTCAATATTTTGTTATAAATAGAAGGGTTTTCCCATTCATTTGTCACCTTTTTTTGCCTAAAGATCACTCTGGATCTCAACTCTTGGTCTGGCTATTGATCCACCATCATAGCCATATTTTTCCATTTTTTTCTGGGTTTTCTACACCATCAAGAGAGAGGAATTCTAAATCTGGAGTGCTAACTTACAAGAACCCATCCCATTGAGGAGAATAGAGAACACCCTCTTGTGTTTTCCTCCCAGGTTCCATTAATAAAAATTTCATTGGATATATTCTTGTCTTGTATATTGGATCTATGGAGTAAATCTTATTTTTTCTACAGTTTAATTTCTTCTAATGCATAAATCTTGATTTTTGTAGCATTTTTCTTGATCATATAACTGCAGATCTGAAGATATTAGCAGTCATTTCTGCTGTTAGGGTTGTTTGTTATGCAAAGCTAAAGTGGTCTTTTTTCGTACGCTTCGAATCAAGATTCATACTAACAACTGGCGACTCCACACGGGTTTACGATTATGATCGCTGTCGTTTTCCTGATCCTTGCATATCCAACTGCTTCAAACCCTAGGATTTCACTTTAGCCCCTTGTTTTTGCTTTTATTGATGTTGTTTTTAACCCATAAAACCATAAAACAATAAAAATTCTGACTTCCATGTGTTTTCGGACCTATTGCGCAGGTGACAGACATCAGCCGTAACTGAGACGGAAACTTTTTCTGAAATCTGTCGTCGAGAGTACCGGAAGTGCAGGTCACACTTTTCAGCCCAAAACTTGTGACCTAGACCTCCAGGGCACACTTTACTGCCCAAAAAGTGCGACCTCAGCTGAAAACAAGTCAGAAACTACGACCTGGACTTTTTGCAGGAATTTTTCTGAAAGTTTTCTGGGTTTGTCTGAGCCTCTGTTCAGGGTTTTCTGACTGTTGAAAATGTAGCAAGATGATGGAGCTTAGTGAAATGAAGTCGCCTTCACTAAGTGGGCCCGGAGGCAAATTCTGGCGCAAAATCTATTTTTAGACTATGTCTATTTTTAGACATATGGAGCATGGTTCGGGGATTGCAGTATGTTATTCTTGGAGCATTGGTCATGTTGGTAAAAATAGATGGGACCTCTATTTTTTGGACCTATAGGTCGAAGTCTATTTTTAGACTGCCTCTCCTTAAAATAGGGAAGTCAAATATTATTTACCCTTAATAATATTTGGACTCTAAACTACAGTTTACTCTCTTGGAGCACTTCAGTTCGAGCCTTGGAAGTGGCTCATGCATCTAACAGAGGAATTACGCTATTCCTAGGGTTTGGTGAGCACATGCATGGTTGACTTCAGTTAGGACTTCAGTGGCAGAAGTTTGGTGGAGTTAATGAGACAGCTAGTGGAGTTGTGTTCGGTTTAATTTAGTTGAACTGCTTGAGATTAGTTTAACTAGCTAATCAACTAGTTATGAGTGGAGTGAATTAAATATTATTTAATTCATTAATTAGTAACTCATTATTCAACTCAAGAACACATCACTTCACTACAGTGCATGATCAGTTCAGTGGAGACCAGTGAAAGAGGTAGATGAAAGGGTGGAGTTAGCTATCAGTGGCGACATCAGTTGTGCATGAGATTTGCACCACACTTGGAGGATTTGTCCATGACAATTGCGCAGTCAAGCCAAGGAGATTCGAACCTTTGATCTCTATATAGACAGGCCTGGATTGCGCAATAGAGGCAAGGCAATTGGCGGTGAGTTTTGAACCAGTAACCTGTTCAAAACTGAGCTAGATTGTGGGTAACTGTATGAGAAAGTACTGAGTACTTGTGAGGAGTATTGTACTGAGTTTGTTACTTGATTTCTCCATTATAATATACACAATAGCTGCGGGGTTTTCAGCTATAAGCTTTCCCATACATACTGTGTTAATGTGTATGATGATTTGATGTGTTATCGCTTGATTTTATTTCCGCATGTTTGATGATCTGAGTGGAAGAGATTATGTGCTGCATATAAATTCGAATTGTATGTGATCAGGATAGTCTCGGTGGATAATTAATCATTATTCAGCAAATTTCTACATGGTATCGGAGCTATTGAAGCAGAGATTGATCGTCACAGTGATTACAAACTTATTTCGGTAGACAGAGTCTGCATGCGGGCCAGGTAGCCTTCGGATTCATCTTTCTTCGGAAAGTGAAAGGTCTGGTAAATGCCCCTTGCAGTCAATCTCTGTGCTAGAAATAATTTGTTCTCACAGATCTAGAGCGGTTGAGCTTTGAGGTGGAATTCAAATTTTGCAGCAGTTTTGTTTTCTTGGTGCCGGTGTTGAAAATGTCTTTCAACGGTTTGCGACTTGAATATGCTCTTGAAGGCAGTTCGAATTATGTTGCATGGAAGGATCACATGGAGGCAGTATTAGAAGATAATGGTCTGAAGGAGTTCGTAGATACGGATTTCCAAAAGCCCACTGATCCTGCTGAAGTCGAAGCATGGCAAAAGAAGATGGCGAAGTGTCGAAGGATCCTGTTGGAGGGCGTCAAGGATCATATTGTATCCAGCCTGCATGGAAAGGCTTCTCCATTTCTAATGTGGAAAGATTTGACGGATCTATTCCAGAGTAAGAGTGACCAAAGGAAGCTGGCGCTCAAAGATAAGCTCAGGAACATCAAGATGGAGAAAGGCGACAGTATCGCCAAATACCTCACGAAGTTCACTCAGTGCAGAGATGAGCCGGGAAGTGTGGGGGTGACTGTCGAAGACGAGGACATGGTCGACCTGGCTCTCCTTGGTCTTCCGAAGGCTTGGCACTCATATCAAGATAGTGTCAATGGTCGGGAGAAGCTGCCGGGATGGGAGCGCCTTTGGGCGGATCTCATGCAGGAGGAGATAAGGAGGACTACTCGTGATGGATCTTCATCAAAGGGAGATGATGAAGAAAATTGCGCTTTGGTGGCCAAAGAAAAGAAGGGGAAGGGTAAGAAAACCTCTCATTCTGGTGCAAAGGGCAAGAAGCAGGATATGGCGAAAGTGAAGTGTTTTCACTGCCATGATCACGGACATTATGCTACCAATTGTCCAAAGAAGAAGAAGAACAAGCAAGCGGGAAGATCTGCAAATGGAGAAGCTTTGGCTTCACAGTTCAAGCTTGAATTTTCACTGATCGCATGCTTGGTTTCAAGTGTGCTGGGATCGGTATGGTTCTTGGACAGCGGTGCGTCATTTCATATGACGGGAGATCGGGAGTTGTTCTCAGATCTGGAGGACAAAGATTTGGGTGTGCACATCGAGATGGGCGATGATGGTAGATACAGTGCGACTCGTATCGGTACCATATCCTTTCAGAGGGAGTCTGGTAAACCCTTTGTATTGAAGGATGTCATGCATGTACCTGGATTGAAGAAGAACTTGATCTCTGTGGCGATGTTGGAGGATAAGGGGTATGATGTGGTCTTCAGCGAAGGAAAAGCCTTCCTGCACAGTAAGACTACTGGAGAGACCCGGAAGATAAGGGTTCGAACCAAGAACCTTTATCAGTTTCAAGTAGATGGCTACGTAGCAATGGCATGCAAGGCGTGAGAAGTGGTGAGCCGGGATGATGAGGGTGAACTGTGGCACAGGAGATTGGGCCACCTTCACCATGGAGCTTTGAAGATCCTGCAGCAGATTTCTACTGGGCTTCCTAAGGGCACTCTTGCGCAGTCAGATCAGTGCAAGGGGTGTACCTTGGGGAAGTATGTGAAAGCCACCTTTCACGAGAAGGATAGTCACGCCACAACGATCCTTGAGAGAATTCACACAGATGTGTGTGGACCTTTCTCGCTGTTTCCGCGACAACAGCGTGTATACTATGATATTTGTTGATGATTTTTCTCAGAAGTGTCGGATCTTCTTCATGCAGAAGAAGAGTGAGACATACTCAAAGTTCTGTGAGTTCAAGGAACTGGTTGAGAAAGAATCGGGGAAGCAGGTGAAGGCTCTTAGGAGCGACAATGGTGGTGAATTCATCTCGGCCGACCCGCGGAGCCCCCCGCGGCGCGTGGCGTATTCGGAGAAAGAGCCTATCGCACTTACAACCCACAAAGCAGTAATCCAGGCCGAGCTGGAAAACAAAGAACGATCGTGGGTGCCGCACGGGCGATGTTGCATGATCAAAGGCTCACTCTTCACTTGTGGGCTGAGGCATGCACATAAACAATAGAGCAAAGTAACCGTTGTCCTCACAAGGTTCTTGGCATGAGTACACCGGAGGAGGCTTATTCTGGCAAGAGGCCTGATATTTCCCATTTGCGTATTTTTGGTTCTCCTGTCTACATGCATGTGACGAAGGATGTGAGAAGGAAGTTGGATCCAACTGCTGAGGTTGGAATATTTGTGGGGTACACTGATACACCTCACAACTACCGGGTGTATTTTTCAGACAGTCGAAAAACTGTTGTGCGACAGCGGACAGGGACTTCGAAAGAGGAGGAAAACCATGCAAGAGCTCCCTTTGAGAGGGGAGCTACACTTGCATGCAAGATGAGGAGCTATTAGTTCCATGAGGAGCTTCCGAATGTGGATCAGCCACAAGAGGAGGTTCAGAGGTGGAAGAAACCTCACCGGCGGCAGCGCCAACCATTAGAGCGCGCAAGCACACTACAGAAGCTGAGCGACTGGCTCGAGATGCAGAGAAGGTTGTAGGACCACCTACAACACAACGCAGACAGAGGCAGTCACCGGATCGGTACACTAGATACATGGCTCTTGTGAGTCAATGTATCGTGACGGAGCCATCCTCTTTTGAGGAAGCTGTGAAGGAACCCGCATGGGTAGATGCCATGATCGAAGAATATGATTCGATCGTCAGAAACAGTGCATGGGAGATTGTCCCAAGATCGGAGGGGAAATCCTGGGGCAGTGGGAGCAAGTGGCGTCATCTACGTGCTGGCGCGGTGTGGCCGACGGGGAGGTGGAGAAGAAGTTACAAGGTGAGATTTAGCCGCCCAGCCACAGATCGAGGGGATAGACTATGAAGAGACTTTCACACTAGTCGCGAGGTACTCCTCCATTAGATCTATCCTTGCATTCTCAGCGCATATGGGGTGGCACATTCATCACATGGAAGTGAAAACTGCATTTCTCAATGGATTTATTGAGTAATAAGTGTACATAGAGCATCTACAAGGTTTCGAGATCTTTGACAGCGAGTCGCATGTGTGTTGACTCAAGAGAGCATTGTACGGGCTGAAGCAAGCACCTTGTGCTTGGTACACTCAGATTGACAGCTATTTCACTAGGTTGGGATTCTCCAAGAGTGAGGCTTAGATCCAAACCCTGCACTCGATTGTGGTGGAGGGGGATGTTGATCATCGCATCAGCAGATGATATGATTTTGGATCGGCGATGAGTGTTGATACCTTCATGCAAGGAGGATCTTCGCACGAGAGTTTGAGATGAAGGACTTGGGCATCCTTCATTATTTCGGGATTGAGATTCGGCGGGCCGTTAGGCCGAGGACCGCGGAGTCAGCAGCAAGTATGCCGGGAGATTCTGGAGAGGTTCAACATGCAAGGCTGCAAGCCTGTTGACACTCCTCTTCCTGGTGGTTTGAGGAAGGAGGATGCTACTTCAGCGGAGGTAGTGGATGCCACTGTCTATCGATAGTTGGTGGGGTCGCTTATGTATCCGGTCAATACACGACCCGATATATGCTATGCTGTTAACCAGCTTTCGCAAGCTATGGTTAAGCCTACCAAGCTCTTTTGGAAGGCAGGCAAGCATGTATTGCGCTATATCAGAGGCACATCGGGATATGGTCTATGGTAAAGACAGGAGGATGGAGCGAAGCTTTCTGGCTTCACTAATGCAGATTGGGCAGGGAGCCCAACGGACCGGAAGAGCACATCTGGAAGAGTTTTCAGCATTGGGTCGACAACAGTTTCCTGGTACAGAAGGAAGCAGAGATCCGTGGCACTGAGTTCAGCAGAGGCCGAGTACAAGGTAGCTAGCTTGGCTGCATGCGAGGCTATTTGGATGAGGAAGATCCTCGTTGGATTGTTCGGGTTGCATTTGGAGCCTAGAGTGATTTACTGTGATAACCAGAGTTGCATTAAACTCTCGGCTAATCCAGTATTTCATGATAGATCCAAACACATCGACATCAGGTACCATCATATCAGAGATTGTGTTCAGCGGAGAATCATGATGCTTTCATATGTTCCCACGGAGGATCAGGATGCTGACATCCTGACGAAGGCGCTCACCAGGAGCAAGTTTGAATTCCACAGAGGCAGGATAGGGGTTGCAGATAATCCATATCTTGCTGAGAGGGAGTGTTGAAAATGCAGCAAGATGATGGAGCTTAGTGAAATGAATTCGCCTTCACTAAGTGGGCCCGCAGGCAAATTCTAGCGCAAACTCTATTTTTAGACTATGTCTATTTTTAGACATATGGAGCATGGTCCGGGGATTGCAGTATGTTATTCTTGGAGCATTGGTCATGTTGGTAAAAATAGATGGGACTCTATTTTTTTGGACCTATAGGTCGAAGTCTATTTTTAGACTGCCTCTCCTTAAAATAGGGAAGTCAAATATTATTTACCCTTAATAATATTTAGACTATAAACTTCAGTTTACTCTCTTGGAGCACTTTAGTTCGAGCCTTGGAAGTGGCTCATGCATCTGACAGAGGAATTACGCTATTCCTAGGGTTTGGTGAGCACATGCATGGTTGACTTCAGTTAGGACTTCAGTGGCAGAAGTTTGGTGGAGTTAATGAGACAGCTAGTGGAGTTGTGTTCGGTTTAATTTAGTTGAACTGGTTGAGATTAGTTTAACTAGCTAATCAACTAGTTATGAGTGGAGTGAATTAAATATTATTTAATTCATTAATTAGTATCTCATTATTCAACTCAAGAACACATCAGTTCACTACAGTGCATGGACAGTTCAGTGGAGACCAGTGAAAGAGGTAGATGAAAGGGTGGAGTTAGCTATCAGTGGCGACATCAGTTGTGCATGAGATTTGCACCACACTTGGAGGAATTTCCCATGATGATTGCACTGCCAAGCCAAGGAGATTCGAACCTTGGATCTCTATATAGACAGGCCATGATTGCGCAATAGAGGCAAGGCAATTAGTGGTGAGTTTTGAACCAGTAACCTGTTCAAAACCAAGCTAGTTTGTGTGTAACTTTATGAGAAAGTACTGAGTACTTGTGAGGAGTATTGTACTGAGTTTGTTACATGATTTCTCCATTATAATATACACAATAGATGTGGGGTTTTCAGCTATAATATTTCCCCATACATACTGTGTTAATGTGTATGATGATTTGATGTGTTATCGCTTGTTTTATTTCCGCATGTGTGATGATCTGAGTGGAAGAGATTATGTGTTGCATATGAATTCGAATTGATATGTGATCAGGATAGTCTCGGTGGATAATTAATCATTATTCAGAAAATTTCTACATTGACCTCCGTCTCTACCCATTTTGGACCTGTAATTGTTCTATTTCGCTTAACTAAGTGGGAACCTAGCCCCCTAGGGCTTCAGTACCCTCCACTTTTTGTGGAAGAGTTTTTGCTGTTCCAGGTTGTCTGAAATTTCAGATTTTTCAGTCATTTTTTTAGATCTGATACCTCACCTTTAGATCTGCTTCAGATCGGCTTGTTATCCATCCAAATCTCCTCATTTAGCTTTGTTTGGGTTTTCCCTTAGGGTGCACTCCACTTCCCTCCTGGAGATAGCCTTTCGCCACCTCTTTTTATAGCAATTCTTCCTCTGATTTGTTGTTGTTTCTGTACCACTTTCCAACAGATTTTTTCCTTTAGATCCCTATCCCTTCTGACCTTAGATCTATTGGCTATTTTAGTGTGTTTTGATTAGTTTTTTCACTCACCTATAGACTAGTTGTTGAGAGGCCCACCTCCTTGGGTTTAGATTATTGCATTATTAGCTGTTTATTTTCTATTTTGTAGGCTTATATACTGTCATTTACAGGTTATTTACAGCTATACAACACACTCTTTTCTTTTTCTCTACAAATTTCTAGGTTTAAAAATTTAAAATTTACACACTTCACACACACACCCTAAGCGAAAAAGGGCTTGGTTAACACCGCCAAGCAAAGACCCTAAAACATTGAAATCAATTGATCCTGCACCTCTTTGCCCTTGTTTTGACATTGTAATCGGTTGATCTTGCACCTCCCTACCCTTGTCAGTCTCTTTTTCCTTTGTACCGTGTGTGTATCGTCATTGCTCAACCTCCCATGGGCTCTTATTTTCCTCAGGGGGGGCCAACACCTCCTGCATATCTTTCCCTCCTGGTAGCACATATTCAGGATACAACATGCCTTCTCTCTTTGCCCAACCTCCTATTTACCACACTGTTACCCAACCTCTTCCATCTGGTACCCCCGATGACCAAATTCTCATGATGAAATTCGATCAACCTTCAACAGTAGACATCAATCTCCAGACTCGGTCCCGTCAGTACACCAAGCCTCCCGCTACGTCTGTCTCTGAGCCGCCTTCTTTGGTCTCTATAGAGCCTCTTTCGACACCCAAGGGTCCCTTATAGATCCCTCAGCCTAGGGCGGAGGTTCATACCAAGATCCCTAAGGGACCGCGGCTTCAAAATGCTACTTCTGGCAAAGTCGCCCATTCGTATAGCATAGTCGATGATTTAGCACAATCCCCTGCTACCATTTTAACGCTGGAACTCCTCTAGTCGTGCCCTTCACAAAAAAAATCTCTTCTATCTATCGTGGGCACTGTAGATCCTTCCGACGATCGATTGATTGTCTTCAATGTTGACCGGTTAGAACATCCTCCTCTCCCTGCTTCCGTTTCTTTCCAAATCCCAGTCAAGATCCAAAATGATAATGTTTCTCGATGCATTATTGATGAGGGGGAATCCACCTGCGTGATGTCCACTTTGGTTTGGAAACAACTCGAAACTCTTGAGTTGGCTCCTTCCACAATCACTCTCTGAGTGTGGGATGGCCACGCGTCCAAGCCCATTGGCTTATTCCGCAATTGTCCTATCACTCTTACGGGCAAGACGGTTTTCGTTGACGTAGAATTCATAGATGCCCCCTTATATTAAAACATTATATTGGGTCGTAGCTACACTTATGCGATGTTTGTTGTCCCTTCTGCGGTCCACTGCAAGATGTCCTTCCCCCATAATGGAAAGATAGTCACCATTGACCAGTTGATGTATTACAAACCAAAGTCTCAGACCTCCCCTGAGTCCACTATTTCTTCGGTGACCAATAAGAAAACTATCGACCCTTTGACCAGTGTCTCACTTGGTGTCTACAAGGAATCCTCCTTGCTTGGTACATCCCCTGGTCTTCCTCTTCCTATCTCTGATCCCAGATCATCAAATGTTTTCATGATGCAATCATCTCGAGCTTCTCTCAAGAGGCCCGCCTCGGCTAGTCAACAGCCCCCTCGCCCTCCGCAACCGTCTCTTAGCCCTTCGATGCAGCCTTTTGGACCTCCTCCTCCCGGCCCTTCAACTGGTACTCATGAGTCTCTTTATCCTCCTGGGTCGGTTCCTCCAGGCCTTAACCATTTAGGAGCCATCCCACTTGGCCATTACCCCTCTGGTCATATACCATTCCTAGTCCCTCCACCAGGCATCTATACGGCACCTATCATGGCCACCCTCTCTCTTCCTAACTTGACCATTGGACTTCTGGTTTGGTACCTTGATCCTCCAACCACTACCCCGCCAGGTCAACCTAAACCTTATCTTGCTTTGACCCCGGTTCAACCGGTCCCCCTGACTTCCCCCGTTGTCACAGTGCCTCAGCCACCTCAACAGGAACCGCCTCCTGTTGCGACTGCTTCGGGTAAGAAGGGCAGAGCTCAAAAAATGGCCTCAAAGGAAAAAGCTACCCCGATTGACCCTGCACCTCTTTCGCCTCCAAAGCCGTGCGCTTTGTGTGATGTCGTCGGTCATGCCACCCATACTTGTCCCAAGTTGCCCCGCATCAAGCCCATGGTTAATGTCGCGTTCCCTGAGTCTACGGTCCCTGAAACTTCTACTTCGTCATCGACCGCAACCAAGAACACCAAGACCATTCACACCAAACACCCTTGTGCTTTATGTGGTCTCCATGACCATTACTCTCATCATTGTCCCCGCCTTACGCACTACCGTGCCTCTTTAGAGGTAGTTCGGGAGTACGAGATTGAACAGAACCAATTCGCTTCTCCCGTACTTGCACAATATGTTGCAGGCCAGACTGAGGATTTACCCGCTCCTATTGACATTCCCCCCTTGATGTTGAAATGACGGAGAATGCGACCACCATCCTCTACCTTTCATCATCCTTGAGACCCTCGGTAGAAGCTCCCTCTGAATCTTCTCATGTTGTTTCGTTTGACCTCCTTTCAGCGATCACCCTGGGCTCAACATTAGTGGATCCTTTATCTGCTTATTCTTACATCATTCCCCGCGATGGTGAACATGTGAGCCTTTCTTCTCATGATGATGATTCAGGTAGCCTCGCCGTGTCATGTGGTCTCCCTTCCTCCTATCCTTCCACCTCCTGTTGTGACGACGACATCATGGAAGACATGTCCACCCCTTACTTCATCTTTCCCGCCCATAAACGGGATGCCATCATCCATACCCTTGGTGAATTATGTAGCCTAAGCTCAAGCTATGCCTCCAATAGCTCCCACACTCCCCCTCACCGACGTCATGTGGGAAGTAGACATCCTACCCAGATCACTCCCTTCAGTAGAGTGCATTTGATTTCTACTGTGCACTTAGGTTGCCAAAATTGTTCTTTATCCTCCCATTTATTGTCTTATGGCACCTTTCAAAGGGACCCCCCGTCCACACCTTATATCAGTTTTGCCAATGGTGCAAGTCGCTACTCCTGGAATTTAGCCTCGGCAGGTTGGGCCATTTTTACCCCTTTGCATGCTCTTGTTCTTTCAAACGGTGTATGCATTGGTGCTGCTACCAATAATCAGGCCAAATATGATGCAGTACGAGGTTTATTAGCCGATGCCCTTTCACATCGCATCCTCCACCTTCATGTTCATTTAGATTCCATGCTTCTTGTCATGCAATTGAATGGTGTATATTGTGTGCATAATCCTATCCTTTTCATAAGATATTTACGAGTGAAGATTTTGATGTGTGAATTTGAAATCATTACTTTCAGTCATGTACCTAGAGCACAAAATCATTATGTAGATAACATTGCAAACCACATTCTGGATTGGCGTTTAACACAAGACAATAACATAAAAATATCAAAACTATGCATATCCATAGTATGTGTCGTATAAAATGTTTTAGAGTTCATTAACTTTGATACATATGAAATTCCCATAGCATGTTACAAAAACTCAAAACTGGGGGCACCACCTGCCCCTACACACTAATCACTATCTGGAGGATCTTGAGCCAATGGCTCTGCCCCCGCAGCTCGTAGATCATGCATGCCCTGTCTGGCCATCGCCATGCACCGCATGACCCCTCGCCATTCTGAGGGTAAACCAATACATGGCTCTATGTACTGGTCATCTAAGTCTTATCAGCCACATTCCGAAACACTGGTCAAAAGCCTCTCACATCTATGATGGATATCCTCCAGAAGGGCTGCTGCATCCTCATTATGTTGCGCCCTTGCTCCACTAGATCCTGTGGCCCCCGATACTACAGGTCGTCCCATGTACCCGGTCGGTTTTACTGGTGCTGTATCTACATACCAAAAGTTCAAGAATCAGTACCACATATAATATTCTAGAAACTTTACATGCACATAAAATATTAGCAATTTGTCACTTACCATCAGGTCCCCATATACGACCAGGCGGCAGTGGCAGATCCGGGTCCCCACAATAACTCATCGCACTATAGGGATAGTCGTCTATATACAACGGAATATGATCCCAATGAAAAAATAAATCAGGATGGAACACCCGTCCAACTGCTCCACCTCCTCCTTTGCACAGTATTTTCCCCCACCAGCGCATCCTAGGCTCTCTCGGGCCCCCATCTGGGAGCTGTATGTGAGGTCGAAGTGTCAGGATCTTCTCAAAGAAGAAAGAGCACAAAAATGTACCATATGCACAGTCATGGTTCACTTGCCGCTTACATAGCGAAAACTATCGTTTCAACGATGACAACATCATCTGGGCCCACCCATAGTAGGTCCCACTCAAAACACTCTCCACAAGCATCATTTGCCCCCCTGTGATGTGATGGAGTGCTTGGTTGCCCAGGATTCGCTGCACTGCTGCAGCCACAGCACGGGTCTCTAACCTCTCTAAATCCCCGATGGGTATCCGAGTCCCCTTGACTTGGATACCTGGCCAAAAATGGCACTCTACAAACTCTATGATATTCCGCCCACGTGGTAATACTGGCTGAGTATTCCCTACCATCCCAAGTGGTGGGAGACTAGTCAGGAAATATATATCCTGGACTGTCAACTTGATCCGGTGCCCTTGCACTATAAAGACCTCATGGTCCGGGTCCCAATAGCTGAAAATCTAAGCCAATAAGGGCTCCCCAGCTCTCATCAAGGGGTTCTCCACAAACTTCAGAACCCCAAACCTGGCCAATGAACTGCGGACACCCTGATCCTCCCAGATCTCCGACAGTAATGCGCCCAGGTCTCTCTCTCTCCAGTTAATGCGTAATTCTACCATATCTTCACAAAATCATGATATTTGTCAGTATACAGATAGGAAAGACTGCTTCTCATCATAAAAGCCTAGTGCTTAGCCAAAAAATAGCACAGAAACACCCCTCCCTGACAGGTTGCACTTTTCAGGCCCAAACCTGGGACAGGTCGCACTTTTCTACCCAAAACCTACTACCCATGTTGCACTTTTTTCCCCAAAAAGTGTGACCCAGCCGTGAAGAGGAGTGAGGGGCTGTTCCTGATCCCTAGGGACCTAATCTGAACTTTTAATCCATTGAAAAGAAAGAGTAGGGTTAGGCCTCTTACCTACAACTGAGGGATCTCGATTCCAATGGTCGGTTTGTCTGCTATGATCGCCGCAAGATTTAAGGCCTTCTCTCCTCTCTACATTCACCACAGCTCCACATGCAAATGAATTAATTTGGAGGGAAACTGCCTTATTAAAAGAGAAACCCCCATTTTTTCTTTCACCTACTACGACCCAATCATAGCTCCGTTTACCAAACCATCCACACCGTTGGAAAGCTCTCACTGAGCCCTCAAATGGGTATCTGTTAGTTTTTAGTGATTTGATACTTCACCGGGACACATTTTCCCAAGAAGTGCCATTTCACCCTTCCTCAAAATCGAATTTCTTCACTTTCAACACTCGTACCAGGGGCACCATGTTGCCTCCATACTTTTCCACGCTCGTGTCGACTTCCGTTGTGAGTTACCATCTTGTACTCATGCTTTTATGGTCCCCATTGGACCTTTTTCTTGTGTGGCAGCACCATCGAGTCACCCTTTTTTAGAGCATTCGAGTTGAGTCATCATTGCTTTCATGGAGTCTATCTCGAGTCCCTTCACACCCTGCTATATTCCTCCATCCTTCATTACTTGGTCCCTCTCTCGTGTCACACATTATGGCCTTCAGTCCCACTGTCCCCTATTCCCCATGATATTGTGTTAGTCGCTGCCAGGCCATCCATGCCATTTATGATCTAACAAGAGAAGTCGTCCGTTTTCTACTCAGTACCCCCCATTTCATCATCATCATTGGTGTTAGTCTGTTAGTCACTCTACTATATTCCCTCGTGCCTTAGTTGAGGATCCCTTATTGCCTCACCTATGGCAGACCTCCTTCTGTCAACATCAGCTCATTCATTCCAGAAGGCAGGTCTAGAGGGCGTTGTACCTTGGTTCCAGCTTCCACTCTTGTTCGGTGCCTCCGATCAGGCAAAGGGACTCCTCATTGCCCTTTGAATTGATTGTTTCTCAGCTCCAACTCCTTTTCAACATGATCGAGATCCGTATACTCGATGGTCCAGTGATGCAGTAGCTAACATCAATGATTCTTGGGTGTGTGTGAGATGTCTCAGCCCTCATGAGGGGGTGGCCCTATAGGTAACCCCC